>OU342585.1:13265000-14515000 GCA_910589645.1 Tinea semifulvella
AATATTGAAACGCAATCTCAATAACGAAGATTGTCATTTATTTATGTCAAAGTGAACTTTGGCTTAGAACACGCTAAGCAATAACCATGAATACCAGCCAATCTCAGTTCATGAAAATATGATCTAAATATTATGATATAACCAAATGTTAAACATAGATTATTTTGATCATCCTTTCACTAATTTGAGGTTGGTGCCTGTTATAAGAAAGCAGCCATATTCTAATCTGGTTAATAGGTATCCGTCCATGTGTATTATACAATTTAAAGAGGATTTGTCAGCCAGTCTGTAGGTATGTTTGTCTCGCTTTCACACCAATGTTATTGAACCGATTTTGATAAAATTTTACCAAATCGTTCCATGAATTAAGAGACGGACATGGATTCGCTGATTTGGTGCAAAAATTACGTAACTATACTTTTTTTAAGAAAACAAACAACTTCACAACGATTGCTCGTTTTCTAACAAAATAAAACTATCTACTTTCCATAACACTACCTGAAATAGCTTCGGAGCAATTGATAGCGGTTTCGCAGTTGCATTGAGTTGCGTACGAATGAAAGTAATAGGTGCACATTGCACATTCGCCCGAGTGCGAGTGAGAAAGTTGAACGGAACTGACCTTGGCGTTTAGTTTCAACCATCCATTTGTGTAGTATGACCAAGTTAGATAACGAAATAAAATAGTCTAATATTTGTTTTGAACACGCGACGTACTTAAAGTAGATAGTTTTCACAATGATGTTTGCAAACATAACGGTTACGTTATGTTATTTCAAAAACCTATAACGACACAACTCTAGTCAAAATGTGCGGAAAGAGCAGAATTGATGATCGTGATATGTCTATTCAAAACTCTAAAATTTTATCGGAAACTTTTATTATAATATTTCTAATTGAAAGTGTGATTACGCCATTGTTGCACCAAATGAGCTATACGACGTCATCGTCTGATCACGACTAGTTATTAATAAATTTGAAGTAGCTGCCTCCATCATTTTAGGAGCGTAAATTTTGATAATTTCATATTTTAAAAGATTAACCAGCTATAAATAATGCTGCTTTATTTTAACCCAAATTTTAAAAAGTTAATATTTATATTTAATTATAATACATTAGTACGATTTAGTCGTTACTAAGCAAGTAACATTATCAAATAGTTGTCAAATTATTGTGAACAAGATTAACAATTTATTGGAAATAAACGAATAAACGATTTTAAAAAATTATTAGTTTTCTATAGTTAAAAACATTGGCTAATCACTTGCTAAGTAACGACTATAAAAGAGTCGGTAGTTTATGGGCTCAATCATTAACCACTAAAATACGAATGCTATTAAATACCCAATAATATATATGTTTTTATTAGCCTCCGTGTTCTAGCGGTTAAGTCTGTGAATTTAGACTCAGAGGTACCGGGTTCGATTCCTGGTCGGAACACAAAAATATTTATTTATAATGTAAATAAATACATTTAATTATTATTTAATTTATTTATGATATTTCTCGAGTTTGGTACGCTGGAGACATCGACGAGCTTGCCACTTGTCATGATTGGCCTATAGTAAAGTTGGCTAAATGTGAATCCGCTTATTTATAAGCGTGGTTTCTGACCACCCCGAAATGGAAACGGTCGTGATGATACTTTACTTTCTTTTAAATATTTTTGTGTACCGACCAGGAATCGAACCCGGTACCTCCGAGTTTAAATCCACGGACTTAACCGCTAGACCACGGAGGCAGTAATTTACCTAAAACAGATGTCTAATAAAATTAAACAAGCTTGAAACTTGAGAGTTTTGTCCTTCATAATTCATATGTTAAGAGGTTAATACACAAAAGTGCCCGACTCTTTTTAACCTAAGGCTGTTTAACAACAGTGATTGCGAGGAAAATCTTCATCAATTCATTTTTCATTTCATTTATTTACGGACCGTCTGGAACACTTGGTTAAGTCAATTTATAATACTCTGTAACTAATATTAGTTACCTACAGTAAACGAGATAACACAATCATGGTCAGACAGCTTAATACGAAACAACACGACGAAGACCAGAAACAGCCCAAACTATCAATGCAATTATGGAAGAGCCATCTTGAATGTTAAATAATCAATTACAGAAAATAAAATTCAAATACTAGGTAATAATGTCAAACTTATGTTAAAATAAAAATGTCAAGTACTACAAAATACTACTATAATCCAATATATATATATATATATATACATATACAACACTAAAATATGTCAAATAACTAACATTATTACACATAGAAATCTGCCACAAGGGATCAAATCAAGGGGTCTGCAAATGCTGCTAATAGAATCACCTTATGATGATATGATGTGATAATGACTGTGATACTATTGTTGGATATTTTCCTCGCACACACCCGATGGGAAAGCAGCCCACATCTCGCAGATTAGTTTCTATACAGTTCTAAAGACATTACAAAATCTAAATGTATAACACTCTCTAATCGTAATTTAATAACAATGAATTAACTATTATCAACAATGTTATAAATTTTTAAGTAAAATTAACTAAAATGAGAATTTAAATTTTATATTAGACCCATAAATAATTTGTTACAGTAAATAATTAACAATAATAAATCATATAAAAGTAAATTATAAAATAATTAACAAAAATTGAGCTTTAAAATTAAATTATCAGATACTTGTTTAACATATTTTTTTATAAAATTCTCAATCACACGCTGGAGCATTGACCTAGGAATAGCTTTAATTTCGTCTCTGATTCATTGCTTTAAATAGCAAATAGTTGTAGACTACTCTTTAAGCCGCCCTACAGGAAAAAAACCGCAGGAGTTAGGTCTGCAGCCCTATTCTGTAACTTAAGCGCAATCGTTATATAATGGAA
Organism: Tinea semifulvella; assembly: GCA_910589645.1. Classification (NCBI taxonomy): domain Eukaryota; kingdom Metazoa; phylum Arthropoda; class Insecta; order Lepidoptera; family Tineidae; genus Tinea; species Tinea semifulvella. The sequence goes on from OU342585.1 coordinate 13,267,887, forward strand.
TCCCTTAAATAACGGAAACAGTCAGTGTAAAAGGTTTCCACTACAGACGACAGCAAAATAACGTTACGATGCGTTCATTTAAATAAATATATACTGTTATATATTTATTTTAGTATTTACTATATTTTTACTAATATAAATGATGTTAACATTATTATAAATGCGCGGCGGACAATTTAACCCTTCTTTGCATGATGATGGAAATTTCATAATAATATTTAGTCAACAAAAAAAGGTACTCAAAACCCTTGTACTGTAAATTTGTTGTTGCTGGCAAATTTTTAAGCGACTATTGCGTACAATGGCAAACATTTTTTGTAAATATTTATTTTATGTTGTTTTTTAGGGAAACTTGAATGAAAGAGATATTGAAGATTATCTTAGTAAGTTAGAAGGCGGTTGGCTCTCAGAAGATGGCCTTGATGACCAAGATTCCGATGATGAAAACCGCGATGCTGATGAAGTTATAAGAGTGTTGCAGGAGGAGAACGATGATGATGATGATGTGGATGAAACTGCAGACATTGATCCTCCTCTTGTAGAACCAGAAGATCAAGAACCCTCTCACCCATCAACTTCATCCAATTTGCAGTCTTCATCCAGTTTTCCATTTGACAAAAGAAGCTTGATTTGGAAAAAAAGGAATCTGGTGTATGACACAGATAAAATTACTTTCTTGGGGGGTTCTACTGCTTCAGGTGGTCTATCACACCTAGAAACTCCATATCAATGTTTTAACCATTTTATCACTGAAGATTTTATCAAAACATTAGTAGAGGAGACAAATTTATATATAATACAGAGTAATTCCAGTTCATCTATAACATTTACAGAATATGATTTGTATAAGTTCTTTGGTATATTATTATACATGTCAGTAATCAAATTTCCTAGCACAAGATCATACTGGTTGCCAAAGTTTGGATATGAGCCCATTTCTTCAACAATGCCACTGAACAAGTTTGAGAAAATAAAGTTATCATTACATTTTAATAACAATGATCTTCTCAAACCTATAGGTCATCCAGAACATGACAGGCTTTATAAAATCCGCCCTGTTATCAAGCATCTCAATGAGAGGTTTGCCACAGTGCCAATGAATCAAAGACTTTCTGTGGATGAACAGATGTGTTCTACCAAAATAGGGCATTTTTTAAAACAGTATCTGCCTAAGAAGCCCCATAAATGGAGCTTTAAATTATATGTTCTCTGTGATTTGATGGGATATGCCCACAAGTTTGAGGTATATTCTGGACAAGAGAATACAGAGAAACTCCCAGATGAACCAGATCTTGGTGCAACAGGAAATGTTGTAATTCGTTTGCTTCGAGGAGTGCCAAGAAAGCAAAACCACATCATATACTTTGATAATTTTTATACCTCTTTGCCATTGGTAGTTTTTTTAGCTAAATCAGGAATTCACACAGTGGGAACTGTGCAACAAAACAGCATACCAAATAATAAACTTCCAGAGAAGAAAAATTTCATGAAAAAATCTGTACCCAGAGGTAGTTTTGAGGAAAGAGTGTCTGTGCATAATGGTATAGATTTGAGTTGGCTTGGAAAGATAATAAGATAGTAACCCTGTTATCTTCTTATTCTGGAGCATTGCCTGTAACTAAAGTCAATAGATTTGACAGGATAACAAAACAAAAAATTGATATTACTTGCCCGTTTATTGTCCAAGAGTACAATAAACATATGGGAGGAGTAGATCTCATGGATAGCTTTTTGGGCAGAAATCATATAAAAATGAGGTCTAAAAAGTGGTATTTGCGTATTTTTTTTCATCTATTTGATCTAGCTATTATAAACTCTTGGATTGTTTATAAAAAAAATGCTTAAGAAAGAGATGAACCTAAAAAGAGTCTGCTTACAATGGGACAATTCAGATATGAATTGGCCTTTGTGCTATGCAACAGAGGAACCACCAAAGAAGCTAAAAGAGGGCGTCCTAGTACCAGTGTACTAGAAGAAGAATTACAATAAAAAAAAAAGGTTCTCCAGCTCCACCACCTCCAAAAGACATAAAAAAAGATGGTGCTGAACATTGGCCAAAAGTAGGTGGGTCACTCCAGTGCAAATTTCCCAAATGTAAAGGCTATTCCACAATTTCGTGTAATAAATGTGGCGTCAATTTGTGCTTAAATAAGAATAATAATTGTTTTTTAAATTATCATAAAGAATAAAGAAGATTGAGTAAACTATATTTTTTTATTTATTTAGTACTGAGCTAAATATGTGACAACGCATGATGATGTAAATTTCCATCACATTGTTTTTTACATAATACATATTTTTATTTACACTAGGATTTTTAAAAATATATTTCCTTTAATCTAGAGCATTAATTACATCACCCTGATTTATTTAAAAAAAAAATAGAAAAAATCATGCAAAGAAGGGTTAAGCATTTTATTTACTTTTTCCCAATGATTTTGAAGTTGCAACCCCATGGGAGACCTTTGAAATACTAGAAAACGCTATTTTGACGTAAGCTCGGCTATGATCAGGCCAAAAGTAAATAACAGAATCCACTATTTTGATAATCTAACGTTTGCGCTTGTGTAATGGACTACGGCTGCTGGGCTCCTAGTGGCCATTTATTGTCTCCTCGGCGACTTATCACTCTGTCAGAATATAATATACAGTGTAAACTCTATATAACGACATACAACGATATCTATATAACGATATAACGACTACATAAGGGACTGTGCATTTTATGGCGTTATAGAGTTGTCGTTAAATGGAGAGAAGAAAATTCAGAATTATGAAGACAAAGTAAACCAACCAAAGCCAATTTATTTCGACGCTTTAGGGAGTTTGTCGTTATATCGAGTGACTTTACATTTTTTAAAGACGGTGAATCGATAAATCATCAATGATACGACCCCAGCCTGAAGGGCCACCGCGGCAGGATGCATACCCGACTTACCGTGAGGCCTCCTAAGGCGCCTACGGACTAAAACCCTATAAACCGTCTCTCTCTCACTGTTGGCCCTGGGTGCCTTAACAGCTAAGTCTGAGTCGTGGCTACGGAGTGAAGGCCGCGTAAAACATGTTACATGGAGTTTACACTGTATATAGTATAGCCATTTTATGTGCAACGTTCTTTACCACTCAAGGAACGAGGTACGCTTGGCGTTCTTTGTCTGCAAGCATTTTCTCAAATACCTATCTTTCAATCACATCCCTCCTAAACATCGATGTATATAGACCTCACTGATATACTTGTAAAAAAGTTTCCGCAAAACCAATCGAAATAACAAATAGTCATGTAGCTGCACTATTGATATTCATGACTATTTTCATATAACCCAACATAACAAATTGAAAATTAACCAATAGCGTTCTCGATAACTGTATTTGTCTTATGTGTGTTGTGTCTCATTCACACAAAACATAATTAATGGCGTCGGCATCCCTCCGTATTTCTCTTGTTGTTTTGAACAAGCCTGAGACTCTGGAAGCCCTCAAGGACAATATTTGATACGAGTGCGAGAATCTGTCACCCGAAGTTCTCGCGAAGTGATGAAAAATGCCATAAAACGAGCCCGTATGGCAATCAATTGTGACGGCGCCCATTTGGCCGATATAATCTTTTTGACTTGACCAATAAAATTTAAAGGTTCAAATAAACATAATAAAAAAACAGAATCGAAGTTTTTTATTTAGAAAAAAAAACGAGAGACAAACAACATCGGATGACTTCTTTTGGCCCACTTTGTATATATAACCAATATATGATATTTGTATAATTAAAAACAAATCACAACGAGATGGTAATAAAAAATACTAAATTACATCAGGTAATTTTGGCAAGTTCGTGGTACCACAGCCTTATATTACTCCATCCATTAAAAAAATCGGTTGATATATGTAAAAGTAATGATTAAACACATGTAAAATATGTATACGCGTGGACTTGTATAACTTCCCTTTGTTGAAGTCGGTTAGAAATACCCGTAATCACTTTTAACTTTAAAATTGGACCACTCCTTAGTTTTTTATGTCCAAAAAGTTAGAGCCTACCTATTCCAAGGTTAGAGCCACCTGATTGGTCAATTTGTACTACGCCAACAGGGGAATTCTCAAGCAGATAGTTCGGGATCGTCGCCGTCAGATATTTATATCCAGTGAAACTAGTCTTTTGGTATCCATTGTGACAGAATTTCCGATAAACATCGCATGTAACATTATCATTGTTTGAGATTTGGTAGGTACACGTGGCAAGCGGTACATTTTCGGAGTGAGTTTAATATTGAAGAGGTCAATCTATATACATCGATGCTCATAAAGAATGAGATTACGGCGGCTGTATGTAATCGTATTGTAAGCAACGAAATGTAAATCAGTAGTAATTTGGAATAATTTCACGTAAAATTAATATCAAATAACATTACCAACAGTGGCCCCGACACAAACTAGGGATCATATCACTTGTATTTTACTGATGTTATTTGTAGCATCATGAATAGTTTTGTCTGGCGGCTCGTGCGTTTGGGAGTTGTCTGGTGGGCTGTGGTTTGTCTGATCGTGGTTAACCTGCTCAAGTGCCTCCTCAGAGTCGGAAGGCTCCGTGGTTTCGACTGTGGTCACTGGTGTAGTGGTCAGGGAGCTCCACCAACCTAACAGAAAAAATCTTAGCAATCTTCAGGTTTTATCAAGCAGGTACCGGAATCAACAGTGGAGTTTGGGTTAGTTAGCAAAACACTAAGCTCAATTTTTTTTGCGGCTCTTTTTACTCAACCAAATACTAATTAATTAATAATTATTAGTCAATATTGCGGCACTGACAGGGCTTTAAAAGTAGATAACTTCACTTCGGCCGCATTGGTCTGTTATCTTATTTCATATAGTTAGTATGAGGCAAACAATTTAGATTATATTGTTATGATTGTTGATTTTAACATTAAGAAATAGCTTAATAACTTGACAATCAGTCTACGAGGCTCTTCACAAGAAGCTCTTCTAAAGAGGGGGGGGGCAGCTGCCCCTTCCTGCCTGTACCTCGCTGTGCCCATGTGCATTCTGTGTGTAAAAATGTATAACAGTGTACTAGTGACAATGTACGAGTGTATGTATCACCTGAGAGGGCCCCCCTGGCCTGCGAGAGAGCGCCACCCACTGCGCGGGAGGTGGTGGCCACGGCGCGACCAGTGCTGGCCACGGCGGCCGTCACCTTCCTTCCGCCCTCAGTAGTAGACATTGTGCTGGAGGAAAAATGTATGCTAATAAAATACTACAAAAAGATCTAAGATGAATACTAAATTAATTTACTATAGTCCAATCTATTGCATACCCCCGACAAAGTAAGCTTCATTCAAGTAAGTAAGTTTCATAAATACTATATATCGACGTTATATAATAGTCCCGGGTTAAAAACCGACATAAACATAAAATATACAACTCCTTAGGTACCAGTAGCTTCCAAAAATAGTTACGTTTGTTAGTGTAAAACAATTTTGAAATAGTCTAATAAACTTTAAATCATTGATTCCAGCTAGTGGTCCACAGGGGCTCGACGGGGGTTTAAGTTAGCGTGACAAAAAAGGAAGTTTACAAGTTGTAAGTGGGAGCTATGAAAATTTATCTGTATTCGATAGTAAAGAACAAAAATATTGGCTACAAGCCAATAAAATGTACCATAATCTGTGGTGGTGATAAAAATGTCACAGCAAGGGGGTCCATCGTAAAAGAAAATTTGATAATGGTCTAAGAAAATTTCTTACAAGCTAACCTTTGTCATAGTGATAAGTTATAGGTGCTAGGGTGCTTATAAATGATAAGTCAATAGAACTAGATATGAATATAGATTATAATAGATACTTAGCAATTAAAAGCAAATAGCCATAATATATACATATAAGGAAACAATACATAAGATCCATGTAACATACACACAAATAAATATACATACCTACATATATTTACCATATCAGAGTGGGATGGAGACAGTTTGCATTTCAAGAAAGTGAGTATAAACCATTTTTTAAAGATGTAACAACTGAATCAATGTTTTAAATTACATAGTAACATGTTATTTCAAGCCTATTTTTTTGTATTAGATATAACCTGATAAGTAAATACAATTTTCAAATAAGACTATAAGGTTAAAATTACACATTTCAAAGTCAAAATATATTTATTCACGTAAACCTATTACAAGCATTTATGAAACGTCATTAATTTAATTATTTTGAATAATTTTACTGCTAGTAGAAGACTAAGCAGCAAAGTGGTTCAATAAGTAAGCTGTTAGCAGAAGACCAGCAGCTTAGCAGATTCCATTGACCTGTTAATATTAAATCTGACTGAGAAAGGAATCTGCAAGGAAAATTCAGCTATATTAGATTTACAAAATAAAATATATACAGAACTGCACCACAATGATCAATTAATAACCTTTTAAATTTAGTTATCAGCACCTATGAGATTACAATACCTGGTACAGCAGTAACCCACCAGGCAAGTCAGTATTAAGATAGACTACATGACTATGTGCACCCCGAAAGTCGACAAATTTAAAGATTAGTTCCTAGAAGAGCACTTCTTGGAGTCAGGGTTAAACACTATTTGTATTTACTAAACTATTTTTTTGATTCATAGTTATATGATTTAATAAACTTTATTATTTTATGTAATGGAAAAACTTACTGTGCAAACTTGAGTTTCATATCAGCAACGGAGAGTTGTCCAGCAAATGGATGGATTGGTGCCAGGTTAACAAATGATTCTATATTGCCATTGTTGGTAGCATTCAACCACAGTTCATAGGCCGGCGTTGCTTTAAAAGCAGCCATGAAATGTGCGTTAAAAGGTTCTATTTCTCGACTACCCTCTGAAATCAAAATAAATTGTATTAAAATATATTTGTATTTAAATTTTTGACTATACATAATAGTTTTAACTGTATGCTAGTTAGAATCTTATAAAGGCACATACTAAACAATACTCATAAGTTAGGTTGTAATTTTATGCCTATCCTAAGTCTTTATTTTTTTCACATATCTATTTTGGTGGGTGAAAGTTATAATTAAGCAATAATTCATCTATTCATTCATTACAGCCCTTAGAAGATAGGATCCTAGAGCTACAATGCTGGAGATAAATCTTCCAAAACATATTTCTGGGGAATTTGCCTACACACACCTCACTGGCCAAGTAGGTTGGTGAGGGTCAATATGATTTTTTGTTTTAAATATCTTCATGACAAGTGGCAAGCTTGTCAATGTTCGAATCAAACTCAAAAAATATTACACATAAATTATATAATCTCAACCTGCAATCTAGCCCGGGCCTTTCACGTCTAAATCAACAGATTTAACCACTAGACAACAGAGACAGTCAATTTAAAGTTAATTTTTGTTTAATGATAATCTTTAAATATTTCACAATTTGGTATTATCGGAATGTGCTCTCTGATCCAAAACAAAAGCAACTTACCAGGTAAAAGAGAAGTCCGTAATAAATAAATTAAGTAGCTGGCGAATTGGTCTCTGATCCATGTGTCTCCTTGTGTTGGCCCATATCTCACCAAGTGATCAGCAAAGCGCAGGTCTTCTGTTCCCAAGGCCAGCTGTCTTCTTAGTAACAAATCTGCTGTCTCAATCCTCATCTCTGTAGTTTCAACTAGCACGTCAAATAACTGCCGTTTCTGCTTAAATAGAACATTTGAAGCACCAACAAGAAAGCCAGAAACAGCTGGATCAGAGAGCAAATCCAAATATTGCAAAGATAGGTATGGTAAGCACAAGTAACCATCTTGGAAAAGCTGCAAAGGAAGACCACATTCCACTTGATCTATTTGACTTGTCATGTTGTATAGACCATCAACACTCATATCTCTTGCCATCGTTGGACTTGCTTGTGGCTCCAACTTTTGAACTTTATACTTTTCGCCAACACTGTGACATTTCTCTCTAATAGCATCTTGTCGGTCTACTACATCAGTCAAGATGGCTTCATCAAAGCTCTGCCGACTAACTTTATCTTTCTCCTCCATCAGGTTGCAAGTTTCTTTAGGTGTGAGCAAGTCTTCTGAAGTGGTGCCATTCATTAGAACAGCATCTTCAATAGCCTCTGTTGCTTCCTCGCCGGTTGTAGGCTCTGGTAGTGGTGATAAAGGTCTTGATAAACTGAAAATTCATAAAAAATAGCTAACCAACAAGTACTAATATGTAAATTTTGTGAATGGCGAGTAAACAACACATTGTGGTAATGCACAATGGTCTCCCATAGACTAAATGTGGAAAATGCCTCGACATCACAATCATATAACCTAAATCTTCTTATATTTAACAGTGGAGATCTAGGGTGCTGTGTTCTAGGAGCTATAATGATAAAGTAAAAATACATACACAACATTAGCTGCTTTATTGAGTCCATAGTCGAAGCACCTTGGTAGCAAGGACACCAAGGCTAACAGTGTGGCGGACAGAGGACCAGCTGGAGTCCCGTGGACAACCACTCGACGACGGAGAAGTAATAGTTTAAATAACAACAGAGCTTTGTGACGCCACATGTCTAGTAGGCGTTGTACTGAAAGACCTGCAACATATTAAAGCTTGTTAATGATCAGATTAACACTGAAACTGTACAAAATAATAATGATAATATATATTATAGATTGCATAGAATGTGAGAAATGAGATTTGACACATGGAAGTAGTAATAGTTCCCTTACTAACCAGCAATTAAAGCTTAACTATATATGTTTTTTTTGTTTTTTTTTTTCAGTTGTGTTTGTATTTACTTTGCATTATAGTACTTGTACTTTAAAATGTTCTTTTTAAGTTATATATATTGCCTTACGCCAAATAATTAAACTCTTTAAAGCTTTAATGAGTTGTCTTTCAATATTATCAAGTCAAGTTATTCAGATATTACCTTCAAGAGTTTGATCTATTTGTATGGGGCAGCTGTTAAGGTGTTTGTAGGCATCTTCCAAGAGCTTTGTTTGTTCGAAGTCCCCCTGCAGGAACCAGGCATGCACCACTAGTTCCATCTTCACTGACAGTCGACCAAACAGAGGCGCCCGACATATCACACACACACTTTTCTGAACTGAACTTCTTGTCATATCCGACGTCTTCTGCACCACTTGCTAGAAAAATAACAAATAATTGGAAATCAAGACAGATAGAATTATTTTGCATTGAGAAGTTCATGATGGTTATTTGTATCAAATATTAGCTTTTAATGCTTTTTTATGTATGTATAACTAACGGCCAGTTGCAGAATGGCAGATTATCTTTTAGTATGTCTATGTATTGGGTTCATGGTAATCTATACGAATATGGCACGTCATTGGCTGAAATAACCAAAGTGACAAGCTAACTACTAATCACGTGGCATATAATAAAATATTGTGGTCGCAAGCCCGAGACACCATTCTTCTCATCTCTTACCCACACACGATGGACCCGGCACCCGCACGGTGAATCCATGGAATGCTTAGAAATTTGTCTTCATAGATTATTTTAATCATTTTTTCTGTAACTGGCTGTAAGTATTGTATATAATTTTTCTTCCAGTCTTGTTTGTAATAACATTCTACAAAGAACAAAATAGCATAATGGAAAAGTATATTAATTTATTGTTGCAAGCCCGAGACAGTATTCTTCTTCTCTCTCCCCTACACACAATGGACCTGGGACTTAAACAGTCAATCCATGGAAGAATAAGCTAAGATTTATGTTTTTTCTTCACCTGTGTGACTAAATAGAATAAATTATGCAGGAAAGTGAAAAGCATTGAGAAAGAATGCCTAAAAATTACAGATGTAGTTGACCTGATGACAGGAACATTTATCATTTACGATGAAGATTATTCAGGAGCGCTGAGATGCAGCTCAAGTGAAGATGGCAAAAAATGAAGTTGCCTCCAGTAGTTCCAATGCCTCATCATCATCTGGCTTTCTTGTGTTCCAAGACGATATAATGAAAGGCATATTACACTGAATATGAGTTTTAAAAAAAAATTACTAATCATTGTATATTCTAAGATTCAAATAAAGAATACATTAAAGTAAAAATTATAACCAGTAGTGATTTGTAATAAAGTGCTGTAAAACTTGAAAAATAATTTATTAACTTTTCTTTTTTGTCTTACCTCAATCGGAATCTGTCTGAAGCATGATATTGCAAACACTGTGTGAGCAGGGTCACTGAGACCCGGTAGATGGAAGAATATTGTATCTGATAAGTAGTTATGGGACCCATCAGGCAAAGCCAAGGCTGGCAAGTGTCGCCAGGCAGGCGGCAACTCCGAAGGTCGCCCGGGAACCAACTCAGGGTAACAATATTCAACCTATTGACAAATAACACACATTACTTTCAACAAACCCAACCAGTTATCATCGACGCCAACAAACGATAAAATACAAAGGATATTGATCTATAAAGAAGTCATGACGCCTCGACAAACCTGACATCCTTTCTTATGATGAAATCCCACCACGATGATATTTAACACTGGTTCATTTATAAAAGACATATTTATAAGTGTACTTTTAACACTTGGTAGGACAATTTAAATCATTTTGCGTAGCATTTGTTGTTTTATTTGGGCAAATCAAGTCGCAGCCCCACAGCTTTATTGATGTAAGAAAATCGACTGATGATGGCTGTCACTAGCTAGCTGACTATGCTGATATCAGTTCTTTTACTCGGGCTTCAAAAGCAGAAATTATATATATTTATATAGTCTCTCGCGCCATTTTGCGCGGCCATGTCAAGTGCAAGTTTTTGTTTTGTAAATTAGTTTACTGTGGTTATTATTGGTCAAGAGTGGTGTTGTTTTGTTTAATAATGTGCTACAATGTGAATAATTATGGAAAACGATAAATTGGACTTTAAATATGGGGCACAAGTTGCAGTTTATTTTTTGCGGTTTTCCCGCGCTGTCAACTCCCATATTTTACCCGACGTGTTTGAGCAGTGGATGGTTCCGCGAGTGACTCCAAGAAAAGCATCAACTTCTAGAGCATCTGGAATTTGATGATGACCTCATTAATTCATGAAAAAGAAAGATATATTACGTCAGACTTGGCTGTATGGGCTAGACCCTTTGCCTTCCCTATCATCTCATTCATCATCCATCGGGAGAAGAGAATCAAAAAAAAAAAAAAAATATATATATTTATTTTTACATTGCGTGTTATTATGAATTAAGCTTGTATTTAGTATTACTATAAAATGAAATGTATAACGATAGCAATAATCGCTTGGGGGTCAATATAGAACGCGTGGCTGACAACTGATTATTAATTGACAACTTATTTTCAGTTTGGAAATTTCAGCGAATGAATTATAACATGATTGAAGCGAGTGATCCCGTCGGTAATGAAAATAGGTTGTTTTTTTTTTTTTAATTGTCTTTAAAGGACATTGTACAGAATACATCAGTCCTAAACACGTAATTTATTTGCATAATATATGTTTATAACAAAGTTCATAACCGAGTTGGGGATCATCAAATTCCAGATGCTGCAGAATTTGATGCTTTACTTGGAGTCACTCGCGGCATTATAGCCCAAACACGTCGTGTAAAATATGAGAGTTGACAGCGCGGGAAAACCGCAAAAAATAAACTGCAACTTATGCCCCATATTTGAAGTCCAATTTATCGTTTTCCTCAATTATTCACATTGCAGCACATTATTAAACAAAACAACACCACTTTTGACTAATAATATCCACAGCAAATTAATTTTACAAAACAAAAACTTGCACTTGACATGTCCACGCAAAATGGCCATGAAAATAGGTTGAAATCACAGACGTGAAAATAGGTTTATTAAAGCTGTTCGTTCTCCATACAAAATTATTTAAAAACTTTTTTTAGTAACATATTTTAATGTGTTAAAACGTAAGTCTTTAATGCAATAAATAGTCTTTCTGCGTATTAGCGTAGAAAACAAAGCGCATTTTTTTACTGAGTTTTGATGAGGGCAACAAAATAATACTTAAACGACGTTGTATTTTATAACTATTGATCACTGTAATAATATGTTTTAGGCCTAATATTGTTTTCTACTCCTTAAATAAATTAATTAATTAATAGTAGAGCACACGATTATTTTGTGCTATATTTTTATAAGAGTTGTAGTATTCATTAATAAAATAGGTAAACCTGAGTAAATAGGCTTTATTAAGCAAAATTATACATAGTGACAATTATGACATATATTGTATTTATAAAGTAAACTGACCAAGATCACCACATTCTCCCCAGCCGAGTTACAGCACGTAATCTTGAAGATACTGCGGTGCTTGACGAAGACGAGGAGAACGGCGCGGCGCCATTTCTACAGATACCTCTGGACGACGAGATTCTTGAGATCCTGAAGGTACAGGCTCCTGTGTAACGTCCTCTGACTCTGGATCGGGGCAGCGAGGAGCCGTGGGAGCCAGATCCCGATTAGAGACGACTAGCTCTCTACCATTTGGCCGTCGCACCAATGAATGTGATGGATTAGCTTCTACAAGGTCGACTTCTTCGACAATCGGGTCATATTTACTAGGTCTGACATTATTTTTTAAAAGTACAGTGGCACCGTCGGCTAACCATGTGGGCATTGACTGTCCATTTGATGAACGTCGAGGGTGAATAAACATCCTTTCATGGGGAGTGCATCCTGTAGCTATGCATAATAATGATCTTATGGAATGTAATGATTGGGTAATAGCATTCTCCCAACGATCAATCGGCAAGTCATTATTTTTTAATAGAAGTTGAATGGTTTTCCAAATTATTCCGTTATATCGTTCAGTTTGACCATTTCCTTGAGGATTATATGGTGTTGTATAACTAGTTGCTGCTCCCATGCCATGAAGAAATTCTTTAATATCAGTTGAAATGAATGCTGATCCTCTATCAGAATGAACATATGTTGGAATACCAAAAATTGAGAAAAGTTCTGTTAGTTTGTTTCTGACTGTGACTGTACTGACATCTGTGCATGGAAATGCAAAAGGGAATCTTGAATATTCATCTATAACAGTTAAAATGTAGCGATTTCTTGTATTACTGGGTAAAGGGCCTTTAAAATCGATCGAAATTCTCTCAAACGGGGAAGTTGCTTTAACTAATTTTCCTTGTATGCGAATAAATCTAGGTTTAACTTCGGCACAAATTGAGCATGATGCTGTCATTCGTCTGACATCTTCAATGGAAAAAGGTAGATTTTTAGTTCTGACCCAATGTACCATCCGAGTAATACCTGGGTGACATAGAGTATTATGAAGGTGACGAAGACTATCGGTGTTATTAGTAAAGGCTGCTACATTAGCTCTTGAAAAAGCATCGGCAACAATGTTGTCTTTGCCAGGTCTGTATATAATTTCAAAGTTATATAGCTGGATAATTCAAGGCGCCATCGTTGTATTTTATCATTCTTTATTTTGGAATTATGTTTTTGATCAAACATGAATGATACTGATCTTTGATCCGTGATAAGTTTAAATGTTCTAACTAATAAAAATTGTCTCCATTTTCTTACGCTTTCAACAATTGCTGCAGCTTCTTTTTCTATTGCTGATTGACTTCTCTCACTAGTGGATAACGTTCTGGAAAAAAAAGCAATTGGGCGTCCTTCTTGTGAAAGAGTAGCCGCTATGGCGTAATCAGAAGCGTCTTTGCTGATTTAGCAATTTCACGTTTTATGTCATCAAAGGCTTTAACAGCTGTTGTCGTTAATGGAAATGTTTCTTGACAGACTAAAATATGGATTTTTTCTGAAAAGTTTTGAATCCATTTAGAATAATGAGCAAAAATTCCAATTGTACGGCGCAATGATGATGAATCATGAGGTATCGGAAGTTCTAGAAGCGGGCGTAATCTATCAGGATCAGGTTTTATAGTACCATTTGATATGTTGTAGCCAAGTAGATTAATTTCAGTTTTAGAAAATTCGCTTTTGTTCAAATTTATTGTAAGATTATATTTATCGGCGACTTCACGAAATTTTTGTAGTTTTTGATCATGATGTTTTTGATCCAATCCGCACACAGTAATGTCATCTAAATATGCATAGACACCTTCTAGTCTTTCAATAGTTATAATAGAATTTATCGCTCGCTGAAAGGCAGCTACGCCGTTAGTTACTCCGAAAGGTATACGTTTAAATTGGTAAAGGTTTCCACAGGCTTCAAAGGCGGTATACGGTTTGTCTTCTACTAATATAGGAATTTGATGATAAGCGCTCTTAAGGTCAATTTTACTAAATACCTTGTATTTCGCTACTTTTGATACTAATTCATCCATACATGGAAGAGGATAGGCGTCTAACTGTGTAAACCTATTTATAGTCTGGGAGTAGTCAATTACCATTCTTTTCTTATGATTTTCATTTGAAGTAACGAGTACCTGTGATCTCCAAGGGGATTGACTCGGTTCAATTAGTTGATTCTGTAACAACGCTTCCACCTCTTTGTTTATAAATTGCAAATCCATATCTGAATGTCTTCTTGATTTCATAGCAATAGGTGTATTAAAAGGTAAAAGATTTGAAAATAAACTAACCGGCTCTATATTTGCTTGCGTCAAAATGCAGAGTTTCAATGATGGCTTTGTACCGCCAAAATGTACTACTAAGGTTTCATGTTTTTGCAGTACATCGTGTCCAAGTATAACGTCTGCACAAAGTTTGTCCATTATCATTAGTTTAGCCTCAATTATTTGTCCTTGAATTTCTATAGTAACAGTACAACATTCGTCAACTTGGGAAGTAAGATTCGCAGTAGCCATTGTAATTTTCTGTTTACATGTTTGTTTATTTATGCCGTAATGAATAATTAGTCTCTTGTCAATAAAACTTGCAGTACTGCCGGTGTCAATAAGAGCTCTCGCTGTAATTCTCTTATTTATTAATATAGGAACGGTAGCCTTGACCAAATCTGTAGCAGACGAGATGCACGATAAAAATGTGTCAGATGGAAATTGTTCGTCTTGCTGATTATCATCGTTGACAGCTGCTACTTTATGTGAAGCAGCGCTTTTACAAACTTTGGCGAAATGTCCATTCTTTCCACATTTAATACATGTTGAACTATAAGCTGGGCATTTGTTGCGAGGATGTCTTCGATTGCCGCAATAATAACATGTTTGACCAATATTAGGTGCTCTTGATGTCGTAGGAGGATTGGAGTTTGTCAAATTCACTACAGGTAAGGGTTGAATTCGATAATTTTCATTCTGTATCTGAGCAAGTTCTAATGACCGTGCTTGTTCATAAGCGTTATCTAATGTTAAAGTCGTATTTTCTAGGAGACGTTGGCGAATTGAAGATGATATGCCAGTAATAAAAGCATCCCGAATATATTCACTCTCATTCTGTTCAGCGGTTACTTCTTTAAAATTACAATCTTTAGATAGCAGCTTGAGTGCTTGAAGATACTGGTCTACACTCTCTCCTGGTTGTTGGTGTCTTTTAGAGAGTTTATGTCTGGAAAATATTTCGTTTATTGGCTTTAGGAATAACCCATCAATTTTCGTTATTGCACTTTTATAATCATGACAGTCTTTAATATGCGTATAGAGTCCAGGAGAGAGATGATTTATTAGTAATTGGTATTCAGTTTCTTTACTTACAGCATGATTGTCTGGATTAATAGAGATTAGAAAATTATTGAAAGTTTTCTTCCAGTGAGTCCATTGTGGTGAAAAGTCGGCGTTGGCGGACGGGTCCGCGTCAAATCTTTCTGGACGTAAATATTTATCCATTTAATATAATTTTGCTTAATAAATTGTAGTATTCATTAATAAAATAGGTAAACCTGAGTAAATAGGCTTTATTAAGCAAAATTATACATAGTGACAATTATGACATATATTGTATTTATAAAGTAAACTGACCAAGATCACCACAAAAGTGTTTCTTTTCTGAATAAACGAATATAAAATAAAAAATCCTGTGAAAACAGTGAAGACTGTTCGTTTCACATACCTATTATTTCATGAATTAAACTACTTCACACGCACATACATATCTTCACGCCAGATCCCTTGCGGGGTAGGCAGAGACAATTGAGCGTCATTTGACACGATCACAACATATCTCTTTTGCTTCGTCGACATTCATTAACCTCTTTATACATGCCCTTTGGTTACGAAGACTTTTTAATGCATCTTCAGTCAGTAAAAGTAAAGTAAAATATCATCACGACAGTTTCCCTTTCGGGGTGGTCAGAAACCACGCTTATAAATAAGCGGAATAACATTTAGCCAACTTTACTATAGGCCAATCATGACAAGTGACAAGCTCGTCGGTGTCTCCAGCATACCAAACTCGAGAAATATCACAAATAAATTTAATAATAATTAAATGTATTTTTTACATTAATAAATATTGTTGTTTAGTGATCAGGAATCGAACCCGGTACCTCCGAGTCTAAATCACCTGAACGAACTTAACCGCTGGACTACGGAGGCAGCTTCAGTCAGTGTTTTATTTATTTGATCGTTATATGTGAGTCTCGGTCTGTCAGGGCCTCTTTCACCCACAACTTTCGCATTATATACTGCGTGCTTAGTGTAAAATACAAGTTTCGGAAAACGTAACTGCTGTAGTTACGTTTTTTTATTTTACATTGCGTGTTATTGCAAGTTTGGCTATAATAACAGGCAATGAACATCGAAAATTCAGTAAAAAAACTCTACTACTCTTAACTCTGTGCTACTACTATAGTTGCGTTTACGAAACTTCACTGTCACACTAGGCATACGAAATATAGTGAAATATTTGCTTTCAAGTCGAACACAACAGTAGATTATGGATTGACAACGAATGTTCATAGCAGTCAGTATTTTTCCTTTCAGTCACTCATCATTGTAATTTTTTTTGGTCATCACATCACTAGTTGCAAAACAAAGTGTAAAATTGAAACAAATTTTCCTATACCTTTTACTTATAGTAATTGTTTTTGTGATTTATAAATATAAGTTTAATTCGTTATCCTTATACTGATGTTAATTGTGCTCGCATAATAAACTGTTCTATTTTACTTGTATTGGAACTTGCGGTTGGTTGCTTTGTAGATGTCAAGCAGTGTCGCCATTTTCGCATACTGATTATAAGTTATTGAATTTTTTCTCAGTCTCAGATTTAAATTATTTGTGTTTATGGATTGCGCTAGTTATTGTTCATTACTAAATAGAATATACAAAACAAAAAGGATCAAGACACCCAGTAAGGTTAGTGATATGATGATAATTAATTATGGAAGTCATCCGAAGATGTTAAGTTTTTAATTAAATCAATTTAATGAATTACCTTATTGAGTCTAATCATCTGATTCATAACCTTTTGGCTTGTTTTTTATCGCTGTGGTTTCTTTGTGCCTTCTTTTTATTTAATAAGGAAGCTGTGAAGCCTCTGAGAATTATATATTGTTAGTTATATACATGCTTTTGTATTTAACATTGCTATTATAAATAATATAATTTAAATTTTACTTCAAAAGTGCAGTCTGGATGATGTTTATTAAGAATATTTATATATTGTTTACCAGCCTTTTAAAGCATGTTACGCCCCTGGTCCTGGTTTCTATAGTACGGTAGAAAGGGGATCAGAATAGTGGATGATGAGTGTGCACAAGCACTTGAATCCATGGAGTTTTAAGAAGGACAACGACAAATTTTGACTTAAGCCCTTACATTATTAAGGGTGCGATATGTTGTCACGTTTGTAAACAATTTAATTACATTTGTATTTGTTAATATTTTCATACATTATAACTGATTTGGCTCAACTTCTATATCTGTACCAGTACTGGTTAGTTTAAAAAAATATGTATACATAGACTCTAATATTATGTTTAATCCTGTAAAATTGGATTGGAATGAAAGTTTTTAGGGAATTATAGGATTAAAATAAATTCAGAATTGGCCTTTCATCATCATTATCCTGTGTCTCTCCACTGCTAGATATGGACCTCCCCCAAGGCACATCATTTTACACAATCTTCTGACACTGTCATTCAGGCCCCACCAGCAACAACCTTTTCAGACCTTACACTTTTCAACCTACAGAACCCGTCCACTCCAACAGGCGTTGATTCTATGACAGATGTGTGCTGCTCATTTCCAGTTCAGCATACTAATTTTAAAGGCTATCCACTTTGTCCATCTAAGAAATACCAAGCATAGCTCTCTCCATAGCTCGCTAAGCAACCTTAAACTTGTGGACCACACCCTACTATTATTGTCCATGTCTCTGCTCCGTAAGACAAAACTGAAAGAACACATTGGTTGAAAACTGTTGTCTTCAAACACTGGTATGAATCAAATACTGGTATGGTCTGATAAGATGTGGTGCAATTATCTGAATGTTGCCCATATATCATAGCTGAATGCATCTATTAGCTTGTTTGCTGAAGATAGCTATGCTTAATTGGTTTAGTTATCCAAAAATAATCCAATCCACATTAAGTTAATTTTAAGTTAAACACCAATGCAGTTGGATCTTTAGTTTAGAGTTTTATCTATATCGTTTTTAATATTAAAGATATCCTCAGGCCTGATTGGCATTCATAATTAAATTTCTGAAAAAATTACTTTCATATCCTTTTTGTGTAACTGTGTGCAATTGTAGTCTATTAGACTGCCAAAATGTAAACAAAAGTGACATAACATATCAAAGGGGTTTAAAAAGGGTTGAAAGTGTGTCACCAGCACAAGTTTGACTTGATCCTTTGCATTCAGCACAAGTAAGGCATAAGGAATTTACTCACATAACACAATAGATTGCTAAGAGCTGTCAGATGAATACAATCATCATTACAGTCCCTAGACTAGTGCTCTAGTTCAAGACATCCACTACTAGAACCTGTATTGTGTGTATATAATAAAACACCACTTCTAATATGAAAAACAAGACAATAATAATTATTATTATTTTGGTGCACTACACCATCTGGGAATGATCTGAGGACCTGGGTAGCTGAAACAGAATTCCGAGGTATCATTGTATTGCAACTTCAGCCTTCCAGTCTTCTGTATGACTCCTTTGTGTAGTTATACATATTTTATAATAATATAATAAAACCTTAAATATTTTTAAAATGTATTAAAATGCTGCTTTTTATACTTTTAACCCAGGCTCCTAAAGATTTATCCTATCAAGGATGAGTGCAAATTGTCTGTTTGTTTCTATTTCTCCTAATACTTTATATTAAATACTGCTAGTAGCAAATATTGCAGTATATTATTTAATGACTTGTAATTTTCTAAGCTAAGGTACTTTATGCTACTTTTCTACCAAAAAAAAAGAATAGCACTTTATGACCATGTGTTTTTATTTATTTCCACTAAAATTATTTTGTTTAATTGTAACAAAAAGTGACCACATTTCAAAATGTAAATACATATGTTTCGACCACCTATGAATTCGAATGTATTTTGAGTTCCTTTACAATTATTTAGCATACAGGCACGCCTGCACGCGTCTACTGGCAAGTTGATTTATTGCCATTTCTTTCAACACTATGCGAGCTTTAAATGCTCAATACAATGTTGCTCCACAACCATCTTAAACTAACCAAGTAAAATAACAATTTAATTTTCGTTTAGAAATACACTTTATGGACATTTCAAAGGTGAACAGTGAACTCCCCTAAGCTACATCTGCTTCAAAAAATCAATGATCGATCTTCTGTCATTGGCGTTTAATAATAGTCGTTTCATTTTATTTTATGCTGGGCATGGCATGTCCGCTCGAGGTTCGAAAATATTAGAAACTGGAATCACCGATTACGATTGCGGCCCTGACCGCTGACATCAGTAGTAATAGCTAGACATTAGCCAGCTAGAAATTGGTAAATTAACAATATTGATAAAACAAAACTATACTACAAATAATTTTATAATCATGACCGAATACTTAAATGGATTCGAAGAGCCTACCTCTCAATATACATTATAAAAATGAAATCCACTACAAAGTATAAACGAATATTTTTACGAGGTATTTGAATGGTTGCCTAAATACCATTCCATGATCAGATTATCTGTTAGCAATCGACAATATTTTAATCATCTGTTAAAATTAAATCAAAATAAATAAATCAAAATATAAAAAAACGGGTTGATAGCCCTGGTATATATGTAAAAGTTATGCTTGAATAACATACATAAAATATATATACATATGTACCACTATATGCCTCGACTTCGTTGAAGTCATTAAAATATTAGACAATCAAACTGTCTTTGCTGAAAAATTGGTTCTGCTAGTAACAATAAAGAAACTCTTCCTTATCAAGTAATACAAGCCAATATTATCGAAGGCTACGGTGACTAATAAGCCCGAGAATAGCTCTACCTATATGGGCGAAAATATGAATAAATAATGCTTTATCAACCTTTTTGGTACCAAGTGCGTAGTAATACTTTAGATAGTTGTTGATTTATCGCAAAATATTCCAGCCTCTTACTAAAGAAACTCGATCTATCAGAGCAAAAGCGTGTTTGTATACATTTTTTTAAACCTTCATTCACAATTTTATAACTGCCATACCTGCACATTATTATTTTGCAAAGTTCTTTTTATACCTGCGTGTAGAAGAGACGGCCCAATTGTGGTAGTCGACCAAACAGCGGGCTACCCTTTGTTCATTTTATTATGTCTGTATGTTCCCCTTAAGAGTGAACTTATGAAGAGTGACACAGGTGCAAATCTGCACAATATGGCACCACACAATTCAAGGTGAACCTGGGTTTATTCCAACGGCATTATCCATATTTAGCGTTCAGAGGAAGTTACACGTTCGTATTTTTGTGAATGTGTTGGGTTTGGCTGTAAGCTTGTTTGTATGCATGTGTGTCGCGGATAAAAATTAAGTAAGTAATCGAATGTGTTGCTATCAGTTAGGTACTTTATGTTGTTAGTACCTATTACTAAAGTTGAAACCAAGCTATCAGCTCTCGGTAATAAACTTCTTAATCTTCGTAGGAATTTTAAAGTGATAAGGTAATTTATGCCCACTAAAACAAGTTAAAAATTTTTTTTTATTTCTCAGATTTCAATGGAGAGCTTCTTAGATCCGCAGGCATGACGGAGAAGGTCTTACACCCAGGTATGTTGTTTTTTTTTTTGTGGCATTATGGAAATTCCCAAATACGGTTTGAGTGCCTTCATGACATCACTGAACATCTTTGTTAGGCATCTAAGGATTGTGGGGACTGACCTTACTGGCAAACACTACCAACGTACATAAGTATCCTTATCATTAATTTTAAAATCACACGTTTCCTATGCCTATATTCAGTCGCCATTAATTGTTAATATGTTTTTACACGGTTATCTATTTTTTAATCAAAGTTTTCTTCTTACAAACAAATGTGACTTGAGAGATAAGAATAGCGCGTAACGCTTGATTTAACACGGTTTACGTTTTAACATAAATTATTTTTCAATGTAATATAATGTACTTTGATTAATGTGGATTTAAAAAACACCTAGGTATGTTGACTAACATGTTATCGTTTTTGTTTTCTATTATTTCCTGTTATAAATCAAGGGGTTCAGTTATGTCTTTACTTTTATTAACTTTTCCGGAAGCCTTATTAGGTAATGAGATAGAGCAAGCTCGTCTATGTGTTTGGACTAAAGACAAGTCATAAAATATACCTAGGTACCTACCAACATAATAATTAATATTCTAAAAATATTCTTGATTAGATTAAATAACCTAGGTTAATTGCATGCCTCGTCTTGTTTCTCAAACGTATAATGAAATGAAATAACGGAAAAATATTTACAAAATGCATCATATATTATATTTAATTTAAGTGGTAAAGTTTTTCAATAATTCTTGTGGGAACGGCCATGTTGCGGTCGAATCACGTGGGCGTGACGTCACAGGACCGGATCAATAGGGAGCCGAGGTCACTTCACCCGACATGAACCCATCTAGCTACAATCTAAATTATATTAGATTTTATGTCGCAAAACAATGGAAAAGTTTAATTTGATCTTCATTAGGTACGAGCTACTTGTGATGTGAGTAGCAAGTATGGCGGATGACGTACGTGCTAAAAATAAACAAGACCTTCTTGAAATTTTATTGTAGGTAATCGCATATATTCTACTGAATCATCCAATGTTATAATATTAATAATAATTGTACCCTTACTATTTATTTAGTTATACTCACCTATGAACTTCAATACGCGAAGTAGAAAATAGAAGTAAAGTAAAGTATCATCACGACCGTTTCCCTTTCGGGGTGGTCAGAAACCACGCTTATAAATAAGCGGATTCACATTTAGCCAACTTTACTATAGGCCAATCATGACAAGTGGCAAGCTCGTCGATGTCTACAGCGTACCAAACTCGAGAAATATAACAAATAAATTAAATATTAATTAAATGTATTTATTTACATTAATAAATATTTTTGTGTCCCGACCAGGAATCGAACCCGGTACCTCTGAGTCTAAATCCACGGACTTAACCGCTAGACCACGGAGGCAGGCAAAAATCTCTTGATTTTTATGTTCCAATATTTGCAGCTGCCTTCCCCATAAAAAAACTCTACAATAAAGTTTACTGGGGAAGAATGTCTATGACTCTAGCAGCATTATTTGTTTAAAGAACAAACAGTTAATTAATAAATTTCTCATGGTAATCGCGATTTATAGAATGCTTGGTGAAACAGTGTGTATCAGAAGCATAAAGATCCCCAGGCTCATGTCGTTCACCTCACGACATCAAGACGTACAAAACAACCATCCACCTACTTATCCACCGTTTATTACTAGAACTAAGTAGTGCCTGCTAAGTGCAACTATTCATCGAATGAATACTCCTTACCGTTTTTTTTAAATATTTATAATAACATAGTTTAGATATTTGTTACTCAACGCCATACTAATATTATAAATGTAACAGAAGCTTTAACCACACATATGCGAGTAAAGCTCAAAAATGAGCACTACTGTGCAAAATACATACATCGAGTCCCAATAGCGTCCCCACTATTTACTAAGTATTTAGATTTATGCTTTTTTTTTTTTTCATTAGGTATAAAAAGTTTATTTACCTTTTACATGCAATCTACTTTTCTCTTACGTACATTTATTTTGAGCTTTACTCATGTACGAGTCAGTTTGTCTTCACCTGTCCTTTTACTTGAAACCAAGCGATAGACATAGGGTAGGTATATTACGTTATTATTTGAGCGCAAAATGTGACACCGCACCCTCATGATGGTTAGCTCACATATAAGGTCTACATCAAATATTGTAAATGTGAAAGAATTCTGTATGTATGTCTGTTTGTCCGTCTTTCTCGCCTGCGGACGGAATAGGCTATATGACGTCATCATCTGCTCAAGACATGTGACCCCACGGCCATTTTCTCATCTGCCTGCTAGATTCGACTTAAAGCCTAAACTATTTGACCGATTTCGATAAAGTTTGACAGATATATTACATGGAAAAATGTTGTAAGAACGCTTTCCTTTAATCCAAAAGGTCGTGGTTCGAATCCCGGCATGTACAGTCCACCAAGAAAGTGGTCTATCAGTTTTGACAAAGCTTTCTTTGTAATCAAAATATTGCTAAGTTCGAGTATTCGAATGATCGTACTATTTTCAGGCGAAAAACGACCTTATTGTTAGATGACGTGCAAATAAATCTCAACCGTAAGGTGATAGACCACTTTTAGCACGTTAAGGCCTCGGTCCGGGTTCCACTAATACCAACTTGTGGAATCGTTAATAAATTGTCACCAGATCCTCGCCTACCCGTCTGGCCTGCAGCATGGCTAGTGTAGGTCAAATTCTCCAGATATACATATGGTCTAGAAAGCCCATCCCCAGCAGTAGAGGTCTAGGACTTTTAGTGTTTTAGGGGCTGTAATGATGATCATTACTTGGAACCCAAGGTTTAACATGACGTGACCTGCAGGTTTCTTCCGCTGATCACTATATACACGGACAATTCCAAGTTTAACAGCAAGTTTTCTTAATAACTCGTATTTATAAGTAGTAATTTATAACAAGAAGAAAGAGTAAACGTTGCTTTGAATTGGTGCATATGCAGTTGGTTGACGCATCGCGGTTGAATCTCCACATAGAGCGGCGGCTGTATGTAAAACGCGTACATAAGATGTGGATCGATCCCGACACCCGTCGCAGCCCGCCGCCCTATCTCTGCCCTTTGCTAGACTAGAACACAAAACTACAAATACCACTCCAACACGTACATAACTTCATCTATATACATACAACTCTATAGCTATTCATACTTGTGTATGTGTATGGAAGCTATTCTTATTTTAGACTGGAATCAATGAATTCACTATGATATGTTTTTGTTTCACGTTGTCCTGTCGCTTATTAAAATTTAAAGCTTTTATACATTATTAACTTACTTAATAGAGATTATCTATCAATTCCTTGAAGTCGACGATTTTTGTTTTGACCAGTCTTTTAACTATTCGTTACGATTTGGCATATTGGTATAGTATAGTGAATGCAACTAATAACTATGAATTTCCTAGCTATTTGACCCGTGTAATATAGTGCTCAGCGGAAGTAACCTTTAGGTGGCTGTGGGCCGTGTAGTCACATGTCATGTTTACGTTATGTTTAACCTCAGACTGCAAGGAATATATCTGGCAAATTTTATTGAAATCAGTCATGAAGTTTTATAGTAAAGTCGTATCTAACAGGCAGACCAATTGGCCGTGGAGTCACATGTCGTGATCAGATGATGACGCCATATAGCCTATATCTGTCGCTGGTTTTCAAGAAATATTTCTGCCAAATTCCATAATAATCGGCCTAGTAATATACGCAAGTCCGTTTGTCTGTCTTTCACGTGCAAGTCTAAGCAAGGCGTTTGTCTACTTAGACAAAGCTTTCTTTCACATTTATATTATTAGAATTAATAATTATCTCTTTATAAATATTAAATATTCAAAATTTTGTTTCTTGGAAACTAAGAATCCGACAACTATATAACTCGTAAATGATTCATGTTGTATTTATTTTGGTCATCTTTATGTTAATCGAATTCGAAACGATTTAAGTTGTTCGTAAAGTAACGTTCCCCTTTTGTGGCGCACTCAAAAAATCTTTAGTTCTTGGTTTACCGCACATGCGCGCCCCTACGACCTTGACGTTAAGTGACGAACCAGTCGGGATTAAGTTATATCTGTATGTACCTATAATATATCTAACTTGCCCCCCTGAGAACATACACATATAAAACGGCAAAGCTTGAGGATCTCCGGGGCGACTCGACATTCATAGGTAATGGGATAGAGGTCACGGCGAGAACGGAATCCGAGTGTTCGCAGGTTTTATTCAGCTCTTCTAGTAACGGTGTCGTTCGTCACAGTTAGTGGCTGCATATCGCTAGCGATGTTATATTCCAAGAAACAATTGTTCTAAACAACTCTTTAAAATGCCTATATAGCAAAACTTTTCTCTTCTGTCTCACACAGGAAGAGAATATCAGAGGGCGTTTATATTGGCACAAGTAATCGCGGTTTGTCGAGATTGCTACATCATATTTAACTATGTCGTGCAATTGAATCGCATTATCCATAGAGTGAGCAGCGTTGGGCGCCATTCTACGAGTGAAACTACCTCGTCTAAGGTTAACGAACTGTTCATTTCGCTGCATCCGTTGCAAATAATGCGCTACGTTGTCGCTACCGCCTTTAACTCCGCAGCCAATATGCAACTTTTCCATTTTGTGCCATATCGTGGCTGTTGCTCTTACTGTTGCCATCTGTTCTAATAATATTACTGAGCTAGTATAATATAGTATCATCACGACCGTATCCCTAGTGAGGTGGTCTGAAACAGAGTTTTTTCTTTAAAAAGCTGATTCACATTTAGCTAACTTTACTATAGGGCCGTCGTTGGCTCTAGCGTATCAGACTATGTTTATGTTCTCGACTAGAAATCGAACCCAGCACTCCACGTTTTAAATCTACGGTCTTAACAGCTGAACCACGAAGACAGTATACTTATCTAGCTTGACATTAAAATTGAAGCATACCGAAGGATTCAAATCCTGATAATTTCGTACAATAAATGTATAATTGGCTCTAGCGTATCAGACTTTTTTTATGTTCTCGACTAGAAATCAAACCCAGCACTCCACGTTTTAAATCTACGGTTTTTAACAGCTGAACCACGAAGATAATATACTTATCTAGCTTGACATTAAAATTGAAGCATATCGAACGATTCAAATCCTGATAATTTCGTACAATAAATGTATTGTATCTACATGATATTAGAATACATTTGTTACCCTCACTTAAGATCCGGAAACCTGCATGAACCAGGTAACGGAGCCGATGGTAGGCTCGGTTGAGGTTGAGGGCTCGCATTACCCTTCAAACATATTATGCCGCCAAACGATTCGCCGAGTTTCGGCACGAAAGTGTTTGGAATATTGGAGGGAACTTGTGGGCAATTCACTTCAACTTAACATTTAGATGATTTAAAGAAACTTTTTATTATCTCAGTCAGTTAAATAAACTTAAAATAGCTGTAAAAGTTGGCTAGCATTTACCGTGGATATTTAATCCAGACGACCTTGGTTCATTTCCAAGTAGGCTGGGTAGTAAAGTTTGTAATTTTTTTACTCAATTTAGGGTACCTGTAGCTTTGATCGATTAAATCAAACCAATATGCGGACATTTTTTTGGAAATTGGTCAATGCTCTGTCTCCATACTTTAGGTTCAAATATTTATATTGTAGATACAAATTTTGCTGAAATTTTCCTTTTTTTTTATTAGCTTAGCATTGATAAAAAAGATGTTTCCCAATTTGCCAATGTCTTGGTAAGGTGCTGTGAAAATTAATGGATTACGTACGAGTACCTTCGGTTTCTGAAATGATGACTTTTTTAGTTATTTAGTTACCTATGAGACACGTGATTAGTTCAACTAACAATGTGATGATCAAACTAATCTAATAAATTACAATCACCTAGCGTGTAACAAGAAAGTTTAACGTTTATTATTTCATTCTACGATTGGGAAACTCGAGGTAAATCAATAGGGAGCAGACATTTTCAAATCAAATTCAATTAGTTGAATTGCTTTCTTTGTGATATACCTATCAGTTCTGTTATACCTATTGGTAATTTTGTTTCAGTTGTATTAACTTCATCTCTTTTTTCTTTCTTTTGACGTTTAACCATCGGTTACAAATGTCTGCCAACTCAGCCCAATGTTTTTGTAATGTGTCTGTGGAAATGAATGAAAATTTTGTTAAAAGCAATAAATTTTAAGAAAGTATTTCAAATGTGAATGGTGAGTGTGATGTTACATAAGTACGGATGCTGCGGTATTTTTCGCGGACTCTATCGACCGGACGCGCCACGGGAGCCGCAACCCTTCTGCGCGGGGTGTCTCACCCTCTACTTACTTATTCACGAGTCACGCTAATGATCCGGACCTCTGACTGAACCAGCCTGATTACAATCTATAAGATGTAGGTAAAGTCTTCAAATCTTCTTGACAATTACAAACTTAAAGTTGTTTTTTTTTTTAATTATTTTTTATCATTTCTTAAGTTACAGAGTATGTACGTTACTTAATTGCTATGAATGTTTTGGTAATAAAAATGTGTAGTACTATACAATTTATACTCGTATAAACGCTGTGTTTTAGATTGTATATTTCTCCACTCTGTTTTTGATATTAAACAATGCTATCCCGATGTGGACTGGTGTGTAACTCTTGTTTTCGCCGTCTATTAGCCATGGGAACTGGTTCCTAGAGCTAAGGTGTTATTGAACCAACGGCCATGTTGAGTTTTGTGTTTTACAACCAGTAGAAATTTATTGTAATGCGTAAATAGTTGTGGACTGTTAAAAGTTCGATTTCAACTGATTGTTATTTTACTTGAGCCATTCCCGGTGATGAAGAAAATAATAACGTTTTTGGTTATAAGGCACGTGATTGAATCAACTAAAAAGGTGTCAATCAAGCAAACTTCCAATCATCCACAACAAAAAAGTTAATCGTTATTTTATTTATCCTTTTTAGAGATAAGAGTGCTTAACTGGCAGTGGGAAATTAGACTGTTTTTCTTTGATTTATAGTGATCCTGTAATTTTGAATTCAGTGTTTAAGGTGGGGAAAGAAAAATCCTTTAGGTAGGCTTTAGAGGGTAGGTGGGGAGGCTACGGGTGAAGGGGGTGTTGTCAGGGTGGCAAAGGGGGACGTTATATAGTGACGCGATCACGTGTACATTTTGCAGCCTGTATTGATCGTGTCGTCTTTTTCTTAGCAATAACTGTGGAGCTTTGCGTGATTTTCATCTGTTTAAGCTGCCTAATAATAGGATTTTAAATGCTTGTTAAAACGACTTAATTATTTAACAAAAACCTAAATTACATTTCTGTAATTCTTAGATATTCCGTGAGCGTAAGATGCTCACAATATATTAAACTATTTGAACAGCAAATTACACAAGTGTTGGAAAATAATTTATTTATCAATCAAAATGGCAATTATGACACACTTATGATTTATATGAATGTCGTTATCAGCCAATACTTCTACAAAATGTGGCTGAAGAGAAAACCACATACACCAATCACAACTGTACGAAGATATACTCGTATATTATTTTAGTTAGATTCAGTCATATTTAATGAAACTCTTGCATTTCACCTACATCATGACACGTTGTTACTAGGAATTAGGGTACCTAGTTACTGTTAGTTCACTTCGGTTGCTCGCTGTTGTTGGGTGAGTGCCATCATTTCCTGTCTTATTTTGCGTTTGGCAAAGATTGTTAACTATTTCTGTTTTGGGGTCGTTGTGTCGTTTAAGTATTGACTCCTCAGATTCATTACATTTTTAATTTAATTATGTACGGGCATTTGGTTAACATGATTTCAAATATCAGCTTTCGCTTTTTAATATTCAGGGTCATTCGAATAGTTTGCACTGATTTGCAGACATAAACTACTCATTATGTCATGCATGAGCAATTATTATTCATTTTATTGATGATTCTACTTCTTTGTTTAAGTATTTATTTGGTCGGGCAGTGATATAAATGAATTAGGTGGTCATTATGTCGCATCGAGCGGCGCGCGTCCGTCGACCCGGCCTCGCTCACACAATGAGGCCCTCCGCCTCTGCGCCTCCGCGCGTTATTTAGAAACTCACCTACCTTATTTACTTCGCTCTGTCTATATGCCGCATCTATATACATACGTATACCGCTCGCTACGATTCATAATATATACATGCATACCTACATAAGTTCGTGTTTTATATTGAGACACAGGGAGCCGCGTCGGTTTGTGTGGCTTTGTGCGATAGTATGTAGATTGCGATGCTCACATTTTGCACGCAATTTTTGCAAGGCCAACATGATCATGTTATTGTTTGTCTCATACTGGTTCGTGTATTTAGAGGAAGTTTGCACGAATTAAAAGATTAATATGTCGAGCAGTATTTTGTAATGTTTCTCTAAGTTGGCAGTTGGCGCTGATTATGAAAGGTGAGTGCAATGTGCATAGGTAACATAGATATAGAAGCCAGCTCCGTATTAGGGCAATTAGAAAGTAGTGTGTGTCGTCGCATAGAGAGCTAGGCTGGTCACAGTGCTGGCGGCCGAGTGTGAGTGCGCTCTATTTCGGTCGCGGTGCGGCTAATCGTCACGTGACGAGCGCCGGAAGGACTGGGAGGAGGCACAGGAATGCAGCCACCACCGTGTTGTACAGCCCACGGGATTATCAACAATGTTTCTCACGATATACATGGCCATTTTCAACCTTTATGGCCTTATTTGGACCTCATTTTAGATAAAGGTATTGGACGGATTATTAATTGAAGACTGATATTTCATAAATATTGTACTTACATAGTAGGGTATATACATTATTTTTAACATTTATTAATGTAATTATGCCCGACAACAGAGACCATAAATGGAAATAGTATTGTTATCCAGTATTATTATGTGTTTATATGAGTGACAGCATTAAGTTTTATTGTAATGTCATCTAGTGGAGATGGAATTGTCCGAGCAAAGTCGGTAATTGCAGCGCGCGGATTGCAGGCTCCTCCCGCGCCCCGCTCCCTCCACACTCAAACGGCGTAAGTAAACAGTCTGGTGTTTATCCGCGTCTCGCTCACACCGATCGCGTCGTGTCGTGCCTCTGAGGTGCACTCGCTGTTCCTATTATTTTCGTGACGGGTATTGCGCCGAAGCCGATTCCCGCATCCTCGCCCCGAGACGCGAGGTCCGGTCCGCGGCGGAGGCGGTCGCTCGCTGCCAGTCCGCGCTCGAGGTCGACCCTCAGTTCGCGCCTATCAACCAAATCGTTCCCTAGGCGCTACGTTGAAAACGAAATGATTCAGGCCGCACCGGTCTCGATAGGCGCGATTTGCGGAGGATGACGGCATGCGTGCACCGCCAACTTGTGTATAGCGGCGTGTGGTGACAGTGATTGAATTGTGTTAACGTGCAGATGCGACACATAAATGTGGATGTGGTGTGTAGTCTTATTGGAAGATGCATTTCAAGGAGTCTTTCGCCATGAGCGATCGTCCCAGCGAACGCGGCCGGCGAAACTCTCGCTGCAAGAGTACGTATCAACCACCAGACCGACGTGACACGTCCGACCCCGCCGGTGTTAATGCGCGAGTGTGATTCCCATGGCCGAGCTGCACCAATCGGTTGAGTGCGCTCGCGCCGGATTTCAGATACTATGTCGACGTGAGCACATTAATAAACTGCGTTTGTGATTTTACAATTACATATTATATCGCTTAATTAAGTGCCAGCATTACAAAGTCTAATTTTTTATTATTAGATACGTGATTTCATAATGGTATAAATTCTCGATTTTACCTTTTCTTGTTAATGACGGTTGATGGTTTATTGATTCGTATAAATTCGCACTTAGGTACGTCACAGAAATTAATCTATTGACGATTAGATAGCTATTGTAGGTATGCCGGCTATATTGTGTAGTTCGAGTTGTGAGTTTGTCACCTTATCACCTTGTTATAGTAGGTAGGTAGGTTTGCAAATTTATCTCTCAAATAAAAAGTAGAAAACGAGTGTAACTAATTAGTAACTTTAGGCAATGATTTCTAATTTTTGTTTTCATTTCATTTAATTATCACCGTAGGGACCATCTGGAACACTTGGTTAAGTCAATTATATAATACTCTGTAACTAATATTACGATTAACGTAAACGAGATAACACAATCATGGTTAGACAGCTTAATACAAACAACACGACAAAAACTAGAAACAGCCCAAACTATCAATACAATTATGGAAGAGCCATATTGAATGTACCTAAATAATCAAATACAGAAAATAAAATTTAAATACTACTAATGTCAAACTATGTTAAAATAAAAATGTCAAGTACTACTAAGGTACTACTATAATCTAATATATATATTGTATTGTAATCGGTGAAATCAATATTATCATTTTCAACTACAAAATCATTTTAAGGAAGTATTATTTGAACATAAATATATCAGATCATCGAATCCATTGGTTAGTTCGAGTCAGCCGCTATCATTACTATCATCACTATTATCACGAACAAACCAAATAATTTTGATTTGACTGGTTTTCTATTCAAAAAATATAATAGGAATCATCACTGTAATTGTGGTACCCCTAATATGTATTTAGAAAATACACGTTTTATTACTTAAAGCGTACACAGATCTACAGACAGTGTGCTTAGTGTAAAATGCAAATTTCGGAAAATGTAACTGCTGTAGTTACGTTTTTTTATTTTACATTGCGTGTTATTGCAAGTTTGGCTATAATAACAGGCAATGAACATCGAAAATTCAGTAAAAAAACTCTACTACTATAGTTGCGTTTACGAAACTTCACTGTCACACTAGGCATACAGGTAGCAGCAATCTACAAACTTGTAATACTTACTATCTAGCTAAAGCAAAACTAAGAAGCGTAAATTCCTTTATTATTTCCTAATAAAAGGTTGGGAAAACAAATCGTTACAATAGTATAAAATGTTTTTTTTTCTTATAGGCTTGATTTCTGTTATTGATAAAATACTATATTCACCCCTAAGGGAGCGTGGTTGTGGAAATAAGGGTTGGAAATCGATGTGTCGAACTTTTTAACTCGTCTGACCTACATTCACGTTATGATTCTCGTGTCAATGAATACCTATATAAACATTTCTT
Source organism: Tinea semifulvella (assembly GCA_910589645.1). Classification (NCBI taxonomy): domain Eukaryota; kingdom Metazoa; phylum Arthropoda; class Insecta; order Lepidoptera; family Tineidae; genus Tinea; species Tinea semifulvella. The sequence goes on from OU342585.1 coordinate 13,300,078, forward strand.
CGGAAACTATAACCTTAACTAGTGGTTAACATTTTGATTTGAGAAAGGTCGTAGTTGTATACTCTTCTTTAGAGTCAATTAGAAAGTTTCTTGTGTCATATTGGAGTTAAGATCTCAACAGTAAATATTATCGCCCCACTGCCGACAATAGACTTGTTGCGTTTATAACCCGATCAACTCTATCATATACCTATTGGACTTTGGTTGTTTATTGGTAATTCAGTAGGTAGTCATTTATCATTAGAAATATTGATTTGGGGTTAATTATTGAGACTATTTAAGGGTACTTTAACTTTACTGCTCTGTGAATTAGACGCGGCAGTACTGGATTTGAATCATGCACGCAATTAAGAATTTCTTTATTTTTTTTTCTTTTCTCGGGTATTGTACGCAAAGGAATTCATGTTTTTTTATTCACAATCGTTGCTTAGCAAATGTTCGGCGAAAGAATTCTGTCGAAAATTATTTAACCAATAGTAGACACTTGCTAAGCAACGGATAAATCCCTTCCTAATGCTGGGTACACATCGGCCTAACAAACGCCAACTAATAGGTGTCGTTGTTGTCGTGTGCCGGCGATCCACAGCATGACGATCCAAAGTCAGACAAAGGGATAGAAGCAATCAAAATTGAAGCGATAAAGCTTTACTTGCTAACACGTTATGCTATATAAAAATTTTAATTACTTTGTCGTCGTCTATGATGAAATTGCTAATGCGAACTGAAATCAGGTCCTAAGGATCGTTTGCTCGTTCACAAAATACATTTGAAGAAGAACCTACATTTGAAGGCCAACGAACGTGCGGTGTAAGCCAATGCCGAATATGATTCGTTGGGCGGGTGTGTACGCAGCATAAGGCTGACAGGTTTATTATATACAATATGGAGCTCAGTAAAATTAACTAAACGTAAACTCAACCCTGGAAAGAATCACAATAGTGTCACGATTACCAAGAAGAAAATTCTACCATAATTGTAAACTAATGTTCTGTGGACTTTATACTTACGTAGGTAGATTCATTTAACACAAAATAGATAGATGTGCTGTCTGAATAGAAATTAATTTATTTGAAATTTATCCGAGCATTTGTGAAATGAGTCGGTCTGAGGGGGTTAGAGTCGGGAGGGGGGTACACATTGGAGGTGCGATCATAGTGGCGAGTGCCTGGGACGCGATCGATATGTACCCATTCAATATACATAGCTACTTAAACATCTGTACATATACTCTTGTCGACACGACTGTCTTCGGTAGATTCTGCGTCAAAACCACCACCCGCCCCATTCCTCGACGTTGATTGTAAAGGGTGGCAGCCAGATAAGGAGTGTGAGCTACATTTTTATGATTTTTGGACATAATAGGTATATTCGCATCTCTTTCGTGAGAGTACATCTCCTCCCATACCTACTTGCTTTGAACTAACATATAATAAATTAACAGGCCGGTTGTTGTTCTATTTTAAATCGTATCCATAGCAAAAGTACCTACAGTGTGTAAAGGAATTTGTGTGAGACGTGACCTAAACGGCTCTTTGCAGGATGCTCTAAATATAGAATTATCGGAATTATCGTGCTTCGTTGTTCATACATTGTAAGCGAAACGCTCCTCAATAATCTCAGGTTTTAACAATCATTACTTGTCAAGTTTAAGTTGTGATCCTATAAACTATAGTTGGCTCTCTTTCAGTTTATGTAAGTAGATTTAAAAGGATAACGGTAAACAAGCATGTTCGTAAGGCTCAACTTGTCTTGCTCAAGTTTTATCGTTTTGAGTATTGCTTTTTCTGAGATACATAACAACCTTAGCTAATGGTACTAAACAGGAAATTATTAATAAAATAGCATAAAAATTAAAATACCGGTTTGCTATTTGCCAGATCTTGACATAAAGTGTTTTGACCAATTTATTTATTTTCAATGTGTTACGTTGACATTATTGCTTTTATGAAAATATTTAAAGTAAACAAAGTGCAAACTAAACAGTTACATATTCCTTTAAATTCATCAATATCCTTCATTTGTTTTTATTTAAATCCATTTCGTCCATAAAAAAAATGATAAATTCCTTATTAAGCGTTTTTCTACTACACTTTCTGGTAATATGTAAAAGAATTATAACATTTGTTGTGCAATTATAACATATATTTATGTTATTATTGTTTTGCAACTGCTTCCGTGATCTAGCGGTTATGTCTGTGGATTTAGACGCGGAGGTTTGGGTTCGATTCCTGGTCAGGACACAATAATTTATTTGTAATATCACTTGAGTTTTGTACGCTTGAGTCATCAACTAGCTTGTCACTTGCCATGATGGGCTTGTAATAAAGGTGGCTGAATGTGATCAGCTTTTTTAAAAGCATAGATTCTAACCGAAAGGGGTCATGATAATACTTTAACACAAGGATGTTTTCAACAGGCGCAGGCGTCAAGATGGAGCACTTCCAAGCGGCGCTGGATCCTCGCAAACAGGAGCTGCTGGAAGCACGTTTCCTCGGCGCCAAGGTAATCTAGAATCTATAATAATATAAATTTCAGCTAAGGGGTTACGTTTCATACCAGTTTATTTTCGTTTTCGGCGTTTGAGATATTTGAATTAATCTTATATGTAGGTATATTTATGTTCTAAGTGGAAATATCTAATAGTCGGATCATCTCAGGAGAGTCATTACAAAAAGAACACGTGTCAGATAATTAAAATTGAATAAAGGCAATATTCAATTTATGCTGGGTCTAATTGTAACACAAATGTATTGGCTAAAAATAGTGTTATTGCGATATGTGGAACAGTTACATACGCTGGTTCATATTACTCACTAGAAGTTGTTAGATCGCTGTTACTAGAAAAATATAAATATTGTTGAGTAGTATTTATACCTGGTAAGCTGCTGCTTTGTGTTTTACATTTGAGAATTTTCAACCCCCTAATAGCCCTCTAACGGTATATGAGATAAGGCAAGATACGACAAAAGTTGCTGTTTTGCTACAGTTAAAAATGTCAATTTCAAAAATTTTGGCGTGAGTATTACACTTATGACATGATACTTATTACAAATTCTAGCGGTTGTGGCCTTATTATACGATAGAAAAAAAATTGGCAGCATCACAAGAAAGTAACTAACGGCTAGTTTAATCAGTGATTACCATATTAACAGCAGTGACAAAACACAATTGGTTTCATAGGTTTACGTACATTTGTCATAGATTTACAACACCCAGTGTTCCCGTGCCTCGGAGAACACGTTAAGCTGTCGGTCCCGATCCATTAATACCAACTTGTGGAATCGTTAATAAATTGTCATTAAAAAAATTACATCAGACCCTCGCCAACCCGTCTGGCCCGGCAGCGTATCGATTGTAGTGGCCTACAAAAAAATCTGGAAGGCCCATCTCCACTAGTGTAGATCTAGAACTTCTAGGGGCTGTGGCGATGATGTTACAATGAGAAAGAAGAGATTAAATCACTGTTAGCTTTTAAGTTTATAGGTAAAAAATGCTAGATAACTGCTTTGTACAATTAAACACAACTGTAGTTAAAGCTGCTGCTGGGTAGATACTTATGTTTTTGCTAGATAAAATTCAAAGAAGAACTAAGTATTCCTATGTATGTAACAGTTTTAAAAAAACTTATTTGTTTGTGCCTAAATAGCCTCGAATCTTTAGATTCGTTACAAAGATCAGTGACGCCCAGAATGATTATATTACTCGTATTATCAGTCCAGTCGTACGTAGATAGCTGTTCAAGCCTTTCGCCATGCTTTGTGATTTGTGAAAGTTCCTTATTTAATACGGCATATAGTGTAGAAATGTATAAATGAAGACAATGGTCTACCGTTGTACACATACAGAATTTGTTTCATAGAAGACGAATTTCTACTTTCGGTCAATTCTTTCAGGGACTTCGTCAAATAATCAAATTCTTGACTTGTACGATACGTATTGCCATTCTCGTCCCTTACAAAATATTATTTTAAAGCCAAGTTGTTACGTTTCGATAAATGATTTTCATTTTTTCTAAATACCTCTACAATATTGTTAAAGTGTGGACAAAATAACTATGTTGATAAGATAAGCTATGATGCAATATGTGTTTGTAGATAATATTATTGTCATCAGCGATATTTTTTGTGATTTTCTGTTTAGAAAAAAATATTCTACAGATTTTCCTAATATAGTCCTTGAGCTAATGGTGGTGCATTAAATATTTGAACAGGTAGTAGATATTACGTTAGGTTTTAGTTTGTTAAGGTCTTGTGTCCAATTTTAAGAATTTACTTAACTCAAGTTTTTGTTTTAATTGACAAAGGTTAGGGAATCATTGAGAGTTGTTTTCAAAATTATGTCGACACCACATTTAGCCAGCAAATCTTCTCAAATAGGTCCCGAAATAACTGGGCCCAAATCCCTGTAGTTAAGTAAGAAAAAATCTTAAAGTTAGATTTCGAAGGACTTCCTAGTTAATTTTATTTGTATAATTTTAAATCTTATGGAATTTCCGGCCTGCTCGCGACATTAGTTGTGTCACATGGCCCACCTGCTCTGCATGTGCACATATCGTTGCGGGCGAGTCTTGTAAGTGCTGCGGCAGATATGTAATTCCATTATGTGTCTCGTCTCCGTCCGCCCTCCCCCCGACCCGCGTCCTGCCAGCGCGTCACTTCACCGCGCCGGGGCCACAGTTCTATACGTTGTTTTATATTATTTGTTATTCAAATGATTACCACTGTCATCGATTACCTGTTTCTCGACTGCTACCAAATACATAAAAGTTTTAGGTGAGTTGATTTACAAATCAAGTTTAATCAGAATACTTATTGATCGAGACATTGATCGGCCACCGTGTAATCTTTTGTCACGTAGGTACCTAATTGTAGGTGTATCATTTCTTTTGACGACAAGATGGCGGCGCGAGACATAAATAGTTTCGTGACTGATGTTTGCAGTTTTGGCTTATCGAACCGAACGAGTTAGTTCGGCTTGTACGACGACGACCAATACTAATAACCATTCGTTCGATGCATGCAATGGGCCATGGACTATTACCTAATGTAAATAATTGGCATTAGTTTCATTGCAACATAATTTGACTGTAGGGTTTATTAAACCTCTGTCGGTTAAATTGAGTTATTGATGACGTTTTTTCAGGTGAACCCAGGAGTGATACTTGTAGAGACGCAGCGGTATCCCGAATTCAAGTCGGTGAGTTCACAATGTGTTGTGTGCACTTTATCCGCAGACAATAAAAATATCAGTTATCATATTTTCATTAGTATTTTATCGCTACATAATCATTTAGTTCACCTTGATATCAAGCTACCTTTTACGTTTAATTTTATCGATGCGCAACTAAATGCTAAAGATAGCCTAGTATTGATTTTGTTAATAGGTGTAGGTGGCACGATACCTACTACAATCCGAGGTTTTCGAAAGAATTGCTATTCATTATTTGGGCGTAGCCGCTCTTGTACAAGTGATTTGTGTAGTCGCCGTAAGTCCGTGACGCAGTGACTATTTCCGCTCGCCCGCCGTCACTCGGTCGTTCGACCGCAATGTAAACATACCCTATAAATAGCTGTTGTCATTAGAATAACTTTGCTTTTAAATCGCTCTAATACACTTTTGTGTAACAGAGCAGTAACTCTATTTAAATTATTAAGTTTCCTATTTTATTTCATTACGGTACTCGCCAAAATTAATGCTTAAAAATATTTTATTCGCAGTAAGTCGCTTACATAACCTTTAATGGTTTTTGTGTGTCTGAGTATGGAAGTGTGTCGGCCCCTGAGTGGCCAGTGCTCGGGGCCGTCAGGTCAATGACACGTTAACACTACCCTGTTCAAGCGTCAATAAAACCCGCACGTAACAAGAACAAAACACTATATCAGAGCTGAAATGTATAGTGGCAAGACCTACTTATGTATATGGTCATATTTCAAGACAAAGGTCATAGGTATCAGCGTGACATTATTTGTCGAGAAATTACTAAACCTGGATTAATAAGTGAACACTAATAAATTATATTGAATAATTTTATCTTGAACCTCCTTTAACACTTCTATATTTCACTACACGCAACGAGCTAAAATGAGGACGCATTGTATAAAATTCACAAAAGAGATTATCTCTTTTAACAAATGTGTCTAAACATCTCGCACAGAGAGAAGCTGGAGCAGTAGAAGCTGCACACTAGAAGCGACGTGAAATTATAACATGGCGCTCATCGGCTCGCCCCGCCTTAGTTACAATACGTCGTCAAACCTCATTCCACCGACTAGCCGTCTTGTTCCGCAGTTATTTTTACACAGGCCGACCTTTCGCACCGGTCGCACTGTAACGCGAATTCTTATTCTCACACACATAAAAACGTCATCAACAATCCAAAAGCGATCACAATAGTATCACGGTCCAAGGGGTATAGAAGTTTTAATCGGCTGGCGGTAAAAAGGCATCGAACGTAGACACGTCGGAGCACAGAGCAAAGGAAAGCGCCATACGTCCGCCCGCCACGACTGCCGAGGAGGCAATGAACGATGGCGGTGTGGCGGGCGGTGTGCCGTCAGCTGAGCGTCACGCCGCGACATTGCAAGGTCCGCCTTCTCTGACCCACTGCGTCTCGTCGCGTTGCCGCCTCGTAGACTATGCTTAACTTATGAAAATTTAACACCTGTGCCCCATTATTGGTTTAAAATTGAATATAACATTTGTAACTAAGTGAAAAATGGCTAATATAGTGATATTACAAAAAGCTATTTCGCCCTGACGATGCAGTTAGTGAATGGAGGCGCGCATGCTTGCTACGATGTTTTGAAAAGTTTATGTTGGTTAGTTCTGTTTTTACAACATCGTAAAATTTTACATCGTCATGTTTTCATATTACAGCATTCATTATAATTTATTTTAGGAAATGTTAATTTTTTATTTTCACCGATTATTATTTTCCTTTATTGTTTTGTCGTCAAATATAATATTTAATTTTTGTCTTTTACATTTTAAATTTTCCTTTTACTTAGGTTTGTAATTTTCAATAATCGTAACAATTTGTATTATACTTTTTAGTTAGTTATAACTACCAACCTTTAAAAATACCTATTAAGTACCCATATAATATAGGCATTAGCCTATAATATAAATAATTAAAAACTTTGTTGCAATACTTCATACCTAGGTATTATACTAATAAAAAAAATAATGTACCTAGAATAAAAATAAAATAATAGAAACTAAAAATTCCAAGGAGTGAAATATTTTTCCTCTTTAATATGTTGTATTATAGGATTGTGTAGTTAAATAAAAAATATTTTTTATGGCTATCAAGAGCGAGTAGCAATATTATTAATATTGGAACGCAATCTAGAACCCATACTAGACTAGACGAAAATGTCTGAGAGTTGTGAGAATTCGCCGCCGCGCCAGTTACGCTCTATTTACCTGCCGTAAAGCGTCTATCCCCAACACGAGCCTTTAAGCCGCCATTTTGTTCACATACTCAACAGAAATACCGACTATACAGAAATAGTTTGTAGCAGCATTACTTTTAATCAAGTCGTTATCACGTCTACATGCTATAAAAATTGGGGCCTCTCTGTAGCCACAGTAGGTACCTAATATTTATTTATCTTACCGAACCTAAACGAGAAATTGCAACGTTGCCGATTCGTGCGTGTGTAAATAACTACACTCACGTACACTTAGTAACTACATACATACAAAACAAACACAGGTACATAATAATATTTAACTGCGGTCGCGCCGGGTTTGACGGAGACGTGGCACGCCATTGCTCTGATGAAATCGTCGATCTAACTTATCTATAAATAAACACCTAGTTTTGCAATTGGCTTGAACAAAATAGCGAATTAACGAATAATTAAAGTTGCTATTTAAAAGGAAAATGTTATTTTTGAGAGCAGGACAAAATATAAATTGACAACCAATGTTCTATAACATGACCTTTGCTGGTCTTTTTATTTATGTATCAAGGAAAACTTACTGCTAATTTATACAGAACTAAAACAATGATAAAAGCAAATATGGCTATTGACAAGTTTTCACGACAATAGGGTAGGTAACATAATATAATTAAGTTTAGTTTCTAAGTATTAGTATTACACAATAAAGAAAATAATAAAAAACGTAAACAAAATAGCTTGCGGTTAACCATGCAGTATTACCGGATTCAAAACCTATCCTACTTCACAAAAATATTGATCAGTGAGGCTATGCCGGGCGGCAACTGGGGACGTGCAAGAAATGTCAATATGCGAACAGTGAGCATTAAAGTAATTGCATGATCTCCACACAAAAGCGTTTTGCATATAGTTGCTTAACACCGTTGGCACAGAAAAAGTATCCAAACTCCGTGTTCTCCTGAATGTGCTAAAACGCCGTCATGTCCAGTCAAGCCGGCATAGTGTTAGGGACTGATGTCAGTCATGAGTGTCTGATTACAGTTGCTAACATTCATGGATCTCGCTCCCCACTTACCATCAGGTGGGCGCAAGGTCACATGTCGTGCTAGTACATAAAAAAAAAAAAAAAAAAAAAAAGGATTTTTTTTCTAGGAGCCCTGGACATTAATAATAAAAGTGGTAGTAGTACGAGCAGAGGCAAAGCTTGTTAAAATACCACTGCATAAATGCTCTATAACTGGATAATATTTAATTAGGGGTCCGAAAAGGGGTTTTGCTGTTAACACGCATTGTAGTGTGTTAGCGAGTGGAGGGAGTGTCACCACAAGAAATAATCAATATTGCAGGCTCGATTCGAATCCTGTGGCGCCTCAACGTCGTTGCACACTTGCGGCTTGGAATTGCGCCGACTACCCCTGCCACCCTTACACCCTGTGCCTCCTCCTAGAAAATTGGGTTAAATAGCACACCGGTGCACACAGCTTGCCGGAAGAGGGGAATTTGGGGGTCCGCGCACTCCCACAGTGAATGTGGGACAGAGATGTATCAGAATATTGATTGAGTTGAGACGCAATATCGTTTCCATGAGAATAGTTCCACTTCCGGTCTACATTTTTTTTGTGTTTTAAATAAGTCTATTTACCCAGCCCTGCAAACATATTTACATTAATATTTGATCATAACTTGATTAAACGTTTTTAATAGTTATAATTGTAGCATCTGAAAATAAATAAGTATGATCTTTCATGTCTTTATTTTTTTTTTTTTTAAATATGGTCATAAACGTAGTTTTATTAATGTTAAATTATTGTTAAATAAAACCAGCAAAGTTGTTGGTCGGGGTCGTGATCAATAACCGGCAGTTTGTTCGCACCCGGTTGGCATTGGCCTGCTTCGCTTGGCGATGGGGGAACGTCACGAACCCTCCCGGCCCCCTGCTGCTGCCCTGCATTGCTCCCGACCTCTTAGGGAAATTTCTTTGATAAATCGATAAAAATATAAAGTTTCCTATAAAAGTATCACCTGACACGTCCGCCAAATAAATTGCTTTAACTTTCCATTCGAGTGATGGAATGTGCGCTTGGAATAGATTCTACAATGAGAATTACGTAGACAACAACACTTTATTCGTCGACCGTGACTAACTATTCAACATGTCTTGTAGCTCGCTCAACACAATATGAACAACTCGACACGTTACACTAAACAATTAATACGTGGCCTTTTTAATTGCGATGATATCAAATACAATCCAATATCATAATGTTATGTTCGATTTACAAATAGGATTTTGTGACAGTTTATTTATCACATGATAACTACTCGCACATGGAAAATCTTTATTCTACTGCGCATAGCGGACGATTGTTAGCAATGGAATCCTATATAGAATACAGGAGGATAGAAGGGAGGCGGTAGGTGAGTGGAATTGGGATTTGGGCGGGGGGAGGGAGGTGCCGAAGGGAGCACGACATGGCAACGTGGCGCTGTGATAATGCTAATATAGCGGTTGACGTCTGAGATCGAGAGCTGTTAGTGCGCATTGTTTCTTATCGAGGTGTTCACGGAGAGCCAAAACTGAGCCTTCCATATCGATGGACGGCAGCCTTTTAGCAAGGGCAACGTGTCTTGTGTGCAGTAGTTATTCTGCTAAGGTCGATAAACAACGGAATCATACCTACTTCAATATTTATTTGTTAATAAGCAGCTGCTCAAGCTAATCTTTTCACCACACTAAAAGGCAAAACAGGACATGTTCAGATCTATGCCCGACATCAAAAAACTATAAACAGATATATTTGCAATATTAAAGCTATTTGGATATTTATAATTGGGTTATTAATGTGTATCTATTTAATAGAATAATATATGATTAAATTATGTATTTAGTTAAATTTGTCGATAGTGTGGAAGTTAAAAGGTTAAGGTCAGACGGCACATAACTTTTCATCTACTTATTGCGACAATACACACACAACCTAGGCGATACGAAAATAATTATTTAGATAGCCTGTTCACTCATTATTCTTAATATTATTGCAATCATTAGGTGTGTATCAGTTTTGGGACATTAATAAAATATTTCATTAAATGGCGACGTAATTAGAATGAGAAGTTCAGATAGGGTTTCAAAGCATTGATTTGCTCGATATTCACTTGAAGCAGCGTCGAAACCGGATTAGGAAGGAATGCAAGAAAAAGTGGTGTTGCAACTGCACCATTGCTTAGTCCTTTAAAGATGCAAGACTCATTGGAAGTTGAATTATTTTTAAATTTAGTGTGATTGATACCTACCTACCCTTATTATTATTATTTTTTTTGCTAACTACCTACATACGAGGGGCGTTCAAAATATTCTCGGTATGTGGATAAAAACAAACAAGTACGAAAAGTTTGATATTTTTATTTTTCAATATACTCCCCCCCTATGTTCATACACTTATAAGATCGATCAATTATTTTTTTTAATCCCTCATAAAAATATTTTTTATCTTTGGTGTAAAAATGCTCCTCCACAGCCGTCTTCAACGCTTCATCGTCAGAAAATTTATTTCCACGCAGATCCTTTTTAAGATTGGGAAACAAAAAGAAGTCGCTTGGGGCTAAGTCCGGACTATAGGGTGGATGAGTAACAGTTTCAAACCCACATTCAACAATAGCTGCCTTGGCAATATGAGCAGTATGGACAGGGGCGTTGTCATGCAGAAGCAGAACACCTTTGGTTAACTTTCCTCGCCTCTTTTCTTTGATCGCATCTCTTAATTGACGTATAACGTTAGCGTAGTACTGCCCTGTGATATTTACACCTTTTTCTTTATAATCGATAAGCAAAACTCCTTCACAATCCCAAAATATTGTGGCCATGACCTTGCCAGCTGACGGGATTACCTTGAACTTCTTGGGATGAGCTGAACCCTTAATGTGCTACTGCATGGACTCCTGTTTGCTCTCTGGGTCATAATGATGAACCCAGGTTTCATCTCCAGTAACTATTTTTTGCAGCACCTCATCGGGATTTTCACCACACAGGTCGATAAAATCTGAACAGCAAGCCACACGCATATCCTTTTGAAGAAGCGTCAGCATTCGCGGAACCCATCTTGCACTTACTTTTGACATATTAAGATGGTCATGTATAATGTCATGTACGGTACCAATAGAGAGATTGGTTACTTGAGCTATAGATTTTACCTTCACTCGGCCGTCTTCCAATATAAGTTTTTCCACTTTATCAATATTTTCTTGTGAGGTAGCCACTACAGGCCGGCCAGGTCTAGGGTCATCTTCAATACTCTCCCTTCCACGCTTAAATTCGCTTGACCATTTTTGAATAGTAGATAAAGAAGGAGCAGACTCACGGTAAACACAATCCATTTCCTCTTTTATGGATTTTTGATTTTTACCCTGTTTTGTCAAGAATTTTATGACGGATCGGTGCTCTAATTTCGTTAAAATTGTTAATTCGCTCATGGTGTTCATGTTTGTTCGGCAATTGCAGAAAAACAAAAGAACATCTCGGTTCCAATTTTACTTTTTTTTAATGTCAATGGATGAATCTTAGCGGCCAGTAACAAATATATATATAAAAGAGGTTGTAACGTATCAATACCGAGAATATTTTGAACGCCCCTCGTATATACCATATCAACATTATCTGACAATAAAACAGCTTAAATACCTATTCGATATAAAAATTGTTTGCTAATAAATATAAATCGTGTATTATTAAAAAAAAATCATGGATATAGAGCCTTTACATAGGTAAAAAGACGTACCTACATTAGAGAGAACCTCTTACAATTTAAACTTAAGCGGTTAAATTTCTTGTACAAGATTGAATATAAAATATTCAGCGCTGCCTTGCGCACACAAGTTTATCGCGCTTCGCTTGGATATATATAACATTTAGGTACATAGTTGGGCTACGTGTATATGTACACCGCGGCACAGACGCCTACGTAACACGTCCAGTAAGCAGTTTGTTGTGGGGCACGAGCGCTGATATCACGTTCTTGTTCCCCGCAGGCCGGTGGCATGCCGCCCGCCACCCGCCACCGCTACCTCGTTGCGGGAATAATCGGTCAAGTCAGTCAATTTCGTTCTGTGTACCTAAGCATCGACTTACCGACAAGATTCTAGATTATCCATAGTCCTTTATCGCGTGATGCAAACACTAACTTTAATAAATGAACAAATCCCACGGTGTTCATCTCATGCAAAAATTACAATTGGTTTGTAGGCACGATTGCGATCGTGGGCTATTGACCTGCCGTCGTCGTGGTTAACACGGTGTGAACGAAAACTACTCTTGGTTGATCGTTTCATTTGTTCCTAATGTATATCTTCAAATGTTTCTTGGGTAAGGATGAAATAAATACTCACAAAATATATTATTTAATTCGAAAATAACAACACTCGTACCCTTGTAAAATGGCGCCTCGCCCGACATTATTGTTATTACATTCCGCGCAAACTTCGTGACGATCCTCTTCCCCTCTAGCCCCACCCCTCAGATGCGTATCCGTTCCGTTGGATTGTCGCGGCTCGCGTTTACTGCGATCTGTCAAACTAGTTAGGTTATTAAATATTCATAAAAACAATGTTAACAAAAATTGAAAAAAATAAATATTATTACCGATCGTTTTACTAGTAAGTGTACTAAACACTATCCTAAATGTATTGTAGCAATCGTAAACAATTAAAAGTGATTTACAGACGCCATCTTTCTTTACAGATGTCAGCTGGGTCACAAATTCAGATGGCACCACAAACTACTGTCAACACGGGGCAACCTCTATCCAATCAAGACTCCAATATGAGCACAGGTAAATAGTGATTCCGTGAAAATTGTGAAGTGACTTCGGTGTTGTGATTGATTTGTGTTTACATCTGTGAATAAATAAACTAACCTAAAATGAATATAACTCAGTGCTCGAAAACAAACTTATATCTGTGATCGACCGGAGGTTTGTGACGTCACTTTGCCAGGTATAATGCTGATTAGGAACTGTGAAAGTGTTAAACCTTTACTGGTAGACCAATATTGTATATTACAATAATGGGACGATACATAACTTCGACGGCCATCTGAAAGTGTCAAAAAGTGAGTGTTACGGATTATTTACCCTGTATTTTTGACATTTTGTTGGATAAATATATTGTAAAATAGTTTCCTGCCAGATTTAGTTGCTGTAGAATAATAAATAATTGCTGTAAAGGTAAAAAAATATGTTATTAGTATAGTCAACAAACAAGTAGGCATGGGCATCACCGCCGGTTTTCGAAAGGATGATTAACATTTTGTGAAGGTGCGATTGGCTCAAATAACAAATTCACAAGCTAACTACCAATCTCATGGTATATATCACAATGTTATTAAGATGTTAAATAATCATTTTAAACATCCTTTTGGAAACCAATAGCTAGTGTCAGAATATGAAGCCATTAATTAGTGTAGACCTTTTACCTGAGATTTTATATAAATCTATAAATTTGACATTACAAGTAAAAGGAAAGTTTTCATCCTACTCAATTTATTAATGATCTAGCGGCCCCTTTGTGGTCTAGCAGTTAAGATTGTGTATTTAGTGGAGTGGAGTTACCGGGTTTAATCCTGTTTGGGGTTTTTTTTTTGTAAATGTGGTATTTCTCGATTTGCTATGCTAGAGACATCAATGAGCTCACACTTGTCATGATGGGCCTATAGTAAAATTAGCTAGATGTGAATATGCGCGGTTTTTAGCTTTCCCGAAAGGTTGTAATGATTCTTTACTTTTACTTTTTTCATTTATGATACAAGTATAATTGATCTATTTATAGACTGGAATCTTGAAAAAAAGTGTGGTTTTTGAACAGATAATTACATCAACAATATATTTGTGAAAGTTGTCAATAAACATATTAGTTAATTAATAACTTTTTGTGTATGTTTTGGAAGGTTAACTAGTTTTTGGAATTTGGTTGGTGGCTTTAGTGCCATAAAACCTAATTTATTAAAAAGGAAAATCAAAGGACATGTATAAAAATGTTGATAGAGTATGTGGTGACCATAACAATTGGCACGCCCTGTTAGGAAAATGGTGTGTATGCATTAAAATTAAGTTAATAGTATCATTAAAATTATTTTCTATAATTAAATTATTAACTTTATAGTGTAAAATCTTAGTTTTGAGGTGATTCCTTTGGCAATAAGTTCAATAGGTCACTAAATTAGGTAAGCTTACTCATAACAATTGTTGATTATTATGATTTGTCACAAATGCCTGTACCAAATAGGAAAAGGTTCATAAATTTTACTAGTAACTATATTTGGGGCAGAGACCACAAACCCATCGGCAATCAAGATTTAACTATGAACAGTAGATATAGAAAATACATAATTTACAATAAGATACAATAAACCGAATTATTCCAGCTCTTTAATATTAATTATTTAATATGAACCACAATAACAACTGTCTATGGGATTGTCATCATCAGTGATTAGAGTAGGTAGATCCATTAATACTAGCACACAACCTGGCCAGCATAGTGAGAGAATGACAAATCTACAGTAGTGAAGCTCTCAGAATTCTAGAGCTTGTGATGATTAACATGCACTTTGAGTCCCTGGGCTTTTAATTCTATAGCAATGACTCTAAATCAGATCTACCTACTCAGATCATTGGTCATGATCTTTTTCTATTTCTCCAAAAAATAACCTTATAATAAATAAAATTAAATAGCACAGAAACTAAAATAACTTTTAATTAAGTGCACAGGCAAGCTTTATGCTGTGAGGCATTAGCCACCAGTTAACCTTTGGGAGTTTTGAAAGAAGAGGCAGTGGAAGAGTGTTCCAGAGAGACGCTATATAAAGTAGTATAATGTCATACTGGAATTGATTTTGAGTGTGATTTTGTTTTAAGGTTCATCTCACAGTGATAAAGAAGTGGATGCCTTGACTCCGGAGAAGTCTGCTGCCATGAGAGGCTCAGCTATGGGACCCGGAGGAACCCTTGTAGCTCCCAGTGGTGCTACACCTACTATAGCAATGCCTGAGAGGAAAAGAAAAAGAAAAGGTAAATTATTTCAATATTATGTAAAGTATCATGAAAAATGCTTATCACAACACACAAAAAATGTCTAGTGTACAATTAGGGTAGGATTATCCATTAGCCAGTGTAGTTTTTAAGAATTTAATTGATTGATCTGTGTGTAACAAACAGCAACTCTCAATGACTATTTATCATTGTCTTGTTTTTGTTTTAAGATGTGTATTACCTACCCGACATGATTTGGTGGCTATGAGTTGCATACAACATTTAGGAAATCTTAAGTAACTGCTAATTAAAAACAATCTTCTGAATATTGGATATTCTGATTCACATTGTCCAACTTTTCATTTATACTTAAATTTTCAAACTGAAGAAATACAACTATTTGTTTAAGAAATTTAGATCTTGTATATTTATATTTACAGATATTTACATTAAACATGATTTGCAGTCCAAGTTAAAAGTTGCAGTCTAGTTGAAAAATAATTAAAATCATTTATGATATATGTATATTTTGATTGATATTGATAACGGCATGTGATTGGTAGTTAGCTTGTCACTTTGGTTATTTCAGCCAAAACATGTCAAAAGATAATCAGCTTTTCTGAAACTGGCCGTATTGTGTACTACTTTACTGATTTTTTTAATAATTGCAGGAGAAGAAGGTGTAGGTTGTGGTGGTGGTAAACAACGGCATAACTCTGTTGATAAAAACATGAGGGATTACTACTCCAAGCACCCAGCTTCCAGTCCTGTGAGGCATACTGGAGCGAAGTCACCATCGCCGCAAGGCGCTAACTTTCCTATGGTGAGCAAGTCTAAATATAGTATGAAGTTACGTAAAACGAATTTGAAGAAATTGCTATATGTGCAATGTCATAAATAATACAAGAAAAAATAAATAAAAATAAGTTACAAGTGCTATCACAATAGCTATACATACATTTATAATCCTTTTTAAATAAAAGCATCATCACAAACATTTCCCTTCCGGGGTGGTCACAAACCATGCTTATAAAGAACATCTTATTTTGACCTTGCATCTATCCAAAATTATTTGAAACTTTTATACTGGAATTGGTTTACAGATATCTTATTATTTTAAATATTCGATGGGTACACAGCTCCATAACATGCCCTATCTAATGTATTAATATTTATTTATTTCAGTACCCACCGTCTCCTTCCCCCCTGCCGTCGCCGTCGTCGCTGATCCCGGCGGGCGCGGACTTTCTGCGGTCCAACTCACAAGGCCGACCACACACAATAGTTAAACAGGTCACTATTATTGTAATTATCAACCTGTAACATGCCACTGCTAAGCAAACACTCCTGACAGAGATCAGATTTGTGTGTAACATCGATTGTCATCCATACAACAAGTTAAAATTTATACTCCAGTAAGCAAAACTTAAGTTAATAAAATATTGGGTTTGGCCGTTAGTACGACTGACACCCATATTCTAAGACGTTTCCTCAACGGCTCGTTCAATGAACTATCCCTTCCAGCTGTCAAACGGAGGGACCAATCGGCGCGTCACCTCGCCCGAGTCGAGGAATAGACCCGTCAAACCTAAGGTACGTCGCGACCTACCTTGACGCCTTCCCGAGTGTTTATGCAATATTCGGCTATCTTTTATATTAATAAAAAATAGTGTGTATTTTAGTTTTTAGTTCATTATCAAATATTTTGATGTAATGATTTTCAAATTAAATCGAATATTGTTTATTTATTACATAATAATAATATACAGTACAGTGGTTACAAATCTTATTCTAGAGTTGGGTACCTCCCATACATATATTTGGCATCCACTAATTGAGCCCCCGGGTCACGTAAAACAGTCTCAATGATACTAATGCTCATCTTATCCTATCCTATATTTTGCCTAAAACTTATAAGGAATCCTCAACATAAGCTTGTGGAAACGTCTTAGAATATGGGTAAAAATGTCTGTTGGACATTGAAAGTGTGCAATGCTTTCCCAGTATTCACTCCTTTGGCTAAATTTTGTCTTTTAGTTATAAATAGTCTTTGTCAAACATTAGCAGTCATGCACCCACAATACCTGCTCACTTCTACCAAATTAGCTGTTAGAAAATTATTGACAGCATGCCTATGTACTGTAAAACTTATTATTTTCTGTGCAATAAAAAAATATCTATCTTACATTGCTTAAATTGTTTCCTTATACACATATGTTTGCAATAAATTATTGTTTTCTTAAACAGGTTCAAACTGAAGTCACATGCCAGAGGTTACAAGAATTAGAATCACAAGCATCATCTGATCTAGAACTAAGAAATCATAAAATAGAGGAATTAACACGATCAAATGAAGACTATAAACATCAAGTTACAGCACAGACTAAGGTATGTTGAGTAATTAACCATGGTTAACATAAATTTAATAATAAAATACAAAATTATCCAATTTTATGAAGAACTATAGTAAAATTATCCTTAGTCTTATTAAATTGTAAGATACTGTGCAATTATTTAGGTTTAATTAATAATTTCTATAGTCTGCGTCCCAAGCTTGTAACAAGGACTTTTAAAACTAAGTTTATACTGAATTCATATCTCTAATAACTTTACTATACAATGTATGTTGTTTAATTCTTAAAACAGCATTATTTAATACAATCTTAAGTCTTATAGCTAAACACGCGTTTTATGTAGTAATTAAAAACCTTATTTGCCAACATTTTGATGTCTAGAAATCCTATGTTAAGTTAATAAATAAGGTTGTATAAATAAAATGTGTGTAAAATTCTAAATATTGTGTATAGTATGTGCGCCTATAACATTAGAAAACATTAAAAAAGTATCATCACGACCATTTCCCTTTCGGGTTGGTTAGAAACCACGCTTATGAATAAGCGGATTCACATTTAGCCAACTTTACTATAGGTCAATCATGACAAGTGGCAAGCTCGTCGATGTCTCCAGCGTACCAAACTCGAGAAATATCACAAATAAATTAAATATTAATAAATGTATTTTTTATTTACCATAATAAATATTCCTCCAAGTCTAAATCCACAGACTTAATTGCTAGACCATGGAGGCAGTTAAAGAAAACATTAAACAGTTTATAATCTTGTTGTTAACAGGTAATAGAGACACACAAGTCACATATAAGCAAATGTATAGATGTGGTGAAAAAGTTGTTGAATGAAAAGAGTACCATAGAGAAGAAGGAGGCGAGACAGCGTTGTATGCAGAACAGGCTGCGGCTGGGACAGTTCGTGACTCAGCGGGTCGGAGCCACCTTCCAGGAGAATTGGACTGATGGATATGCTTTTCATGAATTAACTAGGTAAGTGCATTAATTTAGAAAATCCCTCAAAACATAATGACAACAATTATGTGCTTAGGGGTTCTCTGTAATATTAACACTCTTAAAAACACTAGTTCTTAAGAGAAATCTAATAAAAAACAGACAATATTATGATCATTTTACATCAAAAAATTGCAGTGTTGATAGACAACTTGAACTATTTAATGTTATGGTATTAAGTTAGCTAACTTTACGCACCTTCGGGTTTCGTAACATTAACGGAATCACTGTATTTGGGTGGTTAAGGAAATGAGTAGAATGGTGGATGTTGAGGGTCTTGTAGCGCAATAAAGTAAAGAAGGAGCCCTCCTTTTCATCCCAGCCTATTGTCGGTCGCAAGCCCGAGACACCATTTTTCTCATCTCTTACCCACACATGATGGACCCGGCACCCGAACGGTGAATCCACGTAATGCTATAATTATATAGAATCAAAAACCTCTTTTGCTTTGAAAACAACATGTATTACTATTAGGTCTCATTATATAACACACAGTTGCTTATCTAGGCAGGAAAAACGATAATCACTAAGATATAAAAATATTAAATCAAAATAAAAAAATAACAAACTACATTAACATTTCAAACCATCTCTCTAGCTTGCTGCTGACGGGCGTCTGTTAATTGTCTAACGGCCAGTTGCAGAATAGCTTATTATCTTTTGACATATTTAACATATGCTTATGAGGCACGTCATTGGCCGCAATACCCAAAGTGACAAGCTAACTACTAATCACTACGTCCAATCCCATTCTGAACGCGTGCATATTATAAAATAAATATCTAAAGTTAATGCAACATTTTTTATCCAAACAGGCGGCAAGAAGAAATAGCAAGTGAGAAGGAGGAGATCGATCGTCAGAAGAAGTCTCTGGTTAAAAAGAGGCCTTCGAACAGCGAGGGAGGTGGTGGCCGGGGAAAGAGAACGGCTCCACCGCCTCCACCTGCTCCACCCGCCCCGCCTCCGCTGCACAACGGAACTGACGCCCCCACCTTCCTCAAGCCAGACCCGCTGCCCAGTATGACGTGGCAGGAGTACTATGAGGCTGATGAGATACTCAAGGTAAATATGGTCTTACTTTTGTGGTGCTAAAACATGTCATAAAAGATCATTACTATAAAAATAAGAAACACAATTGAATCTTAACTTATTTTAAAGTCCTAGACATCTAGATGTACTGACTTAAATTGCATTGTTGATGAATGTAACATGATTATCAAATGAAAAGGAGAAAAACTGTTTTTGTTTTACGATGTATACACAAAGCGGTGGTAGCTCGGTACTCTTGGTGGTAATAATGCTTGAATCCTAAAAAAGGTTGGTTTGAGCCCCAGCATGTACCAATGAGAAATACAATTTGTCATTCATTTACGAAATCACCGTTTCACTGTTCACTAGTCCCACCACTTCTACCAACTTGTATAACATCGTTAAATGTCATTGAAATCAGACTCGCCAACCAGTCTGGCCAGTGTAGGCCAAATTCTCCAGGAATTCTGGAAGGCCAACAGTAGGGGTACTCTGTGTTCTAGGGGTTATGATGATAATAACATGTACACTACATATATTATAATAATTATACATGTATATAAAAATATTTAAAAAATATACTTTTTTATTGATTATTGTTTGTATTTTTGTAAGTTTTTCGACTTTTTGACCACTATTGCCAAGCTTATGAAACGTCAGCAAATGAACTGATATTACTTCATTTTAATGTGTTTTTAAAATATTAATATTGTTAACAACATTGTTTTATGAATTATCAACAGTTACGACAGAGCGCTCTTAAAAAGGAAGATGCTGATTTACAATTAGAAATGGAGAAGTTAGAGCGGGAGAGAAATCTGCACATCCGAGAGTTGAAGAGGATCCATAATGAAGACCAGAGCCGCTTTTCCCAACATCCCGTGCTCTCTGATAGGTATGAGACAAGGTTATTTTCAATTTTATACTATCTTATTATATTTATAAGTTAGTTTTAAGCTGTTATTGAAGACACTCAATCACAGGACCTAAGAAGATAAAGCAGACCTGGTGTGTGAAGATTTTTTTCAGGTGTACGGAGATAACACCATTAGTAAATTAGTAGATTTTTTATTTTATGCTAGCACGATATGTGCCATTGCCCACCTGGTGGTAAGTGGCGTGCGAGGTCTATGAATGTTAGCAACCAGAATCAGCCCGGCAAACTGGGCAAATTACCACAATCAGTCCGCCTACCACCTATTTCTTGTTCTCGTCGAAAGTATGCGCCATTTGCCCAATGATGTCAAATGACAATTTTTACTCTAAACAAGACTTACTGAAGATAAACTGCTAAGCCAATACATTAAACTCGCCTATGTATACTAATTTTAAGTTTTTGTGCAATAATGTATTTAAATAATATATATATCTTCACGCCAGATCCCTTACGGGGTAGGCAGAGACAATTGAGCGCCACTTGACACGATCACGACATACCTCTTTCGCTTCATCGACATTCATCAACCTCTTCATACATGCCCTTTTGTTACGAAGGCTTTTTAATTCTCCTTCAGCTAGTGTTTTATTTATTTGATCGTGATACGTGTGTCTTGGTCTGCCAGGGCCTCTTTTACCCACAACTTTCGCATTATATAATCCCTTGAAAATATTAGATTACTAATAGATTTGATGGTTTAGATACTTGCTGCTGATGTTACTTGGCAAGGGTGGGTTTAGCGAGGTCCACAAGGCGTTTGACCTCCGTGAACAACGGTACACGGCCTGCAAAGTACATCAACTCAACAAAGACTGGAAGGAAGACAAGAAAGCCAACTACATCAAGTGAGTCTGTAAACCTTGCCATTTTATTACTATTTTTATTGTTTGCTTAAAGCTTAAAAATCCAACAATAGTCAATGTTCTACTGTAGAAAATAGTTAAATTCAGCTAGGGTGGGCGGCATTTGGGAAACTTTGGCACATCTTCTCATTGTCCACACCACAATATTTGAACACGAAAGTCTTCAATCAGTGCTTCCTCCCCATGATGTTGTATGGAGCAGAGATGTTAACATGAAGACGGAATTTGTTGTCATTCCAAATCGCTCAGCGAGCCATGGAGAAAACTATGCTTGGTATTTCTCTGATAGATAGAATTCTAAATGTTAATATTCTTCAGTGCCCAAAGTCACTGACATTGGATTCAAAATTAGCAAGCTGAAGTGGCAATGGGCCAGACAAATCTGCCGCAGAACCGACGACCGATGGGCAAACGGGTTTTAGACTGGAAACCTCGTACGGGACGACAAGACGCAAAGTGGTACGACCCCCCGCCAGATGGACGGATGACCTAAAGAAGGTTGCTGGTGGGGGATGGATGAGGGAGGCCTATATCAGGCCATTGATGATGATGATGAGTCAATGTTACCCGCTTCATTAGAAAATATGGTCTAAAGGTTCTTGATGATACATTACTTATTAAGTTATTTTTCTGACTTAATTTCTACCTAGCAGAAGCAAATTACAAGTTACTGAATAACTCAAAAACCTTAACTAAATGTCTTTAATACATTCTGTTTATTGAATGCGATTTTTACTTTAGGCCTATTTTCTGTCAATAAAATAATATTTAATAACAATACTGCTCTTGTTTTTAAATGAATGATTAAATTAATACCTTATTTACATTTTATAACTATACTAACTGCTTTGTAGCAATGCAATATTGTATTTAAGTTAAATAAGATTTATTTTATTATAAAATGTGCTTGATATCAAAACATTTGTTTCCAGACATGCCCTGCGAGAGTACAACATTCACAAAGCCCTGGATCATCCTCGAATTGTTAAATTATATGATGTATTTGAAATAGACAGCAATTCATTTTGTACAGTTTTAGAGTACTGCAACGGACATGATCTCGACTTTTATCTTAAACAGGTATGGTTTTTATTCGTTATATAGGGTTCATTACATATATGACCGCCTCCGTGGTCTAGTGGTAACAAACGTTGCCGTGAACTCGGGAGGTCGTGGGTTCGATTCCCACCCCCAGTTGTACATTGTATAATTTGTCTCGGTCTGGGTGTTTATATGTACAATATGTATATATTTACAAAAAAAAAGTATAATATGTAGTTTATCAACCACCTAGTTTCCGTAACACAAGCCTCGTAGCTTACCACGGAAATTAGATGGCGCTGTGTGACCTGTCAGGAAATATTAAAAATATATATATAAAGTTATCATAATGTAGAATGAAAACAACTTCATATCTTAAAAAATAGAATACCACAACCTTTATTGAATAATAAAGATATTCTGATTACTCTGTGGTTTTGCGGTTGATTAGATTTTGTACCGAAGTACCAGGTATGTGGGTGGTGACTCGGTTGTAAGAATGCTTTCCTTAAAATGCTAAAAAGTTCGAACCCCAGCATGTACCAAATTGTCAAAATTACCGTTCCCGTGCTTGGGACAGCAGCGTTAGCAATCGGTCCCTGTACCACTTATACCTACTTGTAGAATCGTTAATAAATTGACATCAGACCCTCGCCAAGCTGGCCAGACGCTTGTAGACCAAATTCTCCAGATATATGTTCTGGAAGGCTCATCTTCAATCGGCTGTGTTCTAGAGACTGGTGATGATGATGAATGAATACGAAACAATTTATATTATTCTTCTCGTCTTTATATTCTGTCTGCACGCATGATAGGCCCAGTAAAGTATTAAAAAGGATTAAATTTCACTTAGGCTCGTCGCACACATCCCACTTCACAGCCACTACTATTCTTGCTAAGTACAAAATTTTTCATTACAGTTCGTATTTCTAGGGACATGCTCGATTTGCTCGAATGAAACTGACAGTTTTCTATGGAGATCTGTAGCTTTTCATTCGAATATTTCGAACCGACACGCAAGTCGAAAGCGTCAGAATTAGGCCCCTGGTCGCATACAATATGAGTCTATGGCTACTTGTCACAAAACTGACCATTGTGGGGTCAAATCTTAACAGTTGTACATCGGAGCCATTTTTATTAGTCAAAAATACAACAAATCCAAAATCAACAAAAATATTTCAATTTAATATTGGTTTAGTTATAACCCCTAGTATAAAATTATAATATCATAAACACAGTATTTTCGACATACTTGTACATTGCATGTTTCTATTTACCAAGTATGTTCATTAAATTTTTTCCATGTTATATAAATTAATGCACATGTCATGCACCCACAATCCCTGCCTATTGCTCGTAAGAGTTAGCTGTTAGATAATGTTTTTAAAAATTAAGCTTCTTTCTGTGCAATACAGAATTTATTTAATATATATATATTTTTAATATTCTTTTTCTGAAACTTTCATTTCACACTCGCTAGGGAAACTGATTTAGGTTTTTGGATTAATAGAGATATAGTGGCGCGATGGATGACCATGACATTACTGCGGTGAGCATCTATTTACTCAATTCATATTATGTTTAAATTCCAGCATAAAACGATACCGGAGCGGGAAGCGCGGTCCATAGTAACCCAAGTGGTTTCAGCGTTAAAGTATTTAAATGAGATCAAGCCTCCAGTGATCCACTATGACCTGAAGCCAGGAAACATCTTGTTGACCGAAGGCAACGTCTGTGGAGAAATCAAAATCACTGACTTCGGCCTCTCCAAGGTCATGGATGAGGAAAACTATAATCCAGATCATGGCATGGATTTAACCAGTCAGGGTGCTGGCACTTATTGGTAAGTTTATTTTTATTTATTTTATTATTAAACATACTGTTTTTATGAATTAAAAAAGACGCAATTTAAAAATTAATTATAGTATATTTCTATAATTAAGGCTGGCATGGCCCCACATACGGCAGCCTGCATTTTGTTTCGGAATATTAATTAACAATTTAAAAAACATACAAATAAAAAATTAGAACTGTAAAAAGTTTCATATGGATAAGGTATATATGATTTTAAATTCCAACTGTATATGGCCAGCCTAAATTATAAGTTGTTTAATTTAAACAACCAAATTAAAATAATTAAAACTACTTTATAGATAAAAATATGTGGGTATCAAATCCTTTTTTAACTCCCTTCACTAGTAATGAACTCGTTGCTAATGTACTTATTTTAACTTTAACTTAAATTATTAAAATACTTTATTGCGCTTTAAAGTATGTATAAAGGCAAACTTAATGCCATTTCGGCTTAATTTTTCTACCAGCTACTCTTTGGGAGAATGAGACAGTATAAATCGTCATGATCGTAGAACAGTGGCGGATCTGCTATATTTAACATTTTCATGGCGGCCATTTAAAGTTATTTTAACTGTTTTTTGTCTCTTCTTTTATAAGTTAATACTAGTCTGATAATAAGGGCAAACCTTCTAGATTTAATTTTGGAACCCTTTCTAACATTTGCACTATAAATTACAGACCACAAACAATATAAAACTATATATAAAATCTGATGTTTTTAACCAAATTATAATAATTCCTGTTATTTGCTATCAAAATAATGCAAAATTATGTGTATTTTTTTAAATCCAACACTGTTCTACGATCATGACGAAATGTGTAGTGCAATTCTAAACAATAAACTACATAAATACTTATCAATTACTGTTTTCGACTTGAAAGCAAAGCTCGCTTTTTTTACATAATTTTGCTTAGAGTGTATTAAAACCATAAAGCAACGCCAAGTCGAACGACTTATATATTAGCAAGCTTAATTGATTAGGTATATTAATTTATTAGCTGAATGTGACAAAATTATAACATTTAATTTCAGGTATTTACCTCCAGAGTGTTTTGTAGTCGGTAAGAATCCGCCAAAGATCAGCAGCAAAGTGGATGTGTGGAGTGTGGGGGTCATCTTCTACCAGTGTCTGTATGGGAAGAAACCCTTCGGACACAACCAGAGCCAGGCCACCATTCTCGAGGAAAACACCATTCTCAAGGCCACTGATGTACAGTTCGCCAACAAACCCTCAGTCAGCAATGAAGCTAAAGTAAGTACTGCTATTGTAGTCTACATAGCCGAAGCAAACAAGTATGTTTTGGAGTATTGGCCTTTTTTTGCGAAGCTGGCTGGGTTAACCTATTATCAGTTTATATAGAAAAACATATATCTTAATTAATGTAATTTATCAATCTCCTCTAGGACTAAAATCATTTTAAAAAAATGTTATTTCCAACTTCTTAAACGATAAAGCTCAATAATTAATTTATGATCTTGAAAATGTTAAAAGGTACGAGTGAGAGGGATGCAAAGCTTAACAGCCCTTTTAAGGTCGTTGGAATAGCAGTTCATTCCGTTCAGAACGCGGTATTATGATCGTGGTATTTTTTATAGACATTTCGTACCTTTTGAATATGTTTGCTCACTTGTAAATAATTTAATTTACGAATTTGCTAAGTATTTACAATAAAAAAAAGTATAGTATTTGGTATAGTTTAATTAAAGTTAGCTAAATGTGATCCGCTTCATTATAAGCGTGGTTTCTGGCCACCCCGAAAGGGAAACGGTTGTGATGATACTTCACTTGAGATTATGGGCTAATTACACATAACGAGACAATACCCTCGGCCGAGTGCTCGGTATATGTGAACATTTTGACGAATGCCTCGGTCAAGTCACAAGAACTATATTTTTGCTAGGCTGAGTGCCCACCCCCAACGAGTGTTATTAACATTTCACGACCTAAACGAACGGTTCTGGGATTTCTTCATTTTAGGGATCAAAGGAATTTCAGTAAGAATCAACACTACAGCAGAAATGTTGCTGCCTATGCTGCCTGAGTGCCTGTTTTACGCAGCAGCTCACTCACTTTTTTCACCTTTCTTATCCCTTTCAGCACAGCTAAAAATATTTTGGATCAATATCCATCATCATTATCATTTGGGTTTATTGATTACTTTAAGTTCCTTGAGGTCTAAAATATCTCATATAAATAGTGAAATAAATCCTTCACTAGGAAATTCTACAAAGCCTCCTTCGCATATTCGTGCGTTGTCGTTTTCTAATGTGATAGCGCACTATTATGCGTTGGGTAATACGATAGAAATAAAAACCACTTTTGTATGTTTACAATTTAATAGAGATATCGAGGACTTTTCGGAGCGGCCAAACAGAGTTTGGCGACACAGCTAGATTTATTTTGTAATAACGCACGCTTGGCATAGTCCGTGCTGAAAGGGTTAAGTATTGTATTAGCTGTTGTGTGCAAATAAATATTTCTTTTGGAACGCACTATAAATGTGTTGTGGTATTCCAGAGTTTCATTCGCGCGTGCCTGGCGTACCGCAAGGAGGAGCGCATCGACGTGTTCGGTCTGGCGCGGCATGAGTACCTGCAGCCGCCCACCCCGCGGCCGCGCGGCGCTCCCGGCCCGCCCGCCGCGCTCTCCGCCGCGCTGCTGGCCGGGCCCTCCTCCTAGAGCGCGCCGCGCCGCCGCCGGCCCGCAACACTCTCCAGGGACTAGCAACACTCCCACTCTCCCAGCTTCTCTAGCCATCGGTAACATATCCAACGGTTATCTTTAACGGCCCCCGCAGACTGACACTTGTATTCTAAGACGCTCCTCCACTCGACCATTCCTTCCAAGGCATTTGATAACGATCTTAGTGATTTCGGTTAATAAATCATTTAAAATATCAAGTATCATAAGTCTCAAAGTACTGGTTGTATCTGTATCTGATTGTACTTTTGTAAATATTACGAATGACAGCTGGGAAAGAATGATTGAGTGGAGGACCCGTTGAGGAAACGTCTTAGGATATGGGTGTGAATATTTTCCATGATTGTGCTGATTTTGTATTAACTTTTTAATATACGACCCAAACATGACTACAATACAATGCAGTCGCCACGATGCACAGTGATTCATCCAGAACATTCTAGGTGGTCTAAAGTAGTTATCTAATTGAAAATAATTGTGATATTTTGGAAGAAAAAAAAGTTTTTTTTTTAAGGTACAGAGTTTAAACGTGTGTTTACACTATTATGAATTATTATTATTTTTTAGATATTGCTTGGTACATTCTTCGAAATAATAAGCTCTACGATTGCTTGTCGATAATACTTGTCAGGCATCAGTAAGGTTGTATCAAGAGAAACCAAGAATGCTATTAGTAGATTTTTATATTTGTATATCTGCATAAAATATATATTTTTACATTAACTAAAATGCTTAAAGATGTTTCTTTATAGATATATTTAATAAAACTTACGACGAGATAACTTCAAAAAATAATATTGTCCAGCTGCAATGTTATAGGTGAATCACTGTGAGCTGGCCAGATTCTGATGTGAATTTAAAAGTTGGTAGTAATGAAACGCCGATTAAAAATGCAGTCTGCGGGGGCTTGTTAGATTATACGGTATGTGATTGGCTTAACTAACAAAGTGACAAAAACCAATCACCTGATGTACCTGTAATAAACGTTTGATATAGTATTCTTTCTTTGAGAATTTGGGGTTTAGCTTAAGCGCAAATATTGTATAAACGAATTCTCTAACGAACTTTAACTGTCAGTGTTAACCGCTATTTATTAGGGTTGATATAATATTTTGACGTAAACTTGGTTTTGCTCGGGTTTGATTCCTGGTCGGGACACAATAATTTATCTATTTAATTTATTTGTGACATTTGGTACGCTAGAGACATCGTCGAGCTTGCCACTTGTCATGATGGGGGCCGAGTATAAATTATAGTAAATAACGATTATTATAGAAATTATAGAAACTGCGCTGTTTCTGACCACCAAAGGAAAAAGTCGTGATGATACTTTACTATGTTCTATCAACACAGTTTGACATTCTCAACTGTCAAAACATTGGAACTTGTAATGCAGCTAAAAAACTGCCCTATATATGAATATCAACTTTATTAGTAGTTGACGCATTTTCCGTGTCCGTTCGTTAAAGGATTAGTTTATATAAGGTTTGCGCTTAATGAAATAGTATTTGGCTATGTTCGATTAGCTAGTCCCTCGACGTTGTGGCCGCCGGCCCGCGAGCGGCGCCCGCCTCCCCGAGTGAGACACACATATGAACAATTACGTATCAATAAGATATTGGATAAGGCAACTCCATATACCGCGCCGATTTCATTATTTGTCAATTTTAAAGATTTTCCTGTAATACCGCGTGATTGTGTATGCTTTTATTTTAGACGAATATATTATTCTATTGATAGAATTTTAATATTTATTTGCTTCTCCATACAAACTGTTAATTCTAAAATAGCCAATTTGTATGGAAACACTTTTTTTGTCATTCCTATATATATATACAAAAGTTGTTTGTTTCTATCAATAGAACAACATTTTAGTCTTAAAGTAAGAGCATACTAAGTCACCCCATATATCGACGCGTTCTAAAAATAAAATAAAAAGTCAATAATTACCAAGCGACATTTTGGCATAGAGCAGATTTTTTGCTGATTTCAATGGTTTGCTGTGCCGTATGTTGCAGGGAAATTAAGAAACCAGCTATTACTTGGAAATCCCTAGGGATTAAACTTTCGCTTTTTATAATTTTACGGATGATTACGCGATTTAATTTAGTTACCTATTCACCCGAGCGACGTTTCGTTCAAGTTGCATAACACGGAAGATATTGAATACTTTTTATTAGAGATTATTGACATTTTCCGTAAATTCTCTGCGACATATACTGGGTGACTTTGTAAGGTAAATAAATATGTTATTCTATTGATAGAAACCATCAACTTTTTCTAAGAAACCATATGTCAAAGTATCAAAATTTTTTGGGTTCTCATACAAAATGTTTAATTTAAAATAGTCAATTTGTATGGAGAAGCCAGAAAGTCACTTCCGACATATGGTTTCCTAGGAAAAGTTGTTTTGTGTTTCTATCAATATCTAACGTAATAAGTAAACCCATATAACTTGGTAATTATTGCCTTGCGTCGATATACTTTTATTTTAATACTATAATCACATTACACGATTTTGTTAATATGTACAAATTTCTTAATGTTATATTGAATCCAACAAAATAGAAATCTGAATACGTAACGACCAAATCCAATATTCTGCCTATCTGTGGTTTAGCTAACGAGATAAGCTTCCAGTAATCTCTAGTTTAACTAACTATAATCTAAGAAAGGAAAATGAAATCTTTACAAGGCAAATCAGGTTGAGAAAAACGTTTTGCCTTTAAAGATAAAATTATACAACTACCTGAGAGTATAACTAGACTACAATCAAGTGAATTCAAAACAATTATGGTAACTTATATAATTATTATAATTAAATATTTCCAGACACACAAATACACATAATGACATATATGTTTTTTTTTTAAGATAAAATTTATTTTAATATTAAACAAAACCTTAAATTAAATAAACTATAATACAACAAAAATTAAAAAAAAAAAAAAAAACTTAAAAACGAAAAATAAATATACACTAGCAGCATTTCCCCTTTCAATTAAGATACTTAATTTTTGAGAGAAAAAACTGCCATCCCTATTGTCATATTGTATAATAATGATTTTTATAAGAATTTATTGACATGTCTGTCGGAAAAAATCTTTAAATAGTTGTATAGTTTTTTTGGTCTTACGCCTTTTGCTATATTGTGTACGATGTGCAGTTGACATTACTGCTATTATTTTAACATTTGGGAAATTAATATAATATATATTTTTTAAATTCATTAGTGGAACATTTCGAAATAAACTAAATTTTGTTTTTTCAGTGCTTTGTCTTGTCCAAAATATAAATTTTGGATTAAAAAAAAATTTTTTTTTCAAATGTTCCATGAACCAATTGGATGATCGATATAGGTGAAATATACAAATAGAAAGAAAATGGGTTTGGTCGTAAGTGTATACAACAGCGCATAGTTAGTTTTTTTTTAACCTCATAACCATGTAAGGTAACTGTAGGTGGGGTGATAGCTCGGTTGTATGAACGGTTTTATTTAAAAAAAATCCATAAACGTTCAAATCCTGGTATCTGCCATTACATGCAGTTGTCATGGATTTACAATACCACCGTTTCCGTGCCTCGGAGAGCACGTTAAGCAGACGGTCCCGGTTCCACTAATATCAATTTGTGGAATCGTTAATATCGCCGTGTAAGAATAAAAACCAGGTTTTTTTGCATTTATTCACAATACTATTATGCACATTTGATTACTTTTAAATTGGCATTTTCGGCTAAAACAGTTCGTTTAATTGCTTTTAAGACCCATTATCTTCAGAACTAAGCGTCACAGAGCTTAGTCGAATATATCACAGGAAAAAGCAGAAGTTTTTTAAACGACTAGTGTAAGAAAGTGAATTTACAAAAAAAAAAAGTTGGTTTTCGCTCTAACCCGGCGATATATTGTCATGAAATTTGATATTGTGTGGCGAGTGTAGGCAATATTTTCCAGATATGTATTCTAGAAGGCCCATAATGAACTATGTATATTCAGATACGTATTAGTATTATTGAAATCGTGTAGATAAATTGTAATATTACTACAAGGAAATCTGTTTTTTATGTTTAATTATGTTTGTATATACGAGTTATTGCAATTAATCTAGGAATTTATTGGTAATCGACGCGGTGTATGGCTTTGGCCTAAAGGCTCGTCGCTGCCGCCATCTTGTTTTAGTGACAAAAATAATACAAACCTAATAATAATAATTTGTATTTAATTGAATTACTAAATTTATTCGTTTAAAATCTTTGTAGGTTATGTTTATTTTGTACATATTCACTTATTGTAAAATACCTACAAGGTTTATAAATGGGTAAACTTAGTATTTAGGTATGTGATTTATTATCACTGGTCAACAGGTTTTAGTGCAGAGAAGATGTAAGTTTTTTTTTAAATTTCGGACCTAAATTCATATTAATAGCAAAATTATTTCCTACGTGTAGTTTTCAATATTTTTACTTGTGAAGAAAAAAACTAATTTATATCAACAGCATTTATTACCATAAGGTATTAATAGGTGGTAGGCAATTAACCCAGTCTGCCGGGACGGGGTAGCACCGTTCGTGCCGATAAACCCAGTAAAGAGTATCCACACGTTTCGGAATCAGGCTCGATTTTCATGCCCAGTCAAACCGGCATAGTGTTAGAGACTGATGTCGGTCATGTGTGTCTGATTGCAGTTGCAAACATTCATGGACCTCGCGCGCCACTTACCATCAGGTGGGCGCACTGTCACATGTGGTAGTATAAAAAAAATGTACATTTTTTTTTAATACATAATACCAAAACAATTGGACAAGTAAAAAGTATTAAGACTTAAGATTGACATACAATTCTTAGTTTTTAAATAACTTACCATACTTATTGCTATTTATGGTAGGTTTTAGCACGATATTGTAAATTCAACAAATAAATTATAGAATTCAATTTTGCTACTTTCTTGATTAAGATGTAGTGGGACAATCACAGAATTCAACCATCATAATGTCAAACACATTTAGGTCATTGAGACAACTTATTCACGATAGAGACTTTAAATATAGAGAAAAAAATCTAATTATTAAAATGTAGCAAAAACCCTACAAACCGCGCAGCTGAAAGTACTGATTACAGTCAATATTCAAAATTAAGTATATACAACGTGTTACAAAATACCCCGTAAAAAATATAATTATCTAACCCAAAAATATTGTCAACCCTAGTAAGCTGTCATGTCAGGGAACAAATATTATTTAACAGAAAGGCCTACGTACCTATTTTACCTAATAATTGTCTAATAGTTTTTCCATTTTTAATTCATCAATGCTTGCTACCTCAATATAAGGATGTCATTATACTCAAGTAGTGGCTTCAAAAAATGTCAAGTTGGAAAAAAAAAATGTTGTCAATTTCAAATCTTCTAATCGATATCCTACAACTGTTTCTAGTTTTTTTTTCAACATATTTTTTGCATAATACTTTTATACAACTGACTTCATACCAGTCTGCGCAGTTTACTCTTTTTTTTTGTTCTCTTCTATCGATGGATGATGAATGAGGTGATAGGGAAGGCAAAGAATCTAGGCCATACAGCCAAGTCTGGCGTAATATATCTTTCTTTTCATGAATTAATGAGGTCATCATCAAATTCCAGATGCTGCAGAATTAGATGCTTTTCTTGGAGTCATTCGCGGCACCATAGCTCAAACACGTCGGGTAAAATATGGGAGTTCACAGCGCGGGAAAACCGCAAAAAATAAACTGCAACTTGTGCCCCATATTTAAACCCCAATTTATCGTTTTCCATAATTATTCACATTGTAGCACATTATTAAACAAAGCAACACCACTTTTGACCAATAATATCCACAGTAAATTAAGTAATTTACTCTTTAATTTTACTAAAATAGGGTTTGCACAGAGGTGAAAATAATAATAATTTTGTTGGGGTATTTTATACAGCGTTACTACGGTTCTTAGATATTGTGAATAGACTCGTTATAAGGCCTCATTTAACCTACTTTCGGCTTTACGCGAAATTTTGAAAACACGTTGTATACAAAACTACACGTAGGAAAAAATCCATATTTTTAGTGTTGCCAATGCAAAACTACTAACAAAATATCTCAGCACCTTTTTTTTTCTTTCATTATGTTGACCTGTGTTATTATTATTAAAATCATTTATTTGTATTTTGTTTGTCACAAAACAATGTCGGTGATGACGTCTGTGACGTTTGTTTTATTCCCGCGAAGTGCAAATTACGTTATCGGAAGAATCCACAGTGATTTTAGACTTTACAAACTATATCGCGAGTGTCGCTATATTTTAGCTTGTTCTTTTTATATGTATAACATCATATTTTTTAATGTTCCTAAACGGATACGTCGCGGGTACCCGAGTCACCGCAGGCGTGAGAATCATTTAGTTTGAGATTTCGTCAGTTAATATTCAAAGATGTAAAAGTGAGTGATCATTTACAATTGAATTTGTTTAATAATTATGCTTACTGTTGACTGTATTTATTAAATGTATGACAGAATGTTATCTCTTCTGATTCGGGGCAGATGTTTGTCATTACAAAATCCTATAAAAGTTCGGGAAAATCCCGTGCTTGTAATAAGTTATCCCTATAAACAATTTGAAAATTCACAACATGTTTTATTTCTAACACCCATCCTTCTTATTATCCCGTAAAATTTAATAATAAATTCATTTCAAATTCCAATATTCGCCCAAATATAGTGATGGGCCGAATATGGATTATGCCTAAAACGAACTTCAGCCAAACAACTTCGGCCCATACCTACTCAAATATACGTTATATGTTATAATTTGATTTGATTTTGTACGGGCTATTTAATTTTTGTAAATTTATTTAACACATCAATGTACCTTGTGTACAAAGGCCGGCTTTAATGCCGCGAAACATTCTATCCTAGCCAACCTTTTTTATTTATTTATCCGACTTATAATAATAATAATGTTTATTGAGCTTACTTGTGGTTTCTTAGAAAAAGTTGTTTGTTTCTATCAATAGAATGACGTATGAGTTTAGAGTAAGACCCATACAAAATCACTCCGAATAATATATTTTTTATATACCTTAATATTGTCTATTTTTTCGCATTTTGTAGTGAACAATTAAGCGCGTGCCGTATCTTTTCATTTTGTTTTTATCAAAGCCTGGCCAAGGTAATATAAAATATTCAGGTTTAATTTTAATTGCTTAAATTCTATTCTTACGATTATGTTGCTTGTATCTATCCTTTTTATTCGAATAAATTTACTTCTCTTGAGATCGACTTATCATACCGACCCTAACGATTAATGGACAAAGTGACAGGCAAACTACCAATCGCCTAAAGTAAGTATAACAAGAATAGTTTTTTTTTCTTCTTTTCAGAAAGAAAAAAAAAAGTATCATCACGACCGTTTCCCTTTCGGGGTGGTCAGAAACCACGCTTATAAATAAGCGGATTCACATTTAGCCAACTTTACTACAGGCCAATCATGACAAGTGGCAAGCTCGTCGATGTCTCCAGCGTACCAAACTCGAGAAATATCACAAATATGTTAAATATTAATTCAATGTAATATTATATAATATTAATTGACGATTGCAAGGGTTGGGCGGATATTGCTTGGGGAACTGGAACAATTGAGCCAATTATGCGAGATGCAACTTTTAGTCAGCCCGCACTTGTGGGAGACTTAATGCTTCACGGAGTATGGGAACCAGCGAGGAAAGCATTTTTTGATGTTCGCATTGTTAATGCTGACGCAACCTCATACGGAACCCGTACCTGGGGAAGCATCTCCCAAACCCATTCACACGAGAAACACCGTAAATACGACAGGGCAGCAGAAGATCTCAGAGCTTCATTTACGCCGTTGGTTATCTCGTGTGATGGCTCATTGGGTGCTGAGTACGCGGCTTTTGTCAAAAAGACCGCTTCACGGCTTTCTGAAAAATGGCAGAAGCCATTCTCACAAGTTGCAGGCTGGCTAAAAACAAAAATACAAATTTCTGTAATAAGGGCTATAAGCTTAAGGATCAGAGGAACCAGAAAGCGAGTGAGATGGATAGGATGTGAGGATGGAGCAGGTATGTTTGAAGGAACGAATGAATGATTGAATGTGAATGAATGTTAGATGATTTTATATATTTAGTTTTATGTTTTTTTAGTTATTATTGTTATTTTGTTGAAATAAACATATTAATAAATTATTTATTTACATTAATAAATAATTTTGTGTGTCGACCAGGAATCGAACCCGGTACCTCCGAGTCTAAATCCCCTTTTCAGAAACCGTTTTAATACAATGAATGAAAAGATATAATTATTCCGCGTCGTAATCTTGCAGTTAACTTATAGGTTAGGAATTCTTCCACTATTTATTTAAAACTTTATTGCACTATGTACAAGGGGCAGGCTTAATGCCGCTAGACATTCTCTGACAGCCAACCTTTCGGACAATAAAAACATAACTTAGATCGAGGAGTAGGTGCGAAGATTTATTCAAGACTGATCATAATTAAATAATAACTTTATTTAATAATAATATATGTACTACATACTAATATCACTTATATACCTATCTATACTATATATATACACCATGTAGAAGGGTTGGTATTTTGAAAATGGCCGAAACATGCAATGCCATGCCCGAGTCAAGGCAAGGCCAATACAGTCGATAGCAGTAAATTAAATACATGCACAAGGGCTCGGTTCGCAATTTACTTAAAAGCTTTAACGATCCCCATTGTAGACTGCAAGCTTGTGTCCGTTATAATGGAGCAGCCATGTACATAATAGTAACCTGAATAAGTTAAATATGTAGTAGGTAACAAAAAATAATAAAACTGCCTTCGTGGTCTAGCGTTTAAGTCCATGGATTTAGAAACTGCGGTACCGGGTTCGATTCCTGGTCTGGACACAAAAAAAATATTGTGTTATTTTACGAGTTTGGAACGCTAGAGACATCGACAAGCTTGCTACTTGAAATGATGGGCCTATAGTAAAATTGGCTAAAAGTGAATCCGCTTTGAAAAGTATTTGACTACCTGATACGGTCGAATTTACTTTTAAGATTTAGGAGAATATATGCGTCGTTCCATAAATACCATGACGTGCTGTACTCGTGTGTTATAGCAGTCTTCATAGTATAATATTAACAGCAAGTTCTCGAATTCAGTTCTTCAATCCAAAAATGTCGCAAAATAAACCATACGTACATTTATCATAGATTTACAACACCCGTACCTCGGAGAGCACCTTAAGCTGTCGTCGGTCCCGATTCCGCTAATCCCAACTTATAGAATAATTATTAAATTGTTAGTTAAATGTAATCGTTTAATTGGCCAACATGGTGAGTGTTGGCCAAATTCTTTAGAAATATGTTTCGAAAGACGATCTCTAGCGCTGAAGGTCTAGGACTCAGTGTTCTAAAGGTGCTGATGACTTGAACCGTGATGATTAATACAGATGTAGTACAAAATGGTTTTCCATCGTATTTTATCGGAAAAGATCGTATTTAGCTTTAGTACAATAACATTTTTTATTTCGACATTTGACAATAAATACCTAATAAAGTTTCATATTAATGGATATGAAAATGTCGCTCATTTAATACAATAATTGATTGACACTTCGGGTGCCGTCGTATTCCGATTGAGACCCGAGTTTTCCCGATGGAAATACATTATGCACTGTATCTGTACTCGCATTAGTTTAAATTCAGGCATATGGTCGCTCCAATGTAACGGACACATCAAATTTATAGCTGTCATAGATAGTATTGTATGAAAACCTGCGTTTGTGACAAATGTATTGTTTGGGATACTATTTTGGACCATATCCAAAGTTTGTCTATTCATTCAAAAACCACAATCAAGCCATTCATTATGCTTTATCTACATAATACATTGGCAAGCTGTATGAGCGATAATCTAGATTTTTAAAGCCCGGTTTTCTTGTACACCTGGGCCCCGATCCTCGCGCTTTCGACATGCATGTCGACTCGATTTGTTCGAATAAAACTATCAGTTTTTTAAAGAGATCTATCACTTTTTACTAGAATATACTCTTATCGAACTGACACTTGAGTCAAAACCGCCAAAATTAAGACTATATGATAAAACCGATTGTCCTGGAACGAAGACTTGTTGACGTATTTAAGGTAAGTTTTAAAGGAATATAAATCATCAGCAGCCTGGGTCTCTCCACTGCGATACCCTCTCCTGATACAATCTCCTGATACCCTCACCCAGCACCCACCAGTAGCCTTCTTCAGGGTTTCATTCCTGGTCCAGACACTCGAGTTTGGTACACTAGAGACATCGACTAGCTTATTCATCGTGTGTGGAAAAGAGCTGCGCCTCTTCCTACCTACCAAATACTGGATGACTCCGCTATGCCGTCTTGGAAGCTCGTTCCATAAATGTATTGACGGTAGATTTCCCCAATTCCTTGTTTTATTCAAAGCAGACGCCCAGATTCGACTTTTAAACCTATTACCTAGGTACCTATATATTTTTACTTTTTAGCGCAGTTCTATACTCTATACTTGTGATCTCTCAATTGCGCTAACAAACATTTGTCCGCAGGTTTGCGTTTATATTAAGTTACAAATATTGAAAGTCTGTGACTAAAAATAATACTTACAAGTATGTACGTACATTTATTCGTTCGTAACTTCCTACCTAGTTACGATTATGTAGTATTTATCGGAAGAAAAAGCAGTTTGGTGTGAAAATGGAAGTGCTATACGAGAAGGGGCTTTGATGTTCAGTGACCTTGAGCGAGTGGCTTTGCAGTGAGCACCCAGCCGAGGAACACTGCCAGGGATGTGCTTTGTTTGACCTAAGTACACGTATCTACCGACTTCTATACTATGGTTAAATCATAAATATGCTGGTTTTAAATACTTAGATTACAAATAAAATTAATAAAATAATGGTTAGAAGGCATTGGTATCTAAGTGGGTTGTTTAAAGTATCCGTTGAGAGTTGGGGCGATAATTCGCCAGTCCCTTAAAAGCATTAGTTTCTCCTAAATATTTATTTATTAAAGGATGACATATTCATCATTACAAGCGTCCTAGACCTCCACTGCTAGAGACGGGCCTTCCAGAACATATACCTGGAGAATTTGGCCTACACTCGCAACTCTGGTCAGACGGCTTGGCGAGGATATGATGTCAATTATTATTGACAATTTATTAACGATTCCACAAGTTGGTATTAGTGGAACCGAGACCGACGGCTTAACGTGCTCTCCGAAGCACGGGAACGGTGGTGTTGTAAATCTATGACAAATGTACGTAAGAAAAGTGCATTTCTCATTGGTACATGCCGGGGGGGGTTTGAACCGACCTTTGTAGGATTTAAGGAACGCGTTCTTACAACTGAGCCACCACCGTGTCTCTGATGACATATTACTAACGACTATTAACAAATTGGGGAACAAGTAGGTATATAAAAACATAAAGGGTCAATTTTAGCTTTATATTTATCGAAATATTTCTAATAAAGCATCTCACATCATCACACATCTCTATAGCTCGAGAATTCCCCCCTCTGCGTACCGCTTACCACCAGTTGCAGATGGGCGCAATGTTTTGTATGACGTGGTAAGTTAAAAAATCAGTAAAAAAAATGATGATGTATATTATTTAATAATATGATGCAGGTATTAAAAATAAATCATTGGCAACCCTAACAAACTGTGCTCAGCTTTTGGCTGGCAGCATTGGCACGCGAACTTGACCTCATCATGTTAAGTGGAGGAAAGCATTCCACTCCCTGCACTTATGCCTAAAATATTCCCTTTATAACCTTTACAGCCCCTCTAGCTGACCCTCGATTTCATTGCACTCCTAATCTCGCCATGGCTTTATGAAAGTACGATGATAATATATCGAACCCCGGCATGTACCAATGAGAGTGAAGTACATTTGTCATACTTAGATTTACAAACGTTACCGTGTCCCGTAAAATATCAATCTTCCACATTGAAGATCTAGGACTCTGAATTCTAGAGGATGTAATGAAGATGATGAATTCTCATTAGAATTATGAGATCATTAGGAGTGCAGCTGCACGCCTGCAGTCGTGATCTATGCATTCATCATGGCATAAGTTGTCCAAAAATATTTTAATACCTATATACCCATTTTTAAGTTTTACAAAGTAACTTTTGTTCACAAATTTTATTATTTCTATTGTCAAAAGCTCGTGGAGTTTTACATATTGGACTTTCTACCGCTCTTATTAAAATCTACTAGGTTGAGATCCACCAAAATAACTTTGTAATTTTTCGTTTTTTCTTATTAAATAAACTATATTACATTAGAAACTAAATTAAACCTAAAAAAAAACTTATAAAATAAAATAAATATATTAATTTAATAATAATTACAAAAAAAAATGCTACTCTAAATCGCTGTCCTGTGGCATGGAGCCCGATACACTGGTAGCATTTCCACTCTGAATTAAGATACCCTATTGTCACAAGACGTCAATGAGCCTTGAAACAATTTCTTTATAGAACGCTTTCAGTTCTGAGCCCCATGAACCCATCGTTTCAACAGCAAACGTCGAAAATAAATAACTATTGCAAATGTTACATATTTGTGACGCTTGCTGTCCAGCGCTTGTTCCGCTGCAGCACCACCTTTAACAGAAGTGCCTTGAAAGTGGGAAGGGGAAAGCGAATCCCAGGAGGTAAAACTCCATACCAGGGATTGGACCAATCTCGAAGATACTGTTTACATACGACGCTATTTTTAACTTTGAACGTTACAACTAGAGGCTACGTTTTGGTACAACCCAGCCTTAATTGCGACTTTATGAGAGCAACAAAAGGTACCTTTTGTTTAAAATACCCACAATTTAGTATAATTTTATTTTATAACATTTCACTAAAGATTAGTAAATGTTTGAATGATTCGTTACGCCTTGCCATAAACATCAAAAACATTATAGCATAGGTCATTAATGGTATGCCGAAGGCGTGATGGAGGCCTCCCATCTGTCTCACGAACAGTCCAATAAAACCTGAATTTACTCGAGCATGAACGTTAGATTGGCAATTACATGACTTGAGGGTCCTGCTATAGACAGCTTTATGCTCTAATTGATTACGGGTATTTACTATAATCTGCTTTTCTTAGTTTAGTTTGGTTCCTTATAAAGAATCTTAGAATGAGATCTAATAATAAAAAACTAATATATAAACCGAGTGTAATTGTCAAAGTCAAATATTTTTTTAACTTTAAAGTAATAAGTTATTCTATTGACAAAAACAAACAACTTTTCCTAAGAAACCATATTCGAATTCAATTCAAATTCAAAAATTCTTTATTGCACTAAAAAATATTGTACATAGGCGGGCTTAATGACTAAGCATATTCTAACAACCAACCTTTGGGAGTGTGGAGAGGTAACAACGAAGGGTGCAATTTATTATAATAGACTTACATACTAATATACTGAATAAATATATACATAAATACCTACATATCTATATATATTATAATTAGGTTAAATTAGTACACAAAAATGTCGGAAGTGACATAAAATAGTACAAAACAATGACAATT
Source organism: Tinea semifulvella (assembly GCA_910589645.1). NCBI lineage: Eukaryota > Metazoa > Arthropoda > Insecta > Lepidoptera > Tineidae > Tinea > Tinea semifulvella. Next base: position 13,340,880 of record OU342585.1, read on the forward strand.
CTAACATATGGTTTCCTAAGCAATGTTGTTTGTTGCTATTAATAGAATAACATGTTAGTCTAAAGTAAGAGCATACAAAATGACTCGGTTGATATATATATATTATTTTATTAGAAATCAGTCCCTCGTCAACTCGTCTGGCGTGATGTGGCGAGTGTAGACCAAATTTTCCAGACATATATGATGATAATAATAACAATAATAAAATATATATTGTACAAAAAGTGCAGGTACATAGGCGAGCTTAATGCCGTAAATGCATTTTCTACCAACTAACCTTTGTGACTGAGAGCTGTAATAAGCAGGTGCAGAAGGTTACGAAGAAAATAGATAGTTGAAATTATTTATTACTATATAAAACACAAATTTATTACATACATATATAACATAAATGTCATACGTAAACAAATAAATATATACCTAAATATAAAATACATATATATTCATATATATAATAAGTGAGTTATGGCGAATTATTTTGTTTATGTAGTAAGTATTTGTATAACTTATAATAATAAAATCCTTTATTGCACACAAAATATAAAATATAAAAAGATGTACATAGGCGAGCTTAATACCATAAAGGTATTCTCTACCACCTAACCTTTGGGAGAGTGATTCATCTAGAAGCTGTAATGATGTAATGAATGTTGGCTAAATGTAAATCAGCTATTTTAATACCGTGGTTTACGTGCTTTTACTATAATAATAATAATATGCTCGTCGATGTTTCTAGCGTACCAGACTCGAGAAATATCAAATTAAATAAATTATTGTGTCCCAACCAGGAATCGAACCCGGTAAATCTACGGGTATTAACCGATAGACCACGGAACAGTAAAATGACAAAAAATTTAAACACAAAATATTAACTCGCCAAAAAACGACAATACTATATATACCTAACATTACCTATATAATATGTACATTTTACATTAATCTGTTAGATACTCCAAATAATAAACCAGAGCTAAAAGTCATTCAATACACATACATACATTTTGGATCGTATGTCGGATGACATTGTTTAGTTTACTTAGCAAGAACCCAGTTAGGACAAAGTCAGACATTGACATCCTTTCAAGGGGCATCTTCAATATAATGGCGACGTAAAAATGTGTTGTTTTTACACAATGGATCATGTTACGTATTGTAACTATTCGCTATGGGATATTGTGTAGGTATAATATGGTTTACTGCGGCCATAGACAAATTAGTGGATTATTTTAATCTATGCATTAAGTTATAATAGCGTATAGAGCTAATTTAAACAATAAACGTGTAGCAACTTTATTGTCCATACGGCTGACTGAATAATCTGGAGACAGGAAGCCTGGTAATTATTTCTGCCAATGTATCCTTGCTATATAGAGGGGAAATGTTGCCAGTCTCCTTGGACTATCTTTGATGGGACGTCTCTAGAGGATATTTTTTTATTTATAGATACTTTATTATGTTTAGTTCATATTTAATTTTATTGCGGGGATATCAGAGACCACGCTTTGGAAGGAGCAAGTTCACATTTAGCCAACTTTACTATATGCCCTTCGTGAGAAGTGGCAAGCTCGTCGATGTCTCTAGCGTACCAGACTTGAGAGATGTCACAAATATACCTATATTTTGTGTTCTCGACCAGTTATCAAACCCAGCACCTCTGCATTTAAATCTACGGCCTTAACTATCCATGGAGGCAGTAGTTTTATATTTTTTGATTATTTAAGTTTCCTATTTTAAAATAATAAATAGAAAATAACAATACTCATTGTAAGATCTACTACTTTTTCTGTTTTCAACGCTGCAGTAACTCCACTATATTATATTTAAAAAGAGTGTAGCAAAAAACGCAATATTTTGACCTAATCGTGATTTGCCAAATGAGGTTTTGACCCGTCACTGATACATAGAGTGTAACATGCTTATCATTCGTGTAAATACGAGTATGCATGGCTGTGGCGCTTGGCACAACTCACACCCTCCAATATTCCGTTTTGCGTTTCCTGTTTTGCACCGGGCACGTTACAGGAAATATAGTTGGCAAATACCTGAATTTTGGTTGCAACTCCTAGTTTAGATTGCAAATATAAATTGCAAAGGTAAATAACATTATTTTATGTATTTCTAGAAAATAACATTTCCTCTCTGTATAATACGTTGGCAGAAATAATTGCCAGCCTTTATGTCTCCTGATTTCTTAGCCGTTTGGAAAACTCCTTGGCCAAGCGCATGGCTGAGGGTAACCATGGTCCCATCGACTCGCAAGCTCGTAACATGTATTAATTAACACAATAGGCTTTAGGAAAGGTCAATCATGCCTTGACAACCTGGTAAGACTAATTACCCACATCCAGATAGGATTCTCTGAAAATGCCGATACTTTGGCCTGCTTTTTAGACATTGAAAGTGCGTACAATAATGTACTTATCGATAATATAGCTAATTCTCTGGACAAAATAGAAATTGGTAGGACAATATGCGCATATATTTGGAATTTTCTATCAAATAGGCACCTAACAATAAAAGGAGACTTTGGGAACAAATTTAACATTACGAGATCTACTAATATGGGCTTGGCCCAAGGAGATCCCATATCTCCATTGTTATTTAATATAGTCTCTATGCACATTTGTCATGAGATTAAAAATGTTCAAATTTCACAATATGCAGATGATTTCGTAATATATGGTAGCTATAAGAACATGGATAATGGAATAATTGAAATGCAATCCTCTCTAGATTTAATTCACAACATGCTTCAACAACTTGGACTACAATCTTCTCCCCAAAAAACAAAACTATGTTTATTTAGTAAAGGACGTAAACATAAAACAATTAATCTTATTTTAAACAGTAAATTATTAAAGTTAGAACAAAATGTTAAATATTTAGGAATATGGCTAGAAAGGTCTTTACGCTGGAGTACTCACATTAATTATACTATAGAAAAAACTCAAAAATTCCTTAATATACTAAAAGTGTTAGCAGGTGCTTCATGGGGTGTCCACCCTACTCATTTACGTAGGCTTTATATCTCTCTTATAAGAAGTAGAATTGATTATGGATGCCACCTTTACGATAGTAGTGCTGCAACACACACTTTAAAATTAGACCGAATTCAAAATCAGGCACTTCGAATTGTAGGTAGTTTTATTAAAAGTACTCCTATACATACAATGGAATGTGAAATTTGTATTCCTCCACTCTACGTAAGACGAAAATACCTTGGATATAAGTATTGTTTAAAATCAATGGCCCAATCAAACAGCTACAACCTTACTTTATTAGATAAGTTGTTTAGCTTCAAAAATATAATTTATTGGAAAAATAAAAAAAAACCTTTATTAAGTACTTTATACAATGAAATTAAAACCGAAATTGTGTACTCATCTGATCTGCGAGATATGTTCACACTAGATACCTGGATAACAAATATAAATATCGAAAATATATTACAACCTTACTTATCGTGCATTAAGGAAGCTAAACAGCTTTATAATATTAACTCTATAAAACCGCAGATATTACAAGAATTAGAATCTAAATATAATAGTTGGCACCAACTATTTACAGATGCTTCGAAAAACAAATCTGATCTAGGGGCAGCTTACGTAGACCTTGTAAATAAACACAGTATTTGTTATAAGTTTAGTAATACGAGTATGTCTATAATGTCAGCAGAGTTGTTAGCTATATTGAAAGCGTTACTCTATATTAATAACTTAAGTTACCGACAAATTGTTATATTAACTGATAGTAGGAGTGCAATCCAGCATTTACGACGATGTGTCTCTGTCTACGGAGGTACACCGATAGGCTATCAGATCTTAAAATTAATTACTGGACTATCAGAAAAAAACATCGAATTGAGGATACAATGGGTTCCGTCACATACAGGCATACATGGCAATGAAGAGGCTGATCGACTGGCTAAGATCGGAGTACAAAAAGGTATTGAATTAGCTATGCTACCTCATTATTCCGAAGTTCTACCTAAATACAAGCGCAAGTACCATGATTTATGGAAAGATCATTTTAATAAAATATCACTAGATAAAGGAATCTGGTACAAAACAATACAGAATGGGCCTTTTCATATGCCATGGTTTTCTGTATGCAGGCTTAATAGAACACTTGTTGTCAATGCATTTCGCCTTCGCTCTGGACACATTCCCTTAAACAAATTCGGGTTTCTGATGAAAAAGACTGCTTCACCCAACTGTGAAGTTTGTGGTGAAGTAGAAGATGTAGAACACATCTTAAGGGATTGTGTCAGGAGCCAGGGCGAAAGGCAATACCTAATACATCATCTAAAACTGAATCCATATAATACGGGTGCCTTCAATTCGGTGCTAGCTGACCCTTGTTCCCAATCGGCTAGGTTAGTATTTATCTTTTTAAATATTTATAATAAGAATAGGCAGTTGGAAAACTGATAATTGTGTGTTTTATTTAGGTTAAGTTACGATGGGGCTGACATGCTCAATTTGGGTAAAAGCCCCTAATAAAATATGATTTAAAAAAAAAAAAAAAAAAAAAAAAAAAAAAACATGTATTAAGGTTGGACGAGGTTGCCTGGATGTAAGATGGGGCTAAAGTGTCTACACACGTCGCATCCCACACCAGAGTCCTGCTAAGTTTCCACGGCCCAACGGTCATGCCGCACAATCCCAGAGAGTTCTAGGATCGCGGGTACACCAGAAGTGACAAGAGCCATTTGGATGATGTCGTTGAGAGCCGCGTGACAAGCAATGCGGCCGGCAATTCTAGCACAAGAAAGCCAAATAAGAAAAATATTCTAAAATTAGACTTGTAAAAGCGCAAATATATCTCTTTTTGTTTAAGTAGGCACTTGGAATAAAAAAATGGATTGAATTGAAGTAACGTCATCGTCTGAGCAGAGCTGGCCCCACAGTCACGTGAACGTTTTTTTGAGCCTGGTCGGCTCAAAAGCAAAAGAGATGAATAATATATATTTAAAAAAATGCATAGTCTATTTCTATTATGATGTTTTCTCAATTGAACAATGAGAAGGAAAATGGTTGTTATCTAAACGTAGATTGATTCCGAATCTGAGTTTGATTGTCCGGAGCTGATTGAATATTCGAGTCACAGTCGAATGAGTGTATACGCCGGAAGGTGACATGTGACGCGAATAAGGACATACCAAGGCGATATGAGGTCACCTATTGCTTTTCTTTACTGGATGATCGACACTCGGGGCCGGCTGTACCTATCTATTTTCTTTGCTTCGCCGCGTTCCCTTTGAGAGGTAGACTCGGTCTGGTAAAAAGCGGTACCTATTCAAGTAGTTTTGATAACGCACAGGCATATTTGACAGAGGGGAAATAATGCGTATGGCCACTCCCTCCGGGCTGCTACGGTGACTGCATGTTATGAAGAATAAAACCACATACAGATTTATAACTTTTTATAAATTGTCCTAAAAAATCATACTTGGTAACATTTGATAACTAAAATACTTGCAAGATTCGAAATGGAATTCGAAAAACATTAGGCGCATGCAGCAGATAATGTTAATATTAAATCAACTGATGATAGTAGTATGCCGGGATGTATCTACGAATTTAGTCGATAAATATGTAGAAGTGACTTAAGTAATTCACTCGCTTTTTGGGAACGGAGAATTGTAAAGTAAAGTACGAGTATTATCACGACCGTATTCTACCCGCGGTGGTCAGAAACCACGCTTTTTAAAGAAGCGGATTCATGACAAATGGCAAGCTCGTCGATGTCACTAGGAAGTATACCAAACTCGGGAAATATCACAGTTACTCGTAAATTAAATATTTATTTTTTGTCCCGACCAATAATCACGCGGTCGTCGAACAGAGAATTGTCGTCTTAATAATGAATTACCGTCGAGCCGTGATAGTTATCGGGAAGGTCACTAGAATCTGCTGAGCTGCTGGTCTTCTGTTAAAGCCACTTTGCTGCTTAGCTACATGTATACACTAGCAGGATTTTAAATAATTTTAATAATGACTTGTCACAAATGCCTGTAATGGTATAAGTGAATAAAAATATTTTTGTTTGATTTGATTTGATTCGTCATTTATTTATAAACTCTTTATTGCACAAAAAACTTTTTCTTCTTCTAAATCTTCGGAAGTGTGGTAGATTACATGTTTCATCACACTTCGCTTATAGAACTCCAAGCTATAGGAAGGGGATGATCCACATCTTCAGGTTTTAAAGCTATTACCCCTAGGTTTAAATTGTCATAATGGCAAGTAAAATTGGCTAAACGTGAATCCGTGGTCAAAACCCTGAACAGGATTAGTTGAAATGATAACATTAACTTGGCCTTAAAACATTTTTTTTCTTTTCCACAATATGGCGTCTGGTTGTCGCCTTACTGAAATTTGATTAATTTGATATCTTTAGTGATACTCGCAAGATTAAGACGAATCGAGGATCATCAAAATCAGCCAACGCTTTTGATCTCCAGTGTCCAGCCAGAAGTAAGCAAACATACATACATAGACTGATAAACACAAAAGCCTTCTTAGCGTCGAAGACAGGCAAAAAAAAACTCATTAATACTGGAATTGTGGCTTACGAGAAACGAGAAAAGTAATACCTTACGAGTTTCCGATTTCTTGCTAAGTCGTAGATTTCTATACCTACTTTAGGCAGAGGAAGTTTGTATAAAACTTTAAAAACCGTGTTGTAGAGTTGAGCCAAATCCAAACTAATTTAAACCAAGCTTGACTATAATATCGATCTCAGCTTTAATAAGAAGGTACACTTGGGTCGATCGATATCTGGTAGCTGTTCACCAGACGGAAGGAATTAGATTCCTGTAAAATCTTGTTAGGTGGCATGGCGGCGCATTTCTGCAACTATGTTTTTTTTATATTTTAAATGACACGTTAATTGTAAGTTAATGCCAGTTTTGGCATACTGCCCCCAGTAACATGGGCCTTGGAGAAAAGGCATAAAACGACAAATATATGAGTCCTTCGCGCCATTTTGCGTGGACATGTCAAGTGCAAGTTTTTGTTTTGTAAATTAATTTACTGTGGATATTATTGGTCAAAAGTGGTTTTGTTTTGTTTAATAATGTGCTACAATGTGAATAATTATGGAAAACGATAAATTGGACTTTAAAAATGGGGCACAAGTTGCAGTTTATTTTTTGCGGTTTTCCCGCGCTGTCAACTTCCATATTTTACCCGACGTGTTTGAGCTATGGTGCCGCGAGTGACTCCAAGAAAAGCATCAAATTCTCCAGCATCTGGAATTTGATGATGACCTCATTAACTCATAGAAAAGAAAGACATATTACGTCAGACTTGGCTGTATGGGAACCAAAAAAAAACGACAAATATATCTGTTTTCTAACGCAATGTCAAAACTTTCTAACCTTTTATAGGCAGAATTATAAAATCATCAATGATACAACTCTCCCCGAGTTGTATGCCCGACTGAGGAGTCCCGGACTAAAATTCTAAACCGTCTGCTTCGCTGATGGCGCTGTGCCTTTTACAGGTAAGTCTGAATCGAGTGAAGGCACTCGTTAGCCGAATTTTGTTACTGTACTCTTACTACTTGATTGCGGCGCAGGCCCAACCTGAAAAGTTATAACCTGCATTGCAGACATCAAGGACTAGCTGGGGGGAACTTGAGACATCGACAGCTGGGACAGAGGGTCCTTGGACTGGAAAAGAAGGTTTTTTATCATGACAACTGCCTTATTTATAACATTTTAGCGGATATAAGACAAGATTATGCGATTCGAAACAAATTTTAACAGCTTGCTGTAATCCTGTGCTAATTTCAAATATGTAACGAACGAGTATGCGCAATGGAATAGCGCCTTCATGACGTGTTTGAATTTATGTATGTCAACAAGTGAATAATTCTTGAATAAAATTAATATTTAGCGCTAGAATTAGTCGAGACTCTGGATCATGTCCAAGATTTCTGAAACCTGCGAAATGACAGCACCCACTTACGAGGGGCGTTCAAAATATTCTCGGTATGTGGATAAAAACAAACAAGTACGAAAAGTTTGATATTTTTATTTTTCAATATACTCCCCCCCTATGTTCATACACTTATAAGATCGATCAATTATTTTTTTTAATCCCTCATAAAAATATTTTTTATCTTTGGTGTAAAAATGCTCCTCCACGGCCGTCTTCAACGCTTCATCGTCAGAAAATTTATTTCCACGCAGATCCTTTTTAAGATTGGGAAACAAAAAGAAGTCGCTTGGGGCTAAGTCCGGACTATAGGGTGGATGAGTAACAGTTTCAAACCCACATTCAACAATAGCTGCCTTGGCAATATGAGCAGTATGGACAGGGGCGTTGTCATGCAGAAGCAGAACACCTTTGGTTAACTTTCCTCGCCTCTTTTCTTTGATCGCATCTCTTAATTGACGTATAACGTTAGCGTAGTACTGCCCTGTGATATTTACACCTTTTTCTTTATAATCGATAAGCAAAACTCCTTCACAATCCCAAAATATTGTGGCCATGACCTTGCCAGCTGACGGGATTACCTTGAACTTCTTGGGATGAGCTGAACCCTTAATGTGCCACTGCATGGACTCCTGTTTGCTCTCTGGGTCATAATGATGAACCCAGGTTTCATCTCCAGTAACTATTTTTTGCAGCACCTCATCGGGATTTTCACCACACAGGTCGATAAAATCTGAACAGCAAGCCACACGCATATCCTTTTGAAGAAGCGTCAGCATTCGCGGAACCCATCTTGCACTTACTTTTGACATATTAAGATGGTCATGTATAATGTCATGTACGGTACCAATAGAGAGATTGGTTACTTGAGCTATAGATTTTACCTTCACTCGGCCGTCTTCCAATATAAGTTTTTCCACTTTATCAATATTTTCTTGTGAGGTAGCCACTACAGGCCGGCCAGGTCTAGGGTCATCTTCAATACTCTCCCTTCCACGCTTAAATTCGCTTGACCATTTTTGAATAGTAGATAAAGAAGGAGCAGACTCACGGTAAACACAATCCATTTCCTCTTTTATGGTTTTTTGATTTTTACCCTGTTTTGTCAAGAATTTTATGACGGATCGGTGCTCTAATTTCGTTAAAATTGTTAATTCGCTCATGGTGTTCATGTTTGTTCGGCAATTGCAGAAAAACAAAAGAACATCTCGGTTCCAATTTTACTTTTTTTTAATGTCAATGGATGAATCTTAGCGGCCAGTAACAAATATATATATAAAAGAGGTTGTAACGTATCAATACCGAGAATATTTTGAACGCCCCTCGTATGTTTGCTGGAATTTAACATATTAGCGAACAAAAAGCAATGTATAATGTGTAGGTAAATATAAATAAAATAACTGCTAATGGATTTGAAAAAAAAATAAGAAGTTTGATATTCACTTGAACTTGAATATTCAGCAACCAAAGTAGTAATTCTATTAAGCTTAAAATATAGCAACTAGATCAGAGGTGGTTTTCAAGTCGTAAGATGACCGCTATGAGAAATACTCTTTTTTCAGAAACTACATTGAGAGCATCACCAAAACAGCGTCGAAAAAACTTGGGATACTGAACAAGGTGAAGCGGTTTTTCCCGGCTGCACTAAGACTTATGCTGTATAAATCACAGATAAAGGTCATGCGTGGAATACTGTTCTCACCTCTGGGATGGCTCCACTAAGTATCTTACAGATGCTCTCAATGTCCTGCAGAGGCGGGCAATTCGGATAGTGGACGACACCACAGTCTCTAAAACTCTCGAATCACTGCAGCTTCGCCGTGACGTTGCCTCTCTGAGAGTGAAAATATGTCCAATAAGTCAGTAATAAAATAAAATATTTCCTAACAAGTTGATAGACTACATTTCTCAAAAAATTAAATCAGACTTGAAAAATCTTTAAAAATTTTGGATTGTGCGAGCGAGCTATTCAAGCTTTTAGAAGGAATTCAAGGATGTCATTAAATTAACAAAAACTTTACTTATTGCATTTTTTAATAGCGCGGCAGATTAGCTTAGGAGGAAAATCCCGGTCAACGTTCGACGGTTGCATTGACGTCTCGAGTTGCTATTTTGATCTGCCAAGTAGGTACCTGAATGTTATGCAGCTGTCAAAAGCTCGAGCAAAACCATACCTACTTATTGCGATTTGCGCACTTGACTCGTGTATTTAATGTAACTAACAAACTCAGCTGAATATTTATAATGCAAATGCCTACGTACAAAAAAAATGAACTCTTTCTTTAAAATCTACTGCCTCTGTAGCTAGCGATTAAGTTCGTGGATTTGGACTCGGAGCTACCGGGTTCGATTCCTGGTCGGGACACGATAATTTATTCATAATTTATTTGTGATACGAGTACCTACTTCTCGAGTTTGGTATGCTAGAGACATCGACGAGCTTGCCACTTTGCATGATGGGCCCATAGTTAAATTAGCTAAATGTGAATCCGCCAAATAAAAAAATGAATATAAAAAATAAAAAGCGTAGTTTCTGACCACCCGGAAGTGATACGGTCGTGATGGTGCTTGGAAAAAATCTGAAAGGATCGCGTTTCGAATCCCGGCATGTAGGCCCAATGAGATATACATTTTTCTTAAGCACATTTGTCATAGATTTACATCACCACCGTTTCTTACCTCGGAGGGTAGGTAGGTTAAGCCGTCGGTAACGATTCCACTAATACCAATTTGAGCAATCGTTAATAAATTGTCTTTAATAAAATAAATCGGACTCTTGCCGACTCGGCTGGCCAGCGTGGTGAGTGACTCCAGAATATGTTCTGGAAGGCACATCAGCATTGGAGGTTTGTGTTGGCATACTACTATGTGTTTTAGGGGCTCATTTTATTTTTATTTTATTCGTACCATCATCGTTTGTAGACAAAAACACTGCCAAGTAATCATAATAATCGCTTTTATACAGCCAAGGACAGTTTAACGCTGCTGTGGGTGGCCGGAGTGTGCTAGCGTGGTGATATGCCGAGTGAGCTACCTGTAAGCCTAGTGTGACAGTGAAGTTTCGTAAACGCAACTAAGTATAGTAGTAGTTTTTTTTTTACTGAATTTTCGATGTTCATTGCCTGTTATTATAGCCAAACTTGCAATAACACGCAATGTAAAACAAAAAAACGTAACTACAGCAGTTACGTTTTCCGAAACTTGCATTTTACACTAAGCATACTGAACGCGGGTGAACTCGTGAAGGTAGACGAAGTTGATAATTGTGTCAAATGCATAATAATGATGTTGTCCTTTTTGCAATTATCAGCTTTCGTTTGATTTCGCATTCATTTATTAATTGAGGTTATCTTTGGCTGGCACTGACTGCAAAAATAAGTGTTTGTATTATTTTAAATATAAGTATTAATATTTTTTTTCTTTAAGAATCTTCCTTTAAAGTACTAATTAAAATATTATTTTTTACTTTTTAGTTTAAGTTTGTACATACCTACTCGTATAGGTATAGTTTTGAAGTCGGTTTATGATTTTTATAAAAAATATTTGTTACATTATTTTCGCCATCTATCTCTGTTATTTTTTTCTTATCGAAATAGAACGTGTTGAACGTGAACTTCAATGGCATACCTACAGGTCGACAATAGTCTGTGAAAACACAAAATCATTTTAAAAGTGCACGTCCAACGCGCTTATAACCAGCAATGTACTTACGAGTATGTAGTTTTGATATGATACCGCTTCGTTTCTTGCCCCATCTTGTTATTTGTTGAATGTCTTTGCCTATAATAGGAATATTTATTGTTAAGTTTATGATGTAATTAATAACAATAATACTTGTGAGAAACTTTAAATTTATTCAACACATTAAAAGTAATATTATGGCATGACTAATCGGTAGTGCAATACAAACAGGCGTGTGGATAAATTGGACTCGCACTCGTGTTCCAGTTTAACATACATATTTATTAATAGTCGCTTACATTGTGTTCTATTATTTTATTATAATGTATAATGTAGCAGGGAAGTGAAAAACCCAGGGATTAGGTAAGTGAAATCCCTATTAATAACACGAAATCTTGAAAGTTGTCGAGTTTCATTTGTTACCTTTTCTTACTGAAAATATCTCGTTCCGGTTGCAGAAAGAATCATTAAAACAACATATGATCTACGCCACGTGATTGGTAGTATGCATCTAACTTTAGTTATTTCAACCAATGACGTGCATCTATTCGTTTAACATGTCAGAAGATAATCAGCCTTTCTGCAACCAGCCGTAAATCTCGTAACGGTAATGATGTTATTTGTCATGTTGTAAAATTTAAAAAAACCTAGTTTATCGTAATAGTGTGTCGAAGTATGTTATTAATAATAAATATATTAATTACTTACTAAATACTTATTTATTTATCGCATTTTGAAGTAAAAAAAACAAAACAACAACTATCCTTTAGAATCTTGGCACTCCACGCTAATCCTACAGTAAAACAAATTCAGTGTAAAGCATGGTAAAAAGAAATTGTAAAAAAGTACCTAGGTATTTAATTTCTTCCCCCCTTAAAAATTATTTAAATAAAATCCTTGTCTCCGAGTGATTGAAGATGTTGACATTTAAATATGACAAACTGTGGTTATGTTTGCCATGAAAAGCCTACAGTAAATTATAATTTAGTAAAAGTAGACAAAAGTAGTACTAAGAAGCAGCAGAAGTACCTACCTAACTGCGAAAAAACAAATTTCAAAAGACAAGCTTCACATGATTCTAAATCCACATCAGTTTGATTTTAATGCATGGGGATTATACCTACTGCACCAGTCGGTATAATACCCAAATTAAAATTATTATTTTTTTAAGGAGAAACATATAGGTATACAAGTTGAGTAAATGAGCAATAGCGCAATTATGTAATCAGCTTATCGTTTTCTTCTTAAACTTTGAAGTAGGTGCACCACCACGATAGACGAAAGTCTTAACGTAACAAGCTTAAAACTATTGGTCCCAATGATGATTGGTCCCTTAAAAACTATTAGTTACGAGGTAACTCTCTGAGATTTTATAAAAATGACTTGTTATGAATAACAGAATAATGTTATAAATCCAGTGTTAAACTATGGTCTTACTTAATAAAGTTAACTATTCTACTTATCTGGTATTGTACGCTAGTTTACTAAAGATGACACTTTTTAATTAGGTATCATTTTTTTTTAATGTTCATTATTATGCAGTCTTTGAATGAAGTCGTATTTTATTGCGTCCCTCTCCTCTTTTCTGTCCCCGCGCACCCCGCCGCGCTACCCTTTGGCGGCGCGCGCCAGTCATCGAGCGACCGCGGTCCGTGGTGTCTGTGTTGTTTGGCGATAAAACGTCGTTATTTGAATGAAAATAGCATGCGCGCGCCTTTATTCTGAATTTTAACTAAAAACAAACAATATTTATTGTCCCTGTGCAAGTACTAAGTTTCAGTGAGGTGTATTACCATTTTCTTATTAGTTTCTTCGTATTTGGAAGTCAACTTTTGGTCTCGGCAGTGCAGTGTTTATGTTTAAAAGCCGCCGGATCGGTCCGGCACTCGGGAGGGACGTCGCCCCCATACTCTGTTATTAAAGGTGAGGAGCCTTCTTGGTTATTTCTTTAAGTTATTTTGGCTTTTGTTTTTTTTTTTTTAATTTAACCGCTTGCAACTTGTTGGGTCCGGCATCGGTCGGAAGCTAAGTAAAGATTATTTATGGTTTAAAACTGAAATCAAAGAGGATAAACGTTTAGTTTTGTTGTTGTTTCTCCAAGTCTGTGATTTTCTTACGCTGCAGTACCTACTTAAATGTAAATTCTGGGATTAAGAGTTAATTTAAAATAGTCACACCACCCTAATCTCTTCCTAATTAGGTATATTCGCATTAATAATTCTTATTGTACATATTACTGTTATCCAGCTGCACTCGGTTAAATATTCGATTGATTACTTATACCTGATATGGATATTTTATTCTAGTGAATTGTGCAATCTATTATTAAACGAAGATTTGTTGCAAGTAGTAACATACAAAATTTTGTAGGTAGGTACCTATTCTACTATTCGAAATATTCATTAGGCCAGAATTACCGACTTAGTTACTTATATTACTACTCGTTCTGACACCCATAAATGTTTTTCTTATTTAGGATAATTGCAGAATGAATGTTTACATTATGTAATTTTGGAGCGCCACCAATAAACTAAAGTACCGTACCGTAAACTAAGGTACCGTGATTTTGTGAAGAAAGGTAAAAAATATATTATTTTAATTAATTTATACCCAACTAGGTATTTTATTAATATGACTAAAGTTGTGTAAATGTCATGTTTTTGGTTGGTTGCACCGTAGTTGGTTGCATCCCCCAGGGTTAAGGGAGGAGGGGTCACGCCAGGACGCGTGACCTATTTACGATCCGGGAATTCGGGATACTGGATTTACCTAATATTTAAACGAATTTATGTTTAATCGACATACCTTTTTTTTCTTTTGCTGTCTCAAAATTATAAATTTGTTTATTTATCTGACAGACCTTATATAATTATAAATAATAATTAGATATTTAGTTAAATTGTAAGCTGACTCAGCGCTTACAACAACAAATTTATATTTACAATTAACTAAGTTACACTTTAATTTTTATTTGCTTATGGCTAACGCACAATTAATTACCTGTTACGGTCCAACCAATATTACCATTTTTTTTTTCTTTTATTAGTGCTTTATCTAAGTTCTTTGCATTTCTGTTTTCGAACATTTCTGTGCTCTAAGAGCTTAAGCTTGCCAGGGAGCAGAGACTCCCCAACATCTGCTTTGCCTTAATTCTGCAATACTTTGACCACATTGCAAGAAAATGTGACGATAATCTAAGAAAAACTTCTAATTACGGGCAAGGTGGTAAAAGAACAAGAGGAAGAAGCCCCAAGCGATGGTACAGTCAGGTGACTGACCACCTAAACATCTCCGTACACCAGGCCATCCACTACACCGCGAACTGAAACTGTTGGAGACAGCTGGTGGATAAGCTGCGACATCAGTGGGGTACGGACTAAGGAGCATGAGGATCCAAGTTCATCATCATCATTACAGCCACTAGAACATGTGTTTCTAGCTCCAATGAGCCTTGCAGATCATATACATATTTATAGAATTGGGCCTATATTCGCCACGCTGCTGGCCAGACGGGTTGGCGAGGATCTGATATCAATTTATAAACAATTCCACGAGTTTTGTATTAGTGGAACCGGGACCGACGGCTTTAAATTGACATGACAAATTTAAAGTGTATTTCATATGGGTACATGCAATGTTAGCAACTGGAATCAGACACTCATGACTGACATCACACTATGCCGGCTTGACTGGGCATGACGATAATTAGTAATTACGATTATTACATGCCCAAATAGGTATGTAATAACCGTGTTTCTGTTACGTATACAATATTTAACTAAAATAAAGGGTGATAAGCTTATTACCTATTTCATTAATTAGGTAATATGAATAACCTATTAGTGTAACAGGTTCATAATTGTGAAAGAGCCAATGAAGATGGGACATTGAAAAAAATATCTGCCATCCAGATATCAATGAGACGTATCTACGTAATGTACTCGTAGTAGTTATGTATAGTTGGTGCCGAAATTATACCTACTTAGATTTTAGAAGAAATAAATCGTTTGGCAAAGTAAATTAACTCGTATGATTTATAAATCTCCAAATTTTAAAAACTATTAACGTAAAACAAAAAAAACCTATTGATAAATAATTAAACTCTTCTAAAGTCCAATTTGGATCACTTTTAAAATACCTAATGAAAATTTAGAATTTTATTCAAATTCGTATTCGTATTACCTACGAGTATTCGAATCAAGAAAGAATCCAAGCTCAAGATATAATTTAATTTACAAGAACAGTATTTTTTTCTCAATTGGAAAACCCGAAAAAATATCTAGGTTTAAGAATGGCACGCCAATGAACGGATAATAATCTTTGAATGGATTTAACCCTAGTAAAAATAAAAGCTCCAATAAACGACAACGCGTAGGATATGCGGCGTAACCGGACCGCATACGCAAAAAGGTAATATGAAAGAAAGCATAAGGACAAAAATAAGGAAAGGCATGCTCCGATGGTTCGGACATGTTCAAAGGATGAGCGAAGAGAAATTGACGAACCAGCTATATAATGCGAAAGTTGTTGGTAAAAGACTGGCAGACCAAGACATGTCAAACAATCATGATCAAATAAATAAAACAATAGCTGAAGGTGCATTAAAAAGCCATCGAAACCAAAGGGACATGTATGTTGATAAATGTTGAAAAAGCGAAAGAGGTATGTCGTGATCGTTACAAGTGGCGCTTAATTGTCTCTGCCTAACACGCAAGGGATTTGGCGTGAAGATATGTACATATGTATATTCTTGTTATGATATAATGCTGGGCTTAGACGCTTCCTTCCGTTCTAAGCGAGCGAAATTCTGCGTTCACGAGCACGACCATGTGTAAATGGGCTGCTTCGCGTGCCTGTTAAAAAGCGCGCGTCACCTAATGCGATTTCGTAGCGAAAGGACGACCCGAAATACCTAAGGAAACTTTTCCTCTCTTTCGACTCGTTTTTTTTTATAGTAGCATCTTGACCATATTCTATGAATTCAGAAAGCATACATTATTGGAGCGGATTTACATTTAGCTAACTTTACTATCCCATCATGATAAGTGGCAAGCTCTTCGGAGTCTCTAGCGTACCAGACTCGGAGATAATGTCACGAATAAAATATATTTTTGTGTTCTCGAATAGGAATTGAACCTAGGAATTGAACCTAGGAATAGAACCTACGTCCAAACGACTAACGATGTGTATAAATTGATTGCTTCAAGGGCTTTCTGGCGCGCATGCAAAGCCACCATAATATAATATGGGCGCCTTGCACAAAAAAATAAATAATTTAATTCAACATTATATCCAGTTAATTTAAAAAACATAGACAGTTTTTAAATCAATATTTATTACTAAATAGATGTGTCTATGTCGGTTTTAACTCTAACCTGTATTTAAATATTGGTAAATCGAGAATTGCTCCATTTTGACATACAAACGATTGTATTTCCACGGCCTATGAATATATTATTATTAGTATCAACTAACTGATCTAATTTTACAGATGTCTAAATGCGACAAACAAAATTCCCCCACATCTAATATGTAAATTCGTACTTATGTCCCTAATTGTTTTGGTTACATAAGTCTCTTCTCTTTTTCACTCTTATTTGTCGCTCGTAAAGATAACAAGGGACGAAAGGTGTCAGTCAGATATATCTCCAAACATAGACGTGCGTTTTGTTTGATAAATATGGTTCCAAATTTGGTGTTTTATTTAGTTTTTTATTTATGGCCGGTAATACAGTCTTTTCCTAAGATTTCTTTAGATAATATTTATCTTAAATTATCTTTTAAATGTACCTCATTTTAAATATTGTGGTCACCCATTTCTAGGTATATAAGTGTATACTCAATAACTGTCTCCGTGATCCAGCGGTTTAGTTCGTGGATTTAGACTCCGAGGTACCGGGTTCGATTCTAAATTTAATTTCATTTATTTGTAATATCAAGAAACGAGTTTGGTACTCTAGAGACATCGACGAGCTTACCACTTATCATGATTGGCCTATCGTAAAGTTGACTAAATAAACTGACCACCCTGATAGGGAAACGGTCGTAATGATTCTTTTACCTATTACTAGGATACCATTGACTACTTCTTTTGCGAAATCAAAATTTCAAGTTCATATATTTGCGGCGTAAAGTTTATTAAATTAATTAGGAAATGATCCTTAACTCCTTAGTACTTAATATTATATTACTAAAAGGAATTAACCTATAATTTTATAAACTTAACTATCACATACTTGTTTATGTGTCATTTTTGTTTTGAATTGACAGTACAAATAAAATTTTTGGGCCACATTTTTTAATCACAATTCACATAGTGGTATGGTTTATTATCTGTTAATTATGTCTATGACTCGGGCTCCAAAGATGAAGTCACTGGCCATATTCGGTGATGTAAGCTTCCCTGACCACGCTTACTAACGGACCATTTTTTCCTCTATTATAACTACCTAAGCCCCAATGTTCTTGCTTGTAATATTGTACTCTAGTTTTTATACGGTACATGAATCACAAAAGTTCTTCGTTATTGACCAATATGTAAGTACCAAAGAGGTCGACATTCAGTCGAACAAATTTTTATACATTTAACAGTATGTTATTCTGCTGTATAATAAATCATTTCCCTTTGTTTTTTTCATACTTTTAAACTAAAACTCAGTCACAATTTTATTCATTTACATTATTTTACATCGTTTAGGTAAAAGTCTATTAATAAGTCGCTGGTGTATCTTTTTTAAAATAAATAAATAAAAATTTGCTCTTTGGTTGTATATTCATCATTATTATCACTACCTTCCGTTCCTCTTCCGGGGTAGTCAGAAATCAAGTTTATGAAGAAGCGGATTCATATTTAACCAATTTTACTATAGGCGAGTCATGACAAGTGGCAAGCTCGTCGATATTTCTAGCAAACTCGGGAAATATCACAAATAAATTAAATATTAATTTAATTTAAATATTTAAATTAATAAATATTTTTGTGTCCCGACCAGGAATAGAACCCAGTAACGGCAAAGATATCAATAGTTAACACGCCAGTAACGACAAAGATATCGATAGTTAACACGTCAGTAAAGACAAAGATATCGATAGTTAACCGTCAATGGTTAATGATACTGTAGATGGTATCGATTGTTTACTCGTCAAGGACGACAGTGGTATAAATACTATCGCCAGTATCGATAGTTAACCGTCAATGGTTAATGATACTGTAGATAGTATCGATTGTTAACTCGTCAAGGACGACAATGGTATAAAATCGACAGTATCGATATTTAACCGTCAATGGTTAATGATACTGTAGATGGTATCAATTATTAACTCGTCAAGGACGACAATGGTATAAATACCATCGACAGTATCGATAGTTAACCGTCAATGGTTAATGATAATGTAGATGGTGTCGATTGTTAACTCGTCAAGGACGACAATGGTATAAATACTATCTACAGTATCGATAATTAACCATCAATGGTTAATGATACTGTAGTTAGTATCGATTGTTAACTCGTCAAGGACGACAATGGTATAAATACTATCGACAGTATCGATATTTAACTTTTAAGGAACGACAAAGGCATCGATTGTTAACTCGCTAGAAATGAATTTTAATTGAGAATTTTGTTATACGTAATCAGGTCTTTTGAACATACTAGTCTATCATCATCATTTATCATTACAGTCTCTAAAAGCTTGTTTTAGACCTCCACTGTTGATCATCTTTTTCATAACGTGCTTCTGGAGAACTTGGCCTAGTCTTGCAACGCTGATCATGGTTGGCAAGGCCGTAACACGAAAAGGTATTTACTTACGACTTATTTACAATCTACAAGTGGAGTAAATGATGCAAAGCATTACTGTGGTACGTATTTAAGTGTCAGAAAAGTAGATTTATTTCAGAGTATTTTTTGTGACATACTAATTTAATCGACACAGCATTTATTTATTTAAGTCTATTACACGAAGTACAAAGGCGGACTACATTTACATATTATACTGTTATATCACTATAATATCAATATACTAATACATACTTTAATAATACTATACATAAATGCACATACTACTAACATTGTTATGTGCTTTTTAGGTAATGTATATATGTATATACATGAGTTTTTTAAACAAAGATCTGCGGGGTAAGTCCGAAAACAAATAGTCTAAGATTGATTACGTCTGTCAGAAATGTCAAAAACTATGTGGAATGCTATCATCGAACCAACGTTAGTCGATACGATAGTAAAAACGAATGTGCTCCGCTTCCGTAGTTGCTTGTCTTATGTTTACACGGAGATCATTTCATCAATTATATTTAAGCATTATTTTTACATTAAATAAAATAATTTGACTGAACCATATTAGGTCAAAGCTGGTTAAGAAAGCTCAATTATCTACAACGATTTTGACAGCTGATTGGTATTTAATTATTTCCAAATAAAATTATAATGATACTCAAATGACTAGGCGTCAATAATTATTATGATAGTGATTTAAATAGAATAGATACAAGATAGTACAATATCCGAAGAAGAGTGACCTACACCAGTCGGTTATCCGAATGAAATCCACTCTTTATATTTTAAAAAAACGTTAACAAAATCGGCAGTGATAGGATTTTTCAAACGGACGTGGATTACTATGTCTAAACTACGAGGAATATAATCTCTTAGAATAAAATATATCCTAGTCAAGAATCGGACCTAAAATTTTGGCTTAAAGGTTTGTTTTCTTAAGATTAACAATACTTCCCAAAGTTTGATCCTTATTTATTTATTTATCTGGAACTCCAACAGCATAACCAAAAAATGCAATATTATCAAATTTTACACAATAAATAAGGCCATGAATGGGTTCACAAATTATACACAAAAATATAAATCCACTGTGAAGACAGATTAAGAAATCAACAAAATCAAATAGTGCATAAAATTAAGGAAATTTACAAAATACAACAAAAACGCAAAGAAAACAATAACATACAACAAGACGGAAGAAAATATGTATTCATTCCTATCCATCAGCCACAGACACCAAAGCTATCTATCGTAAACTGTAACATAAACAATGATAATAAATTTAAAAATACCAATAAGTAAATTGGTTGAAGGACTGTAAATAAAGTGTGTATGTATGAGCGCGTGAGTGTGTATGCGTTCATGAGTGTATGAGTGTATACGTGTATGTGTGTATGCGTGTGGGTGTGTACCTATATGTGATCAAAGTGTATAGGGATTAAGTTTTTGCACTACTATTATTTTATGTGTTGGAGCTTATGGCGTTAGAGCTTATGGCGTTAATCAAATTATTCTGGGTCAGCACAACATATCTCTTCAAACCAACTTCAACTTATAACCGACACTATCAGTTAAGTGTAGTAATAAAGGATGATTTGTTTTTTTTTTAATTTCAGTAAGTTAAAAAAAATCCTTGTACAATATGTTGATTGTCAACCCATCACCGTTGCTTTTGTTCTTTTTTATATTTTTATCGCTTAAGGTCGCTCTTACTCGTAGATGTAATACTATAGATGTAGACTATAACTAAGATTGACATTTATTGTGGTTGGTTAACAAATGCTTAAGCTAAGTAATCATTAGTTTATATTTAAGAATTGCGTAATATCTGGTAATCTGCAGATTAAAAAATTAAGTGCCTACCCTCAACAACTTCCGACCATTCATAAAATAATTGCCTAAACCAAAGTCTTTTGTCTCTTTTGTTCTTGGTCAATTTGATAGTGACAGATCGCAAATTAAACTGTAGACCTATTTTAGCGAAGCATTTGTGAGAAGAGGGAGCTAACAATATACAAGTATATAAATCTCATAATAGCGGTATATAGCTCATTTAATGTGCGTCCGTTAGACAAGGAAAAGTAAACGAAATAAAAATATTGCCATTTCATCTTAGTTTACAAGCTCTTAAAACATGATAACTACAACAGTCAGTAGTAATAATATGTTTTATTGTTTCCATCCATACCTAACGCTTTTTATTGTCTTGGCAGCAACACAAGCACAGTAATACGTATTTAATACATCCACGAAACATTAAAAACAATACCAATAAAATTAAAAATAAGATCATTTTCATACAAACTATTTTCTGTTGTAGAGAAAAAGGCGATGCTTTCTTTAGTATAATATTTGTCTAACACGAAGTCCTTGTAATAGCCGATTAACCCCTCAGTCTTTGGTCGTGAGTGCGGTTGTTTAAGTCGTGTCCATCAATCTAATCGAACCAAATAAACTTTTATACACATTCATTTGTTATAGATATACAACACGAAAGCGGTAGTGGCTCAGTTATAAGAACGCTTTTCCTAAAAATTAAAAAAGGTAGCGGTTCAAACTGCGGCATGTACGAGTATATACCAATAAGAAAATCACTTTTTTTACGTACATTTGTAATAGATGTAACACCACCATTCTCGTGCCTCGGAGAGTACGTTAAACGCATCGGTCCCAGTATACTAACTTTTGCAATCGATATTAAATTGGCATTTTAATTGACATCAGACCCTAGCCAACCTGTCTGGACAGTGTTGCGAATGTACGCGACTCCAGATATTTGTTCTGGAAGGCACATCAGCAGCAGTGGAAGTCTTTGTTACAACACCACTGTCAGGAAGCACATTAAGCTGTGGGTCCAGTACCCCTATTCTATAACTTAGTCGCAAACGGTATTAGTGGATTTCGTTATTAACGTCAGAGATTGCGTCATAATTACAAAATATTATTCAATTCCTCTATAAGCGCTCGACCTCGACGACGGCGTCCGTGCAAATATGAACTTTAATAGCGTGATATATATGTATATAGTTAACGGATTCCATTATATAACGTTTGCGCTTAAGTAAGAATAGGGCTGCAGTACACCTATTCTGTTACTTAGTCACAAACGTTATTAGTGGAACTAGTTATCTACGTCAGAGATTAAGTTATAATTACAAAATATTATTCAATTCGCAATTATAAGCGCTCGACCTCGACAGCTTTCGTGCAAATATGAACTTTAATAGCGTGATATATATGTATATAGTTAACGGATTCCATTATATAACGTTTGCGCTTAAGCACCAATAGGACTGCAGTACCCCTATTCTGTTACTTAGTCACAAACGTTATTAGTGGAACTAGTTATCTACGTCAGAGATTAAGTTATAATTACAAAATATTATTCAATTCTCAACTCTATAAGCGCTCGACCTCGACAGCTTTCGTGCAAATATTAACTTTAATAGCGTGATATATATATATAGTTAACGGATTCCATAATATAACGTTTGCGCTTAAGTAACAGAATAGGACTGCAGGCTGCACTGTGGAATCTTTAAGGAATTGCAAAAAAATACATTAAAGCCAACCCGTCTGACCAGCGCGGCGATAGAAGGCCAAATTCTTTAGAAATATGTTTTATTTGTTAGGCCCGACTTATTTTAGAGTTTAAGAGGCTGTGATGTAGCAAGTCAGTATTAGAGAACAAACTACGTACGTTTTGCTGAATGTACGTATTGTGAACGTTTGATTGCACGTTTATTTCAACTAGTGCATGGTCATAACTGCATCCGGCCCGTAAATTACCGTATGTTTACCCACATATCCACAACAAAGCTGAAACTGAGCATTAAACCCGTCAGGATAATTTGGGCTTTGGTAAATTGCAACCGAAACATTTGTTCAACAATCGCAGCACAAAGTTACGACGAAATATTTGAAATCAATCAATCAAATCGTATAAATTTTCAAGTAAATACAGAAATATTTTTACATTTCCATTGTTAAAGCTTAAAACTTTTTTTTTCAGTCATGTACTCGTATAACTTCTAATCAATTTACAAATAATAATACTATATATACTAATTCTAATTTACTTACTCGTATGTCCGTATCCGTAAAATAATTTTGATATTTTTTTTAAATTAAATTTTTGATTAATGTTAGATTAATTGCATTTATATTAAAAAAGATACATATTACCTATACCCACAGATCTAGCATTCTAACAGCCGGTTGCAGAAAGTATGATAAAAAAAAATATGATCTTAATAATGTCACTTGTCATGTTGGTTATTTTAGCGAATGACGTACGTACCTCATAGGCATGCGTTAGGATAATCAGATTTTCTGGAACCTGCCTTAAGGTTAGATTTAAATCTATGCTTATACCTTCTGTTTTTAGTGTTCAATTCGTTAAAATTTGTAAAAAAATTTTTAAACCATTCTTCTTGTATTCATATTATTTTGTAATTTTATAGTTGCAATAAAATTTCACATTAATATCGCAGTTAATACTCGTATAAATATCCCGAAGTCTATCGCAAACACACCTCTAATTACAAATTAAAATGGTTATATTATACCCCTGTTCAAACCTAATATTGTACTGCTAAGTAATAATTAATCACCAGGTTCGAATCCATGAATAAGTAATGAGAACCCATCATCTCCTATAGACGAGATATGTTCGTTTTTCCATTAATCATAGAATTAATCTTTAATCAATTTATCCCCGTGTTATTCTCGGGTTTTTCCTTGAACATTTTCTTTGGAGAAAACGTAATGGGATTTTGAAGATAACTTGAGATGACGCTATAAAGTGTAAACATGGCATTACTTCAATTGGTATTAAAATCACGATCCATTACTTTCAATTGAACTGAGATAAATTTTGATCATGATAATCCCACAGCGGTGTTTAGAATCTTCTAAATGAGGCGACAATATACACATTTCTAACGTACATTTGTCATCTATGTACAAGAACATCGTTCCCGAGTCACAGAGAGCATATTAAGCCCGCGTCGCGGTCCTGGTTTTACAAATATCAACTTGTGATATTATTAAGAGGGTTAAACGCTTTTGCATTGCTTGCACAAACCAACATTTTCAAATATTAGTGTACTTTCGGAAAATATCTATAAAAGAGATTGCCCAAAACCAGGCCCCAACTTTTTTTGCAGCGTTCCTCAACTAAATACAATTCAATAATCATAACAATGAATTGTGTTTTAAAAATATATATATCAACATCTCTTTTACCCCAACATTAAAATATAATTTAATTAAATAGTCAATTGGTTACAATTTATGTATGAAATAGTTACAAAGCACTATTTATACGATTAGGTTCTTTATTGTTACCAGGTACTTTATTATAGATAAAACATTGGATTCAAATCGGCGGGATCGAACCTATGTATTTATGAACGTAAAAATCAGTTTTTGTCAATTGTTATGCTAGGATAAAATAAATAAAATTAATTAGAAATAATAAAAAAAACAATATGTTAATATCAAATAAAAATGAAATCATTATGGCAAGAAATTTTTCTAAGAAAAATGGGCATTCTCATTTCAGGAAATAAAATTACGGACATTTAAGATATAAAATACTAAAATAAATCAATGATTAATATAGTTGATTTTTCAAAATGTACAGTTAAAAACCTTTTATAATATTTAATTGTGCGAGAGAGATGCAAAAACGTTAAAATCTCTTAAGAAATTGTCAAAAAAAATACATCAGACCTCGTCAAACCTCCCGGCCAGCTCGCCGTGGAGAGATAAGGCCGTTCTTGCAGACTCATCACCAGCAAGTGGAGTTCTAGATCTTTGTCTTCAAGGCGCTGTAAATTGTGATAAATTTGTTAGGTCCACAAAATTTAAAAAATCTTTTGGATACATTTTAAAACCGGAATCTACCCACACACAACAATGTTGAGTAAATAAAATGACAAACATTGATAAAGTCTACCTAGCGCCGACCTTGCGAGTACCTTCCTTCGCTAATACGAGTATACCTACTTCATATTTGATTTTAAACTTTTAAAACGGATATGACGTTATCCCATTTTTATTCGCATGTTAATGAAATTACCTACCAAAAACTTGCCGGTTGCATGCAACATAACATACACAAAACACTTTTTCTATCTAAGTCAAAATATTTTCGTGTCGTATAATACAAGAATGGCTACAGAGCTACCTCTTTTAATAAACCAGTACGTTAAAGTTACAAGGTTGGACAATGCTAACCAGGAGTTAGACTATCAGGAAGAGAGACATCTAAATCGAGCTGGTGTTTCCAAGGGCAGTATACTGGGGCCCCTGCTATTTCTACTATACATTAATGATCTACCTGATACTACTTCTTGCTGACGGTTCTATCCGTGATAATAACTGATGATAAAATAAATAACTAACTTTAGGCAACATTATTAAGATTTGAAAAGCAATAAATGCTTTATGCTATAGTTACGCATTATCGGAATACATTTGCAAGACCGCAAACAACGGTTAAAGTCATAAATAGATCGGATAACCGATAAGTTACAGTATTGCTCAGAGCTTCAAATTCTAAAAAAAAAAAAAAAACATTTTCTTTAGGTTCATCTTAGACCTCCGGCTCCGGTCCAACTTTAGCTTGCTTTACGATTACGAGGGAATAAGTTTATTGGATTTCTTATAGAAGAAAATTTTTCTATGTTAGTACAGGTTATACGTTGTAGAACGGCATTATTTGACTATTGGCGTGAATATATAGTTTTATTTCTGTATCTTGGGTTGAAGTTTAAAAAGCGTGCGTTCCGTAGGTTTGACATACAACGGTAAAATTAATGAAGGGTTAAGATAAACGACTTATTTTTAAACTATAGCTACTGTTAAAATAAAAATATATTACTGAT
This sequence comes from Tinea semifulvella, assembly GCA_910589645.1. Classification (NCBI taxonomy): domain Eukaryota; kingdom Metazoa; phylum Arthropoda; class Insecta; order Lepidoptera; family Tineidae; genus Tinea; species Tinea semifulvella. The sequence goes on from OU342585.1 coordinate 13,367,193, forward strand.
TTATATACGAGTATATATATATATACGGTGGACATCCGTCAAGCTTCAAATAGAACACTATTTAAGAAACTGGTCTATGCGCACTATTTAAATTTACCATAAGCTTAATACACTCTCTGCTATATTTATTTCTCTCATTATAGTCATCATATAGTAGGTATATTATATTTATGTATATTCATGGAACGTATGTATGTAGTTTTATTTGTATGTATTTGTGTATGTATTAGTATGTAAATAAGTATTTATTCACTAGTATATATTGAAGTCTAATATTTTTCTATTAGTTTTGATAGCACTTGCCTTATCTTGTCGTAACTGCTTTAGGCAAGGTTTGACCAGTATAGAATGTCTAGCGGCATTAGGTCCGCCTTTGTACTTTGTGCAATAAAGTTTATAATAAATAAAAAAAATATAAGTATATTAGGTATTTAATAATGAAAATATTGTAGTCCCTTTATGATTGAATTATCATTATTTATTGAGAAGTACATTACTTGTATCACTCGACAAAGTTGTTTGGCATTTTGGATATCTAGTCTAAGTATTTATAATATGTATATATGTACCCAACTAATAGTGGTGCTTTAAAACGACATATCTGTACTTCGTCGCATGCGTCGGTGGGCATTGTGAAAGCTAGTAATAAATGTTGACGCTGGGAACTTCGCGCCGGGCTTCACTCAATACATTGTTGCGGGTTAGAAGTTTAGAAGGATGTTCGGTTGTTTCAGGATGTGTTACGTCCTACATTGCTATCGAACTTACAAGTTTATTAATCAAACTAAGTGTATCTAAATACATTACATAATAGTTAACCTTAACATCCACAAACCCGTAGGTATTAAGTCTAGAGTGGTGGATAATGGCCATACTCGTCTGGTTTTTGAAATCCATCTTCTGCAATGGAGGTCTAGGACTGTGTGTTCAACGAACTGTTGTGATATTTTTAATTAACTAATAAATATTACGAAAAAATTTAAAAAAAAGTATCCAACTTAGAAACTTGGGCGCTCCTACATGTGTAGACACATTAGCCCCATCTCACATCCAGGCAACATCATCCAGCGCGGGGAGTGCGGCGGCTTCTGCTGACTCAAGCTGCGCAAATACGCCAATCTCGGTACAGGTTACGAGTTTGCGCCGTTTGGTGTCGAGACGGTGGGACCATGACCTTCAGCCAAGCGTCTGGCCAACGAGTTGTCGAAGCGGCTGACAGAGAAATCTCGAGACAGGAAGGCTGGCAATTATTTCTGCCAACGTATTAGCCTTGCTATACAGAGGGGAAATGTTGCCAGTCTTCTTGGGACTATCTCTCATGGGTCGTCTCTTAAGGACATTTTTTATTTAATAGTAATCTTTAAAAAAATAACAAGTAACTATGTAAAAAATAACTTTAAATAAAAACTGTTACTCTTTAAGTTATTTTTTACGCAATTTGGTATTATGTCTTTATTTCTTTTCAGTTTTTATTTATAGTTTATTTTTAGACAGCTTTTTGTGTTTTATATTTCGTTTTTATTACTGTTAAATATTTACGCCGTTCTTTTTTGTTGTTTTTATTAGTTCTCTTTTTCAGCTTTAGGTTTTTTTTATTTATAAAATAAACTTTATTATTAAATTAATACAGCTGATATACTTCTACTGTATTAAATTCTTACACCAATATAACTTTTAACACCATAACAAAAGCTAAATATACCTATTTATGTATTCATTGTTCATGTTTGATATATTTTATAAATGATAATCAGTTTTTAATGATAATTTGTCTCCCCTGAAATCGCGTGAAATTTCAGTTACACGGTATTGTTAGTTAAGCGACGTAAATAAATTGTTATTGAAACCTACGAGTATAGTATTTTGACTATCTTAACCTATTATTACAAGTTAGCAGATAACATATCAAAATCAATTCCCTGGTGATTTTGCATAACGTCTTGAGAAAACTAGAACACTTATATTATAATCATTACATACTCGTATAACAAGATGGGGCAAGAAGCCAAACGGTATGGGAATTAAAGCCAGGACAATCGTTTTATAATTAATTAGTCTTGATAGTGCAATGGGCATGTTCGTCGTGCGCTTTTTATATTGATGTTGTTGTTTTATTGACATTATGCCGACCTATATGGTACGGTGTAAAGCACGTTCTTCTTTGACAAAAGAAGAGGAACAAAGTATGGTACAAACATTTTATATGAAAATAACAAGCAATGCCTTATTTGATCTCTTTGATTAAAAAAGATAATAATAAAGATACAATTTAATTTCTATTCGAATTGAATAATGAAAATGTTTTTTACTTAACTTTTCGAACAAATACGAGAGTTGCCCTGATTTTAGCAAAAGTAGCTGCTGTCTAACAATTGTTTCTACAACAACTTTGTGAACTTCAGTTAATTAATAAATGTTTGCTTTTCAGCTTTGGGATAATTGAAAATTGTGTGTTTATGAATTATGTTGGGATATTCGTCCATTTTGGGTGGGGAACGTACATAGCGTGCAAGTGCACACATTTAGACGATGAGCCACCGGGTTCGATACCCAACAATTTATTTTTGATATTTCATCAGTCTGGTACGCTAGAGACATCAACGAGCTTGCCACTCCTCATGATGGACCTATAGTAAGTTTGGCTGAATAAATCCGCTTATTTAACAGCTTGGTTTCTGATCACGCCGTAAGAGATACGGTTGTGATGATTTTTTACTTTTAATTACAATTATAATCTTATAGTTTTAGTAACTGTAACGTAACTCCTAAGTAATAACGCCCCGGAGCGAATTTTATACGATCGTTAGAAAACATTCGTAGGGCGCAATGGATCGCTTGGATGGAGCTGTCAAAATAATTTTAGTACCTAATTGAAATATAAAACTGGTAGCGAGTCCAATAATTACGTGAGACGCTTCAAGAGGGGGAGTGGGGTTCTCGGCAAATATCACGTCATTTTTGTCTGCAATAAGCAGTGTATAAAGCTAGAAAACTGCCTCCGTGGTCTAGCGGTTAAGTCCGTGGATTTAGACGCGAAGGTACCGGGTTCGATTCTTGGTCGGGACACAAAAAATATTTATTAATCTATATAAATACATTTAATTAATATTTAATTTATTTGTGATATTTCTCGAGTTTGGTACCTGGAGACATCGACGAGCTTGCCACTTGTCATTATTGGCATATAGTAAAGTTGGCTAAATGTGAATCCGCTTATTTATAAGCGTGGTTTCTTACCACCCCGAAAGGGAAACGGTAGTGATGATACTTTACTTTTTACACTAGAAATAAGCATTTTAAAAATGACAGATGTAATTGGTGGGGTGAAGCCAAATGTCAGATCTCATAAAGATGGGAACGGGAAGTGGGAACAATCGCAAAAATCGCCTGAATTATTTAATCAAGGAACATAATACAAATATTTAATAGACCCCTGAAGCTCATACCTATAGCTTGCCAAATGAATATGTACTAAATAAAAGTGAAATATCAACTACTTTTAGGTAAGTTTTATCGAACGACGAACAAAGCAGGTGATTAACTAAAGCGAACAAAATTAATACGAAAATTAGTGGTATCTTAATATTGTTAGCATAAAATTAGCCAGAATTCTCTTTCAAAAGGAAATAATAAGAATTAGCCTGCTTTCTGTAATTTTCCAGATATCTAACTTACAAATTGCTGTATTGTTTCAAGTTTTGTTATCCATGAGTATTTAATTAAGAGGGTATAACGCTTGTGCTTCTTTCTCGCTCGCACAATACTATATTTAAAAAAAATATAGCGCTCGTATGTCAAAACGTTCTGAGTACGTATAACCTCAAAAATATCCAACTTTACAATAGAGCTGTCAGTTGCCAAATTGCAACACTAAGGTTGCCCAATCCCGAAACATAAAAGGCAACCCTCGGACATACCGTATAATTTTGTGTTGTTTTTTTTTATTTAGATATTTTTTTGGTTTATTTAATGTTTAATTTAATCATTAATTTTGTTGTCTTTATGAATTTAAATTGAATATCAGTGTTAGGTTTACTATTAATAGGTTGCATTCATTTCATGCTTATGTATTAAAAAAAAAAAAATACCTGGTATTGGTCTTACTAACAAAGATTTAAATGTACAATGAAAATACAAAACTCAGGTTAAAAACTCCCAAAAGAACAGAAACAATATTTAAATATACAAACGCCCTTAATTAATTCGATATCGTAATGTTACATCACATATCGAGACCTTGATTTTTATTTACATTATTAAAACTGTTTCGAAAATCCTTGGCTTATGTTTGTGAATTGTAGATTACATTAATGCTCCAATTTCGTTAAAAGCTTCTCCTTTTAAGGTTTAAAGATTTTATTTACTAAAATATTTGAGTATTTTACAATTAAATTTAAATACTTTTTTATTACCACGTACAATCAAAACAATACGGATTATATTGATTCTATTTAAGTTGTTACACTAAGTTGTTTAGTTGTTGCTAAAGTTCTACCTAAACGCTTTTCAAATGTCCCTCCCGGACCAGAGTAATCTGGTAAGGTGGGGAAAAGCTACGGAAAAGAACTGTACATTGTGTGGTGCTGCCATAGGAACTGCTAGACACACACTTGTAGGGTGCGTTACTCTCCTAGAAAAGGGCTATTACTCACGCCGACATGACAAAGTCCTAGGTGTTATCCGTGAAGCAGTAAGTCTTTCTATTGCAAGAGCCAGAAAGGGACTGACTACAAATAAAACTTTGACCACATTTGTAAAGGAAGGGCAAAGCACGAAAACTAAATGCAAGCCCACCTCGATCCTTGGCGCCGCATCAGACTGGAAAATTCTCATGGATACATTTGAACACCATTATAGGATCCCAGATGAACTAGCTGTATCAGCCTATAGGCCAGACATCTTAGTGTTTTCTCGGAACTTGAAAAAAGTTATCCTTATTGAACTTACCGTTCCGTGGGAATCAAATATTCCAAAAGACCACAACATGAAGTCGAATAAATATTATGATCTCACAGAAGAAATGATCAGGAACGGGTTCAAGACTCAGCTTTACGCAGTGGAAGTTGGTGCAAGAGGAGTTCCAGCAAAATCTTTGCATCACTTACTGAAAGAATTGGGCCTAAGCAGGTCTGCCGTCAATACATTTATGGAACGAGCTTCCAAGACGGCACTAACGGAATCATACAGTATTTGGTTGGGTAGGGAGAGAAGTAGAATGGTGGATGGTGAGCGTATTATCGCGAAATAGAAAAAAAAGGAGGCCTCCTTATCTTAAACCAGCCAATTGTCGGTCGCAAGCCCGAGACACCATTCTTCTCATCTCTTACCCACACACGATGGACCCGGCACCCGCACGGTGAATCCATGGAATGCTTAGAAATTTGTCTTCTCTCGACTAGCTGAAGGAACTTTTTTGTCTAATGGTCAATTTAGCAATAATTTAATTGGAGCCAAAGTCAAGGCTCTCTTGTCGAATAATAACGTGTTTTACACTTCCGTAGCACACAGGTCGGCATATTGTCCGTGAAACAACAAAATAATCAATTTGAAAGTGCACGTCGAACACATAACCAGCAATGACTGTCATACACTATTTCTTTTTGTACCGATTGGTCTAGCTTTAATTATCGTACTGTTTAGTTTCTTGCCCTGTCTTGTTATATTTAATGTCTCTGGTCAAGAAGGTTTTTCATACGCACTCATCTTCGCACGACATGTGACCACAGCACAAAAGCACACGTGATCTTTAGTTATTTTTTTTTTTAATAAGTAGTGATTTTTCTTGTGAGTGTGTTTTACGTCGCCCAGACTTAGATAGTTAACGGTTCGCGATATAGGACGTGACAAGGACAGCCCAAAAAAGTGCAAAATCTCGTCTAAATTCATAACGCGGAGAGACGAGGCCGAGACTGTCAGCTGCTACGTTATTACATTCCGACGAAAAAGATTTAGGATACAAACCAGAGCGTTTTGATGTTCGGAGTAAATTAAGTTAGTACTTACCAGAGTAGCGGTGATTACCCAATGGTTAGATTAGAATCATCAAAGCCCCTACCTCTAGAGGTTCTAGATCTCATCTGCTGATGATTGTAATATAGTAATATTTATTAATCCAATTAGGAGTAGCCAACTTCAGCAAAAGAGCCGATAGACGCATTCAGCTAGGATGGGCGGCATTCGGGAAGCTTCCTATCGTACATACCAGTGTTGGAAGACAAAAGTTTTCAACCAGTGCGTTCTTCCAGTAATGTCGTATGGTGCAGAAACGTGGACACTGACGGTAGGTCTGGTCCACAAGTTCAAGGTCGCTCAGCGATCTATGGAGAGAGCTATGCTCGGGATTTCACTAAAAGATAAAGTCAGAAACGTTGACATCCGTCAAAGAACCAAAGTTACCGATATAGCTTTTAAAATTAGCAAGCTGAAGTGGTAATAGGCTGGACACATATGCCGCAGAACCGATGAACGATGGAGTAGACGGGTTCTGGAGTGGAGACCACGTACTGGAAGACGCAGAGTGGGACGACCCCCCGCCAGATGGACGGATGACCTGAGGAAGGTCGCTGGTGGGGGATAGATGAGGGTGGCAGGAGATCGTGTGAGGTGGCGAGCCTTGGGGGAGGCCTACATCCAGCAGTGGAGAGACACAGGCTGATGATGATGAATATTTATTAATATATTTTGTGACATTTACTGACATCTAATTTAATAACGTAGGTTTAAGTAGTATAGTAACTGATAACGCTTTTACAGCAGCATCTACATTTAGGGAGTGTATAATTTACATAGTTTTAATTTGGTAATGACGATGGCTGTTCTTTGTACTAATGGTCGATCTTTTTGCTATCCTTCCATGATATGTAAACTGACAATTGTATAACTGACAAAACGTTATGTATCTTATGATGAATTGAATTGAGTTATCCTTCTGAGACGTATTTCTGGAAAATTGTGCCTACTCTAGTCACGCTGCTGGTCAGAATACAAGGTAACAGTGAGAAATAAGATGGTCAGTTCTAACGTACGTTTGTCATTTTATGACACTACCGACGTGTTCACGTGTCTCGTACACAGTTCAGCCGTTGGTTCCTCATTTCACTATTTCAACTGTTCCAACATGTAATCCTTAAACCTTCTAGGAAATTAAATAACACACTTTTTATAGTATAATCAATCATAGATTGGTTTGAGTAAAATCGTTATAATTGTCGTTATTGAAGGTAAAAATATAAACTCGTAAATGTCCGTAATTTTTAGTTCAGGCACAGAAGTCTTTATGTTTGTAACACACAATAAATTGTAACTTATCATAAGAGCCAACTTGTATTAGATTTCATTGAAATAAACTATTATTATTATTATTATTATTATTTTCTTTTGATTTCAATTTTGATTGAGTACATTTCTTAACATTTGGACTGCGTCCGTGGTCTAGCGGTAAGTCGGCAGATTTAGACTCGGAGGTACCGGGTTTGATAATCAGGTCACAATGATATTTATTAATTTAAACAAATAAATTTAATTAATATTTAATTTGCCACTTGCCATGATTGGCCTATAGTAAAGTTGGATGAATGTGAATCCGCATCTTTATAAGCATGGTTTCTGACCTTCCCGAAAGTGAATCGATCGTGATGATACTTTTTTTTACATTTCTTAATAAAAGTACACAGAGACTATAAAAAATCTTTGAAAATGTTGCAGTGTGCGAACGAGAGGGATGCAAAGCTTAACAGACAAACCTTTTAAGAAATTTATATTAGTCATACCCTCGCCAGCCAGTCTGGCCAGCGTAGTGAGTGTAGGCCAAATTCTCCAGATATATGTTTTGGAAGGCCTATTTCCATAGTGGAGGTATAGGACGCTGTGTTCTAGGGGCTGTGATTAATGAATCAATGATAAATATCTGAAAAACTCATCTACAGCAATGGATATAATTGCCTGTTATAGAGGCTGTGTGCAATGAATGAATAATATATAGTGATCATTGTCCGTACCACAGTTCCGTACTCGTACTTAGGCCGGTTGCGTAATATAGACGTGCACTAGTATGACAAGACATCACACTGTCTGATGTGTAGGTACGCCACGCTATTCGTTACTCGAGCCAGATGCTGTTTCTTAAATATTAAATAGCAATTATTGAGTTCAAAAACATCGTAAATATTTAATCGGCTCAAGACATACTTCTTAGAAAAAGTTGAGATTGTTCCAAAAAGTTTACAAGATAAGTTTTGGTTAAAACATCAGAGGATACTCAATGACTGATTTGTTCAAAGGATCTGTAAATATCGCAGTGATTTAAAGAGACAGATGATAATTTTTAAGTTCATATATTCGAAATGCTTATTCTCGACGTCCATAGCAGCTCTTCAATTGGCAATTAAGTTAAATTAAAATTGGCTGTTGCATCCATCTCCCTCGCACAATCCAATATTTACAATGATTTTTAAGGTCTGAGTGTACTTTGGAGATATGTCCATTAACTTTCTTGGATTTTTTTCGCTTTCTGATACCTTTGCAATTGGATGTATTGATGCAATATGTATGATGCAAAACTTAACAGTATTATGTTTTTGAAATTAGGCAGTACCGTTTTTTGCTGAAAGTATTTTTCATTTATTCATTCATTAAGAAAGATAGAAAAAAAATATTTGCCACATATCAATAAACACAACTTAAACAAATAAAGCCTGGTAGTATACACTAGATGTGTGGTGACAAATAGGGAATCAGCTCAGCATGGAGCTCTGGGCCACAGCGCTGATTTTCGGCTAATCCCTTGTTAGGAGAGGTGTTAATGGATATATATATATAGTGTGGTGTATGTGTCTACGCATAAAAGGATAACTAATACATTAAATAAAAATTAAATATGTAAAACAAAATTATCGCATTATTTTTAAAAGCAACCGCCGACTGCATGTCGTGCAGTGGTGGGGGTAGGTTGTTCCATATCTTATTACAACTCTCGTCTGTCCTGCACTGGATCTTGATGTGATGCTGATTCGTCACAGCCCCTAGAACTCGAGAGTCCTAGACCTCCACTGTTGGAGATGGGCCTTTCAGAAATTTCTATAGATATTGGCCTACACTAACCACTTTGGCCAGACGAATATCAATTTTTAATGACTATTTATTAAGTCCACAAGTTGGTATTAGTGGAACCGGGACCGAAGGCTTAACGTGCTCCCCGTGCACGGGAATAGTGGTGTTGTAAATATATCTTTGGAACACTTTGCCGGTCAATATTCGGCAAGCATCCAACAGAATAATATTCAAAAGATTGGTATTCTCACATTATTTAAACAGCTCCCTACAGCGTGTATAAATAGATATTGTATGTAGTATAGTTATGTATATGTATGTATGTAAGTACTATTAGTATGTAGTATATATATATTATTAATAAATATAGTTATTATTTAATAATGATTAGTCTTTAATACGTCTTCGCACCTACTCCTCAACCTAAGTTATAGTTATTATTGTCCCAAAGGTTAACTGTCAGATAATGTCTAGCGGCATTAAGCCCGCCCTTTGTACATAGTGCAATAAAGTTTTAAATAAATAAATATATAACAATTGTACGTAAGAAAAGTGTATTTCTCATTGGTACATGCGGGGGTTCGAACCCACCTTTTTAGGATTAAGGAAAGCGTTCTTACAACCGAGCCACTGTATAAAATGGTAAAAATGTACTCGTTTGTATAATTATTGATACTTATAAATAATATTGTGTTGTAATTTATCTTATCCCAATGATATACTCCTAAATACTGACGTAGGAAGTGTATCTCTATTATTCAGAGAGACTTCTTGAACCCGCTCTAATGAGTTCGTTGTTTAAATAAACGATAAAAATGTAGGTCACTGTCTACAACACATTCCTTCCACTGACAACGTATTTTAATTAAACATTAAGTGCACCACCAATCAGTGTACTATTTCTTGACTACACCAATTAATGACAATGACGAAGAGAGGACAAATTTCTAAGTATTCCATGGATTCACCGTGCGGGTGCCGGGTCCATCGTTTGTGGGTAAGGGCTTGCGACCGACAATAGGCTGGTTTAAGAAAAGGAGGCCTCCCTTTTTTATTTTATTGCGCGATAATACGCTCACCATTCACCATTCAACTCCTCTCCTTACCCAACCAAATATTGTATGATTCCGTTAATGCCGTCTTGGAAGCTCGTTCCATAAATGTATTGACAAATTGCTCAAAATAACCCGTATAATACAAGTAACTTGGAATTATTTGCTAGCTGTTTACCAACCGCCTGTGTAGTACGGGCGATTCGGATAGTGTACGAAAACACTGTTGTTAAAACTCTTGAATCGTTGCAGCTTCGCAGAGATGTTACCTCTCTAAGCGTATTATATAAGCTTTGCCGAAGATCTTCATAACCATATCCCAATATTTTATTTATTTTGGAAAACTTACAGCTAAAATACATGTATATGAAAGAAATATAATACTATAAAGCCGATGACAAGAATTCACAGATAGATACAATATAAAGCATGAAAGAAAACTCTAGAGAAAAATAATACAAATAGTAAACAAGAGCAACAATAATAGATACGATAAAATAAAACAATAATACTTGAGAAATGTATCTAAACTGCCAAACAGAAAAAAAAAATATATACACATATAAACACATAACAATTAAAACCAATAGAAATCAATTTGCCCAGACCAAACCACAAGTCCACAAACTCGAAGTGCCCATTCGTCATCGCGCCATATATATAGGGATATGGTATATATATATATATTTCAATAGGTGGTAGGCGACCTGATGGTAGTAATTTGTCCAGTCTGCACTATTACTATAGTAGTCGTATATTAACTTAACTTTAACTTTGGTCCTTCGAGCCGGATTTTACTATGTACTTACGACTAGAGAAGACATTACAAGTAATCATTGAAAATAATGGTCCACTCTAGCGGGATTTTTATTCTGTGTATTGAAGTTGAAAGATACGAGTAAATAGCGAGTTTATTATAGAAATCCGGCAATAAATAAAGGTAGATTCGTTGGTAGTAAAACTAAACATTTAAGAATTTATATCACACCTTTCTATTTTAAAGTCATTCGGTATTTTCGGGTATATGTTTATATTCGTCTGATTTTTAACACGGATGTACATACTTAATGGTGCTGAAAGCATTGATGTGTAAAGATTGGTTTGTGAAAACTAGAAAACAACACACTAAAGCCTAATTTGGTTAATGTATTCCAACGAACCATAATTTTAAGTTTCGTGTCGTATATCCTTTGAAATCTACACTTCTTGTAGGGTATGCTTATTCCTATATCTATAGGAAAATTTATTTTTCAAATTCGAATATTTAGCGCATTCGAACACAGGATAATATGTTTTGAGAGGTCAGAATGGAAGTAAAAAACGAACCGTAGTAGGTACTATTAACCGCCACTGTTAAAAGGTCACTTTCGACTGATGCAAGCAAATTCCTAAATTACTTTAAATGCAGTACTTTATAAAAAATAAAGAAAGTAATGTTTACTTTGAGTAAATATTTCTTTAATATTTAGTATGTACTTCCATTCAAATAATCAAATATCAGTTTTCGGTTATTCTAAACTAAACCCTCACGGGTCAATGAGGCGTTAAGACGGTTTTACACTGACGTTCTTTGAACTCAATTATTTGTTAGGAAAAGCAAATCTTTACAAATCATTAACTGCATGTTCTTAAAATAGACTATTAAATAGAATATTGGTGGTGGCTCGGTTGTAAGAACGTGTTCCTTAAATCCTACAAAGGTCGGTTCAAAGCCACCCGCCATGTACCAATGAGAAAAACCCTTTTCTTAAGTACATTTGTCATAGATTCACCACACCACCGTTCCCGTGCTCCGGAGAGCACGTTAAGCCGTCGGTCCCGGTTCCACTAATACCAACTTTAAAAGTTGACATCATATCCTCGCCAAGCCGTCTGGCCAGCGTGGCGAGTGTAGGCCAAATTATCCAGATATATGTTCTGGCCCATCTTCAGCAGTGGAGGTCTAGGACGCTGTGTTCTAGGGGCTGTAATGAAATGTTCTTAAAATACACATACTAAATATATTTGGGCTATTTTGTACCAGGAATGTTGTGATTATCTCTGAGTAACTAGCTTGAAGTGATCTACTTAAAAAAAAAAAATTCAATCATTTATTTACTTTCCAATACATATAACTTATTAAATAGCCCGCCAAACTAGTGACTACATTCGTAGTCAGTTTGCAAAATTTTACTCATTAATAGAATCTGACGTCCTTATTTAGTTTGTACATTGCGTGTTATTTTGTACCAAGCTTATGTTTAGTTTGAGGATAACCCGCAATCTATGAAGAAAATTCAAAACTCGGTCTGGGGTTGTTTCGTATCGTATAGAACATTTCTATCCGATCCATTGCATTGAAAGCAAGACGCAAGTTTTTGTAAATTAATTTACTGTGGATATTATTGGTTTAAAGTGGTCTCAATAAGAGTTGAATAATGTGCTGCAATGTGAATAATTATGGAAAACGTTAAATTGGACTTTAAATATGGGGCCAAGTTGCAGTTCTTTTTATGCGGTTTTCCCGCCCTGTGAACTCTCATATTTTAGCCGACGTGTTTGGGCTATAATGCCGCGAGTGACTCCATGAAAAGCATCAAATTATGCACCATCTGTAATTTGATGATAACCTCATTAACTCATAAAAAAGAAAGATATATTACGTCAGACTTGGTTGTATGGGCTAGACCCTTTGCCTTCGCTATCACCTCATTCATCATCCATCGGATGAAGAGACCACAACAGCAAGACGCAAGTTATTAGTTAAAACTTACTGGGCAGATCGCAACGATACGAAACCCCCCAGGAATGCCTGCAGTCATGTTAATGAACTCATTAAGTAAATTCATTGTCTTGTTTTATCTGTGAGCTCAAAGACGATATTGTATTTTGTTATCTCGCGGCTGTGTAACTTCGCAATGCTTGGGTAAATATTGTGAATGAGTAATCATGTTAAACTCCAGATTAGCTTTAACTACACACGGTTGGATTGAGAATTTCTTGCATGCTAAATTATTCTGTCTAGTATTTTGTGAATCATTTCCGTTGTGGCCCGCAGATATGCGCCTAGAAACAAAAGTTTAAAGGATTCCGTATTTATATATCCCTATAAAATAAGTTTTTTTATGTATCACTATTTTAAATAACTTTCAATAAATTATATTGAATTTGCAAAATAGGTACTTTTTGCAGACCAAAACGTCTGGGCCAAAACGCAATGATCTTATGGAGTCTTGTCCTAATTGAACGCGACCACGCAATAGTCGCTGGTTCGCGCGAATTTTGTTCACTCGAACTGGCGATCCAATGTAAAATGTCGATAAGGTGTTTGAATTTGTCGTTGTTACATAGCGATGATTGCATATTCGCGTTTAATTAAGACTGACGTTTATACAGTGGCGGTAGTTGATACTAATATATTTTTCACTTCTTTTGAATCTGATTGATATGCCTACTAGTTCGATGGACCCCGTAAAGTTGAAAATCTGAAATGACTTACAAAAGGCGGACTTAATGCCCGTAGGCAATTTCTGGCAGCCAAGCTATTAGGGACTCATTTCAACAACTGTAGGTGCGATGAAAGTAGGATGAAAATTAGATGTATTATAATCAACTAAATCCTTAGGATACCTTCTTCTTTTATATATACGTCTATGCTGAATTGACAAAATAGTAATATAGTAAGTAAGTATCATCACGACCACCCTTTCGAGGTGGTCACAAACCACGCTTATAAGCGAATTCACATTTAGCCAACTTTACTATAGACCAATCATGACAAGTGGCAAGCTCGTCGATGTCTCCAGCGTACCAAACTCGAGAAATATCACAAATAAATTAATTAAATATATTTATTTACATTACTAAATATTTTTGTGTCCCGACCAGGAATCGAACCCGGTACCTCCGAGTCTAAATCCACAGACTTAACCGCTAGACCACGGAGGCAGTGAGGGAAAATAGTAATATATTAATAGGTTTTAAAATGAGTCAGTCTATTAAGTTTATTACCGATTTGGATTATGCTTACTTCGATAGACATTTGGGTTACACGTACCTTAATAGGTACTTTATTTGAACAACTACTATGTCTTCTTAACCTATTAAAAATACATAATATGGTTTTATGTCTAAAGAACGACGTAGGTAAATACCGACGAGCGTTGTAAGAAAAATATCGGAGTTTATAAATTCAAAATTATATTCCATATAAAACTGCGAAATACTTATACACTATTAGTTTTTCCTTCTTTTTTATTGTTAACATATGTTTTAATCAAACAAACATATTGTTAAGCCAGCATAGTGATATGTTGTCAGATAAGTCTATTGAATATTGCATTTCGCTTATAATAATAATTTATTCGATGTAAAAAATACAGTAACAAAAAAAGAGTATACATGGGTTTCTAATTTATGGCGCTAACATTACATATACATATTACATATACTTTGACACAAAAATAATATAATTTTGAGCGAAATTTTATAGGCCTTGGGTCGTAGATCAATTTATAGTGAAAATATAATATATAATAAAAATCATCCAAAAGTTAAATTAATTTCACAATATATATAAATGGATTGTATAAATAACTTTATTTAATATTTACAATAATTTGAACCACTTTACAACTATTTAGCAAAAATAATCTTATAAAAAATAAAATATTTTATAACTATAAACAAGAGTTGTCGCATTACCCTCGGTCAAGTTAAAACTGAGCGACGGATAGGCGATGTTCTCCGCCTGCGCATACGCCGGCGAAAAGGTGTTAAATAATGAGTACCTATTTACGTAATGGGTTTAGTAAGGCTAGCTTCCATAAACACATGCTTTCCGGCTGCATCTTTTATAACATGTAAGATGGTCCAAAATGCGAATACAAGCGTTAATTACACAACATTACGGATAATTTATTATTTGACAAAAGCTTACGACTAATTCTAATCTAAACGAATTAAAAGGTAAATTTAAATCCAATTCATAGATTTCAATTCTCAGCCACAATGGCTAGTGAGGATCGTTGTACGTATTCATCGATTTAAAGAGGTCTTAACTGATATAAAAACTCATTGATCAACAAGGCTTATGATCTCTGTGACCCAAAACATTTGGAACAGGAATTGTCACATGTTAAAACAGTGCTAAAACGCAATGGATATGGTGTGGGTCCGAGGTTGCTGCGACAGAAAAACAAGGAGAGATATCCACAGATCAATCGGCTGCCCGCGTTCTTACTATATGTGAAAGGAGTAACGGATAAAATTGGTACAGCTTTCAAAAAGTTATCTATCAATGCTGTGTACACCCCATTCTCCAAAGTAGCAAAACACGTACGCACCCCAAAGGATGTCATTCCTTTCCAAACGCCTGGCGTATATAAAGTGGACTGCAGCTGTGGGAGTTCATATATTGGCAAAACTAAGCGCACGATAGCCAAGAGGGTCAAGAAACATATAGCAGCTGTAAAAAACTGCCAATTAAACAAGTCAGCAATAGCAGAACACCTAATGGATAGTGGCACAAACCATTGGATTGAGCTGCATGACCCAAAGTACTTTCTACCGATCGTCACTATTACCCTAGAATAGTACGTGAAGCGATCGAAATAAAGAAACACAAAAATTTCAATCGAGAGGGGGGTTATAAGCTATCTTCATCGTGGAATCCAGCAATCAATAGGTTTCGACGCCGGGAAAAATCGCCCGGTGTCGCCAAGGATATTGTAAGTGTCGTGTGTCGTGATTTCTAAAAACTTTTAAAGTGATAAGTGGGTAGGTTCACATCTACCGCCCAGTATGTACGAGACTACACCGCATAGCTTCAGTCGACCCGTGACCACGGCCAATGCAACTTGGCTGAAACGTCGGGAGAAATATGTCTCTAAGGTAAATCGCGTAAAGACCCGTTAAAATTATAAAAACTGATATAAAAACGTTCCCACGAAACTAACTTAAATAGCAAAACTCTATTAGTTCGTATCCCTACTAGACCTGATTTGTCGATGTGTACCGCGCGATCTGATTGGTTAATTCGTACTGCACCTCCACCTGAATACTTTTTATGATTATATTGTTTTTACATTAATATACGTATTACATTTGTTTTTAAATAGGAAGCAACAAGTACCTAAAGCTGTTATGAATAATCAAATAGAATTTATTATTGGAAAATCGTTTTGTAGGTAGAAATACTCGGGACTAATTGGTAACCACTGAAACCTAGTTAATTCGCAACGGAAAAGGCAGCCGACGAGCGCGTGATAATAGCAAGCGGGGATTTTTAATTGGATCCACCTAAAGGACGTCGTCCGCAGCCGTTTGCGACTAACTTTGTACCCTACGAGCGTAGACTTAATGCCTAAGGACATATAGCATTACTCACAAAACACACTTTTTAGTATAGTAAAACTTTACAGAAACACGACGACAACTTAAATATATTACGGAATCAATAATATTTGAAAATAATAAATCTATACTAATATTAAAATGCTAATGAAGCTTTGTATGTTTTTCCGTCATTCACGCCTATATAACTGGACTGTCTCCGTGGTTTAGATATAAACTCGGAGGTTCCAGGTTCATTCGCAACACAAATAAAATAAAATAAAACTCGAGTTTGGTACGCTAGAGACATCGACGATCTTGCCA
This sequence comes from Tinea semifulvella, assembly GCA_910589645.1. NCBI lineage: Eukaryota > Metazoa > Arthropoda > Insecta > Lepidoptera > Tineidae > Tinea > Tinea semifulvella. The sequence goes on from OU342585.1 coordinate 13,383,929, forward strand.
CTTGTCATGTCATGATGGGCCTACAGTGAAGTTAGCTAAATGTGTATCAGCTTCTTTAAAAGCGTGGTTTCTGACCACCTCGGAAGCGTTAAGGTCGTGATTATATTTTATATTACTAAGATTGATTTTGACGAAATTTGTCAGAAATGTTTCTTGGAAATTGGAATTGCACATGCAAAGCCGGCGCCCACAGCAAGATATATAATATATATATATATATATATATATATATATATATATATATATATATATATATATATATATATATATATATATAGTTATGTGCAAATGTATTTTATTATATTTATAACTTTAACAAAAATTATAACAATTTAAATAATTATAAAAATGTACTGTGTAAATACAAAAGAGCCCGAGAATGTCAACTTGTAATGAATGATTTGACTTTGACTTGATTATCATCATTATTACCGTTAATCTCCTGAAAATGTCCCGAAGCGGGTCGGTAATACAATACTAAAAAAGACAAGAAAAAATGTGTGGTTATAGACCATCCTGCAAGGATAACTTTTAGTAGGTAATTGGTCTTAGGTATTTTACTTTTGAATATTAATGCAGTAGATATCAGATTGATCGCACGTTTCTAATGTTTATGTTGATACCTGTCAAATTTAAGTCTCGTGCTTGCCATTTAGGTAAACTAGAGACAGTTTAATATGGCCATGGAATGCTTATATAGAAACTGATATAATATTTCTCGCTAAAACATTAAATGTTGATTAATTGCCTTCGAAAAATACCTTTTAAGATTTTGTGTGGAATGTATAAAATTGTGTTAACTCTTAAAAATTACAATTTATAAATCATTGCGGAATGGTCATTAATCATATTAACATTGGGCTAGATTTGTTGTGCAAAAGATGTTATCATATTTCTGTTAAAGTTCTAAACTTTATAGAGGTATAAAAAATAAAATTGTCCAGTGTATGTAAACACCTATTTACGGTTCGAACCCCGGCATGTACCAATAAGAAATTCTATTTTCTTACATACATTTAAACACCACCATTTCCGCGCGAGTTCTTACATTAAGCCGCCGGTGTCGGTTCTATTATCTATTTTTCTCTATGATATAACGCTACAAGCAGTAGTGGATCGGTTGTAAAAACGCTTTTCTTAAATGCAAAATGGTTGCTGTCCCAACCCCGGCATGTACCAATAAGAAATTCACTTTTCTTACATACATTTCAACACCGTGTCCGCGCCACGTGATCTTACGTTAAGCCGTGTCGTCGGTGCCGGTTCTATGGTTGAGTGTCATTAAAATTGACATAGCCAACCCGTCTAGCCAACGTGTTGCTAGTGAACTTCTTCAAAAATATGTTCTGGAAGGCCCATCTCCTACAGTGAAGGTACTAGGACTCTGTTCTAGAAGCTGTGATGACAATGATGGAATAATTAATAGCAGCGGCTAAGTCCGTGGATTTAGACTCAGAGGTACCGGGTTCGATTCCTGGTCGGGACACAATAATATTTATTAATTTAAAATTTAATTAATATTTAATTCATTTGTGATATTTCTCGAGTTTGGTACGCTAGAGACATCGACGAGTTTGCCACTTGTCATGATTGGCTTATAGTAAAGTTTGGCTAAATGTGAATCCGCTTCTTTATAAGCGTGGTTTCTGACCACCCCGAAAGGGAAACGGTCGTGATGATACTTTATTTTTTATACATTGACAGTTGTAACGTCTTGTTTTAAGTCAATAATTGACTCCATACCACAAAAACCAGTTTTACAGTTACTGATGTTTTTTATCGATTTACTTTTGTTATGAATTATTTATTATATTTATATCGACAGTGACTGTTGCAGTGTCCTTAAAACTGAAACCTGGTCAGTCCAGTTTTTCAGAAGAGGTAAGCGATAATGTTGTACAGCTAGTGGTTGCTTAAGTGGCCATTATAAAATGATATTCACGGCCGACGTTTACGAGAATTCGAGAATTTATTACTTTATTATCTTTTTAATGTAGCCTTCAGTTCAGATGAATGCAAAATGAGTGGGATGATATGTACCTATTCAAGATTTTTTTTAATCCTTTAATTTTAATTGCAACTTGCAGTATTATTAAGAACACAAAGAAATTCTTGGCAATGCATCGTTTAGAGGAAAAAGAGGACCAAGTAACCCTATTCTATTACTTAGTCGCAAACGTTATTAGTGGATTTCATTGTTTATGTCAGAGATTGCGTCATAATTACAAAATATTATTCAATTCTCAACTCTATAAGCGCTCGACCTTGACAGCGGCCGTGTAAATATTAACTTTATTAGCGTGATATATACATATATATATAGTTAACGGATTCCATTATATAACGTTTGCGCTTAAGTAACAAAATAGGGCGATAGGTCTACTTATCTAAACGATCTATCGCACTCAAAATAAATACTATGAATCACTAAACAGTGATCATACTGGCCTTGTGGTCTAGCGGTTAAGGCCGTAGTTTTAAACGTGGATGTGCTGGGTTCGATTCCTGGTCGATAACACAAAAAATATTAAATTTATTTGTGATATACCTCAACGCTAGATACATCGACGAGCTTGCCACTTGTCATGATGGGCGGAAAATAATCTAGTAGCCAATGGTAGTAGAAGCAGATGTATTATAAAATCACGAGTAGTAATTAACAGTACGTAATAAAACTGTACTTACTCGTAAAATAATCGAATACTGATTACATTGAATTATAGGAAGTAAATAAGTTGTGGTCCGGGCGAACATTTATCCAACCTTCTGGCCAGCTACTGAATGAAGATCTAGGACTTTTGAGTTATGCGATTACGTTTTGGCTTTAAAAAATCCTTCCGTTTAAGTATAGGTAAGTGCATTAAACCATAAGCACAAGTATTCACCACATACCGTTAATCACTATCCCTACCCGTACATGTACATTTGGATTCCCATACATCTGTCGGGCAATGAAAATGTGGAATGCTCTTCCAGCCTCTGTATATACACTTTCCTATAACCTGCCTTAATTAAAAAAAAACATCTTGTCATGCCGGCATGGTGATTCTAGTTGCTAACATTCCTGGACCTTCGCATGGCGTTTACCATTAGGTGAACGCGATGTCACATGTCATACTAATATTAAATTTAAATGAAATAATAGGCCTATAGTAAAGTTGGCTAAATGTGAATCCGCTTATTTATAAGCAGGTTTCTGACTACCCCAAAACGGAAACGGTCGTGATGATACTAAAGTAAAAACTTTTAAATAAAATAATGAAAATAAAAAAACTAGTATTTTCGCTATTTTGGCGACACATTAATTACATTTCCGCAACTTCGCTAATTGTTTTGGAATGTTATCCGGAAAGTTCGAAATAGCGAAGACGTGATCGATTTACTTCGCCTAACGATTACGAAATAGCCAAACATCAACTAGTCTCCATATAGAACAGGGTAGTATATAAATAGATACCTACTTATTGTAGTATTAACGTCAAATAAAAACACTTTTCTGTACTTTATTATTAAGAAATTATTTAGTACTTGCCTAATAAAACTAAGCTTATCGATTTTTATAGATCGAGTCCTAATAACATTGTTTAAAATTCTTATTATTTATACCTTCTTACATTTTTGTTCTTTAGCGAGTTAAAAAACGTTTACCTGTCTTCGTGGCCCTGTGTATACCGTTGATCCAGACGCGGAGGCATTGGATTCAACAATAATTCATTGTATTATGACTTTTCTTGAGCCTGTAGCCAAATTCTGTTTCAATAAGCGCAAAGATATACCTATTATTGAATTATTTACAAACAGACACTATTAATGCCAACTACTACTAAAGTTGTTATTTGTTTAGTTTGGAATTTTGATGTAGGCTCGGTTATAAAGTAAAGTATCATCAGGACCGTATACCTAGCAGGGGTGGTCATAAACCACGATTTTACAGAAGCGGATTCACATTAAGCGCGAATTATACAGAAAACGTGCGTAAGGTAAATGCGCAGAGCAGGCGTGTAACAGATAAGGAACGGACGCGAATTAAATTATATCAAAGAGGCGAGACACGTCACAACAAGTCATTACACAGGGTGACTTTGTCGTGATAGCATGTGTTCCTCTTCAGACGACGAAGATGCGCTTGCTTTGCTGCAACTCATTAATGTACAGACATTTATTTTTAATATTTTTCTAATCCTGCTGCAGCTGTGTAAGAAACGAGCGAAGTGCTGCTTGCGCGCCACTCCAGTCGCGCCTGCTAGCGACGCGGAACAGGCCTGCTTAAGTATAATTCACAACGTGTCGCCTATATTCCTTTTACATTGAAACGTTTTAAAGCGGCAAGATACCTGCGTCGCGCCTTCACCTTACGCCGTTTCTGTATAATTCACGCCTTAGACAACTTTACTATATGCCTATAATGACAAATGACTCGTCTCCAGCGTATCACACTCGAGAAAAATCACAAAATAATTAAATAAATTATTGTGTCCTGACCAGGAATCGACGGTCTTATCTGCTAATCCACGGAGGCAGTAAAGTTCGGTTATGATCGGATAAATTCGCGCATTTCTAACGTTAAAACTGACAATAAATATAGGAGTCCACTGTTTTGATAATTTAACTTTAACTGCCTCCGTGGTCTAGCGGTTAAGTCCGTGAATTTAGACTCGGAGGTACCGGGTTCGATTCCTGGTCGAAACACAAAAATATTGATTAAAATATATAAATACATTTAATTAATATTAAATTTATTTGTGATATTTCTCGAGTTTGGTACGCTGGAGACATCGACGAGCTTCACACCTGTCATGATTGGCCTATAGTAAAGTTGGCTAAATGTGAATCCGCTTATTTATAAGCGTGGTTTCTGACCACCCCGAAAGGGAAACGGTCGTGATGATACTTTTAACGGTTACGGTAAAAGAAACAGAATAAAGTCACGCCAGAGATATTTACGATGTACCGGAACACAAAAAATATTATTAATATAATTGTGATATTTCTCGAGACCTTTTTCTTCTAGTACAATTGTTATGACGAGTATGTAAATAAAAAAAATAAAAAAAATGTGTTTAATGATAATCTCATCAGATTTTCTTGTTGGTAAAACTTCTCTCTCAGTAGACTCTCTCTCTCTCTCTCACTTGGATGAAGGGATACGACAATACATAGAGTAGTTGGGCTCGCTCGATAATACCAATAAGGAAAATAAACAAAATAATATACTATAAACAATTCGTAGGTATTGCAATCCACTTTCGACCTACCACACTTTGGTTTAATTTTATAACTTGTTTCAATTATAATAACAGTAATTCCGAACAGGTGGCGTTACAATATATACATACAATATATACATACATACAAATTTGGAGACTCTTACATCTGTCGCACGCTGAAGATGTGGAATGCTCTCCCAGCCAGTGTATTTCCCCACTCCTATAACCTGGAGTCCTTCAAACGAAGTGTGAAAAAGCATCTTTATAGGCCGGCATAGTGGTAGGGACTGATGTCGGTCGTCCGAGGCTGGCGTCAGTTGCTCCCATTCTTGGACCTCGCGTACCGCTTACCATCAGGTGGGCGCGGTGTCACATGTCGTGCTCCGTATAAAAAAAAAAAAAAAAAATATATATAATTCAGACATTTAAGCTAATTACGTGTTACTGTAATTAAAATCCTACTAAACGCGAAAGTTTGTTTGGATTGCTGGATGTATAAATGTTTGTTCTTCTTTCACGCCAATCATATTTTTATGAAACTTTTACAGTTACATCAGAATAAGACATACACTATATGACGTCATTATCTGGCCCTGACATGAGCCTCCACGCCCTTATATTTGGCTGTTTACGCCTATACTTACCTTACATATATTCACTTCAGACTATTGAGCGCATTATTATTATTAAATTAAATATTGCATGAAAAAAAAAATACTAAGGCGAAGATGAATGGTAGTGCTGATACAAGATAACAAACAATAAACTACATACTAATAAATACATATACTAAATCCTAAGAAATACATACATATTATAAAAGTATATGTTTATTTTTACTATATGTATATTTACTTTTATTTCGCATTTGTCACGATCTATACATACTTCTTTCGTTTCTCATTTACTTCTTAATTTTTTTTTATTGCACAATAAATATTTTAAATAAATCTTCTATAACAGCTTAGTAAAGTAAAATAATGTTTATTGTACAAGACATATCTAAAAAAATGTACCTTCAGGTATTCTCTAACATCTTAATAAAGCAAAAAACTTTATTTCACAATAAATGTCTAAAATAAATCGTACCTTAAGAGGGTTAAACCCGTTTAACGATTTAGGAAATAAAAATTTGAACATATTTTCACTTTCATATACCTAACTAATTTTAGACAGAGAAATATAGCAAAAATATGTATCACGATTTTCCTCTATTTAAACCCAAACAAATATATTATTAATTAATCGCTAAAATATCCGTAATTTTATATCCTAATAGACTACATTTCTTACACGTAGAAATACACTTAGTATTAAAAAATATTTTAAATATTATAATAATAATAATAAAATCATTTATTGTCACAAAAAGTATACAGATGTACAATAGGTGAACAACATAGGGTGATGTGTTTGTGATACCTACACGAGGTTGCTCTGTAGTGCGGGAAAAAAAGGAAGAGTGTAGAATAAATACTTGTCGTAGAAGAGTCTTCTCACACCCCCCGCAGGGGGGAGTGGGGAATCTGTGTCAAGGTATTTGCCTTCTAACAGAGGTTGCGTTCGCTTTCCGTAACTACGGACAGGGCATGGGGTAACCATTAAAGGTTGAAGTATACGAGCCAGGCGGCGGAGCCGCGATTACGACTCCGTGATTGGCAGCAGGTGACGAGCGTAGCATTGTCTGGCGTCCGGCGGACGGGCGTGCAGAGGGGCCAGGTTTCTCACAAGTGGGAAATCTGTCGCCTCTGCGCGCGCGAACATGCCAGCCGCCAGACGACGCACGAATTCGTCCAGTGTTTCCATCCGCATATCCCTATGGATTACATCGTTCCTCACGTACCGCGAGGCGCCGACAATGGTACGAAGCGTTAGGTTTTGTTGCGCTTGTAAACGTGCTCTCAGCGTGGCTGAGGTGAGAGCGTACCAGGCCGGCGCGGCGTACGTGAGTCGGCTGCGGATATAGGCTTTAAAAATGAGTAGCTTCGTGTGAAGCGGCAAACTGGATGCAAACACTGGGCGAAGTTTGGCTCTCGCCACCCGCGCCATGTTCACAGTGGCGGTCACGTGGGCGCGCATGTTGATGCGTTTGTCTATCGTGACGCCCAGGTATTTTACTGGATTAGTCCACGATAGACTCTCGCTGTTCAACAGAAGCGGACGGTCGGGTTTCAGCCTTCTCAGTCCAGTCTCAAGGAACGTAGCCTGAGTCTTCCTGGCGTTCACCGACAACCTCCAACGGGAGAGCCACTCGGGGAGGAGATCGAGACAGCGCTGCATCTTCGTCACCGCTTAGCTCAAGACCCTAGAGTCTGTGAAGTACGCGGCGTCGTCAGCAAACAGCGCCAGCTCGACCCCCTCCGCCAGCGGTATGTCGTTGGTGAACCAGGAGTAACAGGACGGAGAAAGGCAGCTACCCTGGGGAACGCCGGCTCGTATGGGACGTGGACTCGAGGCCACGCCCTCCACTGCTACGTGAAAGCTCCTGCCCTCAAGGAAGGAGGCCAATACCTTGACGATCCTAACAGGGGTAGGGGATTGGGACAACTTGTACAGCAGCCCGTTATGCCAGACTCTGTCGAATGCCTTCTCCATGTCGAGGAATACTGCAACCGTGGTGTGTTTCTTCTCAGAAGAAACCACCACGTGGTGCAGCAGCCTCGTCAACTGGAGCGTCGTGCTGTGTTCAGACCGAAAGCCGAATTGCTCGGCTCTCGGCGTGATGCACGGGTTCAGGTGCAACAGCAACAGTTTCTCGAACACTTTCGAGACCGTCGGCAACAGAGTTATCGGTCGGTAGCTCTCCGGTTTCCTCACATCTTTTCCCTTTTTCATGAGCATGATGACGCGCCCCTCCTTCCATGCTGCTGGGAAATGCCCGCTGCGCATGATGCCGTTAAACAGGCGGGTGTAAGCCACGACTGTTCGTCGCGGCAAACACCGTAGTGCCATGTTTGGAACGCCATCTGCGCCGGGGGCCTTTCTCAGCTTCACACGGGAGAAGGCACGCTCCACCATGCCGGGAGTGAAGGTCACCGGTTCGTCACCGGCCGACAGCTCTGCCGCCAGGTAGTCCCTGACGTGCCGATCCACTGTCTCCGTGTGCACCCGATCCGATGAAGGGTTGGGGCTAAACTGCCCCTCCAGGCACTCGGCAAAGATTTCGGCTCGGTCTGCTGCGCGGAACCTCGGGGTTCCGTCTGAGGCTATCAGAGGATGAACGGGAGGTCGTTCATTAGATAATTGGGCACATAGACGGTGCGCACTAGGTACGTGATCGCCTATGGAATCTATGTGCTCTTGCCATCGGCTGGCGTCGTAAGTGTCCAGCTCCTCTCGTATCTTCGCCGAGAGGGCGTTCAGGCTCGTCTTCATCGCCGGGCAGCGGTTAAACTGCCACAGTTTCCGTAGGCGCCTCTTTTGCTGTAGTAGCAACCGGATGTGGTGGGGGAGCGGGGGTAGCCCCGCCCTTCCCGCCACAGCGGAAGAGGTCTGCCCTAGTGCACTACGGATCTGTGCGGCGATTTCAGACGACAGCCTTTCCACCTCCTCGGCCGTTGACACCGGGTAGGAGGGAGTATGCTGGGCCATAAGGGCGGCAAATCCCTGCCAGTCAGTGCGTTTCCGCGGCACTGCCAGCGAGACTTTTGTGGGATGGCCGGTTAATTCGACCAGTACAGGAAGGTGATCGGATTCCAGGTCGTAGAGAACCTCCTGTCGAGGGGTTTCCGGAATCCCACGGACAATGATGATGTCGAGGACCTCCGCCTGCCCTCTCGGGTTCCCAGGAATCCGAGTGGGGGCGTCTGGTCCCAACACATCATATCCGTGGAGTTCCGAATCCTCCAAGAGCCTCTCTCCCTGATGGTTGGCGATAGCGGAGTTCCAGGCTGCGTGTTTGCAGTTCATGTCGCCGGCGAGCATTGTCGGAGGGCCTGCATCCAAAAGTGTGTGGATCTCCGACATGTCAAGAGGCACACCTGCAGGCGGTCGATAGACCGCATAAAGGTGTGTCTCCTTTCCCGCGACACTTACCGCAATCCCCACAGCATAGAAGGAAGTAAGAGGGGATGGTGGTAAAGGTTGATGGATGAGGCTTCTCCGCACGATAACAGCTAGGCCCCTGTAAGCTCGTCCGTGCGGAGAGCACTCGTCCTGGCGATAAATGACAAAGTTCGGGACCTTGAATTTGTCATTGGGATGAAGGTGAGTCTCACTGATCAGCGCAACGTCGACACGCTGTTCGGCAAGGAATGCTCTTAGCAGCTTGTTCTTACGACGCAAGCCGTTGGCGTTCCAATGAACGATCCTCAGCGCCTGGACTGTGAAGAGGACAGTGTTAGCCTCGCAAGGCCGCTGAGGATCTCTGGGATCGCGTCTCTCCCGTCTCTGATAGCCTCAAAGATGGAGTTTAGGATTTCGATGCCCTCCTTGATCGGAAACATGCCTTCTGGCGCTGTTCCGGCCGAGGAGGGCGTCGGGATTGCTTGAGCTATGGCTGGGTGTTGGGGTTGCTCCTTAACTGGGGCCTCCGCTGCAGCTACTACTGGCCTGGGTTCGGGGATGGACGAGGAGGAAGCTTTGTTTTTTTGCTTGGCCTTGGCCGCCTTCCTCCTTTTCCCTCCCCTGCCTCTTCTACGCCTGTGGGCCAGTCCGCCATTTTGCGGGTCGTTGGCCTCTGGGCGGAAAGTGGTCGGGGCCTGCGTGGTTCCGTCGCTGGGGCGAACGGAGGGACGAGGCTCTGCACCTTCAGTGCGGGCTACTGGCCCTGCAGCCTTGTTCCTCCGCTCGCGCCTCAGCACCGGACACGACGCGTTGTTGGCGGTGTGCTCACCGCCACAGTTGCCGCAGGTAGGCGGCTCTTCCTTGGCGCGGGGACAGCTTGAAGCCGAATGCTCGTCCCCGCAGATCACGCACATAAGGCGTCGGTGGCAGTGGTGGGAAGAGTGCCTAAACTGCTGGCACCTGTGGCACTGAGCAACGCCAGGCCGACCCCTCCACACTTCGACGCGCACTCCGGGCATGTTCAGCAATTCTGTGATTGCGAATATGCCCGGGGTGGTGTCGGGTGTCTTTTTGATTTGGGCGTAAAATATACACACTTGTCCAATTTAAATAAAAGTGTTCCCTAAAATATAGGGATCACCGTCAATTGTGACTACGGCTACCTGTTTAGGTTTTTTGCCAATCACATACGAGACTACACGGGCGCAGCCGAGTCAAACCTCTAGTATAACTATAATCTGGTGTTGTTACTTATTTGTTAGTGAATAAGCGGCGACCCTGGGCTTGTGTTTTATTTATAAACATCAGTAATTTCAACATACTGTCGGTGGGTGACGTTTGTATGTTTTTTACGCACATTATTCAATATCGTAAACAAGTCATTTTGTTTTGTCACTTAATTTTTTGTATTAAAAATACCTGATTCGCATGATGTTGATTTTATATGCGTAGTTTGTATAACTATTTTAGTAAATAAATATAGCGTCAAATCGATGTATACATCGTGATGAAATCCTCCGCCAATTGGCGTTATCCATCTGACTTCTTTCTGGAAAGCGTAGCAATAGGAATAAGCTTGTTGTGCTTAAGTTTCGTACTATCAAATGGAAATGAAATAACATGAGACTAACACTCCAGTCAACATTTCCTTCCAGCTGTCAAACGGAAATAAAGACTATAATTGTTACGATTAAAGTTAAAAATGGAGTCAATTGTACCAGTTATATTTTGAAGGTCAGCCGTAAGCTGGAACATTCGACCTTGATTTTAATTTTAATTAATTTATTTATTTAAATACTTTATTGCACAAAAACCTAAAATTAGTGTACATAGGCGAGTTTAATGCCAGTTAGGCATTTTCTAACTGACCTTTAGGAAAGTGAGAAATCATGGGTGCAAATAAATATAATACACGATACTTACTTAATTTAGTTTATACATACTCGTATACTACATAAAAAAGGAACTACATATACTACACACTTTAAATATATAACTTATTATATACTACATACACAAATATAATTATGCCAAAGTATCTATATTAATCGTCACAATTACAGACATTTTTTTATTTAATTAATAAATTTATTTCAACAAAATAACAATAATAACTAAAAAAAACATAAAACTAAATATATAAAATCATCTAACATTCAATCATTCATTCGTTCCTTCAAACATACCTGCTCCATCCTCACATCCTATCATCTCACTCGCTTTCTTGTTTCCTCTGATCCTTAAGCTTAGAGCCCTTATTACAGAAATTTGTATTTTTGTTTTTAGCCAGCCTGCAACTTGTGACATTATTTTGGTTTAACAGCTGGAAGGGAAGGTTGAGTGGAGGAGCCGTTGAGAAAAAACGTCTACGGTAATACGGGTGTAAGGGCCGGTAACTGAATACTTCCTAAGCGACATTTCTCAACTTAAATACAAGACTGCCTTCGTGGTCTAGCGGTTAAGTCCGTGGATTTAGACACGGAGGTACCGGGTTCGATTCCTGGTCGGAACACAATAATATTTATTGATTTAAATAAATAAATTCCTATTTAATTTAATTGTGATATTTCCCGAGTTTGTTTGATTTCTGGTCGGAACACAATAATATTTATTGATTTAAATAAATAAATTCCTATTTAATTTAATTGTGATATTTCCCGAGTTTGTTTGATTCCTGGTCGGAACACAATAATATTTATTGATTTAAATAAATAAATTCCTATTTAATTTAATTGTGATATTTCCCGAGTTTAGTTGATTCCTGGTCGAAACACAATAATATTTATTGATTAAAATAAATAAATTCCTATTTAATTTAATTGTGATATTTCCCGAGTTTGGTTGATTCCTGGTCGGAACACAATAATATTTATTGATTTAAATAAATAAATTCCTATTTAATTTAATTGTGATATTTCCCGAGTTTGGTTGATTCCTGGTCGGAACACAATAATGTTTATTGATTTAAATAAATAAATTCCTATTTAATTTAATTGTGATATTTGCCACTTATCATGATTGGCCTATAGTAAAGTTGACTTAATGTGAATCCGCTTCTTTATAAGCGTGGTTTCTGATCACCCCGGAAGGGAAACATACGTGAAGATACTTTACTTCTAAATAAATAAAAATGTATGGGAACGCGGCTAATTAAATAAAGAAATCCACTAAGAAAGGATTCGGTTACCGGCCCTGAGGGCTGTAAATTCACCACTTTCTTAACAATACTTAATATTAATGTCACTTAACTATTTTAAACATTTAAGAGAGACTTAATTTGAAATACCGGCTCATAGTCCGCAAGTTGATAGTCTTGTATTTTTTGTAAGTTAATTAATAAACGGATCTTATATTAATGACATTGAAAACGTGTTTAGCTAAGCACTATGGTAATTATTTATTTTGTAAACAATGTAATACATTATAATAATATTGTGTTAGAAATCTTATGCAAATCGAACAAAACGCCAACAACCTGCAAACTACGCAGTTTTATAGCCAATTAATTTATAAAACAAACAAATATCCATATTTTACTTACCTACGTACGATTTTTATCGCTATTTACTTACTACTGTTAGTACCTACTGTTGCACGCTAATATATAGAATGAATGCTCTTCCAGTATGTACATATATTCTCCTATTTTCCTATAAACTATTAATCTTATTGATGCACATGGAAATAATGGTCCACTGCAGCCTTAACCTGGTCAGTCCACCTCAAAGGAGACCTAACAGAAATCGTCTACTCTATCTTTTATCGTTTTTGCGACTGACGTACCTTTTGGCACTTCAGCTTCTAATGTTATTCTCAAAAATAAATATTCGAAATACCCCCAAGGGTATCATGTATTATTTTTTTTTATTTTTTTATATACTAACACGACATGTCACCTTGCGCCCACCTGATGGTAAGTGGGGAGTGAGATCCATGAATGTTAGCAACTGGAATCAGACACTCACGACTGACATCAGTCCCTAACACTATGCCGGCTTGACTGGACATGACGGCAATTCGAGCCTGATCGCGAAATGTGTGGATACACTTTACTGGGTTTATCAGCACGAACGGTGGATACTTCCCCGCCCCGGCAAACTGGGAAAATTACCACCATCAGTCTGCCTACCACCTATTGATGTATGTATATCAAATGTTTTTTTTTATACATCTGGTAAATGTCACTATGTTAGTGAAGCCAATTATGTTTCTTACCAGTATAATCAAAAACTGAAACAGTAAAAGTTTATTTATAACAATAAAGAAACTGGGCATAAAAATACAAAATACAATATGTCTAGTTATTTTCAGCCAAAGATATTAAATATAAGATAGAACGGACATGAGTAACTTAAAAAAAAAATGTATTATAAAAAAAATAACTTTTTGAGGTCTTACGTTAGATTAATATGTTATTATATTGATGAAAACAAACAAGTTATCCAAAGAAACGATATTTATTTAATATTTGGAATACAAACTGAGATCATGGCTAAAGTAAGCATTTAATATTGTCGGAAATAACAAAAAAAATGTCTTCTTATTACAAACTTAATTTTAAAGCGTCATTTTTTATAATGAAGCCAAATAAATTGTCATTTCCGACATATGGTTTCTTAGGAAAAGTAGTTTGTTTCTATCAATAAAATCACATATTATTCATTTATTTTATTTATTAAAAACTTTATTGCACAAAGTACAAAGGCGGACTTAATGCCCGTAGACGTTTTCTGACAGCCAAACCTTAGGGACAAATTAGAACATCTATAGGTGCAATGAAATAAATATTAATAGCAGGATAAATTCAACATAATTATATATACTTACATAATATACTGTAATATCAATATACTAACATACACAAAAATATACATAAATATACATATATACACTTATTAACATTAGTCTAACGTAAGACCATACAAAGTCACCCCGTATGTTTACTCAACATTAAATTGGATGCAACCAATGTCCTTATGAATTGTGTTTTAAAGACTATAATGTGCATCTACGAGTATAATCTATGATCGAGTAGCGAAACCTTTTCCTAATGACTTCTTATTTAAAGAAAGCAAACTTCTGGAATGTTTCGTGTATTTAAATCAAAACTTTAAAAATATTACATTAATCAACATTTATTCACGAAAATAAAGTGACACAATGTTCTCTTGTAGAAGGACGTGTTTTACATTTCCGTAACACGCAGGCATATTGTCTGTGAAACAAAAAAATAATCAATTTGAATAAACACGATCATAACATATATAATAATGCACAGTCATAGACTCATTCATTTTGTGATTGACCTGCCTATCTTCTTTATATTTATTGTCTCTAATTTCAGCACTTTAAAATAATCTTTGTTATTCGCCCTGTCTCTTCCTTCAACGTTAAACAGTCGCCGAGTCGACGCGAAAATAATTTCCACCATCAAAATTAATTAACCTTAATTATATTCTAGAGTGAAGGCCTTTGTTATATGTAAATAATTTTCAACCTCCACTTAGCGCGAACTTTAAACATGAATCTTTGAAACTGTTCGTATCGAAACAATTTATATAAATTAAGTCACGTGTCTTATATTATTAACTATAATATGTGTTTTATTTTTGGGTTTTCTATAAATATCACTTTGATAAGGGTTTTTTTTTAAATAAAATGCGGTTGAACGTGTCATCAGCATTCCAGCCACATACCAGACATTGTACCAAAATAATGTTATTGGTCTGTATTGCGCACAGGTCGCGCGATGGAAGATGAGCACAACAACTCATTTACAAATGATTTATTTGTGAAGCTGTCGAGATAACTGGATTCGTCTTCCTCTAGCTCGCTTGGCTTTATTGACAAGAAATATAGCAGAAAAGATGGTTAATTTCTATTATTATAAACTAAAATCTCACTTTAATTCGTTAGTAGTGGTTACAGCTCTTACTTTGCACTATACCCTGTTCGCCAAGAGTTGATACTTATTATGAAAATCTCAGAAAAGCGACTGTCGCCCAAATTATCGCAAATTGTATGACGGGTGTTGCTTATGGTAGCGCGTACTAAGTACGAGTATATTTATTTATTCGGAGAAAAAAAAAAAACAGAAATCATACATACAAATAGGCAAAGGATACAAGTATCGTGGACAATCGTAGTACAAGGCATGCAGTTGTCAAGCGCGGCGCAGAGCGGTCAAGCGGGTATATGTGAAAATTTGATAATTGGCCATGGCCGCAATTTGAAATTAGTTTAACCCCTGCAATTTTTATCAATTCTCTGCGAACAGACCATACCATAGTGTGTGTGGGGCTCTTCTTTCCCTGCGCGACCTGTACTTAAACTTCTTCATATTCATAATCTAATCGAGCATAATCGACTATTCATTTTAAGACGAATTGATTGAGACTAAAAAAAAAAATAAAGGTTTTTTATACATACGCCGTATGAGACATGGTGACGAGTTTTACACTTATTATAATGTTGGCTAAACATAAATACGTTAATTTAAAAGGGTAAAAATCACTAAATAAAGGATTACATTAGCAAATATATATTATTTTTGTAATAATATCAATTTTTATATATCAAATCAAAATCATATAGGTATTAAAGAAAGCATAGGGACAAAAATAAGGAAAGGTATGCTCCGATGGTTCGGACATGTTGAAAGAATGAGTGAAGAGAGATTGACGAACCAGATATATAATGCGAAAGTTGTGGGTAAAAGAGGCCCTGGCAGACCAAGACTTACCTATCACGATCAAATAAATAAAACAATAGCTGAAGGTGCATTAAAAAGCCACCAAAATAAAAGGGCATGTATGAAGAGGTTGATGAATGTCGAAGAAGCGAAAGAGGTATGTCGTGATCGTGTCAAGTGGCGCTCAATTGTCTCTGCCTACCCCGCAAGGGATTTGGCGTGAAGATATGTATGTAAATCAAAATCAATCAAATCAATTTTAATTAGCAGTCCTATTTTTCTATTACTAAAATGATATTTGACACCGACTATTGTGCAATTTACATCAGCGGAATGAATTGGTACAGGTAAAATAGCGCCATGTTATTTTATGCGCTGGCACAAGTTATAACCCGCTTCGCTATGCAAGCTCCCTTATCACCGTAAAACCTATACTTCATTAAACATCTGTAAATTAGCAATGCAACCATCTTTTATGTTGAAAACGTGACTTATCTGTACAGTGCATGTTTACAATGTAATCAGTAAATACATTCAATGACCCTCGAGTATCTGTGTGTGTTTTACAAAGTATTGTGTTGACGGGATGTTCAGAATAGCTACCCTTGACCATCGCATCACAACTGACACGCTAATAGTGTTGTGCCACTTGTCATATTTAAATAAAGCAAACACAATCAAATTAAGTCAAGGTGGCAGGTACATCATTTTTTATTTATTTTTTATGCAAAACATGTTTTGCATAAAAAAAATATATGGTGCAACTGGTATTTGAGATCTAAAATCAACCAAATAAATATTTGTATGCCAGAAATGTTAAACAGAAGTAACCTATCCTACCACCTGTATTTTTATACAACATTTAATACAATAATTTAAATAAAAAACCTACCATAATTACTTGAATGACGATATTATAAAAAAAAATGTTGTAGATCAGTGAAATAAACGGATTTTTTCCCACGTACTACTGATTTTATTTTTTATTTACGCTTGTTACCGATTTAAGAGTATATTATGGCTATTTAGAAATTATATAATAAATGCACAACTTTCAGAAATGTTAGCAGGAAATGCTGTTTTATTTGTAATATTTTTTCTGTAAGTTTTGTTTCAAGCGTTGATTATTATATATAAATATCACCATGGCAAGCTTACAATATTAGTTCTCCTTGAAATTAATAATTTGCATCATTGAATAACAAATAGGTGGTAGGCAGACTGAGGAATTTGCCCAGTCTGCTAGGGGCGCTTTTTTATCCAGCGTTGTTGCGGATAAATCCCGTAAAGTGTATCCACACGTTTTGTGATCAGGCTTGAATGGCCGCCATGCCCAGTGAAGCCGGCATTGCGTTAGGGACTGATGTCAGTCATGAGTGTCTGATTCCAGTTGCTAACATTCATAGACCTCGCCCGCGACTTACCACCAGGTGGGCGCAAGGTCACATGTACTAGTATCTATATAAAAAAATGACGTTCCATAAACTAAAGTATCATCACAACCGTTTCCCTTTCGGGGTGGTCAGAAACCACGCTTATAAATAAGCGGATTCACATTTAGCCAACTTTACTATAGGCCAATCATGACAAGTGGCAAGCTCGTCGATGTCTCCAGCGTACCAAACTCGGGAAATATCACAAATAAATTAAATATTAATTAAATGTATTTATTTACATTAATAAATATTTTTGTGTCCCGACCAGGAATCGAACCCGGTACCTCCGAGTCTAAATCCACGGACTTAACCGCTAGACCACGGTTCCATAAAATAATGTATGAAAATCGTAGTTGAGCTAAAAAAAAAACAGTATATGATTTTTTAACGAGCAAATAGTATGGTTTAACTAGTAGTTTTTGACAACAGTTCTCTTCATTTGTAAACTACACTATTTGATGTGTTATATGAATCCGGCGTCCTATAGGCGTATACTTTATAAAAAAAACAACTAGTCGTCCGAACCAATAAGTATTCTTTCTTGGTAATAAAATGTTATATTTTCACTGTCATCACCTCGTGGTATTGTGATAATGACATGAGTTAGTTTAACGGTATTGACTATTTTTAGTTCATCACATCAATATTCATTTATCTGAATCAATTTTCACATGTCTCAATTTGTATAAATATAATGTTGAAATATTTATTGATAAGAGGGTAAGATAATATTGGTAACATCCCTATTTTCACCAGTATCCGTTCAATGACACCCGTTTCCGCTACTCCGTCAGCCTGTCCGATCTGAGAAGTCTGCAAACAGTAACCACTTTACTGAGCACAAATACTATTTCTAAATATCCTCCGCCTCCGTGGTCTAGTGGTAACAAACGTTGCCGTGAACTTGGGAGGTCGTGGGTTCGATTCCCACCGGGGGCAAGTTGTACATTGTTAATTTGTCTCGGTCTGGGTGTTTATATGTATAATATATATATATTTACAAAAAAAAAAGTATAATATGTAGTTTATCAACCATCTAGTTTCCGTAACACAAGCCTCGCTTACCACGGAAATTAGATGGCGCTGTGTGACCTGTCTGGAAATATTAAAACAAAAAAAAAAAAAATATGTCCTAAACAACTCGTCAAGAGATATTCTAGCTAGAGATATCCCAAAAAAGATATAGGAATATTTCCCCTCTGTAAAGCTAGGCTAATACGTTGGCAGAAATAATTACCAGGCTTCCTATCTCCAGATTTCTCCGTCAGACAACTTGGACAACTCCCTGGTCAGGCGCTTCGGTTCGGTCCCATGGTTTTTTTTTTCGCATTACTATTTGTATATTTTTTTAATGGATAGAATTTAAAACGTTGATATTTGTCAGAGAACCAAAGTTACTGTCATAGCGTTGGAAATCGCGATGGGACAAACGGGTTCTAGAGTGGAGACCCATACGGGACGGGATGACCCAGAGTGAAACAAAAAAGTTTCCTGCCGGGGTTTGGATGAGGGTTGCGAAAGACCGCGTTAAATGCCGTAAAATTCCTTGGGGAAGACCTACATCCAGCAGTGGAGAGACACCGGCTGATGATGATAATACTATTGTATGCCATCTTTCTAAATCCAAGAGAGCAACATGCAAAAGAAAGCATGTATTTTTTAATAAGATGCGTGTTAGTTGTAAAGGATATTAGGGTTACCAATTTTTTTCCAGAGAATATAAAGATAGTATTGAATTATTATTTATTTGTCACATTTGGTAACGTTCTCACCGGAATTTGGTTAAGTCCATCATTAACTTAATTTTTTATGGTATATATATAATATTAAATTATACTATTTCCATTTCTTTATTTTCTCGATGACAGATCTAATAATCGATCATAACAAGAGATAATTGACTGGCTCCAACGTCGTGGCGAAAATGTGGATAATACTTTATTAAAAGTACAATTAGTGAATATTTTAAAATCGAAAAAAAGCCTCCCTAAAACATATGTTATCGACGAAATAGCTGCCGAATGTGGTCATTGGGTTCTTCGACTTCCGCCGTATCATTGCCGGTACAATGCTATAGAACTAATATTGGCACAAATCAAAGGACACGCCGCTAGAAACAATACCCATCCCCCTTTTACTGCAAACAAGATGTTAGATTTATTAAAAAATGCATGTGCGGAAGTAACTGCCGAAAACTGGGAAAATATTATATGGGAAATATATTTTGTAAGTAATTATTATTTAGTCTTTTTTTTAAATATCATACAATACTTTGACAACCCTACCTACACTCGTCTAACCTCAAACTTGACAGTATTTTGGCTCGCACGGGCACGCCATTGAATTACAAAAATAACTGGTAAAGTCACGATATACATAATCTATTTTTTGACAAGACTAAATAACATTTTGGAGCGACCTTATGAGTAAAGTGCGAAAGAATTTACGACCTTTCTTCAGCTAGGAATATTTATTTAGATCTTAGGTGTCTGGTGCGACTCCGAAAATAACTGGGTAAACAAATTTTGTATATAATTTAAAAGTAATCCTAGTATTTTCTGCCATTAAAAGATAAAATATATTTTTTTTAAGGTAGGTAATTCATTCTGATTTTTTATTCATATTTTATTAGGGGCTTTTATCCAAATTGGGCATAACAGCCCCATCTAAACCAACTTAAATTAACGAACAATTATAAGTTCTTTATCTACCTTTTTCTATAATTCCTAAATATTTTTAAAAAATACTAACCTAGACGATTGGGTACATATAATAGATTTAGTATCATCATCACGACCGTTTCCCTTTCGGGGTGGCCAGAAACCACGCTTATAAATAAGCGGATTCACATTTAGCCAACTTTACGATAGGCCAATCATGACAAGTGGCAAGCTCGTCGATGTCTCCAGCGTACTAAACTCGGAAAATATCACAAATAAATTAAATATTAATTAAATGTATTTATTTACATTAATAAATATTTTTGTGTCCCGACCAGGAATCGAACCCGGTACCTCCGAGTCTAAATCCACGGACTTAACCGCTCGACCACGGAGGCAATAGATTTATTTATCTAAATATTAAGGTAATTTTAATTCGAAGAGTTCTTTTTTGATATTAACTTATTTTGCATTATTTCTTTATTATAGCCACGTGTCGGTGATGGAAATAAGTTGACCTCCGATATGCCGCCCGTAAATAATCAAATAACTAAACTTTGATAACACTTTAATATACATATGAACTTTTTTCATCAAAAGGAACTTTTCGTTGCATTAAATAGCATTTTACTGCTTACGTGGTGTAGCGGTTAAGACCACGGAAATAAACGCAGAGTTGCTGGGGTCGATTCCTGGTCGATAACACAAAAATTGTAAACATTGTCGAGTCTGGCGCGCTAGAGACAACGATAAGCCAATAATCAAGGTAAATAAAAAGATGTGGTTTCTAGAACGGTCGTGATGATATTTTACTTTTAGTAACTTTTTATGGCTTTACATCGAACTTTAGTAAAAAATAAAATAAAAACTTAGTAACTCATTAAAATCTTCATCATTAACTGTAAAGCTTGACTACGCCAAAACATAATAAATTCTTTAAAAACATTTTTTTATAAAAGGTTGTGAACTGGAATACTGTTTTTAATAATATGATGCTTCGCTTTTACGGTATACAAATTCAGAAATTCACAACAGGTGGTACTTGTGCGAAACAAAAATGAGAATACGCTCCATGAAAAAGTTTCGCTCAATAAAGCGGGTATATCCATATACTGTCAGTACTAATATTATAAATGCTACAGAAGCTTTGTCTCTATATATTTGTGTATGTCTGTTTGTTTCGCCTTCACGCCTATATTATATTTATTTAATTATTTAAAAACTTTATTGCACTATGTACAAGAGGCGGGCTTAATGCCGCTAGGCATTCTCTAGCAACCAACCTTTGGGACAATGAAACTATTTGTGTTGTGAGGTAGGTGCAACCATTAAATACACACATCAAAAGTGTCTAGGGATCAACATATATTTTTGCAATAACTTTTCTCCTGATTGATATTCATTAAAATTTTCTTTAAGGATTGATCAAATAAAATGTTTTCGTTTGTCTACAGTAACGATAAACCAAGTCACCTTTGCATTAGTAAAAAAAATTGCCATTTTCCTAATAAAGGGATTTTTGACATTTGAACCACTAACATTAAAGTTCGAAAAAAAGACTGAAATAACAGTTTTTTTTTTAATTTTATTGGGTAACTTAAACAATTAATAATCCGTGTTTCTACCGCGAACACTAACAACACAAGAACATCGGTTTGGCATACTCAAAATGAGTTCATCCAAATCACGCTGTGGAATGGCCGCCCATGTTCGTTGCAACAACAAAAAAAGGTCTTCTTGCGACTGGATACCCTCCATATTCGGCAGAGCTCTTCTCTGAAGAATATCCCATGCATGCTCAATCGGGTTCAAGTCTGGCGACTGAGCAGGCCAGGGCAGGACATTGATGTTAGCTGCGGCGAGAGTCTGTCTTACAACTCTTGCGGTGTGCGGTCGTGCATTATCATGCATTAACTGAAATAAGGTACCGATATGCACTTGTAGAGGAACGATGACGTCTGATACAACCGTCTCAGCATAAATTTGAGCGTTGAGGTTGCCTCTGATCCAAATCAACTCAGTTCTTCCGCCGATCGAAATACCCGCCCATACCATGATGGTTCCACCACTATAAGGATGGACTTCCTGGCAGGATTTTAATCGCTGTTGGCGTCCAGGGGTTCTCCAGTGTCGTATACGTCTTGTATCCGGCCTCATACCAAAACGAGACTCATCAGAAAAGCACACGAAACGCCATTGTTCTTCTGTCCAATTTCTGTGTTCAAGAGCCCATTGATATCGAGTCCTACGATTGTGCATTGCTATAGGTGGTACCCGTAGCGGTCTTCGGGAATGAAGGTTCACTTCATGCAAGCGGTTTCTGACTGTTTGGTCGCTAATTAAGTTCCCTGAAGAGCGATGAAGGCTCACGGCTAACATCATGGCGGTTATTGTTGGAGTTCTTCGAGCTGTGATTTGAATGTATCGGTCTTGTCTCCGTGTGGTGCAGCGATACCGTCCTCCATGGCGCTCAGCCACGGTACCAGTGGTTCGGTAACGTGTCCAAAGTCGACTGATAACACTCTGACTTGTATTCAGAGCTAAAGCCACAGTACGTTGCCGGGAACCAGCTTCTATCATTCCCACGGCTCTGATCATTTCTTCCCTGCTTAAATGACGTCGCCGCTCCATAATAACGTTGGTTTTAATCAGTAGTAGGGAAACAGTAGCACTAATAATGTCTTCAATGCGTCTTATGTTTTTATAGGGAAAATATTGACAGCTGATTTTCATCTTTTACTCGAATTTGATTGACAGTTCCTGTTTTAAATTATGAAATGCACCAAAAAGGATCCATATAAATTTATAAAATCATAAATTTATTACAAAGCCACATCTCAATCACAAGAAATCCGCATAAACATGCTTGATCCCTAGACTTTTTTGATGTGTGTAGATTAAAAGGTAATTCAAATTAAATCTAAGTATTATATCTATATAGACAAATACATACTAATATGAACACAATACTACATACTATATATATATATATATATATATATATATATATATATATATATATTATACACTACATATAATACCTACTTACACTGTGACGAACTGTTAAAATAATGTGAGTATACCATCTTTTTCAAAAGTGATCTGTTTGGCACTTGACGAATTTCTACCGGAAAATTGTTTCAGAGATTTGCGGCCACTACTGCAAAAGAGTTACACTGAAAGCCAGAGTGATGAGAAGGGATAGATAAAACAGAATTATGGGACGAACGGAGAGATCTGTTATGAAATGAGGAAAGATAGCTAAATTTGTCCTTGAGGTATTTCGGTGTCGCAGGTTCATTGAGAATAGAAAATACTGAACATAATTTAACAAAAATAGGCTACGAGTATATGACGACATCATCTGACCACGACATGTGCCTCCACTGTCTGTCTGTTTGATTTGCCTTGGGATGAACATTATATGACATTATCATCTAAGTCAGACATATGGCCACGCCAACCTATTGCTATATATTCAAAGCCGGGTTAAATAGCTAGTTTTCAATATAGTGTTGCACCGTGCTCGTATGGCGTAATTTATTTGTTTTTCTTGCAGATTGGAAGCTCATATGGAAATTAGTGATTTAATGCACCTACAATCGTTGCTCACTATCCCAAAGGTTAGCTGTTAGAAAATGTCACTAGACATTAAGTTCGCCTATGCACATTTAAATGTGTTTTTGTTTATTGTGCAATAAAGAACTTATCTATCTATCTATGCCAGATACAAACTACTTAAATTGATGGGTATAAACTACAGTATGAGTGGGTTATTAACACAAGACAAGCAATTTGCTAGACGGTGTAACTTAGACGTGTTGGCTCCACTGAAGATGACTTGTTTGTTGAAAGAGTTATTAAGTACTTTATTACTTTAGCAGAGTTTAGCGTCTCGTCTGTGCGTACTGTAAACTTTTCTAACAACACTAAAATAGTCTAGTTTGTTGTTTAGTAAGGTTTTGCAAGTTAGTTTAATTGTGTTAGGCTTAACCTTTACTCGGTGGAAGCGCTGTGAAAACGACATATGGAATATATGTATATACCTACAAATTTTGCTGTTATTTATTTTTGTTGAATCTTGTCTGTGATCGACGAATCTTTTAATTTTATTTGAATTGAATTTTAGACCTTATGCATTAGTAATTAAGCGTAAAATTGCGTTAAAATAGGTAGGAATATACTATATAATCCTATGAACCTATAATCATCTAATCCCTTATTCCGTATTCGTCTTATATCCTTAATCTCTACTAACCCTGTAATCCTATGGATATAATCCTATGATCCTTTAATCCTAAAATCCCTTAATCCGTAATCGTCTTATATCCTTAATCTCTACTAACCCTGTAATCCTATGATCCTATAATCCCTTATTCCGTAATCGTCTTATATCCTTAATCACTACTAACCCTGTAACCCTATAATCCCTTATTCCGTAATCGTCTTATATCCTTAATCTCTACTAATCCTATAATCTCTTATTCCGTCATCGCCTTATATCCTTAATCACTACTAACCCTGTAATCCTATAATCCCTTAATCCGTAATCTTCTTATATCCCTAATCTCTACTAATCCTATGATCATATAATCCCTTATTCCGTAATCGTCTTATATCCTTAATCACTACTAACCCTGTAATCCTATAATCCCTTATTCCGTAATCGTCTTATATCCTTAATCTCTACTAACCCTGTAATCCTATGATCCTATAATCCCTTATTCCGAAATCGTCTTATGTCTTTAAACACTACTAACCCTGTAATCCTATGATCGTATGATCCCTTATTAGTGATTAAGGATTAAAGACGATTACGGAATAGAGGATTATAGGATTATATGATTAAAGGATTATAGGATTACAGGGTTAGTAGTGATTGAGGATATAAGATGATTACGGGATCAGGGATTATAGGATTACAGGGTTAGTATTAGTGATTAAGGATATAAGACGATTCAAATTGTTTCAATTTTTTTATTTATTCGAAGTTTTTTTACAAGAACTTATAAATAACGTTGCTGTGCCAATGTCAGTATGACACTGTGTGACAGCAATTGTTAGCTCCCAGGGGAACATAATAAAACATGCAGCAGACAAATACAAACATGCGTTGAATATTTTTAGAAAATAACAAACCTAAATAATAAAGTAGTACGGCGAATATTACGGGGATAGTCAGGATCCTTATTTATTTATTTATTTATTTATTTAAGGAGTAGAAAACAATATTAGGCCTAAAAACATATTTTTACAGTGATCAATATTTATAAAATACAACCTAATACCTTAAGGATCACCCACTTAGATTTAGTTAAAACTTTAACAAATAAATATCTTAAATTACTATCTTAAACTAAAAATAACATTAATTAATTGTACATATCTTACAGCAATATCCTATACATACTCAGACAAAAGGCTAATATTGTTTTTTGTTATCGTATGTAATAACACGGCATGGGAAATACTTTTCTTACGTACATTTGTCATAGAGAACCGGACCGTTGGTTCCGGTTCCACTAATATAAACTTGTGGAATCGTTAGTAAATTGTAATTATAAATGACATTGACCCTTCTTTCTGGTCTTCGTGGTAAGTGTCTGCCATGTCGTTTCTGTATGAGACAGGTTAATTACGAAGTTATTAGCAACAACAATGCTTATTTCAAATCCTGTTATTCTTAAATTATTTTTTATTTTAGTATTAGCTACTTACCTATATTTTATTCCCAACTGAATTATTTTAATAAAGAAATTTCTCATCAAAGAAACCTTATAAAGTTAATGCCTACATAACTTCGTAGTAAGTCTTAGAATATTAAGTGCGCACTTATTAAAAAAAATATATGACTTAATACATTTGGGGAAAAAACTTTTGTTGCTAAAGGAAAGAAAGTTTGTTAGTAATTGAGGTGATGGATGAAGCTTATACGTCTCACATGATGGCGAGGCGATATGGGTTGACGGATTGCTTAGCGATTTCCAATTACATATTACGGAATACATACTCGTACAAAATCCATACTAATATTACATGTGAAAGAAGCTTTGATTGTCTATATTACTGATCCGATTTTGAAAACAAATTTGGCTAGACATGTTTCTTTGAATTGGAACTCAGGGACGGACGTAAGCTATATGACGCGCCATCATCTGATGAAGTGCAGCATGTGAAACATCTATATGACTATCTGTTTGTCTCGCCTTAACGCTTAAACTATTGGTCTGATTTTGATTAAATTTTATATAGCTGTTACTTGGAACCCAGGGACCAAAAAAGGGTATACCGTATGTGAGCTGGCAAATAGTTAACTTTTAAGAAAATTATAGTAGCTAATTGTTTTTTGTGGCGTTCTGAACCAGAAATAAAAATGGTATACTCAATAAAAAAATAAGTCTATAAACAGAATTTAAATGGAACAGTTTACATGGTGTTACGCAACAAGTAGATTTGTAAAGTCTCTATGACAGAAAGGGTTGTCATAGAGACAAAAGTCAATTGTTTCTCCACACATGGTAATGGTTAAGATTGGCTACATTTCCCCTCTGTATAGCGAGGCTAATACGTTGGCAGAATAATCCAGCCAACCTTCACGTCTCCATATTTCTCCGTCAGCCGTTTGGACAACTGTTTGGCCAGTCACTTGGCTGAGGGTCCCCATGGTCCTGTCGTTTTTTTTATTTAATATAATTTTATTACTTTTTTATTACTTCTTTATTGTTACTTAATAAATATAAGTACGGGCTTTTATTTTATCTTGAAGTTATCTCTTAAACATTTATTTTTTTTTGTTTTGCAAAGTTAACATATAACAGTTAGCACGAAATGCCAGTTCATAGACCATAGGCATCAACATTTTACTGTACTCTACGGTCAAACGTTTTTTTTTGCCATTTACTCTTACTACACGGTCGTAGCCGGGCCAAACAGCTAGTAATAATATAAAACAACATTGTTTTCCTTATTCTTTAATAAACATTAATAAATAGTAGTTACAGTTATTGATTAGAATTGGGGCACCTCGCGCAAATATTGATAAAAAAATATAGTTATGTATAAATACGCGGAGGAATCGAACCCGTTCCTTGTCGACGAGCTTGCCACTTGTCATGAGCTTATTGTATAGTTGGCTAAAACAAATCCGCTTCTTTATAATGGTGGTACGAGTATATGTATTTTGTATTTATATCAATATATTATCGTAAGATTGACGAAATATATAATCCGAAAGTGGTAAGAGAAACTGGCAGACTAAGACTCCTATAATGATAAAATAAATAAAACACTGGTAAAAGATACAGCAAAGAATCTTCCAAACAAAAAGGCATGTAGGTATGAAAAGGTTGATGAATGTCGACGAAGTGAAAGAGGTATTTGATGGTCGTGACAAATGGCTCTCAATTGTCTCTGTCTAATATAACACACCAACAAATATTACCCATGTCTTTCTTTATATTAATTATTCGAACTAATTATATATGTTTTCCACATCTTCCGCGTACACCGTTTTAAGGTAACTATTTTAATTTTAATTGGTTAAACCTTGAAAAATAATTACAAGTTCGTCCGAAGCTTCTATTAACCTTGAACCCGTAAACAAAACACATTTACATATGTATACGCTGAAAAAAAAAGATGCGTGCAGCAGATGTTCTAAAGCCAAATAGAATCAAATATAAGTTAGAGCGGTATTTGGTTGTTATTTTCATACAAAATATTTGTTACATTATTTTATATTCCCTACTTTGTTAAAAGTATTCATTTTTTGTCGAAGAACGTGATTTAAAGACAAGTTATACATTTTTTTACACCATAAACAGAATAACTTACGATAACTTTCTACTATGTACTTAGATATGTATTTATTATTTATGTATATATTTATTTAATATGTAGGATATATTTCATTATTGTTGATCACAATATTATTTCTGCACCCGCTTATGATGGCTCCCTATTCACAAAGGTTAGTTGGTAGAAAATGCATTTATAGCATTAAGCTCGCCTTTGTACCCACACTATTTTTGGTTCTATACAATAAATAATTTATTATTATTATTATTTACACTTCCGTAGCATGCAGGTCGTCATATTGTGTAATTGAATCAACAAAATTAATTTGTATGATGATTGTCCTAGGATTAATTCCCATACCGTTTGGTTTCTTGCCCCGTCTTGTTACATATTTATCGTGTCTGTCTAAAGCTTCAAATATTTTTTAAATTATCGTTTGCTTACTTAAAAACAAAACAGAGACGTCGAACCTGGGACTTTAACGCTAATGCAATTCAATATCAAATAAATAAACAAATTCAAAAATAACATTATTTACAAACCCGGACGCTATCTTTCGTGCAATCACGAATCAGCGGCGCTTTGAGTTGACGTTTCGTCGCTCAAGTGGTTTCAGGAGTCGCCTGATGTCGTTGACCCCGCGGCCGTGGCCGTCGCTCCCCAATACGTTTCCTATCCTTTTCCTTACTTTGCTCTATATTTCGGTAGGTATACGATAAGATTACATACACTATTGATAGAAAATCGTTTATTGCACCATTATTTGCGCTTGACGTTCGTTTCTAGACTAGGCAAAAATACGCTATTATAAAAGCAAAAATTTGTAAAGTATCATCACAACCGTTTCCTTTCCAGGGTGGTCAGAAACCAAGCTTATAAATAAGCGGAATCACATTTAGCCAACTGTACTATAGGCCAATCATGACAAGTGGCAAGCTCGTCGATGTCTCCAGCGTACCAAACTCGAGAAATATCACAAATAAATTAAATAATAATTAAATGTATCCCGACCAGGAATCGAACCCGGTACCTCCGAGTCTAAATCCACGGACTTAACCGCTAGACCACGGAGGCAGTTATAAGAGGCAGGCAGAATAGCAAAGTTTTACGTTGAAATAACCTGCCCTGTTAGTAACGTAAAACTTTGCTTTTCTGCCATAGGCAAAAGTGACTGCCGTATTAGTGACGTCCCCAATCCCCATCGAGTAGCCTTGTAGTCTGCAATCAATTAAATCTACGAATATCGATTCATTATGTTCTATATACCATAGGTGTTAACAATTATGAAATTAAATAGTCATGGTAATTATTTCAAATACGTGTAAGAATTTAAAAGTAGAGTTATAATATATAAAAATAAAATGACCACCTAACTTGTCATTTTATTAACTAAAATAAATAAACAGCTTTAAAGCACCTGAAAAATTACGCTGTTTTAAAATATAAATACATGTTTTTATTCAAGATTTATTTATAAAAAAATATATATTAAAAATAGGCACCTAACTAGACAAAATTAATAACTAAAATAAAAAAGAAGCCCTTGAAAAATAAACTTTACTGACGCAAGCGATGTGGTACGGAATTCTTGCTTTTGTTCGAGTCTTGAAAGTTTTGTGAAAAGGAAAAGTTGGGAATAATTTCCCTACCGGAACAGACTGGCTGGTAAACGAGACCGGGGCAACCGGGGCTGCAAACAATTTTAGGCACTCGACCCACCGCTAGCGAGGAAGCGGCTGACGATCGACTATAAGTTTAAGTGGCTACCTATTCGTTGTCGCAGAAATCTCAAAGTTCTTTGTCTCGGTTTAAAACAAGCCTGCGACACCGAGATATCCTATCTATCTCTCTTTCCACGCACGATAAATTCCTTTGCTCCTCTCACAACTTACTTCTTTCAGTCCCCTCCCATCATTCCGGATTTCTTTTAAATTCTTTTGTCGTTGTCGCCACAAATTTATGGAATGATCTCCCTGTAAACATACGAAAAACAACAAAAAAACTCGTATATGTACGGGCATTAAGTCCGCCCTTGTACTTCGTGCAATAATGTCTTAAATAAATATAAATAAATATTTTCTCTCTGAATGAACTTACAATTATTCCGTGTTAATAAAAGACATATATGTACAGAGCTATTTAGATAAATTACTATAAACTTGCATTGGACTAAACCAGGTTATATTACTTTTTTTTGATGTCTAAGTCATAGTTTTTTTATCTTATACTAGCACGACACTAACGTGATGGTAAGTGCCGCACTATGTTAATAAATGATAGCTATCCCTAATACTTTGCCGGCTTGACTAGATGCTTTTTCACAATTCGCTTGAAGGCTTCCAAAGTGAAAAGACAGCGCCTGCAATACCATTCCATATCTTTATCATGCGACAGATGTATGAGTTCCTTTATTTATGTACTAATAAAAGTAAGATTTAATAGTGCTAATATAAATTTTAAAATTTTGTCTGCACATACAACGACTTAAGTCGGCCCATAATAAAATTGCAAAATATAATTCACTAAAATTGATGTTGTAAATAATTCTTATTTCCCATAGTCCAAACATAGTGAATACTTTTGTAAGGCATTTAAGGTATTTGTTGTTATATTATTGTTATTATAGTCGATTGATTTTGAATTTTGAACTTTTTTGTTACTATTATTGTTTAACTCGCTTATCGTCGCCGCGTCGGTGGTGAGACAATGCCTAAACCATCTTCTACTTTTAGACATTAACAACATAATTTTCTCACAAAACAAAGTTTTGAGATTGGTACTTGCATAATATTTACAACTTTATTATCATTATAAATTATGCATTCTGCTTTTCAACAGAGATGTGCGAGGAAATCTAACTATATAAATTTAATAATGATGTCGTACCTAATATATATATAATATTTGATTGGTGGATATTGTCTTCGTTTTAAGTGCCATATTAGCAGATAATTTAATAATTGGAACTCTCCAAATTTGATGCCCTTTGAAGAAAGAAAAAAGAAGAAATATATACTAATGATACCGTTTCCACCTAAATAGATAAACTTGTAATTTTAGATAAATATCTTACAAATTCAGAGTAAGAAAAGATCACACAATTTGTTAAAGCGATCCTTATATTTTCGTATCATTTGTAATTGTAATAGAAATTCCTGCTATTCTAGGAAGGTACTTACTTGTCATTATACTAAGGAAGAAACCTATTCTTCTTAAAATTTGAATATATTTATTAGTAAATAACAACTTAAATATAATTAAACCTAATACAAATTAAACTATAAATAAAAAATGTCCTCTAGATACGACCCTTCTGGGATAGTACCAAGAAGTCTGGCAACATTTTCCCACTGTATAGCGAGGCTAATACATTGGCAGAAATAATTGCCAGCTTTCTTGTCTTGGCTGAGGGTCCCCATGGGGCCCATCGTCTCGACTTCTAACGGCACCAATTCGTATTGTACCGAGGTTGGCAAATTTCTGCAGCTTAAGGTTCTTAGCAGAAACCGCCGCGCACTCACCGCGCTTGACGAGGTCGCCTGGATGTGAGATGGGGCTCGCATGTCGAATCCGACATCAGTGACCTGCCAAGTTTTCACAGCCCAACGTCGGGTTTCTTGCTATCGCTCCGCGCAATCTCAGAGGGTTCTAGGATCGCAGGTACTCCAGCAGTGACATAGGCCCTTCGGATGATGTCGTTGCGAGCCGTGTGACCAGGAATGCGGTCAGCAATTCTAGCGCAAGAAAGCCCATAGTGTCCGAGTTATCTGAATTTTAAGGAGTGTAATTTTGACAATATATTTTTTAGTTGTATACTTTACCTTTGCTCTTGGTAACAATTTTCTAAGACCTAGTTTAGTTGCGTTTTGCAGAATAATAAAGTTTGATAGTTATAGAGATTGCCAACTCGATTATGTAAATGGTATAGTGGAGTATCATCACGATCGTAGTCATAAACCACGCTTTTGTGATGAGAGGTTTAAATTTATAGACCTCCAGCAATTTCTGGAGAATTTGGCCTACACTGGTCACGCTGTTTAGACGAGTTGACGAGGGTCTGGCGTCAATTTTTTATGACAAATTATTTTCGATTCTAGAAGTAGGCCGACACGGCTTAGGTGTTGTAAGTCTATGACAAATGTACGTAAAAAAGTGTTATTTTCGTTGGTACATGCCAGGGTTCGAACCGACCTTTTTGGTCACACTATCACAGATATTTCACTGTAATTAATCTGCCTCATTAAAATTTAAAACTTATCATCAGATCCATGCCAACACGTCTGTTAAGCGTGGCAAAAGAAGGCTACATTCTCCAGAAATATAGAAGACTTTCTTAGTGGCTTCCTTAACCTTAGGATCGCATTACTCATACTAATTTCTGCATTTAATAGACCCTTCAAACTAAAGCAAGGATTGAAATACCGACCCCAAAACATTGTGTCCTCTACCAAGTATCGAACCCAGTGTCTACAGCCGTAACCGCCAGCCTACGAGCCAAGTCGATTATGTAAATTCGATTGTTGCCTTCGTCGATGATTCGCTTGTGGAAACCGCCGCGGTAGCAGCTGACGGTTCACTATTTTTAATTGAGGCTTTAGAATCGATTTGAAAATTCTATCTGTCTTCTGGAACAAAGCTTATACCTAGTACCTATTCTTTCTGTGCATCAATAATGAAGATTTAATTCTTGGAGGCTTTATTTTGATTGTCCGTAATATAATTTTCTAGAAATATGAATGTTTTTTAAAGGACATTTAATTTAATTCAAAATCCTTTTTTTTTTGTATAATATGTTGGGAGTGTTCAAGCGAGAGGGATGCGAAGTGTCACAACCCTCTTTGAGTTTTCTTCTGTCTACCCCTCGGGATCTTAATTTTAAGCCTTCTTCTTTCTTCTTTTTCATTTGTTTAATGTTAGTTGTTGTGGTTTATCTTCCTCTCCTTTGATTGCTTTTACAACTTCATCAAACTCACTATTTAAATAAATGCGGAAGCGTAAGCGGCAACGGTAAATCACGTGGTGTATGTCTCTGGTGTAAACTGGAGGCAACGAGAACATTTCGGTTGTCCCGTTTATA
Source organism: Tinea semifulvella (assembly GCA_910589645.1). Classification (NCBI taxonomy): domain Eukaryota; kingdom Metazoa; phylum Arthropoda; class Insecta; order Lepidoptera; family Tineidae; genus Tinea; species Tinea semifulvella. The sequence goes on from OU342585.1 coordinate 13,416,802, forward strand.
ATTGGCTCTGCTAATAATCAGTTTTTTTTATATTTTATACAGAGCACGACATGTAATCACTCCCAACTCATGGTAAGCGGTACGCAAGGTGCATAACATCCGTCCCTACCACTATGCTTAAAAAGGTGCTTTTCACACCTTATTATTCTGTATAAACGTCGCTACCTGTTTAAATAATGTTAAAATAATATTCCTGCAAAATATAATAAACGCATTGCCCCTTCGTATTTACTTTGTATAAAAGGCGGTTTAATCTGAGTTATCCGAGCAGCCGCAGATTATGTAAATATCCTTTCAAAACGAATAAAAAAATATATTCTCCAAAATTGCAATTTTTGGAGATATCATTTTCCAACAATAGACTCAGCCACGGTATCGACTTCAGAGAACTGGGTTAGACGGTCATTTAAATATCGTAGCCTAATTCTGTTTAATTAAGCACAGACGTTATATAAAGGAATACTTTAACGAACGAAAACTTCCAATTATCAATATATAAAGCCAATATTTGAATATATATATTATATATTAAATTTTAATGTAAGCTCGGTTATCGTCGGCTAAGTTACTAACGATAAAACTGACAGTAATAAAAAAACAGAATTTCCACTTGATTAGGCGGCGGTTCCACCATTCCATTTTGGTTTACTTGCTGGAAAATAGGAATTATAAATTATGTCCAGCTTGTTTAAAGTCTCGTCATGACAAATCACAATACCAGTGGGGTGAGGCGGAGTGCACAATCGTCCTAAAACGGTATCGACTAAGATCGATTACGTCTGTCAAAAATGTCAAAATCTTAGGCATTCTGCCTAGCTTTTGACATTTCTGACAGACGTAATCGATCGACGATTCGTTTACAGACGAATGTGCACTCCGTCTCATCCCGCAGGCCTTTATCCGCCTTTTTTAAGTTTATTATTTAGCATTGTGACAAAACAAAAAAGATGGATATTTGTGACATTCATTCTTAGTAAGCGAAACGCAAATTCCAAAAATAGGGCAATTAACATCAATCGCAAAAACTGTAGCTCTACCACGCATAAACTCCGTTATCTAATGGAGAACATTAAATACGAAATTTTAGATAGCGAACTGCCATGAGGTGAGACGTAAAGGAACTACAAATTGTATAAACATTTACAACTCGGAAATGAAACTTAAGTAAAGGATTTTTTTACTTCTACGAGCATGTCGGATCCTAATAAAAAAGGATAGTGTTTTGTAAACATGACTTATCACAAACAAAGCTTTAAGCAAAATTTATATAAAATTGTTATACTCGTAGGCTTGTTTTGTCTAATACTAATAGTATTTTTTCGGAGTTGCTTATTACCTAAATAAACGTAATCACATTTCTTTAAAATAATCGATTCAGACTACCCCGTGGATTACGGCTGTATTGAGTTCTAGTTGATTCGACCAATGCAATACGTATAGTAGTAAATCCCAACGAGCGCTCTATTGTTCCTAACTTACGTTGTTCCGTACATAAACGGCCATGTATTGGCAGGGCTTGACATGAATATTAGTGTTCTCCAGCTAATGTATTCGGATCACGTATTTCTATTTGCCAAGTTCTTCCTCCTAGCTTCAGGGGTTCGCAAACTCCACTCAAACTGAAGCAACGAAACATAGTTTAAATTTTAGAACGTCGACGTCGGCTGTATTATTTAAAAACCTAGCAACTGATGAAGTCAATAATAAAATACTGTTTACGAAATACCTTTTTAATTAGCTGTAACCTTGTCATACTTGTGTTTTTTTAGTTTTAGTCGTTCTTACGAGTATACTGTAAAATCCCGAAATATGATAAAATCTATTTTTCTTTTAGTATAACCAAACATTAAGCCACTAGTTGTTAAAGTTAAATTTACTTAGAGATGCATAAAACTGCTGAAATTAGTGTCCGAATAATTTAAACGCGAACGAGGAAGATACGGGTAGCTAGGCCTGCGGACTACCGGTGATTACAAGAAGATGCGCCGACACCTCCTAACATGACAATGATTTGATAGGTACAATAAATTGTTTTTTTTTTAGCTACTGAGCATTTTATTTATTTAATTAAGCAAGTCAACAACATGTTTACAAAATCTTATACAATATACAATCTAGAAGGTATCTTATTAGTTTAGTAAACATGTTACTTACAGACCAGCATCGCATTCAATAGGTAGGTAACATCGGTAACTAAAACTAAGTAGTACAATTTAAAAAATATAGGCAATACAAAAACAATAAACTACAGAAAACAATAAAAATGAATATCGCAAGTACTTACAGTATAATCTAAACAAATTGTATTTATTAGTAGATACTAGGTTTTTAAAATGAAAAGCTGAGCTGCCAAATACCTAAACGCTGCATTATTGAAAGTACTCCCTGCAAAAGATGGCTACGGTGTCGTAAATACCAAAAGGTGTCGTAAAAAGTGTCAGGTTTGTGAACTCCTCTGGTCGTAACTTTTTGCTTAATATAAGTTTCACAACAATCTTACAAGTTTGTTTAAAAATATATGACTATAAAAGTGAGTTGTTTTACATATGTACAGTAGGTACGGTAAGCTTTTTGGCTAGGTTGCACAAAAATGAAATCACTGTAATTGTTACGACTAAAGTTAAAAATCTAATAATTATGGAGACTCCGTTTTGTTACAACCCAGCCTTAATTTATAGCCTTTGGCAATAACTTTAACGTTAACATATTGTTAAACAACCTTACTAGATCGTAGGAATAGTTGAATTTCCTTTCGTTTCAGATGAAAGAAACCGAATTTAAGACCTATAAATAAGTAAAACCATCGATTATTGGTTAGATTTACAAACTAAAATATTTTGTTGTGCCTACTTGACAATATTAAATAAAAGTATGTAGTTAATTACACGTTATTAATTTAGTATTTTAGAAAAAAATAATGCATTATTTTTTATTAATAAAACATTTCTTTTGGCGTTTAATTTGCAAGTCACTAAACTTCTTTTTTCAAATATTAAATTCGATTCTATTTGTTTCAGATGAGGCGTAGAAGTGATCGCGCGTCGCGAACGGCGAGGTGAGGGCAGGCTATGGACCACGCGGTGAAGGCTATGTCGGCGCGCGGGCCGGTCTCGCGGCTGCTGGCTCGGCGCCGCTTCGAGTCAGCTGAGCTGGAAGAGCTATACACACGATATGCGTGCAAGCTACAGCGAGCATCCGTCGGCTCAGCCCTGGCCTTGTGGGCAGCGTTGGCGGCCGCGCTTGCTGCAGCCGATGCTACCCGCGGCTGGCGGAGATTACCGCAGGTGGGTTGGAGACGTTATGTCACATTGTGTTTTCCTTTCCTATAACTCGTAGTCTTTTAAGCCTGGTAAAGTGGTAGGGAATGATTTGAGTCATCAGGGGTCATCTGCTAGTTTTAGTTTCTCTGATTCTTCGCCTTGTGCTGACTATCAAGTCATAACTAATAACAGCAATATCTCATTGGTACATACATGCCAGGGTTTAAACTGTCATTTTTGAAGGAATGCGTTCTTACCGAGCCATCAGCGCTCTTCTTACGTATATTTGTTATACATTACAACACCACCTCTTCCGTTCCTCGGAGAGCACGTAAAGACATCAGTCCCGGTTCCACAAAATTGACATCTGACCATCGCCAACCCGTCTGGCCAGCCGTGGCGAGTGTAGGCTAAATTTCTGGAAGTCCCATCTCCAACAGTGGAGGTTGTCTTTTAGGGGCTGTGATCAATATACCTATCACTGCTGATGCTTCTGACAATTATATACCACGTTGATCTAATGTGGGTTGGTGGATTAAGACGTCGATTTATAAGTACATAGTCGCACAACACTGGGAAATTATTTAACTTTAGGAGTTTAGTTTCGAACTAGGATTTGTCTTTTAGACAAAGTTAGAAATGTTTACTAGTAGCAAAGGAAGACTCGATTTGTTAGTAACAAGAAACTTATTTGTCTATTTTTCTTCAATGCAGGTTGGCGTACTAGGCGCTCATGCATTGCTATGTGCTGGGCTAGCGTGGTGGTGCGGACGAGCTGGCGGGGATGCCCCTGAGCGTCGCTTGCCAAGAGCTTGCTGGCTTGCCTTACTTGGAGGTGGTGCAGCACTCGCTGCCCAGCTCCCAGCTTGGTACTCTGGAGCAGCAGCTGAAGGAGCAGCACACGTGGTCTGGGCTGTGTTCGCAGCATATGCTCTTCTGCCTGTTGGAGCGCCGGCGGCAGCTGCCTTCGGAATCCTGTTACCAACTCTTCACACAGTCGCCGCTGCTGTCGTAGCACCACAGTTTCCATACCACGTGTGGCAACAGGTTTGTTAATTATAATAATACTTACTAAGGTATCGTCTCGTCGGACAGAAAAATAATTGAATAACCATGTGGTGAGATGCGTCGAAAGATGATCCATTGTTTTTTTTTGTGATTGCAAATTTATAAAAAACAATCCTATATTTAAATATATATTTGGAACTCCAACAGCCTTAGAAGAAAATACAATATTATTTAATTTTATACAAAACATAAAACCATGAATACCCATTTACAATTTATAAATAAATATATATATCTAACAGTGAAAACAATCATATAAATATAGTGCATAAAGCTATGACAAAATTAAGAAGTTATTTTAACTAACGTTAATAAAATAATAATATACAAGTACACTATTAATTCGTTATTAAATAAGAATAAATTACAAGAAAAAAATATGTATTCATTCCTTCCTATCAGCCCGGCCCTGAGGCTGTGTACACCAAAGCATAATCGTGCTACTGCAATAAATACGAAAAAAAAAAACCTAATAAGCAGTATTAGATTGGTTGAAGGACAGTAAAAGTATGTGTGTGTGTGTGCGTGTGTGTCTATGCGCGTTTGTGTGTACCTATGTAAAACTCAAACTCTTTTTCATCATTTGTGTTAAGGATCTCCAGAAGTCTGTGATATTGCCACAGTATAGTTTGCCACTACAAATACCTTAAAATAGAGTGCAGTAGGTAATATAATTTTGAGAAACTCTTTTACTTAATCTGGTACGTTTTAGCGGCGTCATTTGGCCCATGTCCAGCGATCGTTACTGCTGGGATATATTGCGTGCTATACAGGTCACTGTGGGTAATTGTAATTAAAATTGTGAAGCTATAAAAAGGTCGTAAATTGTAATCATTCCGTATTTGCCCGCAGATATTCGACCGAAAAAAATCCGTACCTATTGTATTCATCCGAAAAAATATACCGTATACACATTTATTAAATTATGATTGCAATATTTTCCTCCTGTTTTGTTTAAACAACAGAAAAGTTTTGTAATTAAGTACAGTCAAACACGAAATCTATTTGTGAAAATGTTAGAGCGAATCCTAATACCAGTATGCTTGTACATGCTTGTGATTAAGATAGCTTTTCCGCATATAGCCTCTGTTGATATCATTGTTCGTGGCCTTTACGCCATCAGCGGAGCCATTCGATCTCCTCCAGGAAGACTAGGAGACACGTTACGTTCCTGCAGTCCTCGCAGTCCATGTATCCTCTACACAGTGGGCTATCTGTAATATTCAGAATATATAGGTGTTTGTTAAAAGCACAGTGTTCCGTCAAAACCCCCACCATTAAGCAAAGCTTAGCTCTGTTAAGGCTTGGGATACGTCGCGTAAGGTGCTTGTCAGGATAGGGAAGAGCCTCCCTGGACTGTCAGACTGCAGTGTGTGGTCGATAGCAATGTGTGTTAATGTGGTTTATACCAATGCTTTTTAGACAAATTAAAATCACATTTTCATGATCTACACAAGAAAAAAAATCGGCCAAAACAGAAGGATTTTTTGCAGACCACAACGGAATCGTTAAGTATTGAATGTTCCGAAAAAAAGGCGGGCGAAAGTGGAATAAATAAATTGGACAATACAGCAATAAATAACGTAACTGTCAGGAGTGGTTGTTAATCAGGAAGATCCATCGACGTGAAGGGTGAGACGTCGGCCTTGCCCCTCAGGCCGAGCGATACAAGGTCATGGCTTATAAAACTTGTTTCGTCGGATAATTCGCCTTTTTTATTTCATATTTACCGCAATTACTTTACTAGAATAGTTTGGGTTAAGCCTTGGAAGCTATTGTGACGCATATATATACGAGTACATATCTTTCCGACAGTTTCCTTGCGAAGTAGATTAAACAAATTTAACGAGATTTGATAAACAATTGAGTGATTTGTCTCAGTTAACATTACTTACGCTTCACCAGCATTCACCAATTATGGTAATTTGCCCCAGTCTGCCGGGGCGGGGAAGTATCCACCGTTCGTGCCGATAAACAGTAAAATGTATCCACACGCTTCGGGATCAGGCTCGAATTGCCGTCATGCCCAGTCAAGCCGGCATAATGTTAGGGACTGATGTCAGTCATGAGTGTCTGATTCCAGTAGCTAACATTTATGGATCTCGCGCGCCACTTCATATCACACACACATGAGGTGGGCGTAAGGTCTCATGTCGTTCTAGTATAATAAAATAAAAACAAATAAAAAAAACATATTCCCTTCTGAAATCTAATATTCCAATTCCAATAAAGAGTTAAACTAAATGGATTTAAAGGTAGATGGGTGTATTTGCATGTTGTGTAATCGTTTTGTGGTGAGGGATATCAATCATAATTTAATAAGAACATTTATTTTATATTTATTTATTTTATTTACTATTACAATATATGTATTATATAAGTATTATGTTTTATATATTTATATATGTATTTAGTTGGTAATTTACGCATTGTTTATAAACAAAGCATTACCACATTAAAATTTTGGTATGTTGGTAAGAATAGGGTAATCATGCTCAACTTCAGCACGGGGTCACCTCGCGAAGTGTGCAGACACATTACTTACTTCACTCTATCGTACAGAGCTATTTAGCATGTTATAAAAATATGTACTTATATCACAATAAATATATTTGATTTGATTTGAAATATAATAATATATTTTATTAGTTATTATAAATAGTCAATAGTCATTTTCCATAATAAAATAGGATAACGAAATATGTTAAGGGTTATTTTTTTTAATATCAAACATAAACATTAAGTATTTCGCACTTATAGTGTCTCTTATTAGTTTTAAAAAAAATATTGTATGAATTTTTTTTTCTCTTTTTTTTAAATTTCTCGTAGTTTGGACAGTTGCCATCAACGCTCACTCAAAAAAAAAACCAACCTGTATAGCCTTGAACATATTTATTTATATAATAATAATATATAAATGCATGACGCATTATAAACCTAAAATCATTTTACGTGCTAAGTTAAAAATATCATTCTGGTATAGGTACTGTTTCTTAGCAATAAGTTTTGTCCTTGATGATCTTTATGGTAACTAGGAAATTTCTTGAATGGACACGCACATAAATGAACTTGAACTTAAACCTACTAGCAATAAAAACCCCACCCTTTCGTCTATTTTTATTGTTAACAACCGTAAAACCATTATTTTAGTAGAATTCCCGAACCTGCCATAACATTTTATTACGTTTCCTACAGTAATATGTATAGCACTTAATAACAGCCGCTCCACTGTTAACCTTTTAAAATAGTTATTTTACGAGTATGTGTTATGTATTACTACTCAAATGACAAAAAAACGAATATGTACCTACTTTCCTGACTAATATTAATTAAACAACAATTATGACATCTACAAGCTATTGAACTTGTCATTATTCTATTTTTCATAACATTAGGTACAGCCGCTAGAACACAGCGCGTCCAAAACCCACTATTGGAGATCGGCCTTCCAGAATTATCTGGAGACTAGACTAGCCACGCTAGCAAACTGCCACCGTGGTCTAACGATTAAGTCCGTGGATTTAGACTCGGAGATACCGGGTTCGATTCCTGGTCGGGACACAAAAATATTTATTAATGTAATAAATACATTTAATTAATATTTAATTTATTTGTGTTATTTCTCGAGATTAGTACCCTGGAAAAAGCGAGCAACTAAAGGTGACGCGTGGTGGGATGAAGAGGTTAAAGAATCGGTTGAAAGAAAGAAGAAAGCTTGGATAGATTACGTTGCTTCGCTAAATATGAATGAAAGTATGAAAAGAGAAAAAAAGAAGATATACCATCGCTGCAAGAATGAGACAAAATCTTTGATTAAGGAGAAGCGTGAAAGATGTAAAGAAATAGATGAAAACAGGATGACGAGCAACTTTAAGGAGAACTCCAAACTTTTCTGGAGGGAAGTTAGGAAGGCCAAGGGTGGCTTGACATCTTGTCGAATGAATAGAGTTAGATCAAAGAGCGGTAACATTCTTGCAAACACGAATGAGGTGTTGGAGCGATGGAGTGAATATTTTAGTGAGATGTATGCTAGTACGATTCCTAACGACGTTACGACGGGTACTTTACCTCCAGAGCTACCCTCAAATACAACGTCTACATCTAAAGAGGAAATAAGTGTGCAAGAATTGCAATCGGCAATTAGAAGCCTGAAATGTGGCAAAGCAGCGGGAAAAGATCGAGTGCTCGCCGAAATGATCAAATACGGAGGTATACCGGTCTGGAACGCTTTCCACCTACTATGCAACCTTTGCTGGCAGGAGGGAAGAGTACCGGAGGACTGGCAGCAATCAGTCATCGTTCCTTTGTACAAAGGTAAAGGATCTAGATTGGACTGTGCCAACTACCGAGCGATTAGTTTGATCAGTTTGGCGAGCAAGATGTATGGCAAGATTCTCACGAAACGCCTGCAAGAGAAGACAGAAGGTCTTTTATGGGAGGCACAAGGAGGCTTTAGACCTGGAAGAGGATGCACTGACCAAGTCTTCTCGCTCCGCAATATCACAGATAAGTTTTTGGCCTTAAACCAGAAAGTTTTCTGTGCTTTTGTGGATTTGGAGAAGGCTTTTGATAGAGTTGTAAGAAAGAAGCTTTGGGACATATTGCCGGAGTATGAAGTGGATGACAAACTGCTACAGGCTATACAGTCCCTGTACAAGGGCTGTAAAGCTTGTGTGCGGGTGGAGGGAGGTATGTCGCCTTGCTTTGAATCCCAAATGGGCGTCAAACAAGGCTGCGTGCTGTCCGCCAGATTATTCACTTTATATCTCGACAAATGCCTAAAAAGAGTAAGGGAGAGTGACTGTGGGATAAAAATGGGTGATCTTGTGGTGAACTGCCTGCTTTATGCAGATGATGCTGTTCTTATGGCATCGTCCGAACAACAATTGCAATCACTAGTCACAGAAATGAAAGAGGGATGTGCAGAAAAAGGACTCCGTTTAAATGCGAGAAAAACCAAGGTACTAGTGTTTGAAAGAAGAAGGATGACAACCTTGACGATAATGATTGATGATGAAACGCTAGAACAGGTAAATGAAATTATATATCTGGGCAGTGTTTTCACTGCGGATGGGAAGTATGATAGGGATGTTGAAAGAAGAGTGAACGCGGGAAATAGTGTTAATGGGGCCCTGGGGTCACTGATCGCCAGTCGAAATGTCAGTGATAAAGCTCGACTCGCCATACACAATGCCATGCTAATACCAACACTTATGTATGGAAGCGAGACGTGGATATGTCAGAATACGCATGAGAGTAGAGTTAATGCAGTAGAAATGAGGTCTTTACGTCGGATATGCGGCGTAACTTTGATGGACCGTATACGTAATAACGAAATACGCAAAAGGGTAGGTATAAAAGAAAGCATAGGTACAAAAATAAAGAAAGGCATGCTCCGATGGTTCGGGCATGTCGAAAGGATGAGCGAAGAGAGATTGACGAACCAGATATATAATGCGAAAGTTGTGGGTAAAAGAGGCCCTGGCAGACCAAGACTTGCCTATCATGATCAAATAAATAAAACATTAGCTGAAGGTGAATTAAAAAGCCATCGAAACAAGAGGGCATGTATGAAGAGGTTGATGAATGTCGAAGAAGCGAAAGAGGTATGTCGTGATCGTGACAAGTGGCGCTCAATTGTCTCTGCCTACCCCGCAAGGGATTTGGCGTGAAGATATGTATGTATGTAGTACCCTGGAGACATCGACGAGCTTGCCACTTGTCATGATTGGCCTATAGTAAAATTGGCTTAATGTAAATCCGCTTATTTATAAGCGTGGTTTCTGACCACTCCGAAAGGGAAACGGTCGTGATGATACTTTACCTTTACTAGCCACGCTGGTCAGATGGGTTGGCGAGGGTCTGATGTCAATTTTAATGACATTGTATTAACGACTCCACAAGTTGGTATTAGTGGAACCGGGACCGACGGCCTAACGTGCTCTGCGAGGCACGGGAACGGTGGTGTTGTAAATCTATGACAAATGTACGTAAGAAGAGTGTATTTCTCATTGGTACATGCCGGGGGTATTTGAACCGACCTTTGTACGATTTTAAGGAAAGCGTCCTTACAACCGAGCCACCATCGTTCTTGTGTCTTCTGGAACACACTCTGTTTCATCAGACAGACAGAGCACATTTATATATAGGTAAAAGAAAAAAATGTGTCAATAAAGATTTTTATTATTTTTATTATTATTCTTCTATGTATTAACTAATTATTTTATTATGACGCGGACGGCCAGTTGCGGAAAGTTTGATTACCTTTGACATGTTTAAAGTATGCCTATACGTCATTGGCTGAAATAAGCAAAGTGACAACTACTACTAATTTTAGACAGTAACAGAAAAACTTTAAATAAATTAAATAAACTAAAATTAAATAAACTGGAGCTAGGGAGGTATTTAACGTTTAAACTCAATAAAACTTTCCAACGATATTGCCTCTAGGGATTAGCTCTCTCATCTTGATGATGAGCAACGCTGTCCATTAATTACTCGATGACAATTATTTGTTCGAAATAAAAATCAGGTGGTCATTTTAAGTTGAAATGAAGAGTTTACTGTCCTTAAATTTCTTCATCACTGCTATCGGTAAGCCGTTTATTCAACAAATATAATGGATTAAGTTATTTTTTCTTTCTTTTGGCTTTATATACTTGTACCTTGTGTCCTGCTTTTGCGAGTTCGCATAAAAATGCACGTTGTTTAGGTATTTACGTAACATGATGATTAGTAAAAGGTTATATTTTCCACCTGACGGCCGTCGTGAGCTCAGAGGCCACGACCTTGCCCACAAGGGGTTGCTCGCACGGTCGCTGCCACGCTAAAATGCCACACAAACCTTCCGACCCGACTCACGTATCGCATTCTCAATTTTTTAAATCATACCACAATAAGCTATTCGTATACTGAAGAACTGTATAATTGTTGAGTAAGTTACAATCTTTTACTGTCTGTTTTAAATGCGTCTTAATCTTTTTAAAATTCGATTTCTGTCGATACGTCGGAGCAACTGATATTAATTTCTATTTAAAAAGAAAACAGTCAGTAACAGTGTCTGTGGTATTATTTTCAGATTCTCAAACCACTATCATTGTCAAATATGAACGAATTTAAAGAAATTAAAATTCAATTAGCATGTACTTATTTAAAAACTTTATTGTAATTTACAATCGGCGAACATAATGCCGGGCATTCTCTGACTGTTAGGAAAAATTAGATTTCTTTGTTAGACCGAGGATAGTGAAACGAGATTAGGAAATATTTTTTTAATCCAACAAACTATAAATACCACTAAAGTAAGTATTAGTTATACAAACACACATAATTACACATATACTTGAATACTATATACATACTCTTAAAATTAATATATATATAATTATAAATAATAGAAAATAAACAAACAAATAAATCAGATGTACCTAAAAGTAAAAAGTAAAGTTTCATCACGACCGTTTCCCTTTCGGGGTCGTCAGAAACCACGCTGACAAATAAGCCAACTTTACTATAGGCCAATCATGACAAGTGGCAAGGTCGTCGATGTATGAGAAGAATATATAATGCCACATAACTAACTTCCTAATAAATAATACCTACTTACTAAACTAAGAAATGTTCCAGCAAGCTTAGCTAAGCTTTGTCGGATCTGAATTTATAAAGTAGTTTTAATGAAATGCGCTCGCGTGCACGCGGCATGTTACGTCACCTCAGCGCGACCTAACGACCCTCCATTTTCACAATTCTCTGGTGCTTTCATTGTTCACAAATTTCAGCAAGTTATGACGACAGTGGCTTTCGTTATAAATTACTTTGGCTACGGAAAATGTTTTATTTTAGACATATTATCTACATATTTGTTAAATAAATTTATTATGCTATTAATCATAAAGGACAGTAGTAACAGCGTATTAACTTTATGTCAACATGTCAAATGCAACGCCTGGCTTCGTTAACACATATTTGTTGATGACATCATTGTTATTATCACGCAAAATTAATTGGTAATTATTGTCTTGTTTTTTATCCAATCCCAACGTTTTATCATTATTTATTAGCAAGTCGCACCACATAAATATAGGCCTTCGCCAGGTTTGCGATGTAGAGCACACGATCTCGTGGTTCCCTCATGCAACCCTCACCAGACACCCGTCCGTCCGTCCATCCCGTTGTGGGGACATTTGCGTCTTGAGACCACGTTCACTCTCGATTTTCGTATACCTGTAAATACAATTTTGTTTAATAAAACTTAAAGTGTATCTATCATCCAGCCAGCTCTCAAACAGATAAATCTGGTTAGATAAAAGTGGTTATAATTCAGGACGAGATATGAAAAACAGACGCAAATACCTGATGACTACATATTGTGCTATTCTATCAACACATTTAATCTTATGAACATATCGGATTCTTTTTGGAGATTCCATGCAATTAGGTACATTAAATTTTGTATATCTGATTTTGCCTTACGACAAAAAAATATTTTTAGATGATCTTAAAGAACTCCTTTAGGCGAAGTGTATAAAAGTGTCTTGTCAAGCCGGCATAGTGGTTGGTGCTAGGTACTGATGTCAGATTATACTATTCTTAGATACCGCGGTACCCATCATGTGTCAGATGTCGTGGTTAGTATAAAAAATGTGTTATTCCATTTTGAGTAACAAAACGTAGTTTATATTTAGGCGATTTTACCTGCAAACGGAAATATACTGACTAATGTCTAGACATTAGTAGTAGGTATGTCTTTTTTCGTAGACATTAAAATCCCATCAAAGATCTGTAGTCATAAACATGCATACATACAACAAACCGCATATAAAACAAACGATCTGCTATCATTGACTTATATACCTTTCATACTGTTAACATTATATTTTATAATAATAATAAATATTTGAAAAAAAAAAAACATTGCGACGTTTTTTCTCCTTTTTGCTGAAATGGAACTTTTTTATTTCTATTCTTTTATTATAAAGTAAGAGTTTATGAATTGTATGTTGTTCTTAAATAAATAAAACATATTTTTTTCTTATAAATATGGACTTAACTTAGGGAACATTTATGTCACAAATAGTTAATACCCTGACTCCAAGACTAGTTGGGTTGTCTCCTAGAAGTCAGTACTCTTTCTAGGAACTACAAAAATAAATTCACAACATTTGTAAGTAAAATAAACAAAAGTAAAAAAGAGAAAAATAAAATCAGTTAATGGTGAAAAAATAAAAACAGTAGCAAAATTACTAACCTTACTTATAAATGTAAGGTTAGTAAAGCAAAATTATATATTAAAAAGTAAAATAAATAAAACACCTAAGTACCTCTGTAGAATATGTCTTAGTATGTAGTATATTGTTTGTTATTTTATATCAGCACTACCCTTTATTTCATACTCTACCAAAGGTTAGATGTTAGAAAATGCCTTGTAGGCATTAATCTTCGCCTGTGTACATTTTATTTCGTGCAATAAAGAATTTAGAATAATAAGGTTTTGGAAATAAAAATATCGTCCCTACACGGAAAGAAAAAACTTCTCAATCCTAATCAGATTGCATAAAACCATTCCGTATTTTGTATATAACGAAAATTAACATACTTGTTTTGAGTCATTAATTGGATTTTGCTCAAAACAAGTATTGTTGCGTTCAATCAAACAATACGTATAATTTTAACAAAGAATTATAATTGGAAATAAAATTAAAAATAAACTAAAACAATAACAAATAAACATAGGTTAAAAAAAAAAAAAACTATTTACAAAACCTAATTTAAATATAAATTAAGAACGCTGGCCGCATTTCCTCGCTGAATCGCTATCAGCATGGGCGAGGAAAGAACCAACCCTTTTAACTTTGAACTTTGCACCTTTGTACTTAGTCCCAAATTGTGTAGGCCACGCAAAACATTTATCTAAAAAAAAGTGTCGAGGGAAGTAAATAAACATAGACGTTTGATTTAGCATTGCTAATAATTTTGTTACGGCAATAACGTTAGTCCTATCTAGACGACCCGTTCTCAATTTACTTGTATTGAATGACCAATCCTTACATCTAAGTTGATCTAAGTCAATGGTGCCATACAATAAAAACCCGACCTTCGCCAAGACGGTTCCGATCTAGACGGTATTGTGTTGTTACTTCGGCCATTTGATACATTTCGATAACTTTATTTACGTCAAATTATAGCTTTATAGCTTCCATTGTGATGGAAAATTGGCGAATATTTATGTCTTTATTTTATACCAACTGCCCACTGCCTTGCAAAATATATTTTTGGAGAATTAACACTCGCCATGCTCAGCGGTTTTTACTTATATACGAGGGGCGTTCAAAATATTCTCGGTATTGATACGTTACAACCTCTTTTATATATATATATATTTATATACTGGCCGCTAAGATTCATCCATTGACATTAAAAAAAAGTAAAATTGGAACCGAGATGTTCTTTTGTTTTTCTGCAATTGCCGAACAAACATGAACACCATGAGCGAATTAACAATTTTAACGAAATTAGAGCACCGATCCGTCATAAAATTCTTGACAAAACAGGGTAAAAATCAAAAAACCATAAAAGAGGAAATGGATTGTGTTTACCGTGAGTCTGCTCCTTCTTTATCTACTATTCAAAAATGGTCAAGCGAATTTAAGCGTGGAAGGGAGAGTATTGAAGATGACCCTAGACCTGGCCGGCCTGTAGTGGCTACCTCACAAGAAAATATTGATAAAGTGGAAAAACTTATATTGGAAGACGGCCGAGTGAAGGTAAAATCTATAGCTCAAGTAACCAATCTCTCTATTGGTACCGTACATGACATTATACATGACCATCTTAATATGTCAAAAGTAAGTGCAAGATGGGTTCCGCGAATGCTGACGCTTCTTCAAAAGGATATGCGTGTGGCTTGCTGTTCAGATTTTATCGACCTGTGTGGTGAAAATCCCGATGAGGTGCTGCAAAAAATAGTTACTGGAGATGAAACCTGGGTTCATCATTATGACCCAGAGAGCAAACAGGAGTCCATGCAGTGGCACATTAAGGGTTCAGCTCATCCCAAGAAGTTCAAGGTAATCCCGTCAGCTGGCAAGGTCATGGCCACAATATTTTGGGATTGTGAAGCAGTTTTGCTTATCGATTATAAAGAAAAAGGTGTAAATATCACAGGGCAGTACTACGCTAACGTTATACGTCAATTAAGAGATGCGATCAAAGAAAAGAGGCGAGGAAAGTTAACCAAAGGTGTTCTGCTTCTGCATGACAACGCCCCTGTCCATACTGCTCATATTGCCAAGGCAGCTATTGTTGAATGTGGGTTTGAAACTGTTACTCATCCACCCTATAGTCCGGACTTAGCCCCAAGCGACTTCTTTTTGTTTCCCAATCTTAAAAAGGATCTGCGTGGAAATAAATTTTCTGACGATGAAGCGTTGAAGACGGCCGTGGAGGAGCATTTTTACACCAAAGATAAAAAATATTTTTATGAGGGATTAAAAAAAATAATTGATCGATCTTATAAGTGTATGAACATAGGGGGGGAGTATATTGAAAAATAAAAATATCAAACTTTTCGTACTTGTTTGTTTTTATCCACATACCGAGAATATTTTGAACGCCCCTCGTATATGAATTATTTTGTAGTAAGTACGCTTTCCTTGAAATCCTTTAAAGGTTAGTTCGAACCCCGGCGTGTACCAATGAAAAATAAACTATTCTTACGTACATTTCTCATAGATTTACAACACCACAGTTCCTGTGCCTCGGAGAGCACGTTAAGCCCCTGTTCCACTAATACTTGTGGAATCGTTAATAAATTGACATTAAAAATTGACATCCTGACTCTTACCAACCTAGCGCAGCGAGTGTAAGCCAAATTCTTCAGATATATATGTACATATGTCCAACAGTGGAGGTCTAGGACGCTGTGATCTAGGGGCTGTACTGAATAAAAAAAAATGTTGTCAAATAAAGTATAATTAATTTCGAGGAGTTCTTCGCGCCATTTTGCGTAAATATATGTCAAGTGCAAGTTTTTGTTTTGTAAATTAATTTGCTGTGGATATTATTGGTCAAAAGTGGTGTTGTTTTGTTTAATAATGTGCTACAATGTGAATAATTATGGAAAACGATAAATTGGACTTTAAATATGGGGCACAAGTTGCAGTTATTTTTTTGCGGTTTTCCCGCGCTGTCAACTCCTATATTTTACACGACTTGCAAACACCACGTCTCCTCAAACGCTACAAAACAGTATTGTAGTCTATTATATTGCAGTCGCAAATCTATTATCAAAATGTTTAATGTCAGTTGGATGGCTCGTTATTATTTATTTTTATATTATGTTGGATAGAAAAGTTTTTTCAACATTAACGAATACAGTACAGTATCATCACGACCTTATCCCTTACGGGGTGGTCAGAAACCACGTTTTTGTAAGGAGCGACTTCACGCTCAGACATCTTTACTATATGCCCATCATGACAAGTAGCAAGCTCGTCCATGTCTCTAGCCTACCAAACTCGAGAAATATCACAAATTAAATAAGTTATTGTGTCCTGACCAGAAATCGAACCCGTTACCACCGAGTCTAAATCTACGGACTTAACCGCAAAGGTAGTAACAAAGACCAGCCTCAAAAAACAATAAGTAAGTATCCACGACCGTATCCCTTTAGGGGTGGTGAGAAACCACGCTTATAAAGAAGCGGATTCACATTTAGCCAACTTTACTAAAGGCCAGTCATGGCAAGTGGCAAGCTCGGTCGATGTCTACAGCGTACCAAACTCGAGAAATATCACAAATAAATTAAATATATATATATATATTTTTTTAAATTAATATTATAGTGTGCCGAACAGGAGTCGAACCCGATACCTCCGAGTCTAAATCCACGGACTTAACCGCTAGACCACGGAGGCAGTTAAAAAACAATAAAAAGAATTGTTCTGGTTCACATTACCGAATAGGAATCGAACTTTATCGAATCAACATCTGAGTAGATTTACGGCTATAATTAAGCTGGAGAGGCAGTAATTTCATATCTATTCAATCAAAATAATAATCCACAGTTACCTACAATTGACTTCAAATTATGTTCATTATAATAAACTCGTTTGTCATGGACTTGAGATTGTAAGATACCTATAAGATTAATTTTATCTATGACACGATCGAACTTTAATGGTGAACTTTGAGCGTAGGGTAAGTAAGTTGGCTGCATTATTATTAAATTTATCTTAACTAAAGGTGGTTTATCTAAAGGTAATTTATCTTAACTAATACTAACTTGTGGAATCGTTAAGAAATTGTTATAAATAAAAAAAAGAGATCCCTTGCCAACCCGTCGGTCTGGCTAGCGTGACGAAAGAAGGATTAAATTCGTCAGAGATATATGTTCTGGAAGGCCCATCTCCAGTTGGAGGTCTAGGACTCTAGAAGCTGATAAAAGGTCTACACTAAATTTCCAACAATTCAATACTTAGTTGGACCTAAATGCTAAATCTAGATTTTATAATATGCTAAATACAGATATCTAGGTAGTCGCGATCACAGCGACAATATTTCCGCTCGGCCAATACCACCGTTAGATCGGTGGCCAGCGCTCCGAGCGGCGCCCACGAGAGTGGAATCAATCCGCGCACCGAGCGGTCACACGTTTTTTCTCTCACAATTTCATAGCCTTATTTTACTCAAGTAATTAATTGTAATTTCTTCTTCTACAATAAACCATATACAGTCCGCTAAACAATCTTTAATTAAGCCATCGAAGACCCGCAGCAGTATCCCTACGTGGTTAGCAACACAGAATAGGGACTGACGATTTTACATATGGTCCTTCGAGCCGGATTATAGTCGCGATCACAGCGACATTATTGCCGCTCGGCCAATACCACCGTTGGATCGGTGGCCAGCGCTCCGAGCGGCGCCCACGAGAGTGGAATCAATCCGCGCACCGAGCGGTGACACGTTTTTTCTCTCACAATTTCATAGCCTTATTTTGCTCAAGTAATTAATTGTAATTTCTTTAATTGAGCCGTCGAAGACCCGCAGCAGTATCCCTACGTGGCTAGCAGCACATAATAGGGGCTGACGATTTTACACACTAGGTTACAATTATAGTAAAAAGTACAGTAAAGACTTTAATTAAAAAGCAAAGATACCGATAGCGGAGTCATTCAGGCCCGGATTTCCAATAGGCCTGAGTTGGGGATAGATCTCATTTTCCCCGGCAGGACTTTGTTGGGTTACTATCCGCCGGTGATTTAACGCACATGTGGTGCTGGGCGCTGTTCCTAGTATAACAGCACCCGTGTGGCTCACCAGCATTTAAAAGCAAATTCTCCTAGTTCAAAGTCTTGTATTTTACCCTTTCTGCAATAAACATAAAGAAAGTTCAAATCAGTGTGGAACAACTTTGATCAAGTGTTGTGCAAAACAATGTAATAAAATGACGCTTCATCTATAGAATATCTTCGTATTAATCTGAGATACATCTCAGTTACCATTTCATTTAGTTCGTTGACCTGTAATCGTTGACTTAATATGAATGAACCGGGCTGTAGCAGCAATTCATTTTGACCGATGCCACCCAATATTATCAGACCACTGGTAAATAAGTCATCGTCAAAAGTTTTACAGAGGCCCGATTCTCATGCAATAGATATGATGTATTGAAATAAAAATGGCATCGAATGTAAATACGAAAATTCGATGCCATTTTTAGTAGAGATGATTCCGAATCGATTGTTTTAAAAGTATAGATATTTCAGAATTGGCACCCTGTGTTATTTGAAACGCCTTTAGGCACTAAATAAAATATTAATGATCAAAATGTAGCACACTTACATAGTGTATTTGCAATATCATTGGTCATTTTACATAGCTCAATGCCCGTGATGAAATAAATAAGCGTTTTGTGACTTAAGTAGGAGGCTCGACTATCAATTATGGAGTGGGTTCCAACTATTTACATTGCATTACTGTCCCAGCCATAAATTAGAACCTCAGTAGGCTTAAACAGTTTTTTAGTGGATTATTTAAATATTGTCAATGTTGAGTAGATGAAAGTTGATGAAAGAGGTATGTATGATCGTGACAAATGGCGCTCAATTGTCTCTGACTACCCCTCAAGGGAGCTGGCGTGAATGTATGTAACATAACATAAAATCAGGACATAACGTCTGTGAACTGGAAAAAGGTACTATCTAAACTTTTACAATATTATAGGCGCAAGTTGTCCTTTGTGGCGTAATAAAAATGGTACACTCAATAAAAAAATAGTCAATAAACGAAATGAAAATCTTGTAAAAATAATTAGTTCTTTATTTTGAAAATGTTGCTAAACAGAAGAATTGAAAGTTCATAGATTATTATATATTATTTGAAATTAGCAAGCTAAAGTGGCAATGGACAGTCGTTCGATTTTTTAACTTAAGCTAGCACATGTAAACAGCTGCGGGGATTACTAAAGCAAGCTAATAAGCATGTTTTTTTAGTAGCATGTCTATCTGTACCTATACACATTTTTTTTGTCTAAGAACCAGCCTTAAATAAAGTATATAACAGGAAAATAACGTTGAAAAATGGTTTAAAATAATGTAGATGTATTCAAACACATGCCGAATTAACCCGTGTTATCAATTAACACTTTACCTAATTAATCACACACAAAGCCTTCTCATCAATTCATTCGAGTAGGTAATCGATCTACATTCGAATGATAGGCGCGATAATTAAAACGCATTTAATCTACTAACCACAGAAATGTTAAATTTAGATACCTAACACAAAAGCTAATAGAAATAATGACTTGACAAAACAGCTAAAAGCCTGCATAGTGGTATACTTAGTAGGGACTTATGGCAGTGATAAACCTCCAAATGACACTTCTGAGAACTGTGCACATTTTACAATAATTAAAGACTAATAAAATAGTTTAAAAAACGGCGGCAAATCACCATTTAAATAAATCAATCCAAAATGAATTTACAAACACGTATCTTTATAAATATCGTTGATTTCGTGGACTAAGCTACCTGGGACGATACACAAAAAAAAAACTTATTCTGTCATGTACGAGTATATGAAGCTGGCAGTCTATAACACTCATAAAATCACAGAGTTAAGGAAGCAGAGACAACATATTATTTAGTCGTATAACCATATAAGTTGCGCTTACTCATTCTCATCGCAAAGATCATATAGCTATCTCACTTCCTCAGTTCACATACACACTGCATAAACGAGCAACCGTGGCATTTTTTCATTAAAACCATAGACTACAAGGCAATTGACAGACAATAAAGTAACAACAGCGAACTCAACCATCTCGACTTATTATTGTGATTATTCATTATTTAACTAAAATTACATCTTGAAAATTTTACTAAATCATGGTCTAGTGTAGTGCTTATATGTGCGACAGTGCAAAACATAAAAAAGTGCTAGGAATAACCTTCCACAAGTAAGTTTTAAATGTTGACACCATGCATTCAAACACATAATTCAATAAAATTAGTGATTATTCTTGTAATTTCAAAATATGTGAGAGACAGAAGATATATTTCATTGTATTCTAACGAAATTAAAATAATAATCTTACAATTTTTGTTGCTTTATTAGAGAAAAACGTAAAAATTGTTGCAAAACAACAACATTGACAGTTCCATCAACACAGGGTCGGATTTGTAAAATTAATAATTTTTATATTATTTTTTTACCGTTTTATTGTTGTGACCGCCTCCGTGGTCTAGTGGTAAATCCTATGGAATTGTATCCACAGAGTGCCCGCAGTGCGTAGATTCGATTCGTACCCAAGGCCAAAAATATATTTACGTTTTTCGCTTAGGTTGTCTGGGTGTCCATACTAATATTATAAACGTGAAAAAAGCTTTTTATGTATGTGTGTATGTATGTATGTATGTTTGTCCGTCTTTCACGCCTCTATTTATCATCACAGCCCTTAGAATACAGAGACCTAGACCTCCACTATTGGAGATGGGTCTTCCAGAAATATTTCTGGAGAATTCGGCCTACACACGCCACGCTGGCCAGACGGATTGGCGAGGGTCTCATGTAAATTTTAATGACAATTTCTTAACGATTTCACAAGTTGGTATTAGTAGAACCGGGTTAATTAGTAAAAAAGGTTGTTTTTTTTTAAAAAAATATTTCCAGACAAGTCACACAGCGCCATCTAATTTCCGTGGTAAGCTATGAGGCTTGTGTTACGGAAACTAGATGGTTGATAAACTACATATTATACTTTTTTTTTTTTTTTGTAAATATATACATATAAACACCCAGACCGAGACAAATTATACAATGTACAACTTGCCCCCGGTGGGAATCGAACCCACGACCTCCCGAGTTCACGGCAACGTTTGTTACCACTAGACCACGGCTTAAAGTGCTCTCCAAGGCACGGGAACGGTGGTGTTGTAAATCTGACTAATGTATGCAACCGACCTTTTTTGGATTTTAGGGAATGCATTCTATCAACCGAGCTACCTTTTTGGCCTTTTTGGTTTGGTTTCTGTCATTTCTAGTACTCAAACCTCAGTTGCTCCAGTAGAGACTTTTGATCCATATAAGAAACAGGATCGATCGGCATAAAAACAAAAGTTTTTGCTGACTAGATTTTTCCAAAATCTGTGAATGAAGTTCAGAATATCTCAATAAGTTATGGATGGTCTCCTAGGAACGTTTTCCTGTAACTATAACGGTTAAGATATTTGCCCTTACTGTCCCGTCTCAAAACTCCACCATGTATAGATACAATACTTAGATTTATTTCATACTTACAAAACATTTATGGAAGTTAAGTTATAAAACAATAATTATTATTTATTTTTCAGAATAATATGAGAGCGGTAAAAAAAAAGTACTTTTTTGGATAAAAGAAAAGAGACATGTTTGAAATTTTAAATAGGGTATAAACATTACAGAAAACTCCAAGCAACTTCAACCGCATTACCATCCGGTTGTCTCGTCATAATTTTTACGTTCCCCCCCCGACCATTTAGGGCCCATTCGGCCGGTACAGAGGGGTTCGGTATCTCTTCGAGACCCAGATACCACTCGCCATCCGGTCCAAAATTAGCGTGCCATTGCTTTGAATAATATATGTAAGAAAATATAAATAAACGATTTTATTATATTATGTTGTATTTTTTAAAAAACCATATAGCTAAAAATACTCATTTCATTATTTTAATCGTAGAACACAAAACCTATCTTTCGAAGTGGGCTTTATACACTGATTCAGGACGGATTTGTGAGCGATATGCATAATTATACTTATATAATATTTTGACATTTCGCAAATGAGTCCGGTCCTGTCTTCTGTATTAGTGTGCGAACATTACTTGTGTGTGAGAAATGCCACGCTTTGACCGCAGTTAGATCACCTCTGCTTCCCTATCTCTGTGCATAAAATCAATTATTTTTAACCAGAAACGTAGGTACTTGTTTGTTGAAATCCCGAGCCTTTTGCATTTTAGCCTATTTGTAAGTTCGGATATTGGAGGCAACTAAAAGGTATTTTAAATAAAAATACAGGTGTTCGGCGCATGGACAGCCTATTTTTTTAGGTTACTTGGGATTGTAGGTATTTTTGGAAAATAAACAACTCCATATCCTTGACTTAGACCTTGGTCTACGGGTGGAAACGTAGCAGATAACCCCCCACCAGTATCCCGAAAGTTTTAAGGGTCCATGCGCCAAAATGTCTATTTATTAAGAAGAAAACATTATTGTTGTCCCATATAAGGAAGGACCTTGATAAGTACGACTCTCTATATTTTTTTATCAGCTTCATTATTTTCCTGTATAACTATTTACAGTAAGTAATCGTTGGATGTCGAGTAAAAAATAATTAAAATTTGTATGCACATACCGTAGAAAATGCCTCAATTAAGTCGCTATGAAGTATTTAACCTCAAAGCTTGCAGATTATAAATTAACTTGTCTGGCAGTTTATAAATTGGTCCAACCATATTTTAGATTGGGACAAATGTCTAGTGTTATTGGACATAATTTGTGGCATTTTAATAAACAATGCTACTAGCCTAATTATGTAATTATTTAATTTTGCGGTTATGTCATCGACTGTATATTCGGTGGCCTGAAAAAACTTCTGGATTAATAACTTCTTTTTAAATTAAATAAAAATGTAGATAGAAATAAATCATTAAATAATATACAATAAAAGTTTTTAAAAAATATTTCCCTTTAATACTCTTTTAATAAATATTTTCAGACAGGTCACACAGCGCCATCTAGTTTCCGTGGTAAGCTACGAGGCTTGTGTTACGGAAACTAGATCGTTGATAAACTACATATTATACTTTTTTTTTGTAAATATATACATATTATACATATAAACACCCAGACCGAGACTAATTATACAATGTACAACTTGCCCCCGGTGGGAATCGAACCCACGACCTCCCGAGTTCAAGAGACCACGGAGGCGGTGTTGAGAACGATTTAACAGATTACATGTTTTTTTATGTTTTGTAATACTTAGGAGAAGAATCTGGTTTTGTAAAGAAAAATAAGAAAATTACGTGAAAATATTAACGACTATCTTAACATCGCGCGTTAGACAGGTCGCACATTTGTTGGATGTAAATGATAAAGCCCATTTTTATTAGAGAAATGAGCTCGATGAAATGTTCTCGTGCCATAATGATTCTTTTTTATTAGATAGTTAATATATTGTGTTTTCATAATCTGTAATTAATTTTATTATTTTTACCCTAGCATAACGACAATTGACAAAAAATTGTTTTTACGTTAATAATTACATGGTTTCGATCCCGCCGATTTGAAATCCAATGTTTTATCTATATTAAGTACCTGATCATAATAAATAACCTTACGCGGCGAACGAGTGCCTTCACTCCGTAGCCACGACTCAGACTTAGCTGTAAAGGCACACAGGGCCAACAGTGAGATAGAGACGGTTTATAGGATTTTAGTCCGTAGGCGCCCTGGGGCTTCACTAGGAAGCTTCACGGATGAGTCGGGCATGCGACCCCCACCCGCGTTGGCCCTTCAGGCAGGGGGCGTATCATTGATCATTTATTGATTCACCGTCTATAAAAAAAAAATAACCTAATCGTATAAATAGTGCTTTGTAACTATTTCATACATAAATTTTAACCAATTGACTATTTAATTAAATTATATTTTAATGGTGGGTTAAATATATGTTGTAATTAAATTTAAAAGAAAACACAATTATTTGTTTTGACTAATGAATTGTATTTAGTTAAGGCACGCTGCAAATAAGTTGGGGCCTGGTTTTGGCCAATGTCTTTTGACTGACAAGTGTTTTTTTATAAATATAAAGAACACCATCCATGATTACAAAATTTTAAATCGATGTCTCGATATTTGACAGCAGGCGCTTGACTGAAGTAGTTGACACTGACAGTTAATTATTGTACTATTTGTTTTAAACTAATAATAACACTAATAATAGTAGACCAAACATTTTGCACACCTAAACTATAAAAAATAAAGGGTTTTTTTTACTTAAATTAATACAATTTAGCCCAAATCTTTATACAAGATGAATGATGTCCTTTAATATATACTCGTAGTTAATTAGAAAAATAAGACGTACTGACCACTATATTACACGGGCAACGCGCTGGGTCAAACAGCTAGTCTTTAATCATTTTTTTTATATATTATACATATATATATATATTTCCAGATAGGTCACACAGCGCCATCTAGTTTCCGTGGTAAGCTACGAGGCTTAATTTTTTTCATTACAGCCCCTAGAACACAGCGTCCTAGACCTCCACTGCTGGAGATGGGCCTTCCAGAACTGGAGAATTTGGCCTACACTCGCCACGCTGGCCAGACGGCTTGGCGAGGTTATGATGTCAATTTTTTATGACAATTTATTAACGATTCCACAAGTTGGCATTAGTGGAACCGGGACCGACGGCTTAACGTGCTCTCCGAGGCACGGGAACGGTGGTGTTGTAAATCTATGACAAATGTACGTAAGAAAAGTGTATTTCTCATTGGTACATGCCGGGTGGGTTTGAACCGACCTTTGTAGGATTGAAGGTACGCGTTCTTACAACCGAGCCATCACCGCTCAAGCTACGAGGCTTGTGTTACGGAAACTAGATGGTTGATAAACTACATATTATACTTTTTTTTTTTGTAAATATATACATATTATACATATAAACACCCAGACCGAGACAAATTATACAATGTACAACTTGCCCCCGGTGGGTATCGAACCCACGACCTCCCGAGTTCACGGCAACGTTTGTTACCACTAGACCACGGAGGCGGCCAAAAAAATATATTTCAAGGCATAAGTGTATTTTGTACTTTTACTTAGGTAGTAGTCGCAAATTCAGCCCGTAAATTTCTCGAGAAAGCTCAAAGCAGAAAAAGAAACTCGAGTAAACGTATCGGTTGACTGTTCATATTTAAATTTGAGTTTATCTTGAGCTTTTCTCTAACAAATATGCTGGAATTTAAAAAGCACCTTTTTATTTTAAAACAGAAGCTGTTGAACCGTATATTACATTTTGTATACGCTTAAACATGATAACGGCATTCAGTATTCACGTTTCATCACCCCGCTCGTATTCTGTTTAACCTGTACCTTCGCATTTCCATAATAATAAAAGGGAAACAATGTTCATAAAATTTATTCAACGCTCCCCATTATTCGCCAGCAAGGCGTGTAGCCGCCAGACCCATAAATAAGCTTGTTAATAAATTTTGATTGTTGTCAAAGGTCAAGACAATACGTTTTTAGTGCTTTAACTTTGGGCCTTATTATATCGTCAGTAGAAACGTAATATAGAAACTGCCTCCGTGGTCTAGCGGTTAAGTCCATGGATTTAGACTCGGAGGTACCGGGTTCGATTCCTGGTCGGGACACAAAAATATTTATTAATGTAAATAAATACATTTAATTAATATTTAATTTATTTGTGATATTTCTCGAGTTTGGTACGCTGGAGACATCGACGACCTTGCCACTTGTCATGATTGGCCTATAGTAAAGTTGGCTAAATGTGAATCCGCTTAAAGATCCGCGAAAGGGAAACGGTCGTGATAATACTTTACTTTTTTTTTTACTTTTAGAAACTTAATAATGTCTAAAGCGATATTATAGCAACGGTTTTTTAAAACTAAATATTTTCTTACATCTGTCGCACAGTGTAGATGTGGAAAGTCATTCCTATAACCTGGAGTCCTTCAAGCGATGTGTAAAAATGATCTTGATAGGCCTGCATAATGGTAGGGACTGATGTCGATCGTCGGTGGCTGGCGTCAGTTGCTCCCAGTCTTGGACCTCGCGTACCGCTTACCATCAGGTGGGGGCGATGGCACATGTCGTTTTTAGCTTAACAAAAAAGCATTTCTCAGTCAAGCCGCCATATTGTTAGGGACTGATGTCAGTCATGAGTATGGTCACATGTCGTGTTAGTTTTTTAAAAAAATAATAAAATAATTTACAAACATTTTCAAATAAAAATCGTTGCTACTAGTTACTTTACTACTTGTAGTTGACGCGGAAAATGAATCCAGTTCAGTGATACTCGTATACACGAGTACTCCTACCTACGTATAGTATAACTTATATTCGTACATTTGTCATAGATTTACAGTACAAACGTTCCCGTGCTTTATAAAGCTTGCAAGTCGTCCGTCCTGGTTCCAGAATTATCAACTTTCGAAATCGTTACTAAATTGTCATTAAAAGTAACATGAGAGTTTCGCCAACCCGTCTGGCCATGCAGCATAGAGCTTGTAGGCTAAAACAAAATAATATGCACTAGCAATGGAGGTCAAGGACTCTGTGTTTTGGGGTTGTGATGAAAATAAATAAGTTTTTCGTTTTAATTTTATTAGTTTATTTATTTATTTAAACATAATTGAAGTAATATACAAACAGTATGAAATAATTACAATATAAATTAAAACTACTTAAAAGTAAAAATTAAAATAAATATAAACTAAACCTAATAAAAAATAAACTATAAGTAAAAAATGTCCTCTAGAGACGACCCTTCAGTGATAGTCCCCAGAAGACTGGCAACATTTCCCCTCTGTATAGCTAAGCCAATACGTTGGCAGAAATAATTGCCAGCCTTCCTGTCTCCAGACTTTTCCGTTAGCCGTTTGGACAACTCCTTGGCCAGACGCTTGGCTGAGTGTCCCCATGGGCCCATCGTCTCGACCCCAAACGGCGCAAATTCGTAACCTGTACTGAGGTTGGCGTATTTGCGCAGCTTGAGGTTCTCAGCAGAAACCGCCGCACTTCCCGCGCTTGACGATGTCGCCTGGATGTGTGATGGGGCTAATGTGTCTACACATGTCGCATCCCACACCAGGGACCTGCCAAGATCAGAAAAATCGACGAGTTGATCAAAACTTTTTTAGCTAATACTCGTATATATTTATTTTTTAAGGCTGGTTCACATTTAGTTAACTTTAAAGATCCTAGCTTAAGTATAATTCCGAAACAGTTTTGTGGCTCGCAAAAAGAAAGCGGTTTTTATTATCCGCAAAACAGATTTAGATCACTATAAATCGCGTGCCGTTAATAGTTTTTATTACACAACATGAACCTACGTTGACACAACCTTCGACGTTTAACCTTATATAGACATTTGCTATCTCCAAGTACATCGGAAAGTAGATGCTATAGATATTTCGTATTGTATGGTATGTACTAAAGATTGGAATGTAAGACATATGAGGCTAAAAAACAAATTAATTTAGTTATGTTAGTCAGCTTTTGGCAGCGGAATTATCCAATTTAAAAATCCAGCAACTGACAAAGTTATAAAAAAAATGTTTACAATTTACATTAAAGTGTTGCCAATCAAACTGGCCAGAAATTACAAGGAAAGCAAAGTGCGATGTGGTCCGATCTTACATTTATCTGGGAGCACTAATATCTAATAACGGTGGATGCGAAGATGAAATCAAGCGTCGAATGGCAGTTACAAGAACTGCTATGGACAAGCTGAAGAAGATATTGAGGAACCGAAACGT
This sequence comes from Tinea semifulvella, assembly GCA_910589645.1. Classification (NCBI taxonomy): domain Eukaryota; kingdom Metazoa; phylum Arthropoda; class Insecta; order Lepidoptera; family Tineidae; genus Tinea; species Tinea semifulvella. Next base: position 13,445,181 of record OU342585.1, read on the forward strand.
TACCAAAGCCACTAAAATCCGGCTAGTTAGAGCTCTTGTGTTCCCTATTTTTCTGTTTGCTGCGGAGACGTGGACCCTACGCGAAACAAACGAATTAATGGTCTAGAGATGTGGTGTTGACGGAGAATGCTGGGCATATCATGGACGGAGTTTCGAACAAACAAATCCATACTGGAGGAACTGGGAATCAGACAACGCCTTTTGCTCGACTGTACAATTACGCATTCTCACTTTCTTCGGACACGTGTCACGGCGTGGAGAAACATTCATCGAGCGCTTGGTAGTCCAGGGGAAAGTCGATGGCAAGAGGATGCGTGGTAGGTCTCCGATGAGATGGACCGATCAGGTGAAGGTTGCAATGGATCATCCCCTACATGAGTGCTCTAGGAAAGCCGGGGTCCGAGAGGAGTGGCGACGGCTTGTTAGGCGTGCCACTATCACTCCAATGGTGACCACGACCACTCTGCCATGAGTGTAGCGACTAAGAAGAAGTTGCCAATCCTTCTAGCCTACTGAATATTAAATGTAATTTTTAAAAAAACACGTCTTGCCAGCGTGGCGAGTGTAGGCCAAATTCTCCAGATATACTCGTATGTTTTGGAATCTCCCATCTCTGACTTTGGAGGAGTGTTTCCTAAAGACGCTCTGTTCCAGGAGCTGTAATGAAATTCAATGCCTTCCAGAATATATATCTTAAGAATTTGGCCTACTATTGCCACGCTGGCCAGACGGGTTGGCTTAAAGTTATCCGGAATTTAAGCAACTGGAATCAGACAATGACGACTGACTTCAGTCCCTAACACTATGTCGGATTGACAAGATGCTTTTCACACTTAGCTTAAGGGATTCCACGGAAAGAACACAGTATGTGGCATATTCTGAGCTGTACGTTGTGGTGAATGATGAAAATAATGGGGAGAAAGGGATAAGGTTATAGAGATCTTTCGAGCACTCACCCGGTAGAACGCGCTCAGAGCGCCATATCTTAGCGAAGTGACAAGCAGAGTTATTTTATCCATATTTCGTTTTGTTGTAAACGTGTCATGAAAATATACAACCTTTCTCGTATGTTTGTAAATTATTTGAACAAATACATATGTTCGCAAACAAGCTTATATTATACTTAAATTTCATATTAGTTTGTTGCCTGTTCGAAAAGCGCGCATACAGAATGGCGGATGTCTGCGTCTATTTGAGGAAACCTTATAATCAGCTGGAGTTTATTATGTGAGGACATTTTAATTAGCCGTTAATTGGCAAGCTTATTAGGTGTCTTTCAGCCAGCTACTGCGATTCGTATGAAACAGTGATCGCAATTGAAGTTGATAATATGAACTGTTTTTGTCAAAAGGCGAATGAAGTAAGCAATATATGTATGTATGTTACTAATATTAAAAACCAAAGTTATAAAGAATCTTTTAAGAAAAAGAGCCATTCACTTTTAAATCATACACTCAAAATATCTTTTAAAATTTTATTATTCTTCGATATTATATTCCCAAGTATGTGTGTGAATTGATTCCTCTATGATCTGTTATTTTTTATTTATAAACTTTATGCACTAGGTACACAGGCGGACTTAATGCCGCTAGGCATTCTTACTAGTCAACCTTAGGGACAATTTAGAGCATTTGTTATGTGAGCAGGTGCTAAATATAATAGGAACATTTAGCAAAATAAATAAAACTTAAATACTAAATCTAATATACTATATACAAAACTATATACTAATCAGAAGGTATACACTAAATAGACTACATAATATAATTATATATAAATAGAATACATAGGTACATATAAATAATAATACATATTTATATAATACTTACAGTTACTGGTAGCTAGTTAGGAAATATGTAAAGACCATTCTTTTTTTTATTTATTTATTCAATGTATACAACAGATGCACATTAAAACATGATACAAGGAAGAAAGTTCTCAGGCGATAGACTGAATGTGATCCTAAACATATACATATGACATTTCCATCAGATAATTATTTTAGTGCATGCAATAATTAAAACTACAATTTAAAAGTACTTAAAACTAAGATATTATATAAAAATGTATTTACAGAAATAAAATAAAAATAAAATAATGATCAGTTAATCCTTGTCATAAATAATTAATATTGTATTGCTACAAAAAGCCAGCCGATGATAAGAAAATTTTCATTATGTGCTACAGTGTACTCAATACTTGCAATGCATTAAGTGACGTCAGTCCCTACACTACGTGGATTTGTTTTCTTGATCTTTTCCTGAGTTGTAATTATAATTGACATTGCGGTAGTATGTCGCCTCATATTTAATGGCCCTTGGAGGCGTTATGGCTGGGACCGTAGACGTATACTGTTTATTTATGCTTACCGAGGCGCTAGCTCTAAAATTTTAATGACTATGTAATAAGTATATAATTATATGAGTATTGTCATGTAGTCGAATGTTAGCCATCGTCTTAATGCAGATTGTTACTCGACACTGTTTGGTTTACTTCAAGGCTTGCCACAGTCATCTAAATCGAACGTCTGCGTCTTGCCTTGCGTGGTCTCCACAATCCATCTTTCTCATGGTGTTAGTAACAACATTCAATTTTTAACGTAATAAAAAATGTAAAATTACAAAACATTTTTATAGGACATTTGTAATTTAAAAGAGTTTATTTTTTATTGCGATTAGCTTATATTTATATTATTTAAGTAGCTTTTCATTATTAGTTTAGTGTTTAAAAAATACATAAATCGCTTAAACTGTATAATGCAAAAATATCATCAAAGACATCAGAACTGAAAAAAATATTCTGCATTTTTTGTAGACTTATTATTGTCTACAAACTATGATACTTGTAGAAGCTTTTTTTAACTTTTATTAAATAAATCCAAGAATATTTTTTTTGTTTTTACTTTTTATTTTAATGCCGGGTTTCTGTATATCAGATATCAATAAGTTATCGGACGTTTTTATTTATTTATTAATTAAAGAATAACTAACGACTAATAACAAAATTGTAAAAAATAAACGGAAACAAAGGGTCAATTAGAAGTTAACGCTAATGAAAATAATTGTCTCAACTTTGTTAATTGAAATTGTAATCAAGTGATAAGCCAATTACCTGACGAGACTTAAGTAAGGTTTAAATTACCGGCACTAAAAACATTTTTTTTTGAACGAGCTCTATGCATGTGTCTATTCCTAAACAGAAGCGCGGGCGGACAGGTCAATTTACATAACGTTTCTGGTGCTTAAGCTACATCCGAGCCTCATAGCCCCGCATAAACAATGTTAAAATATTGACGCTACAAATGGTGTCATTTAATAATAAAAGTGGGTAGGTAGGCTTCTTATTACGTCTTTTATTTATTATCAGCAGGCCTATTTTCATAATATACTTTTTAACGTGAAGACATCACAGTGATGAAGATTTCAAAGACATTCATTACATCCCCTAGAACACTTATTACAGTGTAGATTTTTTTAGAGAAATTGGCTAATGTCAATTTTTTATGACAATTTATTAACGATTCCACAAGTTGGTATTAGTAGAACTGGGACCGGACGGCTTATAAGACAATTTATTTATTGTAAGATACACAAATACAATAAATATAAATTAAAGCTACCTAAACAATAAAATTAAAAATAAACTAAACAAAACCTTAAATTAAATAAACTAAAAGATAAACCTAATTAATATAAAAACTAAATACTTACAAATATCTTGATTATAATCTACATGTCATTGAATCCAGGAGAAGATGAACCCAATGTTCCGAAGACTCCGGCGACGTTGCCTCGTTGGATGGCAACACTGATCCTCTGAATAAGATATTCCCTACTCAAAGGATCACCTGTTGACGCTCGGATAGCAACGCTTATGTCGCGTATTAACGATTTAGCGTCCTCAGACCAAGGGCCCATCGTCTCTACGGCAAACGGCCGTAGAGACTTTATATTTATTTAGTATTTATTTATTTAAAACTCTATTGCACTATGTACAAAGAGCGGGCTTAATGCCGCTAGGCATTCTCTAGCAGCCAACCTTTGGGACAATTACATTACAGTCATGAGGCTAGGTGCAAACGATTGTAAGAAACGTTGCCAAATAAATTCATTTAATCGTACATACACTAGATATTAAAATAAATACACATACATACAAATATGTACACAATAATACATATACTACACACTATATTGGCTACTATATACTACATACAATACATACTTATATACGTTGTGAGGAACTCTTTAGGTAATGAAAGTAAACCAGCTTTTTAAACAGCGGTTTGCTGGGTGCTTGGCGAATTTCATCAGGTAAACTGTTCCAGAGATTTGCGGCCACTACTGCGAATGAGTTAGACTGAAAGCTGGAGTGATGAGAAGGGATAGATAGAACAGAATTGTGTGACGAACAAAGAGATCTATCATGAATTGAGGAGAGATAGGTAAATTTGTCCTTGAGGTATTTCGGTGTGGCAGGCTCATTTAGTATAGAATAGAGTAGGCAGAGGATTCTACGATTCCTGCGACAGCGAATTGGTAGCCACAATTCTACTTAAGAAAAGTGTATTTCGCATTGTTACATATTGAGAATCGAACCAATCTATTTTGGATTTTAAGGAATGCGTTCTTACAACTAATCCACCCTCTTTTAAAAAAAAAGATTTTTTTATTCACGTAAACCTATTATAGGCATCTCTATAAGACTTCATTTATTTTTTTACCTCCTAATAAAACACTCAACAGAAAGGCATCAAAGTATGCTGCTAAAAGAAAACCGGTGCTAAAAACATAATATGTGATATACCTGCCTCCGTGGTCTAGCGGTTAAGTCCGTGGATTAAAACTCGGAGGTACCGGGTCCAATTCCTGGTCGGGAGACTAAAATATTTATTAATGTAAATTAATACATTTAATTTATTTGTGATATTTCTCGAGTTTGGTACGCTGGAGACATCGACGAGCTTGCCACTTGTCATGATAGTAAAGTTGGCTAAATATTAATCCGCTTATTTATAAGTCATGCTTATAACCTTAAATTAATTAATAACTTTAAAACTAAAAGTGATAATTACACTTTTAGCATATCGTTAGAAAGGGCATGGACTGAGGATGTTTTAAAAAAATCAGAAGAACTCCAACCCTGTTAGTTTTTTTTTAAACCCCATAGAAAGTTGCCCTTAAAATGATTTCTTTACCTTACTACGGTACTTCAGGCCCCATAACTTTTCTTCTCCACAATTTTCTGGTGTAAAATATTTTTTTGCAGGACCCTAAGACTCTAACGATTAAAACAAGACCATTAACAGACTGGTCCCATGGATAGATTTTGAGCTACAGGTAGTTTTAGTAAAAAAATCACAAAAAAGTCAAATAAAAATAAATTTAAAAAAAACCTTGAGGCCAAGGTCAATATATGGGGCGGGTGGTGGTGGTAGGTAACAGACTATCCCTAGTTTCTACCCTAGGCGTATGTACAGCTCCCTTCCAAACACCCTGTATATCTGGTTCGTCAATCTCTCTTCACTCATTCTTTCAACATGTCCGAACCATCGGAGCATACCTTTTCTTATTTTTGTCCCTATGCTTTCTTTAATACCTATCCTTTTGCGTATTTCGTCAAAGTGACGCCGCAAATCCGACGCAACGACCTCATTTCTACTGCATTAACTGTACTCTGCGTATTCTGACATATCCACGTTTCGCTTCCATACATAAGTGTTGGTACCAGCATGGCATTGTGTATGGCGAGTCGAGCTTTGTCACTGACATTTCGACTGTAATAAGAAAATAAATTATTATTTTAAAGGCAAAGACCTTTAATTCGTAACACCTTATAGTATGTCTATGTCAATACACAACCCCTACGCAAATTTAAGTACACTGAACAAGACGACAAAAGATTTTATTAAACAAGTTTACCGTTTCAAGGGGACTGCAATTACGAAATGCTTAAAAATAGAACTAAAATCATACTTCTCGACTCCTGACATTTTCTGGAATTAATTTGAATTTCCTGAACAAAATGAACCTTGGGAGTGATGAAGATGTTTATGGTTGAGTCACGAGTTATAATAATTGAATAATAAGTACCTATTCAATTTATAATGATTATGAAAATTTACTTCCGTCACCATACCAAATACAATGTGTTAATAAATTGTGTACTCGAAATAGACTTATTATTATTATTTATTATCAATAAATATTGTTTAAATGTAAAAATTTTTGACCGCCTCCGTGGTCTAGTGGTAAAAAACGTTGCCGTGAACTCGGGAGGCCGTGGGTTCGATTCCCACCGGGGGCAAGTTGTACATTGTATAATTTGTCTCGGTCTGGGTGTTTATATGTATAATATGTATATATTTACAAAAAAAAAGTATAATATGTAGTTTATCAACCATCTAGTATCCGTAACACAAGCCTCGTAGCTTACCACGGAAATTCGATGGCGCTGTGTGACCTGTCTGGATATATTTATTATTTATTTATTATTGTTATTGTTCATAATATACGTTATTACAACAATTAATTAGAGTCAGATGTTCTTACGATGTTTTCTTTTACCGTAGAGCGACAATTTTCTATTACGAAAAGTGTTCAAAGCCAAAAACATTCACTACTGTTATGCTTCCTTATTTTTTATATTGTTAAAATTAAATAGTTTTTATTGAAATACAAGTCGTCAATTAACATAATATAAAGCAGAGGGTTGTTTTTTTTTTTTATTTCGGATACCTCTCGCTCGCACATGCCAACATAAAAAAATAGGTAAAGTATCATATACCGTTTACCTTTCGGGGTGGTCAGAAAACACGCTTATAAATAAGATAAGCAGATTCACATTTAGCCAACTTTACTATAGGCCAATCATGACAAGTGTCAAGCTCGTCGATGTCTCCAGCGTACGAAACTCGAGTAATATCACAAATAAATTTAATATTAATTAAATGTATTTATTTACATTAATAAATATATTTGCGTCCCGACCAGGAATCGAACCCGGTACCTCCGAGTCTAAATCCACGGACTTAGCCGCTAGAGCACGGAGATGTTCTTTTAAAAAATCCAGACACTGCTTTCTAGGTGTGGTTCCGTATTTGCCCCACAAATACTCGCTCCAAATTTTATGTTCTTTACTTGCCCCAAAAATATATTGACTTTATTTTAATTCTTACTTGCCCCACTTATTATTCCTTACTTACTCCAAATTTTATTACCTACTCAATAACTTTATATGGAAGTGGATTTTTTATGTTAATACATGTAATAAAGAGACATAGATTATTTAAATTAAATTGCATTCTATTGCACATTTACTTTGCATTGTATGTATATTTGTTATACCTATACTGTTACCTTAACATGGCAAAAAATGTCGGCACCTCTTATTCATCTCAGAAAAAAAAATACGTAAGGTAATAATAATAGATTTGTTATAGTAAAATTTATTTTAAAAAATATACTAGTATATGTATTTGCTATTATTCTCTTCTTAAAAGGGAAAATATGTCTAAAATGTCAGTAATTTGACTTCCTAGATTGGCTAACATTTCTTAAAAGTACACTTACTGCAGGGATGATAAAAATTATGATCAATATTTTGATATACGCCTCGTGATTAGTAGTTAATTAAATAAATAAATAAATGTCAAAAAATAAAGACTTTTAACAACGGGGCGTCAGACTTAAAAGATACTTGTAAATGTTAGAGTGTGTGAGAGTACAAAGCTTGTAAGCTTGTTTCATATATGTACTGACGGCAAAGCTGTTTAGGCTGTATTAAGTTGTTTTTTTTGTACCAACTTCAAGTAAACCTGAGTCTTAAATTAATTCGTGATGTATTACTAGCACAATCTTTAGCTAACTGTAGTTATTGTCGACAGATGGTGGGCAATGTGGTCGTATTTGTGAGCGTCAACATCGTGGGTGCTCTGATGCACTCGCTCATGGAGACGGCGCAGAGGCGAGCCTTTCTCGATACCAGGAACTGTATTGCTGCCAGGCTCGATATGGAAGATGAAAACGAAAAATTGGTAAGTAAACCCTTTATTTTTATATAGTTTATGTGTGCAAAATGATTAGAATATAATCATGACAGCTCTAGTACTACAAGACTTGCTTGAAATGAAAAAAAAACATTAATATTTAGTAAAAATTACATTAGCCTTATCAATAAACTCGCCTATGTACCTAATTTGAAATTTTGGTGCAAAAACGAATTAAAAAAAAAAGTTTCGACACTACTATTTACTTTTTTTATTATTCTACACAGCACAAGTAGTACAAAAATATCATCAGATCAAATATAAGATAGAGCGATTGTTTGTTATTTTTATACAATGTTGTTTAATTTTTTATCGAAGAAGAACGTGTTTCACACTTCCGTATTGTCAGTGAAACAACAAAATCAAATTGAATGTGCACATCGACCACGACCGGTTATGGCAATGCACTGTTATAGACTAATTAATTCTGAGACGATTGTCCTAGCTTTAATTGTATTTACGTTTGGCGTATTGCCCCCGTCTTGTTATTTATTTAATGTCTCTGTTTGCAGGAGAGGCTATTGCTGTCAGTACTACCTCAACATGTTGCCATGGAGATGAAGAACGATATCATCTCCCCCGTCGAAGGCCAGTTCCATAAGATCTACATACAAAAGCATGAACAAGTTAGGTAAGTTCTTACGTTATTTTTTTTTAACCTATACAGAATCTGAAATCAATAACTTCTGACAGCTTAAACCAACCAATTCGTTCATCTTATATATACAGTCGTTTTTGTAAAGAAAGATAAGCCTTGAATAAGACTAATAAGCGTATAAATTAAGGCTATAAAACTAATTTTAAAAAAAACTTTAGCTATACATTCTGTTTAATATTTTTTTGTTTTTTTTTATTACAAACACGTTCTACACATTAAAGTTGTGACTGTTAAAAATACCTTTATGATTTTTTATATATGCGATGCAATTTAAGTGTGTATGAAAAATTAATGACTTGTATTCGTACGGGCGTATATTTTAGGATATGGGCACACCATTTTCGTTTCGTTTCATCATTTTAAAGCTCCTAAAACACAGTCCTGCAGCCAAAAGAGAATAAGCCAACTATCGCCACGCAAGAGACATCAAAGAGACATCATCATCATCATCAGCCTCTGTCTCTCCACTGCTGAATATGGGCCTCCTCCAAGGCTTGCCATTTCACACAATCCTCCGCCACTCTCATCCATCAGCGACCTTTTTCAGGTCCTCCGTCCATCTGGCGGGGGGTCATCCCACTGTGCGTCTTCCCGTACGTGGTCTCCACTCCAGAACCCGTCTACTCCAACGGTCATCGGTTCTAGCCATTGCTACTTCAGCTTACTAATTTTAAAGGCTATGTCGGTTACTTTGGTTCTCTGATGGATGTCCGCGTTTCAGACTATATCCATTAAAGATATACCGAGCATAGCTCTCTTCATAGCTCGCTGAGCGACCTTAAACTTGTGGACCAGCAGCCCTATTCTGTTACTTAAGCGTAAACGTTATATAATGGAATCCGTTAACTATATTTATATATATATATATATTACGTTATTGAAGTTGATATTTGCACGGTCGCTGTCAATGTCGAGCGCTTATAGAGTTGAGAAGCGGCGTTGCGGAATGGTAGAGGCGGAAGTAGCTATCGCGAAACGACATGAAAATATGACAGCAGCGTTGCTGCGCGCGCCCTATCTTCGATCGCGCCTCTACCTCGACTTTCCCTCGACTACATTTGATGAGCACTGCCACGTAATTCCAAAGAAAATATAATGCGGCGCTTTCACACCGGGCTTAGACCGTCTCGCCTCGACTTTTGAGTGTGTGAGAGTGATACCTCTTATGTGCATATAACTCTGACCCGCGTTCTTATAATCAACACTGAGATTTATACTATCTTTATACATTGCGTGCTATCGTTAAACTAAACAAAATATACGTAAAACCCTGAGTAAAAGATCGGCTGTTTGGTGTGCCCAGGCGTTTACTAGTTACATAATAATTATGTCTAACCTATAGATCTTGGAAACGTGTTGACGTGACGAATGTACGATGTTGAATCATATAAATCTTAAAGTAATACATACATGTAATATGATTGCAATTAAACCACTCCTACATGATTTAATATTTATAAACTACGCAGCCAGATACTTTTTACTACAAAATTTGTTAAGGGGACGACTTCACACAAATTACATATATTTTTTAAATGTTTTATTTAGTCTTTTAGTTATATAATGAGGTAATGGTACCCGAATGCAAGTCTCAAAGAACTTCTATCAGCCAGTTTTTCGAACATATTTTTGGTACTTAATTATTACTTAATAAAAAATTACAGGTTTATTTTTATTTAAGTACCTAAAATACGTTCGCGTAACTGGATGTATATGAACTACTGTATTACGTTTTAACATTTTACATTTCTCTAATACTGTAATTTCGTTTCCGAAACGGGGATACTAAATAGCACTATTCTTAAGTATTTATTTATTCTTCGGAAAATTTACAGCCTTTACAATATTATGTATAAATAAATGTCATCTTAAAACCTTAAAAATGTTCAATGTTAGCCATATTTAGAAAGAAAAAAAAACTACTAAATCAGTACAATAACAATTAGATATGTAATTGTAATTGCATCTGTTTTACTAATTAACAATATTCGACATGAGACATAGTACCTAATAATAATAGTATGTGAAACAATTTCAAGTAATAGTAATAATAAGTACTCAACCAACACTTTATAAATTTTGACAAGAAATATTAACATATAAAATACTAACACATTATAAATAAATAAATAAATCTAATTATAGAATAAACAATAATGTATGTTCATCCTCTTAAATTTGCACCTGAGCTGAGTTTGGCACATTATAATCATATCATCAAGAGGGAAAATATTGGATGTTGGCCAAAACGAGACGACATTTCGCGATTTGATTTATTTATTCCTCGTTTTTTATGTATTCGGGATATGATATCTCGAAGCATTATAGTCTATCCAATAATGCGTATTTACGATTAAACGAATATTTATTATCTTGTCACATTAACTGTAAGTAATAACGCCCGCGCCAATTGGTTTGAAAAAGTTCTCACTGGTGGTGAATTAACTGTTTTAAACTGTTTTAACTTTGACGTAAAAAATGTACCCTTCATCAGAGCTACCATTTTCTACGCAAGAATTGCTCATAAATATAATAAAAATAACTTTATTCTATGTCAAAAATAATACTTTTAGATTTTTAAGATAGAAAAATAATTGGTAGATAATATTTAACGTAGATCTTATGTCAAAGCCAAAGTGAAGGTAAAAGAACATGAAGAAAATAAAACTTAAAAATTCAAAAGCGTCTGTGTTTAATGAATAAAAATATGGATATTTGTAAATATGTTTTTTTTTAAATAAAAACAACAACATAACATTAACAAAGAATCCTAATTTCAATACCCGTCAAAACAAACTAACCGCGCCGTCATAGTTTTGTGTTTTGAAGTTTTATTTTCTTCAGACACATTGGACCCGTATAAATAAATATATCCTTAGCTCGATGTCAAACTTAAAATCCAAGTTGTCTCTTTTATTCTTTTTTGATTTAACAATTGGCAAATCGATCTTGGATGAAAAAAGATCTATTAGACCCGTAATGATAAATCTATCTCAAGATCCGATATTCACTCAAGTAACGTCTGCCTCTTTCATCCTTTCTTAATTTGACATTTGGTAAAAAGAGACAAGTCATACTTGAGTAGATATGGGATGTTGAGATCGATTTATTAACTACGAGCGCTAGAATAGCTGACATACTAAAGCTATCCAGCATTGGGATTTAGTCCTATGACGTTTGTACTAGAAAACCGGTATATTTTTAGCAAAATCAAGTTTACTTTTAATCTATTTCAAGTGCAATTGGTGAGGGAAATAAAATAAAGTAAACAATTTACCGTCGAATCGATCTTAAATACCTACATACCACTGAATTACTAACTCCATATAAATACAACTGTATTTTTCATAAAAGCGTGCTATACCTTCTCCCTACACAGGCACGCTGCTAGACGCCAACACACAAGCTGTAGCTTTACGACTGGGCATCAAGGTCTGGTCAACATATTTGTTTTTGTGGTGTCAATGCCGAATTAGGCCACCATGCCTTATCCTGCCAAAAAAGTGACAGCAGGATCTTGAGACACCATGCAATCAATGACATCCTATCAAGGGCGCTTATATCTATCATTGTACACTGCACAAGTAGTACAAAAATATCCCAAATGTGGTCATTTCAAATCGAGATTCAATCAAGTTTTTTTTTCTACTTTTAAATTACAAGCTAAACAATTATTAATTATATGTATGTTGTTATGTTAAAAGTGCGAGCCACTTAAGTAGGCATATTTTTCGTATAGCCCGGTTGGTAAATTAATGCTGAAAACTATATTAGTAAAGATAGTCATATACTGTAATTAGTCACTAATACTCTGGCACTAAGCCAGGAATGACACATTTTCATCGTTTATCGTGCTTGTATTCGACAATATCTTGGGCGGGCATCAATTTGTCCAATGCAAAAATAATCTGGTTCAATGCATACCTACATTATCTGTACATTGTATCCTGCCCATGCAACATCATCTATTTTGAAAGAAAGAAAGAAAATGACTTTGTTGTCATGACAAAATAAGATTTTACAGTCTAGCAAGTGTAAATTAATTTAGTGCTTAACGACTGAGTTTATGGAGCTACATGTAACATAAAATACAAGTGTGACGATAAAGAGGAAGTCAGCTCCGTATAAGCTACAGTTTTAGTTTCAGTTGTAGCACTGATATATAGCTTATGCCTTTTTTAAATAGTCACGGTCGGTGAGACAATGTTATGTTGAAAAAATAAAGAGATAACAGCAAACACTAAAAAACTATTAAAATGAAATACTATTTTATCAAAATAAATAGGTATACCTAAATATAATAAAGATAATATGCTTTCATATGTTATATTCTCCGTCTCCGCCTCCGTGGTCTAGTGGTAACAAACGTTGCCGCGAACTCGGGAGGTCGTGGGTTCGATTCCCACCGGGGGCAAGTTGTACATTGTATAATTTGTCTCGGTCTGGGTGCTTATATGTATAATATGTATATATTTACAAAAAAAAAAGTATAATATGTAAACTACAATCTAACTATGTAATAATCAACCATCTAGTTTCCGTAACACAAGCCTCGTAGCTTACCACGGAAAATTAGATGGCGCTGTCTGACCTGTCTGGAAATATTTATATATTAAAATAATGTATAAAACCAAGTAATATTATTTATTTAAATCTTTATTGCACAAAGACATAAGGGCTTTAATGCCGCTAAACATTCTATCCTAGCCAACCATTGGGACAACTTGAGCATTATATTGAAAGGTAGGTGCAAAATTGTATTACATTCTACGGTTTAACTATATTATTATACACTAATGCACACACATATATATACACATACATAGATAATATACTTACTTTTGTATTATTAGGAGACGTTAAGAATAAACTGAAAATCCTTTTTTGGTTTGCGGCTGGGATGCCTTTTAAATTAAGAGTATGTGTTTTTTTAAACTAAATTTGAAACCAATCAAACATTCCCAAATTATATACAATTCATTTTATACAAATAGTGGAGTCCGAAAATGATTTTGAATATCGTCCTATATCATCAAGCCGTCACGAAAACTGGGTTATTCATTGACCTGCAACAAGGACCGTTCTACGTCTATCGTTGAAATTTGGTGCTCACACAAAACGCTGGATACAAGGAGACCATTACTAGCTATGTTCATTCTTGTCCACACCATTGTTCTTCTTGCGTTTTAACTTTCGATATGTCTGGCTCAGAACGCTTTATTGACTTGACTGCCATTAGATATACGCAGCTCTTTATAAATAAATAAATAATTTAAAAATTCTTTATTGCACAAAAACTAAATTAACTTAAAATTAATGTGCACAGGCGTTCTTTATGCCGTAAGGCATTTTCCACCAGCTAACCTTTATCTAACTCTAGACGTCATAAACTAATATGCGTGTAGGTAAACCACGTAGTATTTATCCTTTGTTCCGAACCCACTCCTTTTGTTTACAACACAGGTTTTTGCCTGAAAAATCAATGCGCGTCGATTATTTTTTATTATTTTATTGATTTGTGTAATCTTTGTGCTTGTTGTCTCACAATACCTACTTGATAAATTTGGTAATATTCTATTAATTATAACTAAGGTTAAAAATCCTTATCTTAAGCTATTTTGTTTGCTAAAACGTTAGCGAATTCACCAGTAACGGATCAGCGTGCGCTAGGGGCATACTCTGTCGTCGAACTAGATTAACATGATGCAAGATAAAGATAAAAGCGCACTGGTGTGAAGACACACACACTGTCGCACAATAAAGATGTGGAATGCTCTTTAGCCTCTGTGTTTCCACTTTCCTATAACCAGGAGTCCTTCAAGCGAAGTGTGAAAAGGCATCTAATCAAGCCGGCATAGTGTTAGGGACTGATGTCGGACATAAGGGTCTGATTCCAGTTGCTAACATTGATGGACCCTGCGCGCCATTTACTATCAGGTGGGCGCAGGGTCACATGTCATACTAGTATTTTAAAAAAAATTTTTTTTTTTCTTTTGTGGTTTTAATTAGTTAGTTAAGGGGTTCGCTGTCAATTGGAAACTTTAACAGGAGTTCGTGGAGACAAAAGTTTGAGTAACCCTGATCTACACGATTGAAATCAACTCAAAGATCAAATGAAGGATAAAATTCTGTCTGTGACTAATTTTAACTCTATAATATCTCGGTATCTGCAATATCTCGCGGACTATGCTACTCCTGGTAGACCACCAAACCTTGAACTAGTTGGTGATAAGGACAACTCGATGGGTTCAAAATAATCGAAAATAAAAATGTCGTTTTAGTATTGTAGGATTAACGTTGGCCCTAAACGACCGCGTTGGCAATAATATATGCATTATGGAGCCGGCCATTCCAAATACTAGTATATAAGTCTATTTATGTTATCTGATTTCATATTTAAAATCAAGTTATAAATAACTGAAAACATTCAATGAATATTTCATGATAGATTCATTTATTTTTGTGTAGCGTTTTAAATATTTTGAGATATTCATAGTAAGTATTACCTACTTTAGATGGCTATATTTTATTTATGTTTGAGTTGTTTGCCTAGGTAATTTATAATACGCAAAATGATGTTGCTGTTATTTAGTATTAGAATTTCTTATCAATTTAATAAAACTATTAAAAATAATATTAATAAAATTACATTATAGATTAAAAGCTACCTAAATTATAAATTTAAATATAAACTATAAATAAAAAATGACCTCTAGAGACGTCCCATCCGAGATAGTCAAAATGAGACTGGCAACATTTCCCCTCTGTATAGCGAGGCTAATGCGTTGGCAGAATTAATTGCCAGCCTTCCTGTCTCCAGACCTTTCTGTCAGCCGGTTTGACAATTTCTTGGCCAAGCGTCTCGCTGAATACTAATAACACATTTTTAATTAAAATTACATTATTTATACAAAAGTCACAGTTAACTAGGCGCGGTGGCGGCTCGGTTGTAACAGCGCTTTCCTTAAAATTCCACAAAGGTCGGCATCAATCAGGAATCAAATTTTCTTATCTACGTTTGTCATAGGTTTACAACATCACCTTTCATGTGCACGTTAAGCCGTCTCGGTCCCACTAATACCAATTTGTGAAATCGTTAATACATTGATATTAGATCCTCGCCAACCCGTCTGACCAGCGTGGCGAGTTTAGGTCCAATTCTTTAGATATATGTTCTGAAAGGCCCATCTCCAACAATGGAGGTCTAGGATGTGTTCTAGGGGCTGTAATGAATGAAATGAATTACAGTTAACTACAAATTACACTACAATGTTACTTAGCAGAGTCTTTATTTATCTTGTCTTTATTTAACTTAACACGAAGGTTACCATTTTTTATTTTACTGATTCCGTGCATATTAAAGATATTTACGACGTTTTGTTTTATTGTTTATAGCTGTAATAAGCGGCCCTATTACATCTTGTACGCAATTGGCCGAGCAAGTTTTATATCCTTAGCGTCTTGCGCAGCAGGAGATCATTCGCAGAAATTTTAGTAAGGCGCAATCGCAAGCTTGGGGCTGTGAGCGTCATTCAATAGCGGAATAAAAAAAAATGTACAACCCTAGAACACAAAGAGACCTACACTGTTGGAGATGGCAATCACCAATCCAAGTTTGGGTGCTTAAGAGTATGATTAACAATAATGTACCATATTGTATTGTTAATTTCTTACCGAGCTGTATTATTTAACTTGCAAGAGAAAGAAATACATAAATATCTTAGAAGTCTTGTTTCTTTATTGAAAAGATGTTCGATATTTCGTTAATTGAGTCGTGTGATTTGAATATTCGCGGTAACGCCTTTGTGCGCCGGCGCACTTCGCGTCGATGACGTTCCATCGTCTCGACGCCCTCTAGTAGTAATAGTCTATGCTTGGTGCACTTCCTGTTAATGACGTTTCCGCCGAAAACAGCGCTCTCTCGAGAGAGAGTCGAAGCGCGGTCGCCGGTCGAAGCATATCGTTGCTCCCAAAATTAATTCGTAATTATTCGCTGTGATTGTGCCGTGGACCTGCAGTAATTTCGGCTGTGTCCTCATCATCACCATCCATTCCGCGGCTATTAAAACCACCAAGGAATTCGGTCACCAGTTCGATACCCGGAATAAAGGTTAGTTGCTGCTAATTTCATTTCTTTCGCTCAATTTCGGAGTATTTTCACCAGCGCCTAGTCGTTTCCCGTTCAAAAGTCCTTTTGACTTGTTTCCTATTGTTATTTTTGCAAATAAAATGTCAATGGCCTTGACTGTATACTCAGGAAGTGCAAAATATTTAACTAGTAGGTATATATTTATAGATACTAAAAAATATGTTCAAATGAATATTTGGAATCTCAAAATAGTCAACTGCTTCCGTGGTCTAGCGGTTAAGTCCGTGGATTTGGAGTTTAGGTACTTAAATATTTAATTTATTTGTGATAGTTCTCGAGTTAGGTACGCTAGAGACATAGACGAGCCGTTTGGCATGATGGGCCTATAGTAAGTTTGTCTAAATGACAGACAGTGGGGTTGTCCAGGCCCAGATGTCTAATTGGCCAGGGATGGGGACATTACCCCGTTCTCCCCGGCATGATTTTAGCGGGTAATCACCAATTAAAGTGCTGAGCTTCGTTACTGGTATAACAGCGCTCGTGTGGTTCACGAACCCAGGGGGTCTGGGTTCGACTACTTCAGCTCTCCTCCAGGAGCACATCTCTAGGAAGCAAGACAGAGCGATATTTTGGAGATGCTTGAAGTGTCCGTTGTTGGCCCGATAGCACATACATACGTCTAGTCAGGCCGGAATCTTGAGCTATAACGGAGTTCCGCCGGGAACTATGGCGCTCGGTAGACCACACTGAGCGATGCATCCGCTTCTTAAAAACACATTTAAACTAATGTAGAAAATGAATAATCCTAACAAGCAGTTTAAAATTGCATTATAAATTCACTCCTCCAGCAGATATTCAGATTCACTAACTGTTTCTGCAGCCCGTCAATGGAACAGGCTGCCTTTATTTATCCGACAGGCACCGTCTCTAAATATATTTAAAAAACTCTTAATTTCTCACCTTCTTAAAAAACAAAATGCATCCTAATCTCCTTTCTTTAACATATAGGTATTATTATTTATTTTAAATATGCACGTATTTTATTTATTATTTATACACAGTATATTTTTATTATCATCTTAGATGTTTAAACCATATACTTACCTACGTACCCACATATTTATTGATTTTACTTATTATAATATTTTGATCTTTTTGGTTAATTTCTCTTACTCTGCACCCATAATATTCTTCTCTCACTCTCCCAAAGGTTAGCTGGTAGAGAATACCTTTATGGTATTATGCTCGCCTATGTACATGTTTTTATATTTTATATTTTGTGTGCAATAAAGAATTTTATTATTATTATAAAGTATATTTTTTAGTTACTTGTACATGTATGTAAATACAAGTAACAGCTTGGGGCGCTCAGGTTAAAAGTATCCACCCCGCATGGATACGGTCGTGAAACGATCATTTGGATTCATTTACAACGTTTGACTCCCACGCCCGTTCTCTTCGTTCTTCGCACAATAATCAGCTTGCGATTACTCTCCACTCTTCTAGTATATATTCAGAATCTCTCACTGTTTCTGCAGCTCGAAAATGAAACAAACTGCCGTTGTCAATCAGACTGGCACTTTCGTTAAACATATTTAGACATCTACTAACTTCTTACTTTCTTAAAAAGTTAAATGTGAAGTAATTTCTAAACTTAACATGGATTATTATTATTGATGTAAATTTTATATATACCTATTCATATTTATAATATTATGTGTATGTATTTATATATTTATTGAAGTGTATATTTAATGATATTAGTTATTATATTTTTTTCCTTTTAACTCCGCATCCCACAATTTCTTTTGTCGTTCTCCCAAAGGTTAACTGTTAGAGAATACCTATAATAAAGTATTATGCTCACCTATATACTTTATTAAATTTTAGATATTTATATTGCAATAAAGATTTTTAACTTTACATGTAAGTCATTGCAAAATGAAGTTTGTTATGACGTATGTAGTTATACCTTCTATTTCCGTGTTAGTGAATTAGTTATATTTGCTTGTGCTATATTTTGGCACGCACGGAACCAGCGGCTTGTGCCAGAGATTATCGCGGCTTGTCAAACTTGCCATTTTTTGCACCAAACCCGCTGCCAACCATTTAGAACTACGTCGGCGTTAAATACCTACGTACTTACTACTGGTTTTATTCAGAAATGTTTTGCCAAGCCAGCTCTACTTTCAGTGATAGGTACTCGTACATTTACATGAAACAAAAAAACATTGAGAACCTGTTTTAGAGACGTAAGTTTAGAAACATTTCGTAGGATTATAAATAAACATAAGCAATATTTCTGTGTTATTTTTATGTAAATTTCACCATGGCAAGCTTACAATATCAGTTCTCCTTGAACTAAAAAAAATGGCATTTGACATCATTGCAAATGGCACATACTTTCAACGAGAACAACAAATAGGTGACAGGCGGACTGATGGTAGTAATTTGCCCTGTCTGCCGGGGCACAGTAAAGTGTATCACACGTCTCGGAATCAGGCTCAAATTGCCGTCATGCCCAGTCAAGCCGGCATAGTGTTGGAGACTGGTCAGTCAGTCACTAAGTCATCTCAGACCCCCCCCTTCCGGGGGAAGACGGGAATTTGTAACGAGGTGTTGGCCTCCTAACAAAAATAGCATTCGCTGCACGTAACTACGGACAGGGCGTGGGAACCTTTCATCATCATCATCATCAGCCTGTATCTCTCCACTGCTGGATGTAGGCCTCCCCTAAGGCTCGCCACTTAACGCGATCTTTCGCTACCCTCATCCGACCCCCACCAGCGACCTTCTTTAGGTCATCTGTCCATCTGGCGGGGGGTCGTCCCACTCTGCGTCTTCCCGTACGTGGTCTCCACTCTAGAACCCGTTTGCCCCATCGATCGTCGGTTCTGCGGCAGATGTGTCCGGCCCATTGCCACTTCAGCTTGCTAATTTTAAAAGCTATGTCTGTAACTTTCGTTCTCTGACGAATATCAACGTTTCGAATTCTATCCACCAGAGATACACCAAGCATAGCTCTCTCCATGGCTCGCTGAGCGACCTTGAATTTATGGACCAGACCCATTGTTAGTGTCCACGTCTCTGCTCCGTACGACATTACCGGGAGGACGCACTGGTTAAAGACCTTAGTCTTTAAACATTGTGGTATAGACGATGAGAGGATGTGCCGGAGTTTCCTGCACATCTTTATTTTAGGAACCTTTATTATAGGTTAAATTTAATACGAGCGGGCGCGGCGGAGGCCGCGGAATGTCATCGTGATCAGGCTATCAAATCGCGCGCCATGCGCCGTGGAACCTCGGGAGGTCTAGCGTGCAGAGGGGCCAGATCTCTCACGAGTGGGAAATTTGACCTCTCTGCCCGTGCGAACATTCCCTTGGCTAGACGGCGCACGAACTCATCCAGTGTTTCCATCCGCAGATCGCGGAGAATGACGTCATTTCTCACATAGCGCGTGGCGCCGACAATGGTACGCAGCGTGAGGTTCTGTTGAGCCTGCAGCCGGCCTCGCTGGGCCTTAGATGTTAAGGCGTACCATGCCGGAGCGGCGTATGTGAGACGAGAGCGAATATAGGCTTTGTAAATAAGCAGCTTGGTGTGCAGAGCCAATGTGGATGCAAACACTGGACGTAGTTTGGCTCGGGCCAAACGTGTCGTGTTCACGGTGACATTCACGTGGTCGCTCATGCTGAGGCGTCTGTCTATCGTGAGCCCTAGGTACTTGACCTTCGGGGCCCATGACAGATTTTCACCATACAGCTGAAGAGGGGAAACTGAGAGAGTTGCCGCTTGCCTCTCTACTTGGAGCATGATAGCTTGCGTTTTCGCCACATTCACCGACAATCTCCACTTGTCTAGCCATTCGGGGAGCAGATCGAGACAGCGCTGCATCTTCTTCACCGCGTACTTCTTATTCGTAGAAGAAGTATAGTACGCGGCGTCGTCAGCAAACAGCGCTAGCTCGACCCCCTCCGCCAACGGTATGTCGTCGGCGAATCTGGCGTAACATAGAGGCGAGAGGCAGCTCCCTTGCGGGACGCCGGCTCGTATGGGACGTGGGGAAGAGAACACGCCCTCCACTGCCACGTGAAAACTTCTGCCTTCTAGAAAGGAAGCCAACACTTTTGTTACCCTAACAGGGGTGGGGGATGTAGAGATCTTGTACAGGAGCCCGTTGTGCCAGACCCTGTCGAAAGCCTTCTCCATGTCCAGGAATACTGCAGCCGTGACATGCTTCTTCAGTGAAGAAGCCGTCACGTGGTGCAGCAGCCTGGTCAGTTGCAAGGTGGTACTGTGTTCTGCCCTAAACCCGAATTGTTCGTCTCTAGGACAGATGTTAGCGCTCAGAACCTGCAGCAATAGTTTCTCAAATGCCTTGGAGACAGCTGAGAGCAACGTTATCGGCCGGTAGCTCTCCGGCTTTCTCACGTCTTTGCCCGGCTTGGGCAGCATGATGACGCGTCCCTCCTTCCACGCGGTTGGGAAATGTCCGCAGCGCATGATGGCGTTACAAAGGCTGGTGAGAGCCACGACTGAGCGTCGTGGCAGACACCTTAATGCCATGTTTGTAACGCCATCGGCGCCCGGGGCCTTTCGCAACTTGGCGCGGGAGCAGACACGCCCCACCGTACTAGGCGCGAAGAAAACCGGGTCGTCTCCTGCCGCCAACGGTGCCGTCAGGTAGTCCTCGACATGTTGGTCCACCATTGCTGTGTGTTCTGGATTCTTGATCGGGTTTGGGGCGAACTGGAGCTCTAGACTTTCGGCAAAGATCTCGGCACGGTCCCCTGCACGAAACCTCAATGTGCCATCACTGGAGAGCAGCGGTCTCACGGGAGGCCGCTCTTTGGCTAATTGAGAGCATAGGCGATGCACGTTCGGAACGTTATCGCCTATGGAGTCAATGTGAGCCTGCCAACGGCTTTCGTCACAAAGATCCAACTCTCTCCTTATCCTGGCCGAGAGAGCGTTCAGGCGCGTCTTCTGCGTCGGACAGCGAGTGAACTGCCACTCTTTCCGCAGCCGCCTCTTTTGCGTAATAAGTTCTCGCACGTGTTGGGGAGGGAGGAGAGTCCCCGCCCTACCCACCACGGCGGTAGAGGCTCGCTCTTGTGCGCTGCGGATCTGTCCGACGATTTCGGACGCTAACCTGTCCACTTCCTCGGGTGTGGATGCAGGGAGAGGTGGAGAATACTCGGCCATAAGGGCTGCGAACTTGGACCAATCAGTTCGCCGCTGCGGCGCTCTCAACGAGACTCTGGTGGGGTGTCCTTCCAATAACACGAGGACAGGATAGTGGTCCGACTCTAGGTCGTATAAGACTTCCTGAGTCGGCGTCTTCGGAAGCCCACGGGTAATGAGTATGTCCAGGACATCGGGCACGCCCGACGCGTTCCCTGGTGGGACCCGCGTGGGGCTGTCCGGCCCGGCCACCTCATATCCGTGGGCCTCAGAGTCCGCCAGGAGCCTCTCGCCCTGAATATTGGCGACTGTTGAGTTCCAAGCTGCGTGCTTACAGTTCATGTCTCCGGCCAGCATTGTCGGAGTCTCGTTCGTCAATAGACTCCGGATATCCGACAACACTAGGGGGGTTGCATCTCCAGGCGGCCTGTAGACCGCGTAGAGCTGCAACTCCGTTCCGTCGACCTGAACCAAAACACCCAGCGCATAGACAGACTGCCATTGTGCTATTGGAAGCGGTTGGTGCACTACTCTTTTGCGGACTAATACCGCCAGGCCCCTGTAGGCTCTGCCTGTTGGGGAGATCTCGTCCTGGCGGTAGATGTGGTAGTTGGGGATTTTGAAATTTTCCCCTTTAGAAAATTGAGTCTCGCTGATCAGCGCCACGTCGACGCGCTGCTCGGCCAGGAACGCACGGAGCATTCGGTTTTTGCGACGCAAACCGTTGGCATTCCAGTGCACGACCCTTAGAGGGGGAAGGGCTGTGACACGGCAGATCCCTCTGCCCCTCCTTGGGTCGCTTGGACCGCGGCATGCCCTCCAGTGTAAGCTTGGAGGAGTTGGGCGAGTAACGCGACGATCGAGTCGGCCGTGACCGCACACGCGGGTGCGGTCACCGCCGGCGCGGTCGTCGGTATCTGTGGGGGCGGGGGTGCGGTTGTTTGCACCTTAGCAGAAGCTGGGGCGGGTTGGGAAGGCTTATTAAGTTTATTGGCCGCCTTCCGCCCACTTTTGCCCTTGCCCTGCCATCGGCCTGACGGCCCACAATGCGGGTCGTTGGCCTCTGGCATAAGCGTCGTGGGGGCGCTGGTCACCCCCGTGTCAGCGACCGGGCGGGATGAGGGATCGGAGGGCGGGCGAGCGACCGCATCATGCGTGCGTGCTACCGTCCCTGGTGTCAGTCATGGGTGTCTTTATGCTAGTTGCTAACATTCATGGACCTCGCGCGCCAGTTACCATCAGGTGGGGGCAAGATCACATGTTGTGCTAGTATATAAAAAAATACAAATACATTATTGATTTATCGTAATTTTATTAGAAATAGGACCCAGTACCTCCGCTCAGTATTTTTATCTGTAACCGCTAGCCCCCATGGCAGTGATAAAAGGCGCACTATTTTAGGAAAAGCTGAACACTATCGCAGACGGAATTCTGCAATTCTTTTCACATTTTGTCCCCAACATAAGAGGGGCGTTATTATTTTGAACTCTTTGCTTTGTAGCTCGACTATTGAGAGGAGTAGGGTTGCTAGACTTTTTCTGTTCTTTTAATACGTTTATAATTTTAATATATTTTTCTTATTATACTTAACTGATCTTTTTACTACTGTATTAAATAATCGGCATTGTCTACACTAATTATTATTTTCATATAAGTATTTTTGTTATAAGTATAGGTGGTAGGCGGACTGATGGTGGTAAATTGACCAGTCCGCCGGGGAGCGGAAGTCCCACCGTTCGTGCTGATAAACCCAGTAAAGTGTATCCACACATTTCCGGATCAGGCTCGAATTGCCGTCATGCCCAGTCAAGCCGGCATAGTGTTAGGGACTGATGTCAGTCATGAGTGTCTGATTCCAGTTGCTACGAGGGGCGTTCAAAATATTCTCGGTATTGATACGTTACAACCTCTTTTATATATATATTTGTTACTGGCCGCTAAGATTCATCCATTGACATTAAAAAAAAGTAAAATTGGAACCGAGATGTTCTTTTGTTTTTCTGCAATTGCCGAACAAACATGAACACCATGAGCGAATTAACAATTTTAACGAAATTAGAGCACCGATCCGTCATAAAATTCTTGACAAAACAGGGTAAAAATCAAAAAACCATAAAAGAGGAAATGGATTGTGTTTACCGTGAGTCTGCTCCTTCTTTATCTACTATTCAAAAATGGTCAAGCGAATTTAAGCGTGGAAGGGAGAGTATTGAAGATGACCCTAGACCTGGCCGGCCTGTAGTGGCTACCTCACAAGAAAATATTGATAAAGTGGAAAAACTTATATTGGAAGACGGCCGAGTGAAGGTAAAATCTATAGCTCAAATAACCAATCTCTCTATTGGTACCGTACATGACATTATACATGACCATCTTAATATGTCAAAAGTAAGTGCAAGATGGGTTCCGCGAATGCTGACGCTTCTTCAAAAGGATATGCGTGTGGCTTGCTGTTCAGATTTTATCGACCTGTGTGGTGAAAATCCCGATGAGGTGCTGCAATAAATAGTTACTGGAGATGAAACCTGGGTTCATCATTATGACCCAGAGAGCAAACAGGAGTCCATGCAGTGGCACATTAAGGGTTCAGCTCATCCCAAGAAGTTCAAGGTAATCCCGTCAGCTGGCAAGGTCATGGCCACAATATTTTGGGATTGTGAAGGAGTTTTGCTTATCGATTATAAAGAAAAAGGTGTAAATATCACAGGGCAGTACTACGCTAACGTTATACGTCAATTAAGAGATGCGATCAAAGAAAAGAGGCGAGGAAAGTTAACCAAAGGTGTTCTGCTTCTGCATGACAACGCCCCTGTCCATACTGCTCATATTGCCAAGGCAGCTATTGTTGAATGTGGGTTTGAAACTGTTACTCATCCACCCTATAGTCCGGACTTAGCCCCAAGCGACTTCTTTTTGTTTCCCAATCTTAAAAAGGATCTGCGTGGAAATAAATTTTCTGACGATGAAGCGTTGAAGACGGCCGTGGAGGAGCATTTTTACACCAAAGATAAAAAATATTTTTATGAGGGATTAAAAAAAATAATTGATCGATCTTATAAGTGTATGAACATAGGGGGGGAGTATATTGAAAAATAAAAATATCAAACTTTTCGTACTTGTTTGTTTTTATCCACATACCGAGAATATTTTGAACGCCCCTCGTAACATTCATGGACCTTACGCGCCACATACCATCAGGTGATTAACATACGATGAAGAATAGCATATAAAACACTTTACTGTCTATCACCCAATATATTTAGGTTTTAACATTTTTGACGAACTTAACAATATACTTATTCAATTTAAACTAATCACGTTAGTCTAAACTAAAATAGGGTTTATGGTGCTGATATATTCACCATAGGTAAACACCTCTAATTATTAATAATAAAAAATATATAAAGTCTAAAATTATGGTAAATTTTAACTTTTTACAACCCTGTTGCAGCCACACCAATTTGATACGCCAAGCAAACCGCCTCGCTTAACTTCTCATTGCTGTCTCAATGGTCATTCAACCTGCAGATATTGTCCAAAAACTTGAGGCTACATTCTACAAAATAGAATCAACAAACTCGTACATGCTTAAAGACAGTTTATAATAATCAAAATATCTCTAAATAGTTCGTAATTTTATTTCCTAGAAATTTCATAGACTACATTTTTATCAGACTTAAAAAATCTTTTAAATATGTACATATTGAATTGTGCCAGCGAGAGCTGTAAAACATACACCGAGAAAAATTGATATTGAATGTAATCGCAGTGTGCCAGGTTGGGTAATGTTTATTACAAAGAAAGTAATACGAATGATTTATTGTATTGTATAGAGAATACCTCTTAAAACGACTAGGCGTCCAAACCAATAATTCATCAGAATTGCTTTCTTGGTAATTAGTCTGTTGCTAATGATTATTTGGCCTTGAGACCATGGGTCCGTGGGGGCCAAGAAGTTATTTAAAGAACTGTCTAAGCGGCTGGTTAATGCTGTATGTGACAAGAGGGTTTTTTTCGCGCAGATAATCAGCATCGCTGTGCAGCGGGAAATTGCTGCAACTGTTCTTGGTTGAATTTTCTCTACTCAAAGGGTCACCGGTCGCCAAGCGGAGGTTTTTCCCAAGCTCACAAGAGAACGCCAGACCCATAGTTTCCGACTGCTAATGGGATGAAGTGGTGATTTACGATGATCTCCGCATACTTGTTGCGTTTAAGGGGCTGACTCTGCAGCGGCCCCGGGTTTCTTATGGCTGGATGTCACATGTGACCGACAGAGTGTGTCAACAAATGTGGCATCCTAAACCAGTGCACGGCCTCGTATGTATGTAATCAACGACATCCCATCCAAACGCCTACCATCAGACCTAACTATCCCCTATGGTTCGAGGATTCAGGGGATATTAGCTGATATAAGCGCTATTGACCGGATGTCATTAATTGCATGTTGACTTGCATTTACATTTTTTGCACAAAAACATTTTATTATGATTTCCTGACATAAGCTGTACATGTGTGTAGCTCTAGTGTTTTTATCATGTCATGTCCCTTTCATAGGTGAGATTATAATAATTTATCCTAAGAGAGATATAAATATTAAAATAGTAATCAATGTTTGACGAATTGATTGAAGAAGTATTATGTTTTTTCAAAAATGTAAACAATTTGTTTTCAACACAATGTAGGCATTTTCATTAAGCATAATTAATTATAATTAACACTAATGAATTCCGCCAACAGTTCCGTAATACTTCATGACGACTTATTTACAACTTTATGTTTGATATGAAGGAGTAATAAACAAAACATAATTAGTTTTTTATTGCTCCAGTCATACCTATTTGTACAACTTTTATTACAAATGAACTTTTATGTAGATATTACTTGGTTGTAGAAGCTTACAACTCCTCGCCATCCCGTCCGATTGGCGAGTGTAGGCCAAATTCTCTAGATATATTTTCTGGAAGGCCCATTTCCAACAGTGGAGGTCTAGGACGCTGTGTTCTAGGGGCTGTAATGTTAAACTAAAATTTGATACCTGGTTGAAAAACCAAAAATATACTCGTATTTAATTTATTATTGACATCTCTCGGTTCAATTTACGCTAGAAAAATCAACAAGCTTGCCACTTGTCATGATGAGATTAGAAGTTAGCTAAATTAAA
This sequence comes from Tinea semifulvella, assembly GCA_910589645.1. Taxonomy (NCBI): domain Eukaryota; kingdom Metazoa; phylum Arthropoda; class Insecta; order Lepidoptera; family Tineidae; genus Tinea; species Tinea semifulvella. The sequence continues at coordinate 13,472,323 of OU342585.1, forward strand.
AAAATCTCTTTACAAAAAGCGAGGTTTCTGACAACGGGAAGGGTTTAAGATCCTGATGATATAAATATTCATTATCATTACAGCCCCTTGAACACAGAGTCCTAGACCTCAACTGTTGCTGATGGGTCTTCCAGATTTTTTTTGAGAATTTGGCCTACTCTCGCCACGTTACAATGACCAGACGGGTTGGCGAGGGTCTGATGTAGTACAAGTTTGTATTGATGGAACCGGGACCAACGGCTTAACGTGCTTTCCGAGGCACGGGAGCTGTGGTGTTGTAAATCAAAGTACGTAGAAAAAGTGTATTTCACATTGGTATATGCCAGGATTCGAACCCACCTCTTTAGGATGTTAAGCAAAGCGTTCTTACAACCGAGCGACCACCGCGCTATTACAAATATTATTTAGTGGCCTACCCTCGCCACGCTACACTGACCAGACGGGTTGACGAGGGTCTGATGTAATTTTTTTGTTAATGAAAATTTATAATTGCGTCAACAAGTTTGTATTAGTGGAACCGGGACCGATGGCTTAACGTGCTCTCCAATGCACGGGAGTTGTGGTGTTGAAAATCAAAGTACGTAAGAAAAGTGTATTTCACACGCCACCACTGCGCTCTTACAAATATTATTTAGTGCCTATTAAAATGCATTGCATAAGCTGAAAGTCATGACAACGACTAAAAAGGTCTCATAAATATGGCTAGTCGTGAAGATTTGCTGTTTGGTGCACATTTTATTTTGCTCGCTAACTTCGTGACAGTAACATTTATAGCAGACATGCCCTGGGGCCGCGATAAAGACGCTTTTATTCACTACCTATCATTGACCTAATGTCAAAACCGGACAAATTGTTAATATTGTAATTTTTATTATTTTTTTATATTTATTTTATCACATGCGTTTATACGGAAGTTGTTGAGTTGGATGCTGTGAAATAAATGCACGTTAGCTATTCCAATACGAAAAATTTAATGACGTATTTAAAACATATAGAAACAACTCGTTTATAGGGAAACCTACTTATTAAATGCTACATTTAATTAAAATAAAAGAAGAAAATACAGACAGTGCTTGGTGTAAGAAGGTCAAAGTTAAAATATCTGTATTCACATAAATCTATTATAGGTAGTGTTGCCCAATCTTGGTCGTGGTCTTGCAGTCTTGCCTTGTTCTTGCTTTTTTGCAAGACCAAGAGCAAGACTACCGATATGTTGGCAAGACCAATAACAAGATTAACCCTAGTCTTGGTATTGGTCTTCCGCAAGAGACTCTTGCTGTATTTTTTTCTAATTTCGCCTAAAATGGTCATTTTTCTTTTTGTGCTTACTATTTTTTATTTTCATTAATTTGGCAACTGTTTCGTGTCTAGTGTGATTGCTAGTTCCACGCGTAATGTCTTTGTACTGTATTCCCTCTTTTGTTTAAATCCATGCATGCTGTAGGTAATATGGAAGTTAATTAGTCCTTATCCTTCGTTTTCTTTCATGGCAGAAAAACTTGTCCTAGGAGTCTTTAGAGATCATATGTGCTAGGAGTTCAGCTTAAGCTAAGCTTTAAGCTTATATTAAATTAATTATTTTCAGCCTGATATCGTCATAAGCTAATGCACCAGTTTAAGCAAAGAAGTCTATGATATTCAAACCATATAAAAGCTTCCTAGATTTATAATTCGCGTTAACCAAAAAAGTTGTATAAAACGCTCGGTCTCCGCATCAAATCAATGCGAGGAACATTTTAAGATTTTAAAACATGATTTTGTTGTAAATTGTTTCTATAATCCGTTAGAACTTGCCCTCAGGGAAGGGAAGCGTTAGCTTACAAAGATAACAGCAGCTGATTTAATAAGAACATTAATAAATGTTAATCTTAAGGCTGCTTTTCCGCCAGAGAGATGCAATAAAGCTGTGCCCGAGGAAAATATCAATCAATAGTACTCCTCATTTTTAAAGAATCTGTGTAAAACTAAAAATAAGAATAAATAACTAATATATTACCTGCTTCAAGTAAAAATAAATTACATTTAACACACAAAATTGTGAAATTGTTGTTTTAGCAGTTAAAGTCTCTTTGGATGTCTCCAAAGACGTAAATATCTGGAAATATTGCAGCATGATTGCAGATTCAGATTGCATTCTGGAAATATGTTTTGAATCTTGTGTCTGGGTTATTTTGTCCGTGTACACTTAGTTTGATTAGTTCTAGAATGCAGTTTATTTTTCCATGCATTAGCTTGTGTAGCAGTTCTAGTGGAAAAAGGTTACCTGAGCGAGATATGGGTATTGTTCTTGGTCCTGCACTCTTTATCTTAGTCTAGGTATTGGTCGTGCGCTAGTCCATTATAAAAGTCTGTTACATACATTAATTCACTAAATTGATAATTTTGTCTTCAAACAATTCAGTAAATTAAGTCACAATGTAATGTGAAATTCGTTCGTAATTTACTTTCCAACTCATTGTTTTATCACAGAGTATATTCATTTGACTTCGATTGTTTTTATTATTGTTATTGTCGATTGTTTTCACAAATTGATTAATATAACAAAACATGGGCTCATTGTTGTTACATACTGATATGATTTTCTTCCAGTATTAAATACACTGTGGCAATAGTATGTTTCTTCAACAGCTAGTGGTTTCTTTATTTATTTATTTAATCGTTAGAAGTTTTAGAGCATCATCGAGCTTACCTATATAAACTGTGTTATTGTACCACTGTAAGTCGAGCTTTGTTACTGACATTTTGACTGGCCATAAGTGACTACTTATTAATAGTTTATTACAATTAATAGTTTATTAAACATTTTTATTTGTAATAAACTATTAATAAGTGGTCACTTATGGCCAGTCAAAATGTCAGTGACAAAGCTCGATTCGCCATACGCAATGCCATGCTGGTACCAACACTTATGTATGAAAGCGAAACGTAGATATGTCAGAATACGCATGAGAGTAGAGTTAATGCAGTAGAAATGAAGTAGTTGCGTCGGATATGCGGCATCACTTTGACGGACCGCATACGTAATGACGAAATATGCAAAAGGGTAGGTATGAAAGAAAGCATAGGGACAAAAATAAGGAAAGGCATGCTCCGATGGTTCGGACATGTTGAAAGAATGAGTAAAGAGAGATTGACGAACCAGATATATGTATAATGGGTAAAAGAAGCCCTGGCAGACCAAGACTTACCTATCACGATCAAATACATAAAACTATAGCTGAAGATGCATTCAAAAGCTATCAAAACAAAAGAGCATGTATGAAGAGGTTGATTAATGTCGAAGAAACGAAAGAGATATGTCGTGACAAGTGGCGCTCAGTTGTCTCTGCTTACCCCGCGGCCGCAAGGAATTTGGCGTGAAGATACGTATGTACCTATATAAAAAAATATATGAAAATAAAATTTTGATAGCGTTTAGAATTGACAGCGTTCGTTATACAATTACTTACATAACGTTTGGGTTTCAAAAACAGAATTTGACTTTGTTTATTGGAATCTTACTGTGTGTGTATGCCTGTTCCCTACAATCTTTAAATAAAACTATAATATAAAACTTGATTAAATAATAACTAAAACATCAATAAATAATTTTATTTGTTTATTGTAAGAACGGTGCTGGCTTGGTTGTATCACGCTTTCCAATCCAAAAAGATTCGCAGTTTCCCCAGCATGTTGGTGAGATGAGATTCATAGATTTACAACACCTTTGTTCCCGTTTTTCGAAGAGCACGAAGGGCTGCCGGCCTCTGTTTTACTAATACTTGCGGAATTGTTAATAAATTGTCATTAAAATAGACATCAGACATTCGCTAACCCGTCACCAGAGCGCGGCGTGTCGAGTGTAGTCCCAAATTCTCCTGAATATTCTTCTGGAAGACCCATCTTTAACAGTGGAGATCTGGAACTCTTCTACGGACTGTGATGTGATATGATATGATAGCTATACTATACATATACAGGAGATTAAAATGGCTTAAAAATATATGCTAAGATTAGATTTACTAGATAAAAATTAACTTTATCGGCTGTTACATAAAATTCTAGTGTTATTGTCCAAGCTTCTAGGTCCAGTAACTAATAAATATTAGGTTACTTACAATGATAATTTAGTATAGATTCGTTTTACACAAGAAACGCATAGACACTAAATTTGCGCTTTTTTTTCTGTCAGTTTAAACATTGAGGTTATTGGAATCTTCTGACCATTTAGTCTTTTCCTAGCTTACTCAGCAGACCGGTTTTCTGCTTAGTCTTACCCACAAGCTGGGGAATCATTTAAAATAAATACGCGTCACAAATGCTGTAATATTAAATATAGGTAAGTAATTAAAATTTCACAAAAAATAATAATATATATTAACTAAACCTAACAAAACATTAATCTACAAATAAAAAATGTCCTCTAGAGACGTCCTATCAGATATAGTTTCAGACAGACTGGCAATATTTCCCCTCTATATAGCGAGGCTAATACGTTGGCAGAAATAATTGCCAGCCTTCCTGTCTCCAGGCCTTTTCTTTCGTCCACTTTGACAATTCCTTTGCGAGACGCTTGGTTGAGGATCCACATGAGCCTATAGTTTCTACCTCAAATGGCGCAAATCGTAACCTATATACAGAGGTTAGCGTATTTACGCAACTCAAAAATTCTATCGCGTATACAGTTATTATGCGTAACATAATAATACGATAATCCAATAGACCCTAAAAAGTCATCCTTAAAGTAATATTTAATAATAAAGCTTTCTTCATTCAATGAAAAAAAAATATCCTTATGTAATTTATAAAAAAATAAGATTCAAATTATCTAGAAATATGTTCTGGAAGGATAGGACTTTCAGCATGGATGACTAGGATTCTGTGTTCAAGAGGCTGGGATGAAATTTTAATGCAATTTCAACGCTTCACTCAGGAGCTTTACACACTAGCTAGTTAGTTATTTCTTGGGTGGATTTTAGGAACAAGAATATTCAATATGATTCAAAAAATCCACCCGTAATTCAATCCATCAACATTTTTTAGTACTTACATAATACCATTGTGGATTATTTGGGATGGATTTACGAAATAATTCAGCTTAATTAACATATCTATTTTTAAATTATATTAGGTATCATGGTTGCTTTAAGTTTAATGTTAATAACTAATTGCATATAAAAGCCGCAGACAACCACTTCATATGGATATAAAATTTTATAGTACAATTTTATCACCAAATTATAGCTTAATGCGTTTAGGTGTAAAGTAGGTCAGGACATTAACTATTTCTGGTTAAACACTTAGTAAAGTAATTGGTTTATCAAAGAAGTACCGCAATTTCAAGCAAGACAGAAACCAAAGTTTAATGTAATTGTTAAGTTAATTTTAAGGTTGATCAAGCGAGGTGCTGGCAGTGTGGTAGAATAGGTAATAATATTATATTCATAATAGTTTTTATAATTTTGACGGGTCGTTACGCGATTTACCTTAGAGACATATTCAACATACAACGTCGGGAGAAATATGTCTCTAAGGTAAATCGCGTAAAGACCCGTCAAAATTATAAAAACTATAATAATATGTTGCTTAGAAAAGAATATGGATGAATTATTGGTTCGGACGCCTAGTCTTTTTTTTTTTGGTATTCGGGACTTAATGGCGCTTAACATTCTCTGTCTGTCATTCCCTTAGGACAACGTAAGAGTAAAGTATCATCATGACCGTATACCTTCCACGAAACCGCTTTTTATTAAAAATGCGGGTTCACATTTAGCCATATTTGCTATAGACTCATTATGACCAAGTGACAAGCCCGTCGATATCTCGAGCGTACCAAATTCAAGAAATATCAGCAGTAAAAGTAAAGTATTATCACGACCGTTTCTCTTTCGGGGTGGTCAGAAACCACGCTTATAAATAAATAAATAAGCAGATTCATATTTAGCCAACTTTACTATAGACCAATCATGACAAGTGGCATGCTTGTCGATGTCTCCAGCGCGGCGTAGCAAACTCGAGAAATATCACAAATAAATTAAATATTAATTAAATGTATTTATTTACATTAATAAATATGTTTGTGTTCCGACCAGGAATCGAACACGGTACCTACGAGTCTAAATCCACGGACTTGACCGCTAGACCACTGAGGCAGTTTATAAATAAATATTACAAATAAATTATGGTGTCCCGATTTGCCACAGATTTAACCGTTAGACCGCGGAGGCAGTCGGGACAACATAATCAATTTAAATGTAAGAGGCACTACAATTGAAGTGATTAAACACAAAATACAGAAATTTAAAAAAGGTAAGGTTGCTTTAAAATTAAGAAAGCCACTTATTTATTGGTGAATAACCGGCCCTAAGGCAATATAGTTGTGTTACTAAGTAGATACATTTTTATTAGCCACTGTTATGAACGGTGTCCATTTGATGACGGCTTTAGCTGAGCTTGACAAGTTAATTCCCGATTATACGTTATTCATGAAGGCTGTTGTTCACATTATCGCGCCTATCACCCAGAGCTTTCTTTATTTTATTACTTATATCCATTTCCTATGTTGTGAGTCTGTGACACACATCGTGGTTGGATGGCTACTAATCAAAGAGCTTAAACTGAATATCGTTAAATCAACTTTTTTTAATTTTTTATTTCATCATTATCATTACAGCCCCTAGAACACAGCGTCCTAGACCTCCACTGTTGGAGATGAGCTTTCCAGAACATATATCTGGAGGTTTTGGCCTACACTCGCCACGCTGGCCAGGCGGGTTGGCGAGGGTGTGACGTATTTTTTTTTAATGACAATTGATTAACGATTTCACAAGTTCATATAAGTGGAACCGTGAACGGTGGTGTTGTAAATCTATGACAAATGTACTTAAGAAATGTTGTCTATAATAATATTAGGGCTAATCAAACGGACAAATAAAACTGCAGTGTCATGTCGTGGTCAGATAATGACGTCATATAGCCTATGTTCGTCCCAGGATTGGCTCATCAAATGTCAATAAAATCGGTTTAGTATTGTATTCAGCATTAAAAAACGTTGATATTAGTAAGTAGAGATTTAAATCAAAACATATTTCGATGACCTTTAATCGCCGACTCTAGGTACGGCTGTAGATCTCATTTAAATGTCGCCCTTACAAAAGTACGTGACATTTCAAGGTTACAATTTGATGGATTAAAGTTGTTATTCAATACAAATCCAAACTTCGATAATAGATTGCTGAATAAAGCTTTTAGTTTTATTAAAATGATTAGTTGGTATTTAATGCGAATCCTATTTTAGATGTTAGCAAAAAACCTTTTCAAACTTTTAAAGTCACTTTGGCTGAAATAGCTGCTATATGTGCATTCCCGGTTCCAACCCGTCTGTCCAAGCGTGGCGCGAGTTAGGCCAGACTCTTCAGAAATATTTTCTGGGAGGACTTAAAGAAGTTCTAGGGCGCGTAGTAAAAAAATGATCTCAAGATCGATATCAAACTCACCGGCTGCGGCCTCATCATCATCAGCCTCTGAAACACACTCCTCCACTGTTTGAGATAGGCCTTCCAGAAATTTCTGGAGAATTTGCCCTACGCTAGCCAGACGGGTTGGCGAGTGTCTCATGTCAATTTTTAATGACAATTTATTACGTTTAGGGATTTTGAAACAACAAGTACCTGTCATCAAAAGAATACCGAGGGGTGCGCGTTTGTCTGTAGCTAAGAGTTTAGCAGACACTATAATTAAAGTTTGTGATGATAACACAGTGAGTTCTTGGGAAAACTTATTTACTTATGCTTACCGAATTTTAGACGTTGAAAAAAGGAATAAAAAAGGTATTAAAAGTAATTTAACTAAAAGCATTAGATCAAATGTAAGGAATCCTAATCTTTTAAATATTGACAATAACTTTAACTACAATATTCACTGCAAAAATATTATTAGTAAAATAGAAGATAAAGTAGCTGATGGTGACGTAAAAGGTGCTGCTAAACTCCTATTTAGTGATGACGTATTAGCTCCTGATGATCCAGACAATCTGAAATCGGAGATGCTCTCCGAAGTAAACACCCTCAGTCTTTGTCGTCCTCGCCGCTTCCTTCGAACCCTGATCCTTTTCAAAATCCTCTGGAAGCATCTATAGGTGATATGATTCTCTCCATTGCCACGTTTCCTAATGGTTCTTCAGGTGGAATGGATGGAATTACTCCCCAACATTTAAAAGATCTAACTAATAAAAGTAAAAGTAGGAGATAACGGTCTTTTACTTATTTCAGCTATAACCGCATTTATTAAACATTCTACATGTGGGTATTAGTGGATCCGGGACCGACGATTCAACGTGCTCTCCGAGGCACGGAAACGGTGGTGTTGTAAATCTATACGGGTTGAAGACTCAGCTTTACGCAGTGGAAGTTGGTGCGACAGGATTTCTAATAAAATGTTTGCACCACTTACTGAAAGAATTGGGCAGCAGGTCTAAGCAGGTCTCCCGTCAATTCATTTATGGAAAAAGCTTCCAAGACTGCATTAACAGAATCATACAGTATTTCATTGGGTAAGGAGAATGGTGGATGGTAGTCGTTGCGCAATTAAATAAAAAAGGTGGTATCCTTTATAAACCAGCCTATTGTCGGTCGCAAGCCCGAGACACCATTCCTCTCATCTCTTACCCACACACCATGGAATGTTTAGAAATTTGTTTTCTTATCCATGACAAATGTACGTAAGAAAAGTGTACATAATATCTCATTTTTGGATTGAAGGTGTTCTCTAAGTAGGTCGTTTATGACTAGCTTCCTTATTTCCCGTGGGTCATAGACCTCTGAGATGTGGTTCATATCACTTACATATGTATGGCATCCTCGCCAATGTTATTTCTCTTTCAATTCGCAATGTAGTTTATTTACATGCTTTTCTAGCTTTGCTTCCTCTATCCTACTTTGGCTTGTGGTTGTAAACGCTACACTCCGCTACAGGGTTGTCAAATTTTGTGTTTAAACTTTATACGTTTTTTAAAATTATTTTAATTAACACTTGCACCAAAACTTAAAATTAGGTACATAGGCGAGTTTAATGCCTGTTGGGATTCTCTGACAACTAACCTTTGGGATGATGAGAGATTATGGGCAGGGTACAACAATCTAATAATAATAGTCTAATTTATAAATATTAATTATATTTATATTAATTAGGTTTATCTTTTAGTTTATTTAATTTAAGGTTTTGTTTACTGAAATAGGGTTTGCACAAAACTGAAAATATTTTTTTATTTTTTTTTGAGTATGTTATACAGCGTTACTACGGTTCTTAAATATTGTGAATGGACTCGTTATTTATAAATACTCTACATACCAAGCAATTACATAAACTACACAAATATATGTTTGGTCTTAAAAACAAGCCGTACCTGTAGGTACGTGGTCTTAAATATAGCAAAATTTTATGAAAATTAAAACTATTTCGGAAAATTATCATTTTGTATTAACTGTTGGGTTAAGGATAATGAATGAAACTCCCTTAACAACTTTTTATTTAACATTAACAGGGTTTAACGCTTTTTCATCCCTCTCGCTCGCACAATCCAGTATTTTCAAAAAAAATAAAGTCTTAGTGTGCTTTTGAGAAAGAACAAGAGAATATGTCTGTAATTTTATTTCCTAGAAAGTTTATAGACTACATTTCTCAAAATCACACTCAGACTTGAAAAATCTTTGAAAATATTGGATTGTGCGAGCGAGTGGGGTGCAAAAATGTAAATCCTCTTAACATATTCACGTTGGCTGGGAAATTTTAGAGTATTTACTGGTTCAATGTATTCTGCCTATTTATTATACTTGCGGGGTTAGGTTGACGCTAAATACAGGAGCCGATTCATTCATAATCGTTGATGATTAAGACTATGTTTTCGTTCATGTAGTGTTGCCCGGTCTTGGTCTCGCAAGATCTTGCTCAGTTTTATTTTTTTTAATTTTGCTATAAATGTTTCCTTATTTAGTTTCCTTGTTTTTGTTTTCAATAAATTGTAATTGCATCGTGTCCGTAATTTTTAATATTCCGAAGTTAAAAAATAACGCTTAGGTATTTTGTTTATTTGGTATTTAGATACAAAGTTCCCAGAAATACTAAATCTCGTTTTGATTTTAGTTAGGTATAGGTACCTACATCGATGTGTTTACGTACGTCTAAATCCACGGACATAACCGCTAGGCCACGGAGGCACAGGTTTATTAATAAATAACTATTTCAAATTTCAAGACGGTAAATCAGACCAGTAGTTGTCGAGATAGTAATGTGTGGACAGATACTCACAAGATTTCCTTAGTACAATTTGAAATATATATATGTATATTGAGTCAAAGCAAGTCTTTTATTTATTTATATAGTACATACAGCAGTACATATATTATCACACACATAACATAGTATAATTATAACTTATCTAATATATGTACCAATTAGGTGTCGCAGCATTCACCAATATAAAAAGAAGAAGAAATTAGAAACATATTACTGTTAAAACAAAAAAATAAATTTAACAAAAACTAACAAATTTACAAAATAAAAATATGACTTCTAAAATAAAACTATACATTTTTTTATCTTTTTTAATAAAACTAATAAGGAAACATAAAAATTGCACAAATTTGGTACCTTAAAAAACGATAACAATAACTTGCTAAATAAATTACAAGCTACTCATACTCGTATATTGATGGTTTGAAATGTTCGAGAACATTTTTTCTGAATACATTGTAACGGTCATGAAATATGTCTATATCATTATTGGCACTGCAGAGACTACTGTAGGTGTTGCACATTCGGGATGTTGACGAATGTGAACCTACGTTAGTTCTTGAGGGAGGACAGCACAGGATCTTGGTTATAGGACGACGTGGAATATTATAGGGTACTGTCAAGGAAATGTGTTGCGAGATTTGCGCAAGACCAAGATTAGGAGTGCAGTGCAAGACCGAGAGAGTGGTCTTGCTTTTTTTTTTTTTTTTTTTTTATACGGAACACGATATGTGACACCTCGCCCACCTGATGGTAAGCGGTACGCGAGGTCTAAGAATAGGAGCAACTGACGCCAGCCTCAGACTACCGACATCAGTCCCTACCACTATGCCGGCCTATAAAGATGCTTTTTCACACTTCGTTTGAAGGACTCCAGGTTATAGGAGTGGGGAAACACACTGGCTGGGAGAGCATTCCACATCTTCAGCGTACGACAGATGTAAGAGTCTCCAAATTTGTATGTACGCGTAGGGATAGTGGCTCCGGTATGTGGATGCATATTTTGGCCTGTGCGAGTGGTTCGGTTGCGGAATAGAGAAGAAGGGATAAGGTTGTGGAGCTCTTCAGAACATTCACCGTAGTACAGCTTGTAGAACACGCTCAGGGAGGCCACATCTCGGCGAAGCAGCGATTCGAGAGTTTTGGACACTGTAGTATCTTCCACTATTCGAATAGCCCGCCTCTGTAGGACATTGCTTTGGGAAATACTACTTTCATGGGACAACCCTGCGTTATTAGTGTATTGTGCAGTGCAGCCATAGTTTGGATCCTGTATCCTACTAACACGGCATTGTTTCCAATAGATTGCTAAAACAACAAACTAAATTATTTCCAGCAAAGCAATATACTCGTATATGTATGTATATCTTGTTTTGAAACGGAATCTGCGATTTTTATTTCAATTCAGATGATGTTTACAAAGCATTCTACTTCCTAGTAGTATTACTAGGAATAGTATTATAAATGCGAGAGTTTGTTAAAATGGGCGGATGGATGTTAGTGTGTCACACGCAAAAACGACTAAACGGATTTTGATAAAACTTTACAGTAATATAGCTTATGTATCAGAATAGCACATAGGTTATATGATATCGACAAGCACCGAGCAAAGCCACCTTTAGAAAACTAGTTTTCACACATCTCATGAAGTCCCATTCAATCTTGACTATTTTATTTTTTGTTTGTTTTATGGTTATGTGTAGTTCATTTTAAATATGTGTTCTTGTTTTTACTGTGTAGTAGTTTTTATATATTTATCATATTATGTATGTAATAATGTGTATGTTTATAATATGTATTTCATATATGTATGTATTATATATTAGGTTACGTCAAGTTAACTTATTCTCTTTATGTAATTATTTTTGCACCTACTCCTAGATTAATTTTTGATCTCTCTTTGCACGTGTAATATTATGGTCGTCAATGAAACCTTCTCGTGGCTGTGGGGTCCTGTCGTGCTCACCCAAGAAAATTCGAAAACTCGGAGGTACCGGGTTCGATTCCTGGTCGGGACACAAAAATATTTATAAATTTATATTCTATAAATTTATTTAATAATAAATTTATTTGGGATTTTTTTTGAGTTTGGTACGCTGGAAAAATCGACGAGCTTGCCACTTGTCATGATTGGCCTATAGTAAAGTTGGCTATATGTGAATCAGCTTCTTTATATAAGTGGTTTTTGACCACCCCGCAAGGGATACGAGCGTGATGATACTTTACTTTTTATCATATTTTACCATAGATTTTTTTTTTTTTTTACCAAAATACTAGTGGATGACACCCAGCTACTACATTAAATTCTATGCATCTTTCTGTCTCACCATACTATTGACGGACCCCTGTGTTCGGGTTTACCTAGTACTGTATATCTAGTTTTACACATATAGTTGTTGCTGTACTGTTATTTGCTAGATAAATATGTTTTTTCATTTTCTCGAGTGAGGTTCTCTTGCCGACCACAATATTACACGTGCAAAACCGTGTACTAGTTATTCATATATGAATCTATGTCGATTTCCACGAAATGTTTTTTGTTATCGATTTTGTATGGGATGTAGGTGAAGCTGTCAATATATTTACATATGATCGTCTGTTAAATCGTTAGTCTTTTGTGCAGTATTCATGGTAATGTGTTGTGTGAATTTCATTTAAATAACATAAAAAATTTAAATAAATTTTAAATCTTATTTATACTCACAGATGTATGATTCGTTGTGAAACCATTTATATAAATAAATATAAATAAATAAATATTTCCAGACAGGTCACAAAGCGCCATCCAATTTCCGTGGTAGCTACGAGGCTTGTGTTACGGAAACTAGATGGTTGATAAACTACATATTATACTTTTTTTTTTTGTAAATATATACATATTATACATATAAACACCCAGGCCGAGACAAATTATACAATGTACAACTTGCCCCCGGTGGGAATCGAACCCACGGCCTCCCGAGTTCACGGCAACGTTTGTTACCACTAGACCACGGAGGCGGTTTATATTAATCTACGTTGTTACCGTTGCCAAACCGTCTGGCCAGTCGTGTAGAGTGTAGGCCAATTTCTCCAGAAATATGTCCTGGAAGGACTATTTCCAGCAGTGGAGGTCTAGGTGTCTGTGAATGATGATGATGTTTCTACTACGAGTATGTAGCGGTATATAAACTACTTCACAATTTTTATTAGGTAGGTACTTGTATAAGAATTAACAGGTTTTTTTATTAAATTTTTTTGGTTGTGTTTTTATTACATTAATCCCGAATCGAATCAGAAACCATGCTTTTTAAAAAAAGAGGTTTCACATTTAGCCAACTTTACTATAGACCAAACACGCCAAGTGGCAAGCTCGTCGATCATACCAAACTCGAGAAATGTCCCGCCCGGGAGTCGAACCTGGTACCTCCGCGTGTAAATCCACTTAACCGCTAAATCACGAAGGTAAGCACATGTTTATTATTTTATATTATACCTGCTTGTAAAAAAAATACTGTTTTTTTTTTTCAAACAATGTAAAGGTGTGTGTTTTTATAACCTTGAAAGCTAATATATAAAAAAAAAACAATTATTTATTTACTTTCGAATACATATAACTTATTAAATAGCCCGCCAAACTGTAACCACAGTTTGTTGGCGGAGACAATTACTCTCGAAGCTTAATAATAAATATTTATACTAGGTACATAAAAAAGATGCGCGGGCGCGAACCACTCTCCCCCCGCGCTAACAACCCGTCCATATAGAATTATAGACATGCAGGGTAAAGGCCCTTTTCTATGTGTCATTTTTAATTATTTCAACCCTTTTAGCATCATTGTTGCCAAGTCGGCCTTTATTTTTCACCAATTTGTTTGCAAAACCTTTGTACAATCAACAAATGTTACGCTGTCCAACCCAAGAGTTATTTCACGGGCTGTGATAAGGTCAAACCGTCTGGCCAGCGTACAAGAAAGGCCGCAGCGGTTTTTTTAATATGCCAGTGTTTTTTTGGTTGTACCTATATGACAAGTTCTTAGCTGTAAGTGAGAATATAGGATTGGGTGTCACATTACAGCTAGGGAAGCCACAAACACAAACCGTCATCTAAGTAAATATGTCCGCTATTGTGATAAATCGATATTCGATATTTTCTATGCGTAGACAGTAGTAAAAACCCGACAAGTTTTTCAGGATCATGTGAATAGCTGGAGTTAGTAAGTTAACTTTAATATGACTATATGAATATTTCGTGCAACGTTAAAAAAAAAATAATACAGAATTGACCCCTCTTTTATTAAAAAAAAAAGTTTTTATTTTATATTTTGTCAACTCATTGATTTTATTAGCCTACCGGTTTATTTACGACTATCTGTTTAACCCGGGTCTACCCGTGTAATATATCTAGTGGTCAACAAATAAACTTCATCTGGCTGTAGGGTCACATGTCGTATTTATGTTTACTTATAATAAAACATATCAATCAGCAAACTTTTATTTAAATAATACGCTCCACTAATAAAGTCGTAAAGATAAGACAATACAAATAGAAGAAAAAAAATATCTTTGCCGAATTTGAGTGATGTTAGAAAACGTATACATTTTGAAATTCCAATGTTATGAGTAGATGAGAATTTCCAACAAGTGGGTTAAATTAAATTGATATCACGAAGCGATACAGATTTTCACGTAGAATTTCAATATCGCGCTTGTAAGTATATTCTTAAAATTCTTCGAGGCACATACAATAAACCACGATAGAATTTTCCGATTTATCCAGCGTTATATTTTTGAAGACATTCGTGCGCGAGAGGTAGGCATGCTTTGGTTTTAATTATGATGCTACGTAAATAAATATTCACTCGAGTAAGATTTAATATGCTTTAATGGTAATGTGTTTTATTATAAACTAGTGTTCTTTGGCTTGGCTTCGCCTGTAGTAGTTCACAGACAGACAGTGGGGTAGTCCAGGCCCGGATGCCTAATGGGCCTGGGTTGGGGATGGGGACAGTCCCCCGTTTTCCCAGGCAGGATCTCAGCGGGTAACCACCCGCCGGTAATTCATGCACGTTTAGTGCTGGGCGCCGTTAAGAGTATAACAGCTCCCGTGTGGCTCACGAACCCAGGGGGCTAAGTTAGACTGCTTCAGCTCTCCCTCAGGAGTACTTCTCTAGGAAGTGGTCTCCCGTTGGAGGGCCGTGCACAAGACGGAGCGATGTTCTGGAGATGCTTGAAGTGTCCGTTGTCGGCCCGAGAGAACATACGTCTAGTCAGGCCGACGACAAACCCCTCAATAGTTCGTAGTAGTGTCTTTGTATCAAGCTTTCTTTGTTAAACAGCTTAAAACATACCTAATGAACCTTTCTCTTTTGACTTCTTCACCATCATCATTACAGCCCCTAGAACACAGCGTCCTAGACCTCCACTGTTGGAAATGGGCCTTGCTGAACATATATCTGTGAAATACACTTTTCTTACGTACATTTGTCAATTTACAATACCATCGTTCCCGTGCCTCGAAGAACACGTTAAACCGTCGGTCCCGATTTCACTAATACCAACTTGTCGTTAATAAACTATCGTTAATTAATTTGTCATAAAAAAATACATTAGATCCTCGCCAACCCGTCAACGCGTCTGGCGAGTGTAGGCCAAATTCTCCAGATATATGTTCTGGAAGGCCCATCTCCAACAGTGGAGGTCTAGGATGAAAAAATGCCAACAAATGAAAAATTTAATTATCGTCTGAATACTATTCGAAAGTCAAATGAAATAGCTAGTTTATAATAATTTAAAAGGTATTTTTCCTTTGCCCTTGTCACGATATGATATATGTTTTAAAAGGCCAAATCCGTTAACGAATGATCCCGTTGGTCGGGAATTCCTCCCTTTTTTCATTATTTATTTCTATCGGATCTGCGTAAATATGCCGCCATACGATCTCAAAGGGTCCATTAGGGCAGGGCCGGTACCAAATTGTAATACACTCCATTGTCCAATATTCTATAGGCGTTAAAATAACTTTTTACCACACAAGTACTTAAAATGCCTCCACCTATGCACGAGCTTTTTACTGTACAATAAACCTAAAAAAAAACAAGACAAATCAGACGTTCCATATACATAGATGGTCTCAAGAAGACTGGCAACATTTCCTCTCTGTTTAGCGAGGCTAATACGTTGATAGAAATAATTGCCAGCCCTTCTGTCTCCAGATATCTTCGTCATCTTACAGTTTACGTAATTAAATTTCTCGAGTCTGTCGGGACATCGACTGGTCATGATTGGCACTATTAAAGTTGGCTCAGTTATGATACATTTCTTTCAACACGACATGTGACCTCACACCCGCCTGGGCTGATATCATCCATATTTAGGTTCAATTTTAAGCTGCCCCAGGAGAGAACAAAACATTTCGTAGACTGCGCAATCCTACTAATATTATGTTAGAAGGTATATTAAAGTTTGTGTGAATGGATGTTTTTCTTTCATTAAAAAAACACTGAACGGATTTCGATGAATCTTTATAGGAAATTAAGTAGGTAAATGACGTGATCATCTGACCACGACATGCCACAGCTATATATTCCTATAGATATGTCTGTCTGTTTCACACACCTATACTGTACTACAAAATCAATTGCAATAAAATTGTATAATATGGAATCCAAGGACGGGACATACTCATGATGTCATTTGCTGAGCACATGTGTTTTTTCGCTTACCGATATATTATTTATTGCATTTATAAATATATAGGCGAGCTACGAGTACAATGTCAGTAGCCATTTTTCACCAGCTAACCTTGTGAATCGAGTAAGGCTGAATCGTATAAGAAATTTAATTTAAATCATTTTCATCGAGGAAATGTTGTGAGTGTTTACGTACTCTCCCAGTGGCAAGCCCTTAGTTTTGTCATAAAAAAAGCATTAACAACGTATAACTTGCAGGGTGATTTGAATCCATATCTTTACAGATCGGATTCACATTCAGCCAACTTTACTATATGCGAATCATGACAAGTGGCAAGCTCGTCGATGTCTCCAGCGTACCAAACTCGAGAAATATCACAAATAAATTAAATATTAATTAACTGTATTTATAAATCTTTTTCTGTCCCGACCAGGAATCGAAACCCGTTCTTATATGTAGGGGCCCATTGTCCTAATGTGCCCAGCAGGGTGAGGCGGAGCGCACAATCGTCCGAAAACGCATCGTCTAAGATCTATTACGTCTGTCAGAAATGTCTAAATCTTAGTCTAAGCCTAGCTTTTGACATTTCTGACAGACGTAATCGATCGTAGACGATTCGTTTTCGGACGATTGTGCACTCCGCCTCACCCCGCAGTGCCCCCAATAGGTTAAATACAGGAAACCCCTAGAACGCCCAGTCCTTGACCTTTATTACTAAAAGATGACCCGTCCAAAACATATTTACTGAGGACATTGGCGTTATTGTTGCCGTTGAAAGCGTATTAGTATTAGTAATTAATTACTAAATCTCTAGCAATAAGTTTTTTTAAAATCTTATTTTATTAGGCGCTTTTACCCAAATTGAGCATGTCAGCCCCATCGTAACTTAACCTAAATCAACAAACAATTATCAGTTTTCCATCTGCCTATTATTATTACAAATAATAAAAAAAAACTAATTCTAGCCTATTGGTAACTAAGCTCAGCTAGCACCGAATTGAAGGCACCTAATAAGTTATTCACAAGGTAAATTGTTAAACCTCAAGTTGCGCAAATACGCCAACCTTGGTACCGGTTACGAATTTGCGCCGTTTGGGGTCGAGACGATGGGTCCATGGGGAAGGCGCCTGGCCAGGGAGTTGTCAAAGCGGATGACGGAAAGGTCTGGAGACAGGAAGGCTGGCAATTATTTCTGCCAGTGCCTTAGCCTCGCTATACAGAGGGGAAATGTTGCCAGTCTCCTTGGAACTATCTCGGATGGGACGTCTCTAGAGGACATTTTTTATTTATAGTTTAGTTTTTATTTTTAATTATTTAGGTAGCTTTTAATTTATATTTAATGTACTTATATTTATTTACATCGAATAAAATATTATTATAAAGGTAAATTTATGTATAATAATGTAAGCATATATGTAAATCTACATAAATAAATCAATTAGGTATTTTAATAAGCATTTATTCATGGCTCCCTTTATGTTGGCAAATTTGCTTCAATTCGATTTGGTACCCACTTTATTTTTGTAACGAAATTGCCATTTAAAAAGGTTGAGTGGAGTACCGATCCGGTGGACAGCCAAAGTCATGTATATTTTAGTAATAGGTATATCTTCAGTGGGCATAACATAACCTTTTAATATCAGATTTAATATAATATTTTATGTAAAAGATTTTAGTTAAACTTCTCAAGAAAAATAAAAATATTCGCTTAATTTACTCTTACTTGTAATGTCAAGATGTTTTGGGGGATTTATTTTTACTGTTAGACGTAATTAATTACCAAATTTTAAAAAAACTTTAAAAATAAAGAATCAATTTTATATTTCATAATTTTATTTAAATTCAACGAATAAAGGATTTATTTATAAGTGTGTTTTTATTATATGGCAGCCAAGAAGATTTATTTATTTTTAGGAAAATTTACAGCCTCTACAATAATACATTTATATTTATCTTTATATCTTCTTTCTTTATCTTTATTTATTTGTTCAAAGCACGAATTATATTTTTTACGAACAATTGTTTTCCGATATTTAATACTATCTGGTGGCAAATAGCTTCCAGGTATATCCTATTTTCACTTGCTAGCGTGTTGCTTTCAGTTCGGATTAAGTAAAGAATAGAGAGTATTATAGCAAAGTATCATTACGACTGTTATTCCTGGTTATAAAACACGCATAGTATTGTCTTTTGCTTTGTGGGTTCACATTTTGCCAACTTTACTATAGTTCCATTATGATGAGTGGCAAGCGTACCAGATAATACCATTTTTGAGAAAATAAAAAGTGAAGTAAATAAAGTATCATCAGTACCCATCCGGGGTGATCAGAAACCACGCTTATAAAGAAGCTGATTCACATTTAGCCAACTTTACTATAGGCCAATCATGACAAGTGGCAAGCTCGGCGATGTCACCAATGGCTGGTTAAATATATAAAGATATACTTGTTTTAGATATGTAATACTATTATGTAAGTGTATAATATATTATCAATATCGTATTAATATCCACACTTCCAAAGGATGTTAGAAGATGCTTAGTCATTAAGCCTATGTACATTTTTAGGCAAAGAAGTATTTTAAATCAAACAAATGTTTCCAGCGTAATCATCTCGATAATATAAAAAATAAATTTGATGTAGATACAAAAATATTAAAATAAAAAAGATCAAAAAACTAATTATAAATAAAACTAAACTAAAAATACCTATGAAATTAAAACTATTCTACAAAATAAACTAAGGGCTTACCACCAGGGGGGTACTCGTTGAATTATAATGGAAATATTCTGTTTTAGGTAGAAAATAAATTAATAATTAGTTTTTATTTAAATTAATGAATATTATTGTGAGCCGACGCTAGACCACGGAGGCAGTTAAATAAAAATATAATTGTATAGTCGACGAGGAATCGAAGGAACCATTACCTCCGCGTCTAAATTTTGTATCCCAATCGCTAGACGACCACGCAGGATTAGGTGTAGCTTTCAAGTGGACCTGTCCCTCGACTAATCCGATTACACGCCATCTTTCTACACACGCTCTTTTAGCGACCAACCGGTATTCCGAAAATTTTCATTAGAGTAGCTAAACAAAGTCCTGTTTACGCGTCAAATTAATCCTTCTTTTATCTTTTAAAACCTACGACTATAATATGTACCCAGTAATTCGCAAGTGGCGCGGTGGTGGCTCGGTTGTAAGAACGCGTACCTTAAATCCTACAAAGGTCGTCGGTTTAAACCCACCCGGCACGTATCAATGAGAAATACACTTTTCTTACGTACATTTATCATAGATTTACAACACCACCGTTCCCGTGCCTCGGAGAGCATGTTAAGCCGTCGGTCCCGGTTAATATCGTTAATAAATTGTCATCATATCCTGGTCAAGCCGTCTGTCCAGCGTGGCGAGTGTAGGCCAAATTCTCCAGTCCGGGAAGGCTCATCTCCAGCAGTGAAGGTCTAGGACGCTTTGTTCTAGGGGCTATATTGAATAAAAATGATGAAAAAAAACCGCAAGTAGATATATTTATCCCTTTATCGATCAGGCGACATATAAATTTAAAAAGAAAAAAAGTTACTCACTTAACTACTGTTTTGTACTGTCTCCGTTGTATAGATAATAATAATTTAGATGCGGAGATACCGGCTTCGATTCGTGGTCGGGACAAAATAATTCTTTATCATCATTACAGGCCCAGAACACAGAGTTCTAAACCTCCACTGTTGGATATAGACTTTCCAGAAATATCTGGAGTATCTGGCCTACACTTGCCACGCCAGTCAGACGGGTTGGCGAGGGTATAACGATTCCATAAGTTGGTATTAGCATCTCTCCGATGCTGTTATAAATCTATGACAAATTTACGAAAAGTGTATTTCTCATTGGTAAATGCCGACGCGACGTTTGAACCTTTTTGTTGTACTACGTAAATAAACTACTTTAACCGGATCTGGTTTGTGTATAAAAAAATAATATTCGCATATTTCTCCAATCCTAATATTTTTATGATATATTTATATATCTATATTTTCTTTTGTTCACAGTATTCTATTTGCGGATATCGTGGGCTTCACGGTTCTCGCGTCGCAGTGCAGTGCGCAAGAATTGGTGCGGCTGCTGAACGAGCTCTTCGGCCGGTTCGACCAGCTTGCTAATGTAAGTTGTTTGACAGCTATAGCTTAGAAATACCACTCATTTTCTAGTTGAATGAATTATCATCCTGACCGTAATACCTTGCAGAGTGGTCAGAAAGTCAATGTGAAACCATCGCAATTAGCCAATCTTTTATCGAGTCTTATCACTTCAAAGACATCGGCCGAGCTGTAATATAATTATTGTTAAAATTATTATAAATGCGCCGCTGTCAATATGTACTTTGCGTTTTCCCAATAATTATGATTTTACACCCCATTTTAAAATTTTGGAAAAAGTTATTTTGACGTGAGATCGACTAAGATCGGAACTAACTTTGTCTAAAAATGAATAACATAATCCACTATTTTGACAGTCTAAAGTTTCTGCTTAACTAATAGAATACGGGCTACGGCTGCTGTGCGTGTTGTTCGGTTGCGAAATAGAGTAGAAACGATTGGGTTATGAAGCTTTTCAGAACACTCACTGCTTGTCTTCATCTTTCTAGGACAACCATTGCCTCCGCATCAAAATTCTGGGCGACTGTTACTACTGCGTGTCCGGGCTGCCCGAGCCGCGCTCCGACCACGCGCGCTGCACCGTCGAAATGGGGTTGGACATGATCGATGCAATCGCGTAAGTGTAACTTCTTTCTATATAGTATAAACCAATCCAACTGCGCAGAGGTATAAGACAGGGTGATGTCATTTCGCCGAAACTGTTTTCCAACGCGTTAAAGGACGTCTTTAAAATGCTGCACTCAAAAAACTACGGCATAAATGTCAACGGAGAATACATCTCATACGCCAGTCATATCATAATAGCTAGCTCGCTAAGACAACGTTAATAATTTTAGCTTTTAAAATAATGGTCTACAAGAGTCAAATGGTCCAACTCCACAGATAGCCCGAATACACGTCTTTGAGTGATAAATACTTTATTGACATCAGTTGAGTTACCCCATAAAATTAGTCCATACCTAGGAATGGTATCCTTGATAATTTCGACATCTATTAGTCAGTGGAGCGCGCATCTACTCAACAGGTTGAGAGGGTCGGGCGAGCGCATCGAGGCGGCAAGCGATAGGTTATCTCCACATTAGCTCATCAAAGGACATGCTAAATATAATTCTTTGTGATCTCAGAAACTTACAAGGTCACTCGGTTCTACCATATGGATGTACTGCCCTATTAAGCTACAAACAAATAATCTCACGTGATATTTAAAACTGACTCAAACAAAACTTTTTCAAAATTTACTCCCCCAAGGCTCTAAACTAAACTACACGCCATCTTTCGCCACCCTCATCCAACCAAAGACGCTAGGACAATCGTCTCAGAATTAATTAGTCTATGACAGTTCATTGCCGGTTACGGTCGTGTTCGACGTGCATTTTCAAATTGATTTAGTTGTTTTACTGACAATATGCCGACATGCATGCTACGGAAGATTAAAACACGTTCTTTTTCGACAAGGGATGAAGACAATGTACTTAGATGGCGTTAAAATCATTCTTTATCTATATATATCTCTTTGCATCCAACCCTCACCAGGTCATTCGTCTTTCTCTGCATCCCGCTCTGCGTCGTCTGTTTGCCCAATTTGATGTTTGTTTGTCCAACACGTTAGTTCTGTGACAGATTGCTTAAGAGCTGTCAGAAATGATTCAAAACAGGTTTTTGATGAAATACGTTAGCCCCTTGATGCTTCCTATAATCCAATATAATGCGAGTATATTACTTGACCTTTGGGAATCCCCCATGCTTATGCCAATGCCGCGACCTTCCAACTATGTCGTCGCAACTTGCCCACGGCCATATTGATTCAATTAATTATATGCCAATCTATACCACTTTATTTATTCACAGAAAGATGTAGGGTAAATCGTCAGCTATTGGCCACCCAAGGACTTGCAACATATCTTTATTTAATAAGATATGATATATTACACCTATTTACGAGTAATTCTAATTGATGAACTATAATCGTAGATTTTTTAAAATCATTATCGAACCGTTAGGTATATATTTAAAAATATTTAAAAAATACGTTTATTTATATTTAAATATTTAATTAGATTATTATTATCATAATCTCCACCTTTATTTAAAAAACATCGAATAGTTAGATTCACAATATTCTCTATATAAGAATATATATAACCGCGCTCGATACGGTCTTCACTTATATGCTATGACTATCGTGCAACTAATGCACGCCATCTGCTGAATATTTTTTCTTTGTGGTATCTTCACAAATTAGGGAAATGCTTGCCTAGTGTGAAGTTTCGGAAAACATAAATGCTGTATTTGCGTAAGATAAAAGTAGATGGATTAAAAATAACATTATTTTGTAAGTGAATAACACCTATATCCGCCACATATGTAATAGTTATTTTTCAGGTAATTACAATTGCAGCAGTATAGATAACTTTTTCTTTTTGATTGATTTCTCTGATTCGTTGAATTTTATATGCATAGGTAGTAAAAATCACCTAGGAATTAGTACATACGAATGCAATAATTTTGCTCTCCTGGAATAAACGTGCACATACAGAACAATGTATTGCAGAGTAAGTAATTGGCTCTTTGTTAAACTGCCATGTTGCTTTAAAGAGCTTTATCCTCTGCAAAATCTGCAACTAGCTTAGCTCTCAATTACACCATTTGATTTATTCATTACAATGTAATGTAATGTAGCTATTTCCTCCTTATATTGTATATTTTTACGTGTATTTATTTGTAATTTATTAGTTATTTCTGGCCGAGAACACGAAAAAATATACATAATATACTAATATTCTACAGAGCTTTCCACTTGTCATAAAGGGCCTATAGCAAAGTTGCCTAAATGTAAACTCGCTTACTAAAGCGTGGTTTCTAACCCCGCAAGGAACACTGTTGTGATGATATTTTACTTTTATTTGTACTAAATTGATAGCAGCAGGTATAATGCAAAAACTGTGGTTATAAGAGGTCTTGACAGACTAAAATGCTGGCTATGCTTTACAAGGCATGCATTTAAATCATGATACATTTAAATCTTATAAGGCAAGTCGCTCACTGCGAAGTCGAGGCAGATGTGCGGCGTTGCGGTTTCGTCAAGGCGCGTGCAAGCTATATTCACTCCAAACGCGGCTACACTCAGAATGCCACTAATTTCGTCTGTGCCTTGACTACATTAGTTAAACGCACTGCCAAAGAAAACCTAGATGCCACTTACGCACCTGCCATTTGAGGCAAGTCGCTCACTGCTAAGTTGAGGTAGACACGCGGGGGGGCGGTGTTCAGTCAAAGGAAACCTAGTTGCGGCGCTTGTGCTCCCGCGTCTCGACTTGTGAGTGTGTGAGCACTACTCCTTAATTGACCTTGATACGAAATTGGAAACAATATCATTATACTCGTATGTGAATAGGTCGGTTTGAACCCCGGCATGTACCAATGAGAAATACACTTTTCTTTCGTACATTTGTCATAGATTTACAACACCACCGTTTTTCAGGTCCCGATCAGTCCAACTTCTGGATTCGTCATAAAAAATTGACACAGACCCTTGTCTACCAGTCTGGCCAAACGCGATATTACAAACTGTTCTTAGCATAGCAAGTTGGTTGGTTGGCAGTGAAAGCTATTTTTTGAATCTTTTTGTTAAAAATATGAATATAGTATAATAACTACAAAACTATAATTATTCCATATAGGAGTAGGTAGCATAATTGTGTATTGTTGTGGTGACAGCAGACGGTGAAACGACACACCCTTGCGGTCAGAGCGGGTGTTGTATTTGACCGCAGCTATATTACGAAATCAAGCACTAGTTTCAATTTACCCTTCCATTACTGGAAGATTTATACGGTATAAAATTACTTTTTAAAGAGACATCGACAAGCTTTTGTCATGATGGGCCTATTATAGTAGGTAGGGCAACTTTCCTATGTAATATGGTTGTTTATATTTATTAAATAGCATCAATGCGTTATATCGCAAACTTGGAGAAACAGAACGCTTAAGGACGGAATGCAAATGTTTAATTTTAATGCAAGCTGGCAAATAAGAGCTCAAAATTAAATTATGATCCCAATTTTGTCAAGCACACATTATTAATCATAGATCGCGCTATTATAAACGCACACAATTATAGCCTTACATACATACATACATATCTTCACGCCAAATCCCTTGCGGGGTAGGCAGAGACAATTGAGCGCCACTTGACACGATCACGACATACCTCTTTCGCTTCTTCGACATTCATCAACCTTTTCATACATGCCCTTTTATTTTAATAGCTTTTTAATGCACCTTCAGCTATTGTTTTATTTATTTGATCGTGATAGGTAAGTCTTGGTCTGCCAGGGCCTCTTACCCACAACTTTCGCTTTATATATATCTGGTTCGTCAATCTCTCTTCACTCATTCTTTCAACATGTCCGAACCATCGGAGCATTCCTTTTCCTATTTTTGTCCCTATGCTTTCTTTAATACCTACCCTTTTGCGTATTTCGTCATTACGTATGCGGTCCGTCAAAGTGACGCCGCATATCTGACGCAAAGACCTCATTTCTACTGCATTAACTCTACTCTCATGCGTATTCTGACATATCCACGTTTCGCTTCCATATATAAGTGTGTATAAATTATAGCCTTAACAACTCTAAACCTTATGTTGACTTTGGCTTCAATTATTGCTCAGTTGACCATAATACAATAAAGTATATATATATATATATATATATATATATATATATATATGTCTATATATGTAGACACATCAGTCTCTAACACTATGCTGGCTTGACTGGGCATTATCCCGAAACGTGTGGATACATTTTACTTGGTTTATCGGCACGATACGGTGGATACTTCCCCGCCCCAGCTGACTAGGCAAATTACCACTATCAGTCCGCCCCACCTATTTGTTGTTCTCGTTAAAAGTATCTGCCATTTGCGATGATGTCAAATGCCAATTTTTAAAATTTTTTTACAATTGGCATTTGACGTGATTTTTATATAAAAATAACACCGCTTGAAACAAGACTTACTGATGGAGCTATAATGGCTCCACACAATTATAATCTTTAAAGTACTAGCCATAAGGTTGACATTAACTTCATGTATTGCTCAGTTTCTTTTTTAAACTGCTGTCTATAAAAGTTTGTAGTTTTGCTAATGGACATTAGTTGGAGTAAGAAATAAACTTTTCTATGAAAATGTGCTTAATACCCGCTTTATCTTATATTTGACGTCGTTAAATAATTAGAAGTTAGATAAATTGAAATGAAAATTATAATTCATGTTATAACTTTCATAATCTCGCCTTAACTCGTGAAATCGATCAGAAATACAATTTTAACTTAAACATTAAATTCAATTTCCCAGTTTCCAATCTAAAATTCAATCAAACGTGCTTGCTCGATCAGTAGTTTTCCTTCTTTTGTTCGATTTTAATTTATGATTATGTTCTGCTAGTCTGTTTTACCTTGCTAAGCCAGAACCGCGGGTATTATAAAGCCAATAATAGTTTTTTTTTTTTTCAATTTCAAAATTCTTTATTGTATAGATTGCTTATTCTAATTACAGTTGTATGTACATGTCATAATGATGCAATCTGCCCATATTATAGGCATACAATATGCTTATGTCAATAGATATTTATTTACAATATTTATTTGTATATAGTTTATATTTAATATTGTTCTTCAATTTATCCGATATTATCCGTATAATTAATTAGCGCAATAGAAAAGCAGATGATATAAGCTTATGCCTGTCATAATCAATTCTGCTGTTCATTATTTCCAACGTGCTGTTTGACCTGGCGTTGTTCGTCTTAATATAGTGGTTATCGAGAAAACCCCTTAGATGGCCGTAGGGTCACATGTGATGTTTGGTGACGTCATGTCCAACCCCTAGGGTTTTCCAGGAAACATCTCTTTCTAAGTAGTTTTGGGGTGTAAGCCTAACAGGCAAACATATATGTTAGTGTGGTTAGATGACGTCATATAACCTATGCCTTACTACTACTAGTTCTTAATGAAAGAAAGAAAGAAAAAAGTTTATTTGTCACAAAAAACACAAGCAGTAAAATTATAATAATACAACAAACAGCGCAGCGCATAAAGCGGGAGCCGCGGCGGAAAATGCGGAATCCAGCAAGCGGCGCAAATATGTAAATATATTAAAAGATTACATATTTATGCCGTTTGCTGTAGAAACTCTGGGCCCATGGAGTCCAAGTGCAAAAAAGTTTTTAAAAGACATAACACCGCGGCTTGTCGTCTCCTCTGGTGACAAGAGGGCTGGCTCTTTCTTCGCCCAAAGAATCATTATTGCAATTCAGCGGGGAAATGCAGCCAGCGTTCTTGCCACCATTCCACGCGGACGGGACTTACATCCCTATCCTTAGTATTAATATTAATTTTATTGTATATTTTGTAAATATTTTTTCGAATAATGTTTTGTTATATGAAAACAAACAAGATAGTGTGGTTAAGTATAACTATATCCACATATAACTGTAGAAAAGTGCAGCTAAGCTCTGTTTTACACCTACACTTAATTATAATTATGTCGCTTTATTCGCCGACTAATGGGGTAAACATGAAACTGGGCCACCTCTATAAATCAAGACAAGGGGCAATTGTCTCTTGAATACACACACTTTTATTACTAGGCAACAAATGACACTATCTACTCGTACTTTCGTTTAATTTTAAGTTAGATTTTATTTATTTTTATACTTAGCACATGTTACTACGCTGGGGACATATTTATGACTGTGATCCATAAACCATTCTCAGACTTTGACCTAGCATTAATGCTTACATTAAATTAAATATTTAAGCACATTTTTTTTTTTTTTTAATGGTTTGATCGTTAGACTGCCTCCGTGGCTAATTCCGTGGACTAGACTCTGAGGTACCGGGTTCGATTCCTGGTCGTGATACAATAATCTAATTTATTTGTGATATTTCTATAGTTTGCTAGTGACATTGAAAAGCTTGTCACTTGTCATCATGGGCCTATAGTAAAGTTGGCAAAATGAAAACTCGCTTTTTAAAAATGCGTGGTCTCTGATCACTCCGTATGGGATATGGTCGTGGTGATACCTTACTTAAACGTAGAAAACCTACTCGAATATATTATAATCACTTAAAAAATAATAGGTTATACATTAATTAATATAAATGAAATATAATTATAAACTACTTTATAATAAAAATCTAATTTAAATTAAACTAAACTCAATCAAAAAAAGTATATATTATAAATGTCACCAGAGATAGCCACAAGGAGAGACTGGCAACATTTCGCTTTTTGTATAACGAGACTAATATGTCACCTAAAATAACTCCTAGCCTTCTTGCTTCTAGACTTTTCCGTCAGCCGTTTGGACACCTCCTTGCCCAGACGTTTGGCTAAGAGTCCATAGGTCCATCGTCTCGACCCCAATCGTCGTAGTATATATTATTTGACCAATTATTTTTCTACACTTTTTGTTAGTCACATAAGAATTTGCATTTTTTTTTAAATTTAGTTTGGCTCAGGCTCTAAATGGAGGCTATAAAAGCACAATGACGAGTTTAAAAAGGGGACCATTTGTAAAAACATACATATGAAATTGTAATATCTACAATGGCAAACAAGCAGAATATCCCAATTTTTATTGGTCGTTATTGGCATGCCTCATAGCAGTTTGCTTCAATATGCGGCTGAAAAACAAACAAACGCCACGCTTTATCGCAATTCCATACAACTGTTGACATTTCCCTTTATTGGTTGGAGACATGTGGACTGTGAGTAAACATGTGTTCAATATGTATCGTACCTATGTCTAAATTTACTTTGATGTACCTCTACTGCGCAATTCTTCTTCTTAGTCGCTACACTCTTAGCAGAGTGGTCGTGTTCGTTTGAGTGCTAGTGGCAAGCTTAACAAGCCGTCGCCACTCCTCTCAGACCGCAGCTTTCCTGATGCACTCATGTAGGGGATGATCCATTGCAGCCTTCACATGAAGAGATCATCGAAGACATCTACCACGCATCCTCTTGCCATCGACTTTCTCCTGGCGCTCGATGGATGTTTCCCCACGCGCGCCGTGACAAATGTCTAAAAGACGTTGTTTGATTCCCGGTTCAGCTTCTCCTACAGTATGGATTTGTTGGTTAGGAATTCCGTCCACGATAAGCTCAACATTCTCTGCCAACACCACAGATCATAAATTCGTTATTTTCTGTTTAGCGTAGGATTCTCGTCTATGCAGCTTACAGATAAATAGGGAACACAAGTGTTTTTAGTAGTTTAGATAACGTTTCGGTTCCTCCATATCTTCTTCAGCTTGTCCATCTTCTCTGTCTTCACCGTTATTAGATATTAAGTGCTCCCAGATAAATGCAAGATTGGACCACATCGCACTTTGATATTCTTGCAATTTCTGGCCAGTTATTGTTGGCTCCATCACCTTTGTTTTGCTACGGTTGATTTTAAGGCCTAACTTAAGATAGATGGTCAGCATCAGTCAGCAGTAGTTATGCCCAAAATTTCTTAATTGCGACTTAGACACGCCCTTTTTCATGGACAATTTTTCTTAGCTTATTTCTTTAACGTAGTTAGCTCAAAGCAATTTTCCAATAATAGGATTGAATGAGAACAATTCTGTCTGTACCTAATTGGAATTTGGAATCTGTTTTGTAAATCTGATTGTGATTTGGAGTTGGGCAAACAAAATTGCCTAATTGAAGTATTAGCTTAAAGCCAGTGCAGTTCTACCCTACTGTTTTTAGTTTATCGTTTATTTCGATATAACTTTAAAACTATTATAAATATATTATCCGTCTTTCACGCCCATGTTACTCAACCGATTTTGGTGAAATTTGGTAGAATGTTCCTTGAAACCCTGGCATGGACATTGGAGTCATATAACTACGACATGTAACTTCAAGCCTTTTGTATTACAGTTGGTTTTTTCACACCTATACCTACTACTGGAGCGATTTTAATAAATTTGATATGTTTATTGAAACCCAGGTGTGGATACGCGTCAAGTATATTTGACCACTGTAATAAACGACAACATCTTTACCCGCTTAAGAAAGAAAGAAAGACAGAAAATATTTATTTGCACACAATAATAAAAGACGTAAAAAATATATATAAAATTACAAACAAATAAAAAAATAGACAAGATAAATGCATAAAATAAATGAGTGAGCTGCTGCGACAAACAGGCACTCAGGTCAGCATAGGCTGCAACATTTCTGCTGCAGCGCTGATTTTCACTGAGCCCTATGATCCTACAATAAAATAAAATTAGATTAGGTGCGACAGTTTGCCTATATTTTTCTTTTACCCAGTATCGACACATGTAAAAACTACAATGTAATAACAAAAAAGAAAGAAAAAAAATTAACAGCTAGTTATCGTTTAATTTTATCAAGGAATGAAGAAATGAAGGATTAACCTGCAAACAATTTGGTACAGAGTTATCAAGCAAGCAGATGACGAAAAGACTACTCCAATGATTACATTGTGGCCGACGTATGTGAGTAATGATCCCGTAGTGTTTGTAACCGATATGCTGGGTTTATATTAGATCCTAATACAAATGCATAATGCTACGGTCTGATGTCAGTCGTCAATGTCTATTTCAGTTGCTAACATTCCTGGATCTCACGCGCCAGCCTATTACCAGGTAGGCGCGAAATCAAATGCCGTGTTCAGTATAATAAAGCTTTTAAAAACGAAAAGAACCATAAATTATAACTACTTAAGCCCCTTATTCACCATTCATATTGCTGTACAGCCCGCCAAAGATGCTGTGCCGGACTATCCGGCATGCTAGTTGTAATCGAACAATTAAATGAGCGCACGTCTTTTATTTATTTATAATGCAGTTTTATCCAAACGTAAGTAAATGGAGTTCTACCAATGTTGGAAGCAACAGCAGAAAACAAAAAAATAGGAAGATGTATTAGTTAGACGAACAAGTACCATAAACGTGCAGAGAATACAATAAAGAGAGAAGACAAATTTCTAAGCATTCCATGGATTCGTGCGGGTTCCGGGTCCATCGTGTGTGGTTAAGAGATGAGAAGAATGGTGTCTTGGGCTTGCGACCGACAATAGGGGTTTAAGAAATGGAGGCCTCCCTTTTTTATTTATTGCGCGATAATACGCTCACCATCCACCATTCTACTTCTCTCCCTACCCAACCAAATACTGTATGATTCCATTAAAGCCGTCTTGGAAGCTCGTTCCATTAATGTATTGACGGCAGACCTGCTTAGGCCCAATTCTTTCAGTAAGTGATGCAAAGATTTAGCTGGAACTCCTCTCGCACCATCTTCCACTGCGTAAAGCTGAGTTTTGAACCCGTTCCTGATCATTTCCTTTGTGATATCATAATATTTATTCGACGAATTATATAATAATAAATAAATTATGAATAATATCGTTTAATAAATCTTAAATTGTTTCATGATCCATTTTGTCGTATAATCACCTTGCGACACAAGCAATATCTGCTGTACAGCAAGCTTATACACGATCAAGCATGTGCGAAGCTCTGACGTACGTCCACGCTTTTTAATGCACGACGTTCGCGGTGGTGGGAAATCTCGTGGATAAAAATTAGGTCGTGCAATTCCAGCAAGCAATAAGAATAATTGTTGACGTACGTCGAGCCTTATTACGGTCGTTTTGCATCGTGCATTGTGCATGGCCTTGGCGGCCTGTACAACAATTAGTGTTGCCCAATCTAGGTCTTGTTCTTGCCGTTTTGGTCTTGTCCTTGTAAAAAAAGCACCTATATGTTAGCAAGACCAATACCAAGGCTAACCGTAGTCTTGGTATTGCGCTTAGTCATTTTATTCCTAATTTTGCTAAAAAAATACATATTTTTTTTAGTTATATTTAATTGGTAACTGTTTGGTGTCTTTCTTTTTTAAGGGTTAAGAGATAAAAATATCGAACCCTAACAGTAGATAACTTGGAATATCTACTCCAAAACTACCTAGTGGCACTGATGTTTTTTTTTCTTCCTACAGAGTTTTGGTTACAACCTCTGTATACATATTCGTCAAGATCTGTAACTATTTCAAATTTAAAGTCGATCAGACTAGTAGTTCTCGAGATACTAGTTTGCGGACAGACACTAAAGTCTCGCAAGGTTTCCTTACTACAACTAGAAACACATATACATATTTTCAATAATAATATAAATAAACATTTGTCAATTTTATAATTAATGCTTTATTTATTATTGGCGACGAGGAATTTAATTTAAAATGGATTTAATTAAATCGAAAAAAATACGAAGTTCAATACGAGGTCGATTTACACGAATTCAAACATACCTTGAGACCGTTTCTAGTTTACCCGGAACAGAAATTAACACAAGAAATTTGACGATATACAACAAGACATGTTGATCAAATGTTAAGCACAGAAGTAGCTGAAGATAAAAGTATTATTTTAATATTGTCATATATGAAAATAGGGCGGAAGACTGTTACATATTTATATTTATTTATATAGGGAAAGGCATAGTGTCACCTATGATGTCATTCACTTTTCAATAATAATATAAATAAACATTTATCAATTTCAAAATTAATGCTTTATTTATTAATATGGACAGTGTATGAAGCGCTTTAATCCAGCGTTAAGCATTTTAAAGCGAAGTGTGAATGCCTTTGACTGAATTATTACCGACTCAGATGTTAAACAATTAATTGATATGGTTTTAAGAAACGTGTTGAAAGCAGGATATAAATGTATTTAAAACAAAGCACGGATTACTTACTACATATCGGATCTATTCTTAGAGCTCTTAAAATACCTGTGCTATAATAAATTGGGTTTCTCTGAGCCGAGTATTTATGGAAATCCGTGCTTGGTGACGGCTGGATGACGCGATTACATTGAATTCATCTTCAGTCCTGTCTAAAAAGTATTATAACAGCTGTATTCCCAGACACCACTACACTTTTTAAGGAGCGAGTTCTTATTTAGCCAAAGGCCCATCATGACAAATTCATCAAATATCCTTGTAGCCTTATATTTATTTATGTTAGGAAAACTTACAGCTACCATACATATATACAATTTAAGATTTAACAAAATTCCGTTATTACCAATTTTTTTACTTATAGGTAAACACAATTACTCGTACATTAATAAAAAAAAATGAGAGAAAAAATAAAATTAAACCAACAAACTATAAATCGAAAAATTACAGATATCATTTAAAAAGGGTGGTCTAGCGGTAAGTCTGTGGGTTTGTACTAGGAGGCACCGGGTTCGATTCCTGGTCGGGACACAATAAGTTATTTAATTTATTTGGGTTATTTCTTGAGTTTGGTACACTAGTGACATCGACGAGCTTGCCATTTGTCATAATAGGCCTATAGTAAAGTTGTGAACCCTCTTCTATCAAGGAAAAAAACGTGGTTTCTGACCACCCCAGAAGGGATACGATCGTGCTAATACTTTACTTTATATACAAAGGCTAGTTGGTAGAAAATGCTTTAACGTTATTAATCTTACCGTTATTTCAATCAAAAAGTAAAGTAAAGTATCATCACGACCGTTTCCCTTTCGGGGTGGTCAGAAACCACGCTTATAAATAAGCGGATTCACATTTAGCCAACTTTACTATAGGCCAATCATGACAAGTGGCAAGCTCGTCGATGTCTCCAGAGCGTCCCAAACTCGAGAAATATCACAAATAAATTAAATATTAATTAAATGTATTTATTTACATTAATAAATATTTTTGTGTCTCGACCAGGAATCGAACCCGGTACCTCCGAGTCTAAATCCACGGACTTAACCGCTAGACCACGGAAGCAGTTAGTAATATATATACGAGTATAATCAGTTATTAATATTCCTTAATATACCCTTGTTTATTTATTTATAGCTATGGTAATGTCATTTTTTTTGGATACTGCGTGGAATTTATTAAAGAGCAAATATGTTAATATTATAATTATAATCTAGATTAAAAATAAAGAACTACGTATTTTTTATTTTAATTATTCAGTAATAAAATCTTAAGTTAGGGTGCAGAGAAGTTTTCCTAAAAATATCACCACTCATATAGAGCCTAATCAAGTACGTAGCAAAAGGTCGACGATCGAGCAAACGTTGACTTACGTAATTCTTTCTTTTGTTTCTCGGCTGTGGGTGAGATTAATTAATAATAACATTCCCCAGCCTTTAGGTATTTATCACGATGGATATCACGATTTTCAGAGGCGGCCTTATTCACCATGCAGTAATGTTTTGTTTTTCGGATAATGATCTTTATCTTTAAAGAAAAGCGCCCCTTTATTTGAAATAGAGGTTCTTTGACCGCCTCCGTGGTCTAGTGCCAAGTTATACATTGTATAATTTGTCTCGGTCTGGGTGTTTATATGTATAATATGTATATATTTACAAAAAAAAAAGTATAATATGTAGTTTATCAACCATCTAGTTTCCGTAACACAAGCCTCGCAGCTTACCACGGAAATCAGATGGCGCTGTGTGACCTGTCTGGAAATATTTATTTTATTTATTTTTTACTGATGACACCTGAAGCCTAAAAAAATTTATGTTCTATTTACAATTACACGCGCTATAATCATACTAAGTCACCCAGTATATGTTTTTCTAATTTCTTTATAAAAGAAATTGGAGTAATTTATTAACAAATAAGTATCTTTTTTATTAAATGATTGTTTTCACATCAATCAAATACTGTTTAGTGTTTATGTTTGTCATATAAAGGTGCTATTACGTTGCGCGTTGACTTAGCTTTGCTGTGAACGAAAACAAACTAATTCGTGTGCGTGGGTTGCTGTGGATGTTAGCACATATATTTTTATACATATCGAAACCAAATCTCCGTACATAGCGCCTTAAACGAATCTATAAATAAATTACTACTCCAATTATTAATAATTTCAGTAGGTACTTAACAATTTACATTCAAAATAATGGCATAAATACATAACGCGGTAATTGTAGTAGATATTTTTAGTGAAATAAAGGGGAACATAATTATCCGGTGACCGAACGAAAGGCGACACGAACACATTTATAGCGTTTTTTTCCCTTAGTCACCTCGTTTGACAACCCCGTGTCCCTTTTTCAGGTGGATATATTTATAACTAGCTAGTTAACCCGGCTTCGCTAGTGGTCGGCACAAAACCCTTTAGGTATAATAGCTGTAGGAGTCTTTATTGCAAAAACACGGATAGGTACGGGAATAGTACACATTAAATATTTGGCACTTAATATATTTATGTATGTGTACTATTCCCGTACCTATCCCGTAACTAGCTAGTTAACCCGGCTTTGCTTGTGGTCGGCACAAAACCCTTTAAGCTATAATAGCTGTAGGAGTCTATATTGCAAAAATACGGATAGGTACGGGAATAGTACACATTAAATATTTGGCACATAATATATTTATGTATGTTTATTTATGTAATATATATATATGTATATATATGTGTACCTATATGTTTATAATACTAGCATGTAGTTTATGTAATTGCTTGGTATGTAAAGTATTTCTAAATTAAACTATTAGATTGTTGCACACTGCACATAGTTTCTCATTATCCCTTTAGGTTAGTTGTCTGAAAATGTTTAACAGGCATTAAACTCGTCTATATACCAAAGTATTGGTGCAATAAAGAAATTAAAGTAAAAAAACACGCATTCTCACTTTCTTCAGATACGTGTCTAGGAGTGGAAAAACATCAATGTGCGCCTTTTAGTCCTACTTAGGAAAGTTGATGGCAAGAGAATGCGTGGGGCTCCTATGAGGTGGGCTGAACAGGTCAAGGTGAGTGCGCCACCCTACATGAGTGCGCCAGGAAAACTCCAGTCTGTAAGTAATGGGGACGGCTTATCAAGCGTAACGTTGATAAATAACGACGATTCTGTCAAACAAGAGTGTAACGATCGAGAGAAAGAATTACATGCCTTACACGACGCCTCCTGGGCTTTGACAGAGCCAGGCTTCGAATAATGGTGGGGGTCTAAACGGGACACTGTGCTTTTAACAAACATCTCTATATTCTGAACATTACAGATAGCCGACTGTGTAGAGAATGCATGGAGGAGGAGGAGACGGCCGCGCATGTGCTCTTGTAATGCGACGGTGTGACTGCGCCTAGACTGAGGTTCCTCCAGACTGCGAGGACTCTTCCGGAGGTCTGCAGGAACGTAACGGAACGGGTCTCCTGGCCATCCTGGAGGAGATCGGATGGCTCCACTGAAGGAGTAAAGGTCACGCACAATGGTCCAATAGAGACTAAATGCGGAAAAGCCACTGTAATCACAATCACACCATCTGCTAAATTTTATGAAAATCAATCCAGAAGTATCGGCGTGAAGGCAAGACAAAGAAAAAGTATACATATAAACGATTCATGATGAATTGTCAAAGCAAGGAACATAATACAAGTGTCTAACCTTACAGATATGCCAACACAGTTTGACATTCTCAACTGTCAAACCATAGACAACAACCAAAAAAACTTTTCACGCAGCTATAAAAACACCCATTATACGGGGTGACTTTGTATGTTCTTACGTTAGACTAATATGTGATCCTATCGATAGAATAAAACAAATTTTCTTACGAAACCATATTATCGGAAATGACTTTTTTTTGGGTGGGTATTTTAAAATTAACAGTTTGCATGGAGGGACCATTTTTTTTGTCATTTCCGACATTTAGAAAAGTTGTCTGTTTCTATGAACAGAATCAGATATTAGTCTAAAGTAAGACAAAGTCACACAGTATTCGTATACTGGTTTAAGGCCGCGGCGGGGGTCCGATGATGACGTACAGATGATGTACATATCTGGGTTCCGAAAAATATCTTTGCTTTTCATCAAAATGGCAAGACAAACAGAGAGACAAAGACAGAGTTTTACATTTATAATATTATTATAAGGTAGCGTCGTCAATCTACACATAACCATGCGTACGTCTCGCCTACCTTACCCTAAATACCGTTATTCGACGTACATAGCGTTTTGTTCGAAAGTCCTAAGAAACATTATAATAAAACAAACAATGATGTAATTGTATCGTGAGTGTCATATGTTATTAATTTATCATCATTAAATGTAAAATAAAAGCTTTCCACTACTCTTAAAAATTGGT
This sequence comes from Tinea semifulvella, assembly GCA_910589645.1. Lineage (NCBI taxonomy): Eukaryota > Metazoa > Arthropoda > Insecta > Lepidoptera > Tineidae > Tinea > Tinea semifulvella. The sequence goes on from OU342585.1 coordinate 13,509,568, forward strand.
ATAGAGTTATTATTGTGGCTGGCTTTTTAATACATGTGACCTCACTCCTACTTGATGGTCTGGAACGTGGCGCGAGTTCATAGAAACAAAATAAAATATACATAATTCAAAGTACCGGCATTTAATCCAAGACGGTCTGTCGCGTTAAATGAGAATGTATGGGGGCTATTTTTGTAACTCTCTACTTTATCCACTTCGCAAATTACTACCCTAATTTACTATAATTTGTTCACTTGAGCTCGCAATAATTACAATATTAAGGTTAAAGTGGTCAATCAGTAAACCTCGCGTGGTCAATCAGTAAACCTCGCATGGTCAACCAATAAACCTTGCATGGTCAACCAGTGAAACTCGCGTAGTCAACAAGAGGATACCGTTTGGTCTGCGTTTCAATAAGGCGCGGTGGTGGCTCGGTTGTAAGAACGCGTTCCTTAAATCCTACAAAGGTCGGTTCAAACCCACCCGACATGTACCAATGAGAAATACACTTTTTACGTACATTTGTCATAGATTTACTTACCGTTCCGTGGGAATCAAATATTCCAAAAGACCACAACATGAAGTCGAATAAATATTATGATTTCACAGAAGAAATGATCAGGAACAGGTTCAAGACTCAGCTTTACGCAGTGGAAGTTGGTGCGAGAGGAGTTCCAGCAAAATCTTTGCATAACTTACTGAAATAATTGGACCTAAGCAGGTCTGCCGTCAATACATTTATGGAACGAGCTTCCAAGACGGCATTAACGGAATCATACAGTATTTGGTTGGGTAGGGAAAGAAGTAGAATGGTGGATGGTGAGCGTATTATCGCGCAATAAAATAAAAAAGGGAGGCCTCCTTTTCTTAAACCAGCCTATTGTCGGTCGCAAGCCCGAGACACCATTCTTCTCATCTCTTACCCACACACGATGGACTCGGCACCCTCACGGTGAATCCATGAAATGCTTAGAAATTTGTTTTCTTCACCACCGTTCCCGTGCCTCGGAGAGCACGTTAAGCCATCGGTCCCGGTTACACTAGTACCAACTTGTCAACCAACAAAAATTTACTTCAGATCCTCGCCCATCTGGCCAGCGTGGATAGTGTAGGCCAAATTCTGGAAGTGGAGGTCTAGGACGCTGTGTTCTAGAGGCTGTACTGAATGAATATGCCATAACACAGTTGGGCACAGCCCAATGTGACACATGATCTTTTGTAAGTATATATTAAATGACTCGAAGTTAATTTTATCAAGTGAAGTCAGACCCGTCTCGCCAGCACATCAAATTCTATCCAATCCGACATGTTTATTTTCGTTCACTAATCTTTTTTACAATCATTAAACACAACCCAAATAATATTCTGTCTCCGTGGTCCAGCGATTAAGTCCGTGGATTTAGACTCGGAGGTACCGGGTTCGATTCCTGGTCGGGATACAATAAAAATTATTAATTTAAATAAATACATTTAATTAATATTTAATTTATTTGTGATATTTCTCGAGTTTGGTACGCTAGAGACATAGGCGAGCTTGCCACTTGTCATGATTGGCCTATAGTAAAGTTGGCTAAATTTAAATCCGCTTATTTATAAGCGTGATTTCTGACTACCCAAAAAGGTAAACGGTCGTGATGATACTTTACTTTTACCAAATAATATTCCATCTTTTCCGAGTATTTACCGAAGCGTTCTGAATAATTTCTCGCACTGAATTGCTCGTAAAAAGTCAACATAAACTCAATTAATTTGTCACTCTTAACTTGCTAAAATGTCGCTATAAAAACAAACAACGCTAATGTCGTAAAAATAAAATCACAATAACGAACAAAATAATGCTCATAAATGTGAAATTCGAGTCTCCTGATAAATCTCAATCCAACTTCATTTGTTTAAATCTTAACTCGGCAAGTCTCTGGGATAATGCAAAGTCCTCTTGAATATTTCAAATTACCATCAGAAAATAAGAACATGAAAAATTAATGACTGCCTCTGTCGTGAAGATAGTTAAAAGTCGTATTGTTAAGATTAACGAAAAGTTTCTTCATTTTTGATTTACCAAGTTTTTTAACGAGCTCTAACGGCTGTTGTTATTTATTAATCCGCCAGGTCTATATAGGAATGAGGGAAAACGTTCAGATTGTATAATGTTAGTACCTTGATCTTGGTTGCACAAAGCAGACTTGGCCAGATTCGATGATATCCCTCAATATAGTTCGTCGACTTTCATTGTTTTATTTTTCACAATATAGCGTCTGATTGTCGCCCCAATATAATTTGATTATTGTCATATCTTCAGTGACACTTACGTGATGAATACGAATCGATTGACGTGAGAATCATCAAAATTGCCCAAGGAGTTTGGCTCCAGTGTTCCACAAAGGAAGAAGGCAGTCAAACACATAATCCTTCTTTGCGTCGCTCAGATGGGTAAAAACAAAAAAATATAACTGTTCAACGTGGGAATGCACCCAGTGTTCCTGTATGCCTGTTCTGTTATTTATTATTTTGTCGCAAACGTTATTAGTGGATTTCGTTATTTACGTCAGAGGTTGCGTCATAATTTCAAAATATTATTCATTCTCAACTCTATAAGCTTTCGACCTTGAAAGCGGCCGTGCAAATATCAACTTTAATAGCGTCATATAGATAGTCAACGGATCCCATTATAACGTTTGCGACTAAGTAACAGAATAGCGCTGGCTGCTGGTACCTTTAATCAATAAATTTTCATTGATAGAGAATTTAAAGATAATTTGTAGAACTGACAAGCGATTATTACATCGCTCTGCAGTTCTCGTAGATGCCACTGATTAAAAAAATGTATAACAGATGCCTTCTTACAATGTGAAGGTTTTATGAGAGATCACGTCGATAGCGAAACTTGACTTGAAGGTCCATATCCAGCAGTGGAGAGACACATTTCAAACAAAAATAAGACTGGTAAAGACTGGGATTTGGGATGCGTATATTATGTAGATAATGATGTGATAAATAGGTGGTGAAACGTTCGTCCCACACCCACTGTATTGTGAATAAAATTTATTGATGCTTAGTCGAAATATTTAAATTAGTGTTTTTGATATTTAAATATTGTTATTACTTGTACTTTGTTATCTCCGCCAATCTACAAATGCCTACTATTAATTTCGGAGCTGCCATGTTTATCGTTAGTTGAAGTGTTCAGTTGCCAAAATTGCATCATTCGTCTTCCTCGTACGTTCCTGTGTCGATAGGCAATGAGTTACAGATATGTAGCTTCGGCTTGTCTGTCTGATTTACGTCCAACTAATCTCCATCAATGCTTTTGTTTACGCTATTGGATAGTTCAAGGATTCCTTGGAAAAAAAGTTCGTTTCTTTCATTAGGTCTTAGGTTAAGATCTATAGCTTAGATCGTTGCTTGAGAAAAATGGACTAGATTTCAGTCACAAAAACGGCGTAAGTTCTTGGAAGTGGATTTCCTAAAATTGATTATTTGTACCATTTGTACTTATACTAAATACGTTAGAGCTATGTACTGGTATACCTTGGTTAGATATATGATACGTTATTATGCTTCTCTGAGCGTGTTCTACAAGCTATACCACGGTGAGTGTTCTGAGAAGCTCCATAACCTTATCCTTCTTCCGCACCCGAACCACACGAACAGACCAAAATATGATGTACGTAGCCACTATCCCTAAGCTAATTCATAAATTTGGAGACTTACATCTTTGCTTTACCCAGCCAGTATGTTTCTCCACTCCTATTTAACCTGCAGTCCTTTAAGCGAAGGTTGAAAAACCATCTCAAGTAATCGGCATAGTGATAGAGACAGATGTGGGCCGTTAGTGGCAAGTGATTGGTCCCATTCTTGGACCTCGCGTAACGCTTATGTATTCGCGAAGTCATATGTATTCATTTACTATAAATAAATATATATATATAATAATGTTAAAATGCATACACGTATAACTATCAATGAACTCAGAAGCAAACATCCCATACCGCGATCTAAATTCTCACTCATTATTTTGACTTCGTTCGTGCTACAACCATTAAATACAAAACACACTCTAAAAACGTGCCGCTTGCCACGTGTCCCTACCAACTTTGGGGGCCAATTTTCAAGCAATGAATGTTACATGCGATATTTGTCGTAAATTCTGTCACAATGCATGCTATAAAGACTAGTTTCACTCGATATTAATATTAATATATAAGCGCTCTCAAAGCTTGCTAGCTCGCGACTGTTGGTGAAGCTACATGACTTCGATTAGTTTTGCGGGAACGTTTTTATATCAGTAAGGGCCTATCTATATACATCGATGGCTACAACTTACCAAATCGCTTTTAATTTTATCATTGTAGAGTTTAGCAAAGTCTATGCACGCATTATCGATCTCAGCTTTACCCCTTGATGCTTTATATCGTATTGTTTTACATTCGTTATTTACTGACGGCTTTCAGAGATCAAACGGTTTTATTCATGTTGTAATATCGAATACTCTCGTTTGGTACAACATTAATGAGTTACTGTTCAAGATGTAATAACCCCTCTTGTTTGTCTTTGAAATTGTTTTCCAGATTATTCTTCTGCTTCTTTTTAAAAAAACATACAAAAGTTAAGTAAAGTATCATCATTGCCGTAATCCAAGCTTGTCGATGTCTTTAGCGTATCAGACTCAGGAAATGTTATAAATAAATTACTCGTAAATATATTTTTGTGTTTCCGACCAGAAATCGACACCGGTACTTTCGTGACTAAATCTCTGTCCAACGTTTTAATTTTGCACTTTGACTACGCTATCTTTAATTGACAGTGACTTATTATTTTATTATACTGTTTATTTATTTGTTTATCTCGCTCACTTTAATCGTTACTGCGCTTCTGTTAAACTCTATTCTATAATTAAGCAATAAGAACTTATTTAATTAGAAAAACTCATAACTTACAAATTCCAACTACCATATTTTTTTATTAAAGCAGCGATATGACCTTATGTTTATAATATTATAAATATTTTTTCAGAAGTACAAAAACTCAAAAAACGTGTTTTGTTGTCTGACATAATAAAATAGATATAAGAAACGTCGCCCGTATAACATAGTCGTCAGCGATAAAGAATCTTCAGGTGCCCGTAGTCACGTCATATTTGGATTTTAACTTCTTATATGTATGTATGTATCCTATATATATATACATACATATTTTTATTCACAAAAACCTATGTTCATAACAGATTTACATCCAAGTAATACATTTTTTAAATGGTTATGGATCAGCTTTAATGGCTCCAAGTACTTTAAGACAACCTGCTTGCTTTGTGCATCTGATGCGCGATCTTGTTCACTAAAACGATTGCACGGGGGATGTGTGTCCCATATAGCATAGGCTGTCGTTTTGTATGTTTGTTTTTTTACACTGTTAATCTATTTCTATTTGTGAAAACTTATGACACTCTGTTGTTAAGTTTAGTTCTATTTGTTGTTTGTCAATAATTTTTCTTTATTGAATAAATTTCATTTCTGAATTTATCTGCCTAAGATCATCCAAATCGGTCCAATAATATTGGCGTGAAGAAGAAGTAAACAGACAGACTGGTATATATGGCTGCGAGGTTACGTGTCGTGATAAGAATCAAAATCAGTCCAGTAATGTCGTAAAAGACGGACATACAGACAAAGCTTCGTTCACATTTACAATTATAGATGGATACACTTAACATCAGTTAAATAAGTACTGTTTACATTTAAAAAATCGAGTGAGATCACTAACGTTTCCATATACAATCCGTATGCACTCTTTTGACGTCATATACTTATGTACTTTTTTATTTTTTTCTAGATCGGTGGTAGAAGCAACCGATGTGCAGCTTAACATGCGCGTGGGCATCCACACTGGGCGTGTCCTGTGTGGAGTGCTTGGTCTTCGGAAGTGGCAGTACGACGTCTGGTCCAATGACGTCACGCTGGCTAACAATATGGAGGCTGGGGGTGAACCGGGGTAAAATATAACTACTACATTTTTTTTATTAGTAAAATGGTGTGCTGCAAAATCCAAGAAGAACAACTGGCATCAGTCATTAATAACTGGCTGACTGACTATAATAATGAAGTAATCCCTTCCTCTCTATTCCGCAACCAAACCACACGCACAGGTCAGAATATGCACCGTAGTCACCATCCCTTCGCGTACGTATAAATTTAGCGACTCATATCGTACGATAAAGATGTGGAATGCTCTTCCAGCCTCTGTGTTTCCACTTTCCTATAACTTGGAGTCCTTCAAGCGAAGTGTGAAAAGGCATCTAGTCAAGCCGGCATAGTGTTAGGGACTGATGGCAGTTATGAGTGTCTGACTTCAGTTGCTAACATTCATGGCCCTTGCGCGCCACTTACCAGTAGGTGGGCCCAAGGTCACATGTCGTGCTAGTATTAAAAAAAGTGGTGGTCTTTTTTTTTTGTTTCCAAACCTCGGTTCTGGTTCCACTAATAATAACTTGTGTAATTATTAAGAAGTTATCCAAAATTGGCACACGAGAATGGCATAGAATTAGCAAAATTACATAATCCATTATGGGATATTTATGTACTATGTATGAGAAAGGACATCATTCATCTTCTATGAGGATTTGGGCTAAATTGTGTTCATAGTTATACCTATTTATGCAATTTAGATAAAAATATTTTAACAAGATTTTAAGTCGAAAAATCCTTTATTTTATATAGTTTAGGTGCAAAATGTTTAAAATAGCATCTGCTACGAAGACTAGCTTTGATTTTCCAAATAACTAATTGCACAGTAGTATATAGTAAAAAATACATTAGCCTTATCAATAAAAATATCTAAACTACTATTTTAATTTTTTTTATCATTGTACACCTCAATACATAAATGGCCCACAATGAATAATGTCTTTTGTTTTGTGCGCTGTGACGTCACACTATTTTCAAACAAGAGTAAAACATTTTTAAACAGCGCGAGCATTTAGTTTTTGTCTTTAAACCAATTTACATAAAAAAACTGCATTTTACATAATTTTCTAAAAATAATAAAACTGCATAATAAAATCTTTTTTTTTTCTTTACTTTCATATTCCATATTTTTCAAAAAATACGATTTAGAAGACTCATATTCCGCAGGGTAGATCTAGGACTCTGTGTTCTAGTGGCTGTAATAATGATATACAAAATTCTTATATCTAAATATGTTTTTTCAGACGAGTTCACATAACACAGTCGACTCTAGAGTGCCTTGGTGGGGCTTATGAAGTGGAGCCGGGGCACGGAGCTAGTCGCAACGCTTATCTGAGGGACCATTCCGTGCAGACCTACTTCATTATACCACCTCCAAGGAGACGAAAGGTAATTAAAAAAAAACAATTCTGTCCAGTTTAGATCACATCACACAGGGTCCTAGACCTCCACAATTGGAATTGGGCCTTTTAAAATATATATCTGGAGATTTTTATTTTTATACTAGCACTACATGTGACCTTGCCCCCACCTGATGGTAAGTGGCGCGCATGGTCCATGAATGTTCGCAACTGGAATCAGACACTTATGTCCGACATCAGTCCCTAACACTATGCCGGCTTGACTAGATGCCTTTTCACACTTCGCTTGAAGGACTCTAGGTTATAGGAAAGTGGAAACACAGAGGCTGGAAGAGCATTCCACATCTTTATTGTGCGACAGATGTATGAGTCACCAAATTTAGAGGTACGCGAAGGGATGGTGACTACGGTATGTGGGTGCATATTCTGACCTGTGCGTGTGGTTCGGTTGCGGAATGGAGAGGAAGGGATTAGGTTATAGAGCTCTTCAGAGTACTCACCATAGTATAGCCGGTAGATGTAATTTGGTCTAGACTCGTCTCGCTGACCAGACGCTACTTTGTTTAACGATTCCGTAAGTTGGTATTAGTAAAACCGGAACCGAAGGCTTAACGTGCTCTCCGAGACACGAAAACGGTGGTGTTGTAAATCAAATGTACATAAGAAAAGTATTTCTAATTGGTTCGATTTTTTTAAATTGGAAAGCGATCTTAGAACTGAGCCAACACTGCTCTCGGTGTTATTTATTTTATTTATTTATTTATCTATCTTCAAGGAAAACTTACAGCTTCCAACAAATGATTACTTATATAAAAAACTAGATGCCAATTACAAGTTTCCACAAATATCTTATACAACAAAAAAAAAAAATTATAAATAGAAGAAACATATAAAATTAACCACAATAATTTAGAAAAATAAAAATAATTAGGTAACTAAATCTATAAATCAGATATTTGTTGGATAACGCCTTAAAATTTCCTTCTGTTACTTGCTTTTAAAGCTTATTGTAAAGCGGTGGTAGCTCAGTTGTAAGAACGCTAACCTTAAAATCATACAAAGGTCGGTTCAAACCATTGAAAATTGACATCAAAACCTCGCCAAACGTGACGAGTATAGACCAATTTATTTGTACAATACATATTTTTATTTATTTAAAAACTTTATTGCACAATGTACCAAAGGCGAAGCTTAATGCCGTTAGGCATTCTCTGACAGTCGACCTTGGGGACAAAGGAGATATCAAATAGAAATACGAGACGGTGCAAAAATAAGAGTTAAAAGGGGACAGTTTTTGCTATAACTAATACTTAACCTAATATCAAAGACATATACTACTTAATGTACATCATATATAAACCTACATATACTCATATATACATAATACATACACACACATATAACTACATAATAATTAGAATAAACTAAAAACACACATTAAAATAGATATATATATATATTGGGACTTAATTAAATGTGTGAACACAAGCCTCTTAAAGGTGGCTCTATTACACAATGTTATGGCACAGTGGTGGCTCGGTTGTAAAAACGCGTTCCCAAAATCCTACAAAGGTCGGTTCAAACCCATCCGGCATGTACCAATGATAAATACACTTTTCTGACGTACATTAATCACGTCATAGTTTTACAACACCACCGTTCCCGTGCCTCGGAGAGCACGTTAAGCCATCGGTCCCGGTTCGACTAATACCAAATTGTGGAATCGTTAATAAATTGTCATAAAAATTGATATCATATCCTCGCCAAGCCAGCGAGGCGAGTGTAGGCCAAATTCTCCAGATATACATTGTTCTGGATGGCCCATCTCCAACAGTGGAGTTCTCTGACGCTGGGCTGTAATGAAAATGATGGAACTTGCTTTTATGACAATTTTTTTTTCAATACAATTGACTTATTAATATTAGTTCTAGTATGACAATGCCCATCTACAGCCGCAAAATAATTATTATTATCACTTATGACATTATCTATATATATATTCAGAAAGTATATAAAGTTGTTTGGTGGATTGATGTGTCTGTTTTGTCTTAATTTCTATTGTTAATATATGTACTCGACGTGAACAAGTGCCTAAAGTAGGCGGCCTACTTACTGACCCCGCGTTCGTTTTTTAGCATTTTCAACATCTCGTAGCAACTTCATAAACCAGCGCGAAATGTCGTTTTTGTAAGAAATACCATTTTTTTTAACAATGCTAACATTTCTTAAATAAAAAGAGCGGTGAGGCTACTTTTTGACAAGTATTTTCGTTCATATTTTGTCATACCATGGCATCCAACACACATGATATTATTATGGTCTTTGAATTTATTACATAAAATCGTTTAAAATACTTTTTTTAACAAATATAATAGAAAACTATAAAGTATATAAAAATGGTAAACAAACCATTTTATATGATAATGGCATTTGTCAAAAAGTAACATCAATAACCCTCCTTTCAACAAGGTACTGACATACGAAATTAGCATCAAATGTTAGAATTGTCATTAAACGAACAACTTGTGCTAAAAAAAGTGGTATTTTCATGCTAACATTGCTTAAAACGAAAATAAATTAATTTGAATTTGAATAGCACAAGCGTCAAACGCTGTTAAGTTTTTTTTTCTGTTTTAGATGTGCCTATCAACCGGTGTGGGTCTCGGTTCGGCTTCCCGAAGAAAGCTATCATTTAAAAACGTATCCAATGTAGTTGTACAGTTACTGCACAGTATTAAATTTAATGTGGATGTTCCCTTCTCAAACATGGCCGCTTCGCCGCAGGAACTAAAGGCCAACGCAGCGAGAAAGGTATGTTTACTTGTGGTAGGTACTTTTTTTTATTTATTTTAATAAGCGCGGTCATACATCAGTTATTACTATATCTGTAGCTGAGAACTAAGAGACCTTAACCGACACATTGAAAAAAAATTCAATATCACGATAATATTAACAAAAAATCTATTTTCATAACCGCGTTTATGTAAAGTCGTCTTTTCTGTGCTGCTAACCAAGTAGGGATACTGCTGTGGGTCTTCGATGGCACAATTAAAGAGTGTTTAGCGGACTGTATAGGTTTATTGCAGAAGTAGAAATTTTAATTAATTTGTATATTTGTATATTTCACCTATATAACAATCGTTATATTTTGGTATGTCAGTTAACAAATATTAAAATAATAACAGTAATGCTATTAACACCATGCATCGTAGACAAAGGAGCATAGGAATTACTTGGCTATGAAAATTGTGAGAGAAAAAAAGTGTGACCGCTCGGTGCGCGGATTGATTCCACTCTCGTGGGCGCCTCTCGGAGCGCTGGCCAACGATCCAACGGTGGAATTGGCCGAGCGGCAATAATGGCGCTGTGATCGCGACTAGTTTCTAATTTTATTTTGTTATATATATATATATATTTAATTCATTGTACCTTACTTCCTTCGAATAAAAAAAATATTAAAAGGTTAAGTAATATTTCAAAAAATAAATAAATAATAATATTATAAAATATGTATTTCATATCTATACATTTATACGGCTAGATTTATTGGAAAAAGTAGCGAAAAATTGGACTGATCTAATGGACTATGTAACTCGTAGCTGCGGCGGACGTATGCCGAAAATTATATTTAATAAAAAAATAATTTCGTCAATATTTCTGTCTAGTATTATTAGTTTAAGTTCTAAAGCTCTTTTTAAAACTTTAAATTTTAATCACAGTTTATAAGTAAAATGTACTATTTACCTCTTAACTACTGACATTTCCATATAGGACATAACATAACTAGGATTTTTTTTCACCTATGTTTTAATTAAAAATCCATCCAACAGTTTCTGCCCGCGTGTAGCATTAGGGGCTTCGATTGTATGACTAACGGACCACTTAGTTCTAAGCCACTAAAGATGTGGTAAATTGGCGGTCCTTATACATTATCGTATTATACTACTACTGAGATGTATATTGTATAACACTATACAAAACGCGGGGCTGTGGTTGATTAGTGTGTTAATATTTATTGTAATGTTTAAAAAATATTAATGCTGATGTGTGACCGATGCAAATGTAATGGTGGATTTATACTTATCGGTATTCGGATTTCCGTATATTCTACATAGTAACAGATAAGGTATTTTCTATTCCGAAAAATCTGTGTACGTAATACCGATAAGTTGGACTTTCGCTGTATTTTTTTTTAATATAAATTATTTACGTTTATTTTATTAAGGTTTTGTAAATAAACTATGAAACTGGCTGGAATAGTTTAGAAACAAATCCCTTTTAAAAACAAGGGGTTTATTATGTTTTATTATGAATAAAAACACTGCCATTCGTTCAGCGAACCCTGCGTTATAGATTTGTGTCAAAGCACGATTTGGTAATATTAAAAGACTTAGGATTTTTTGCCGTTGAAATTGCACGAGTAAGTTTTATTTTATTTAATATCTGTGTGGATTGAAATCTTTAGCAAAAAACAAATCAAGGTAAGTTTTTGTTTGTATAATTTTAACGTTTGTTTGAGCATTTTTGTAGTAAAATCAAGTGTAAAATAGAACTCACATTATTATTAAAAACATATTTTGTAGTTTCCAGTTTTCCTATTAAATCTTTGATGCTTTGTAACATAGAGTTAATTATTAATGATGTAAAAAATTAACACGCATTATGCACAACCGACGAGCCGTTTGGCACAATAATTAATTGACAATAAAAATGATTTGAACTACGTCGACTATTATTTCACGTTTAAAACTACCGTACTTTCCACATACCTACACAAGAGTTTTGATAACAACAAAATGGTCAATTAACACCACATGACAAACATTTGATTGTGTCAGGCGAGTTGAAGCGCCACAGTTGTTAAAGCATAGTAAAAATTACTTAGGTCCTGGATCTTCGTCGAGCGTTGCACGCGGAGCCTGGGTCGGCCGAGGCGTTACGGTTGGCAGCCCTGCGCACGGACGACGTGAGCTGTGAACCCCGCGACCCCCGCCATCACACCTTCGACGACGTCATCGCACACGCCCATGCCCTGCGCACAGACCACACGGTCAACAACGCACCGATACCTATCTCAAACACATCTGCTATAGATTCTTACACGCTTTTACAAATAATTACTAAGACAGTGTCATATATAGATATATGTATATACACACACGTATACATTTTTTTTTATTTTGTGGCCACAATAAATTATTTAATTTATTTGTAATAGTTCTCTAGTTTCGAAGAGCTTGCCACTTGTCATGATGGACCGTTAAGTTAGTTAAATGTGAATTTGCTTCATTAAATAATAATACAAAAAACATAAAAAGCGTGGATACTTTACATATTTTTGTAATATTAGAATTAAAAGTTAAAAAAATCGGAAAATCTTAAACAAATTGCAAATACAAAATCCTAAATTAAATAAAACATAAATGAACCTAAAAAAAAAATTTAATAAATTATTAATACCAAAAAAAAAATAGCTCCTCAAAATCGCTGTCCTGTGGCATGGTGCCCAATAACTGGCAGCATATCCTCGTTAAATTAATATAACATTTTTTTATAAGAAATAACTGCCAGATACGACAATGAGTTTTGGAACAATTAAATTTAATTGTAAATATACATAATAATATAAAAATAATATTTAACGAAATAATGAATACAAATGTTTATAATATTCTATTAAAAGTCTTGAAATTAAAAATGTCAAAGTTCTAGATATTTTGGGCGGTGCCTATATTTTTTTATTTCATAATTAAAAGTAATTATTATTCTAGATTATTAATCAGTTACTATTGTACTCCTTGATATCAGAATTTGTATACAATATTTGTTACCTTAATTGTTACCTTATTTGTTATGCCCCAAGTGCTCTTTCGAGTCAATTTCGTATTTGTATTTCTGATAAGACACTTAAACAGCTAAGTAATTTCGAAAGAGCTTCCACGACGGCATTAACGAAATCATACAGTATGTGGTTGAGTAGGGAAAGGAGTAGAATGGTGGATGGTGAGCGTATTAACGCGCAATAAAATAAAAAAGGGAGGCCTTCTTTTTAAACCAGGCCATTGTCGGTCGCAAGCCCGAGACACCATTCTTCTCAACTCTTACCCACACACGATGCTTCAGCCGTACCGATGGGTACACGGTAAATCCAAGAAATGCTTAGAAATTTATCTTCTCTTTCTAAAAAATATTGAAAAAAAAAAACATTCGCTTTTAGGGTGAAACGGCAACTCGGCAATTAAAAAAAATCTCTTCACTATAGAAGTTTTACCCGGCTTTGTTTCATACATTAGATTTAGTTTGACTGAATAGTAGTGTAAGAATCTAAAGCAAATAGTTGTTCCATGCACACGTGAAATGTATGTCGCTAAATTCGTTCAAAAGTTACAATATTTACTGAAAGATTATTTAAATTTTTGCAGCAAGCATTTCACGTTTTCATTTTTCAATAGTAGAATCAAAATACAAAAATATATTGCTTAATTTGTATTCTGAAGCTACGATAGTTTGGTTAGAGTTTCGCTTCTTTGGACTTTTGTTACGAGAAATGCATTGAAATTCGAAGATTTTTGCTAACGAAATGCATTTTATATGTGTGTTGAATGGACCACGCTTCCAATACTTCAAAGTAGTTAGAATTTGGTTTTTCGAGTGATGGTTTTACACTAAATCTTTGCTGCTTTTATCTAAAAGCTACTTTGAATTGCACTTCAGCTTACGTTTCACTGATGTCTATTTTGGGATGGAAAAATGTCACTTTTTCAAAAATTTTGTATAATCTCTTTTTTATTATTTGGGATCTATAAAATACTCATACAAAACACTGCACATTGGCACAATATAATACCCGAGTATTTGTATACATTCTGCTAGTTTTCCAAATGAATGATTAATATCAAGTGTATCTTTTTTTTTGAGCTAATCGAAAGCCTTACAATTAAAAAGTTTAATATAATCTTTTTGTTTTGAGATACTGGTGGTTTATTCTCTTCTCATTGCTGGTCTGTTCAATGATCCACAAATATTGCACTATTGGGTTTTTTACGTATCAGTTTCGGTGGCTTTCTGTCGTTAACTAAAAGCTAATGAGTGGAAGACTCCAATACACCAGCAATTAACATAAGACGTCTGCTCGTTTTCAGATGTTCCGCCCCTGGACATTAGTTCCGCATCATTTACCCGCCGAAACAGTAAGCGCAGGCATTATGTTGTTCAGTGTGTACTGGTCTTTACACACGGGACGATTAACTAATTATTTTTTTTACTAAAATTTCAGTATCATTAAATAATAATTTACGTTTATTGACTTAAGAGATCTCTGTACCTACTATGTAACTTCAAAAACTTCAGTGTTACAGGATAGCCCTGCTTACAAAAGTCACTACTACTTAACATGATTAGAAAAAGTAATTCAGATAGTGAAAAAAAAACCAGTCTTAAGTAACATATAAAGTGATTGTGACTTTGTTAACAATTTAGCTCTGTAGTAGGTTTTTAATCGGATTGTTAACGTGTCCAGTTTAGAATCCATACAAGTGTGATCGATGAAATGTCATTTCAAACTATAGGCGTTGTTAATTTGAAAAACAAATGTCTGATAAGATCTCCATCATTAGATTCCGCCCCTAGATTCAAAACTTTTATATCAAATTCGGTTACAGTAGCTGATAGAATTTCCTTTTGGATATCCGATAGTTTCTTTTACGGAGCTCCACAACTTCCCTAGTATACTCGTATATCTGGTGGATAAGCGCTAATCTTGTCGTTTTTTCGAACCGTGTGTGAGGACTGATTGTTTTCCAACTCCACCGTCCAAGGCGTAATCACTTTAAAACTCAATCACTCAACTCAACAACACATACACAACCATACACGTTTCCATACCAACAGTTACTTTTTATTTAATTGGCAATTTTAATTTGGTTTGAAGATTTTCTTTCTTTTGTGAAAATTTAATTGGGTTTTTAAATAAAGTTTCAGCACCAAAATGTGTTTCACTGAGCTGCCCTGTGCCCGCGGCTCCGCACGCATGGCATGACCAATCCTTACTAACATCATACTTGCATGACTATTAACATTCTGTAAAACTTTAATTGTAAGATTTGTGTTGATAACTTTTTCTGATACATTGCAAATTTCAGAAAAGGTTGTTTAACATTTAATACTATTTTAATTATCTTGAATAATTCTATTAATAAGTAAACTATCTTAAATAAATGTATCTTAATTTGTGAATTATTTTTGCTAAATTAACTCTTCTAGTTGTGATATTCTATTTCTATTTTTGTTGATTTTATTTTCATTCTTATAATGCGTGCTGCTTCGGAGTAAGCGAATATGTTTCAAAGGTCAGTTGATGTCGTGTCAGCATGATCTGGGCATGCCGTGAACCTTGCGTGATTCCTACCAAAGCCAAAAACAAATATAAAAAAAATATATCTAAATTAACAAAAAAATCCCCTGCCTACACGCCCAAACTTTAACTACTTACTACTTTTTTACTTTTGTTTCACATTAAAGTTGTTATTATTCAGAAAATGAATGAGTTATTTCGTTTTGCAGAATAAAGTAACGGAAAAGTTTAAGCGTCCGTTGAAAAAGCGTCATTCCTCTGTCTATCACCAGCCTACGAACCGGGTCAACAAATTCTTGGCCCAGGCGATAGACGCGCGCTCCGTGCATCGAGAGAAAGCAACCCATGTCCACCTCCTAACATTATGCTTTAAAGATACAGTTAAGGAAACTCAGGTTAGTCTTATATCTACTATATTGGATATTAATTCTCTTAAGAAGGTTTAACTCTTTTGCAGCCCTCTCGCTCGCACAATCCAATATTTTTAAAGATTTTTTAAGTCTGAGCGTACTTTTGAGAAATGTTCTATCAACTTGACATTTATCATTACAGTCCCTAGAACATAGCGTCCTAGGCCTCCACTGCTGGAGATGGGCCTTCCAGAACATATATCTGAAGAATTTGGCCTACACTCGCCACGCTGGCCAGTCGGGTTGTCGAGGATCTGATGTCAAATTTTTATGACAATTTATTAACTATTCTACAAGTTGGTATTAGTGGAATCGGGACCGACGGCTTGACGTGCTCTCCGTAAGTAATAAAGTAAGTAAGTAAGTAATGTACGTAAGAATAGTAAAGTACAGTATATTTCTCATTGGTAAATGCCGGAGGGCATTGGTACATGCCGGAAGGGTTTGAACCGCACTTAGGATTTTAAGGAAAGGGTTCTTACAACCGAGCTTCTACCGCGCCTAATCTCTATCAACTTATTAGGGAATAAAATTACGGATATTTAAAAGATATATTAGAGGATGAGAAAAAATTGAATTACTATTTGGATTACTAGTTATTTAATTAGTCTTTATATCGCCATCATTATTATTCTGTGTCTCCTGATATAACCCTTCTCCAAAGCTTTTACTGGCACGCGATTTTCGGCAACCTACAACTACCTTCATCGACATTAAAATTTTAAATAATACTTCAACTCTTCATTACAGTACCGGGCATCAACTGACGGCGGATGGGCTGGTTCCTTATCTGCTGCCATTGCTGCTTTAGCCGCTGCTGGAGCTTTACAAGCTTCAATACTGCCCCGAACTACAATACTATTGCTACTATTTGTGACTGCCTTCGCGTGGTCAGCTGCAGTCTTAGCCCTGACGTTAGCTGCAAGATTAAGACTCATACCGTGCGATGTTTCAAGACCTTTTGCACTTAGAAATGCGATTACAACCTTTACTATAGTGTTGGGTTATGCTGTTGGACAAGTTAATGTGGTATATATATTTTTATTCCTTTATCTTGCTCTTTTATTGTTTATTTTTATTACTAGTACTATTTAAAGATGCACTTAATACCACGATCATACATACGACTGTATTCTTAATATTTATTATAATTTTTAATACTTTTTCTTCTGATTATGATCTTATATTATTGAAACTTTTTTTGTATACTACCACGACGTGTGACTTTGCGCCCACCTGATTAATGATTTCATTATTATTATTTTTACTATTTTACCTCAAATCTAACTGCTTCCGTGGTCGAGAGGTTAAGTCCGTGAATTTAGACGCTGAGGTACCGGGTTCGATTCCTGGTAGGGACACAATAGTTGTGATATTTCTTGAGTTTGGTACGCTAGAGATATCGATGATGGGCCTATAGTAAAGTTGGCTATGTGAATCCGCTTCTTTAAAAAAGGTCGTGGTAATACTTTTTACCTCAAATTTATTTTAAACTATGATGTTGGAATTGACTAACCTATTTTTCAGGTGACGTGCAGAGAAATGAACGTATGTCGAAACTTAACTGAAAACATAACCTCAATCAACGAGATGCGATCGACAACTGGTGAAATCTCAGCTGCTTTATGGAGCAGTGATGACCATAGAGCATGTCCAATACCGATCTACATAACTTTGGGATGTTGTCTTAGTATGCTGACCGTGGCTGTCTTCTTAAGACTGCCAATTTTAGTAAAAGGACTGCTATTGGCTATCATGACGGCTGGATATATGGCAGTTATCATGGCGTATCATAAGGAATTGTTTGATTGCTACGATCGGATGACTGAGTAAGTTTTAATAATAATAATTTATTTATTTACTATAGGTACACAAACATATCACAATCGATACAGTTCACATTTTACAGCAATATCATTGCAATCCAAAAGCAGTGTATACAGCGTGCTCATTGTGATTTACCCATAATATTGTCATTTCAATTAAATTATCTCATTTTAGTGAAATACGTCAAAATGATAATAATAATGTTACTTAATTAAAATAATAATAATAAAAATATAACAATCATAAATATATAAGAAATTTAAATCCAGGACAGACAGAACAAATATAATTGGCGTTGAATATGTATATAATTAAATTAATATTTTTGACATTTGGTGACAGAAAACCTTTGCGCATTGTGGCATAGAAGCAATCTACTCTTGCCTCCGGAAACATATTGGATGCGCTGCAGTGGCGCAACACCACCATCAATATCCGAATCGCGTTCAAGATGTGCGAACAAATCCTTTCCATAAATGTTTTTTTCTTTAGATAGTTTTGTTAAAAATATCTAGTTATATACAATTTCTTATATATAACAGTACGACTACCTATCCCCTAAGCTGTACAACCGTTTCAACTCAAAAAATAAAATTACTCACCTTAAACTAAACGAACTAAAAATATCACTTAAAAGTTACCTATCTAACCTCAATTATGACAGTACCAAAGAGATGATGATATGACAAAATAGTGAACAAAAGGAAAATACATATATACGAGTATAGGTAATCAACAATCTTACACACACATATACACACACACACACACACACGCATGCACACACAATACTTTACTTGCTATTTGTGTAACCCCTTTTTCCATTTTTTTGTATGATCATTATTGGAAGACACTGTCTCCTGTTATACAGTACAGCTCATGCAGGAGACAGGGTTCACCATAACGAAACAACATTATTTTGTGTTAATAAACGATTTGTATTTGTATATTAAAGTGACCTGTAATGATATAAACCATTTCCAGTCCCGGTCCAGTGGGCTCAGCTTACGTAGCCTGTGCGTGGACTTTAGCTTTAGCTCTGGCAGTTTTACTACATGCAAGACAGACTGAGTGGACGGCTAGACTCGACTTTCTATGGCAGGCGCAGGCCAGGGACGAAAAAAGAGATATGGATGCTCTTCAGGTAAGAAAGAGATGGACATAGCTTAGTTGTACTGAAGATAGATTTCATTCATTCGCGATGTGCGAACTGGAAGGCTACAACCGCAACTATTTTTTTCCAGCAAGATTTAGCCACTTCACATGTTACAAATGATTCATTAGCTTCACGAGTCTCTGAGGAGACATTATGAGAACCCAGCAGCCCTATTCTGTGACCGCCTCCGTGGTCTAGTGGTAACAAGCGTTGCCGTGAACTCGGGATGTCGTGGGTTCGATTACCACCGGGGGCAAGTTGTACATTGTATAATTTGTCTCGGTCTGGGTGTTTATATGCATAATATTAAAAAAAAAAAAGAATAACGTGTAGTTCATCAACCATCTAGTTTCCGTAACACAAGCCTGGTAGCTTACCACGGAAACTAGATGGCGCTGTGTGACCTGTTATTATTATTACTTAAGCGCAAACGTTATATAATTGAATCCATTAACTATATATGTATATATCACGCTATTAAAGTTGATATCTGCACAGCCGCTGTCAAGGTCGAGCGCTTATAGAGTTGAAACTTGAATAATATTTTGTAACTATAACGCAAGCTCTGACGTAAATAACTAATTAATAACGTTTGCGGCTGCTGAGCTACTGTTACAGAGTCTTTTTTTGGCGGGCTACTTAATCTACAACCCTTTGCCACCTAATTTTGATGTTTTAAACCAAAGAATCACAGACGAAATTAAAGCTATTCCTAGGTCGATTTTCCAGCGCATGATAGAGAATTTTAGTTCTAGGTTAAATGGGTGTGAAGAAGCGAACGGTGCGCAGTTGCAAACGGTTAATAATAATAATAAATAATTTATTGTATTGTAGGCGAGCTTAATTTTCTACCAACTAACCTTTTAATTAGTATCAAATAAACTGAATTACTATTAATTAATAATGATGTCTTTTTTTAAATATCAAAAACGATAAATATTCTGAGATGCCCTTTATATCATTGTTGTATAAGTTCTGATGACGTAGTTACAACTCAAAGTTAAATGAATTCTGGAGTCGAATGTTCTAATAATCGCAATAGAATGCCGCATATTTTAAAATTGATAAAACTCTTTTTAAAGAAATCTAGTAAGAATGAGAAAAAAGAACATATGCCATACCATTATTAGGTACATTATATTGTGTCAACAACCCGTCTGGCCAGCGTGGAGAGTGTAGGCCAAATTCTCCAGGATTTTCTGGAAGTCATATCTCCAACAGTGAAGTTCTAGGGGCTTTTGATTATGATATCCAGTTTTATCCAGATTGATGAATAATGTATTGTTTCTTGTCACAGGCTTCAAACCGTCGTATTTTGTTCAACTTGCTGCCGGCTCACGTCGCTACACATTTCTTGGACAACCAATTCAGGACTAACATGGTATATCATTATTTACAAAAACACGTAAACATAAATACAAAACTATATTATACTGTCCTTATTCATTATCTTAATTTAATATGGCTACATTGTTTTAATAAGGTGACACAGCCATTTTATAGCCACGAATATTAATTAACATTAATGCTATTAGAATATATGATGACACGGCCCTTTATAGCTATGAATTTAATTAAATAATTAAAATTAATGTTATTATTTTATTTATTATTATCTGACACCTATGTAAAATGAAATGACGAAAGAAAGAAAGAAAAAGTTTATTTGTCACAAAAAAAAACACAAGCAGTAAAAAAATATATACAACAAACAAGATAGTGTGGTGACAAATAAGGAATCAGCTCAGCAATAAGCTGCAACACTCGGTCAGAGCGCTGATTTTCAGCTGTATGTATGTGTAATTTTTGTAAATTATTAAGTATTATTTTATTAAAAAAAAAAAAAAAAGTAGACACGGCCTCTGTAAGCCACGATCTTATTTAAGTACTTTCTAAGTTAGTAATGTTATGCCTAACATACATAAATATGGTTTATTACCTGTTACGGTCCAACCATTATTACCACTTTTTTTAGTACATAATATTTTTTATTTATCGTATTGATTTTATTAGTGCTGACTGTATCGAAGTTGTTACAAGCAATCCAAAGGGAATTAAAATATAAGATTTAGATTTTTGAATATTTTTAAAATTATGATTATTCTTTCAGTCAAATTCTATAATTATTGATTGACTGACTGATATCAGCTGAAACTTAAAATAACACTGCTAAAATTGTAGATTATTTTTCCATAATGAATAAGACAGAGGTTTGTGTTAAATGTGGTTTTGAAAATTATGATATTGACTAAATTTGATGTTGTATTGTTGCCTTTTTCATGGTGGTGGTGTTTCATTTGTTTTTACGCACTTATTTCATATTAATTGTTTTAGCAAAGCAAGGCTTATAATATTTTTTCAGCTCCTAAACTAATTCCTGGAAAAGATTCTTGGATAGTAAAGCTATAAAAAAGTAAAAGTAACGTATCATCACGACCGTTTCCCTTTCGGGGTGGTCAGAAATCACACTTATAAATAAGCGGATTCACATTTAGCCAATCTTACTGACAAGTGGCAAGCTCGTCGATGTCTCCAGCGTACCAAACTCGAGAAATATAACAAATAAATGAAATATTAATTAAATGTATTTATATACATTAGTAAATAGTTTTGTGGCCCGACCAGGAATCAAACCCCGTACCTCCGAGTCTAAATAGCAGTTTAAAACTATAATTCATTATATATGGAATACCGAAGGGTTAAAGATAGAAGTCGCCAGCGTTCCATTAGAACAGCGATTTGCTGCAATTTTTTTTTAAAATAACATTTTTAGAGCCAAATTCACCGTTTGCTTTCAAAGCTGTGATCAATTAATCCAAGCAGAACCGAGATCAAATTTCATAATTGATCTCGGTTTACCTAAATCCGATTTCACAGTTTGATTGCGTTTACGACATATTGGGTGTGTTCACGTAGGAACTGCGAGTGCTTCACTTTAAAATGGTTTAAGTGCCTGTTAATATACCATTCGGTGGATTGATTTGAAGTTTACATCAAATTGTATGGATAATCTCTATGCCAAAATATGCATCCACATACCCACTATCCCTACGCGTACTCATAAATTTGTAGACTCTTACATCTGTCGCACGCTGAAGAGGTGGAATGCTCTCCCAGCTAGTGTTTCCCCACTCCTATAACCTGGAGTCCTTCAAGCGAAGTGAAAAAGCATCTTGTTAGGCCGGCATAGTGGTAGAGACTGATATCGGTCGTTAGTGACTGGTGTCAGTTGCTCTCATTCTTGGACCTCGCGTACCGTCAGATGGGAGCGACGTCACATGTCGTGTTCAGTATTAAAAAAATATATACATATATTTCTTTAAAAATTTCGTCGACTAATGTATTGAATATAATTTATTTTACTTAATTAAAGTTTTGAAGTCACAACAGTAGCAATAGGGTAATCCTAAATACAGGCTACGGCAGGGAAACTTGCTGATTTGAATTGGGCGCCAATGAGCGATGCGGTGAGAATGTGGTGGGGTGGGCCTTGAAGTTTTGTTACTCCACAAGCCAGTTGGCGTAATGCGTTCCTTCCGAACTCGGTTCAATATTCATGCCGCGGGTGTCATTACTGGCCAGCAATCAATTGTTTTGTGGGTAGACACATTCAGGGAAAATGGCAGTGTGATAAAAAATGGGCCAGGAGGTCAACGGACTTCCAGAACACGTCGAGAGGGTGAGGGAATATTTTTTACGCTCTCCTCGGGCGTTCAGTATATATCAGTGTATCGCTAATGAGGGCCGCCATTTTCCAGATGTCATTTTGAAAACTACTTAGAACAAAAAGTCAGAATGTCTATTATACGATAAAAAAAACATTAAATCGATATGTGAAGTACTTTTTCTTTTATTGACCTTTCAAATCAGCTAGTTTCCCAGCCGCACCCTGTAATATAAATAGTATGATCACCTTCTTAAAAAGGGAAAACAAGCTCACAAGTTAAATGGCAAAACGACGTTAAAGACTTAAACTGAGTTTAACCTGAACTCGTATAGTTTATATTGTTGAAATAGTTGCACTAATCCTGGTTGAATTAATCGTGGTTTATTTAAACGGTGAAATTGTCATTACAAAACAAACAGCTTTCAAAAAGTGCTTTATGCTTCGGCCTTTGCTTATACTAAAATCTTCATAAAATCATCACACTAACATTTTTTCACAGCACTGGATGTGTCATTTTATAAAATGCTTATGTTTGTGTCGCATTTTGCATTTCATTGTGTCAAGTGATGTAGGGAAAAGTGAGACCAAGATATTATAAAAAACCCTTTCCTATTCGTTATTGGATGCATACGATTTAGATCACAATCTTTATTTGTAAGTAAATGTTAAATATCTTTGAAGTCCAATATATTCTAAATTTGCTAATAGGGAATATGCATGTAAATGTCAAAACTAGGTTTGATATATTTAAATAATTACAAATATATCTACGAGTAGAATATTGTTTTTAATTTTAATTGGTATATTTTTATTTTTATGGAAAATAAAATACTTTTTATTTG
Organism: Tinea semifulvella; assembly: GCA_910589645.1. NCBI lineage: Eukaryota > Metazoa > Arthropoda > Insecta > Lepidoptera > Tineidae > Tinea > Tinea semifulvella. Next base: position 13,533,123 of record OU342585.1, read on the forward strand.
CAGAAACTAAACGTTTTTCAAATACTTTATATTCTTAGTAAAAATATAGTGACGTCACAGCCCACAATACAAACAAATCTCTCAAACATTTAAGTGCCTTTTTATATTATAATTAATTAATAATTACGGAATGAATTTAAAATATTCCAGGCGAGGAGGAGAGGTTGTCTCATAATAAATGTTAAACGTTGATACACAAACAAACGACACTCTTGTTTAATGTATTGTGACGTCACAGATATGGCGTGATTTAGGTAAATAACGGTATTTCAGAAGTTTAAGTGTTTGCTATTTACAAATTTGTTAATATCAATTTCAGTGATGTAATTATCAATATCAAAATATCAATCTACATATTTTTTGTATAGTAAACAGTTTTTTCGAGTTGTTTTGTAACATTCCTCGTCAGCCAAGCACAACACCCAACACTAGTATTTCTATCAGAAAAACAGTATTAAGAATGAATTTTGAAATACCCTCATGAATTCAGTGATTCAGAATATAGTGCCATCAGTCGTTGATCGACCAAATCCAAGCTACAGGTTGTCGTTGCCTTTGATTCAAAATAATTCCAATAAACGGGAATATATTATTATATAAATATATTATAATTTTTTGACGATTCAGCTATCGCCACAAATTAATAGAGATTATTATTATTGTGATGAGAGCTATCTGCCGAAAAACTATTTTATAGATTGGCAGAATAATGTTGTATTTAAATGTTATGATATGAGGAAAAATAAATAAATACTCATAAAAATAATAATAGATACACTTCAGTAACTTAAAATAACGTCCGTCAAATATAAATCTGATCGTATGCACCCAAAACGTAGTCTTCATAGTAAATGTCACTCACTGATCCCTTTGCTTGCACGGCATGCTGCTTGTTGGCCGTTATGGGTGACGTGATACTGAAGAGGCGAGGTTGGCAGGATCTGTACCACCAGTCGTACCAGCGCGTGGGTGTGGTGTTCGCCTCCATCACAAACTACCACGAGTTCTACATGGAATTGGACGGAAACAACCAGGGGATGGAGTGCTTGCGGCTGCTCAACGAGATTATAGCGGATTTTGATGAGGTATATCACTTTTATTATTATTATTTAATGGGTCACAATGCCCTCCAACCCAAGGTACGATCTCCACTGTTGGAGATGGGCCTTTCTGAACATAAGTCTGGAGAAATTGACCTACACTCGACACGCTGTGGCCAAACGGATTGGCGGGATCTGATGTCAATTTTTAATGACAATTTATTAACGATTCCACGAGTGGGTATTAGTGGAACCGGGACCGAAGGCTAAACGTGCTCTCCTATTTTTTTTTTTAAATTTGGTATCAACTTAAGATATTGGCCAAAAAATATCAGACGTTTGCCAATCTAATCAGTGCGCGTGGCAAGGGTACGGCAAATTGTCCCATAAAAATGTTCTATACAGCTTAATTTGAGCAGTGGAGCTTTGACCTCGTTATTTTAGGTGCTGTATTGATTATATATTTTCTTAGAAGCACTCATCAAAAGTTAATTGTTTAGGTATATTACTTCTAAGCAACATTTTATCTAACGCTACATTTAAAGTACTAAAAATACTTTAATACAAGTTCTATAACTCTTCTGATACAGTATTTAGGTAATGGTATTTCAGAATTCTTAATGTTTGCTCCCTTCAATATCTATTTACAAATTTGTTAATATCTATTTTAAAAATTTGCTCACTAAACACTTTCACAAAAAGCAAGACGAGTCTACATAACTAAACTAAATCGGTATATTATTGTATGTATATATATATATATAGTATGTAACCAGTATATGTATGTGATATCTATGTATTGTATGTATTTATATTATAGATTTATTATCGTTCTTTTTTTTAGTTATAAGTTTTTAACTCAATAAATCTCTTTATCTCAATTATTAGCGGTCATGCACCTTACAATCCCTGCTCACATCTCCCAAAGGTTAGCTGTTAGAAAATGTTTTTAGACATTAAGCTCGCCTATGTACTGTAAAATGTAATATTTTCTGTGCAATAATTTATCTATCTATCTATCTATTTCAGCTATTAAAACAGACATAACACCGCGTCTTGTCGTCTCCTCCGGTGACAAGAGGGCTGGCTCTTTCTTCGCCCAAAGAATCAGTATTGCAATTCAGCGGGGAAATGCAGCCAGCGTTCTTGCCACCATTCCACGCGTACGGGACTTATATCCCTATCCTTAGTATTAATATTAATTTTATTTTATATTTCAGCTATTAGGCGAAGACAGATTTAGTGCGATAGACAAAATAAAGACTGTCGGATCTACATACATGGCGGCCGTGGGTTTGATTCCCGATAAAAAAATGGCGGACGAGCCTAGTGCTCGCAAACATATGGCAACACTGGTCGAGTTCGTCTTCGCTATGAGAGATAAACTAAAGGATATCAACGATAACTCGTATAATAACTTCATGCTGAGAGTTGGTAAGTGATATGCATATAATATAACAATAATAATTTACATATACGTGGATATATTAAACTATAATGTTTCGGTAACAATAAATAACTTATATTGTAATGGTATATAGCCGGGTTAGAGCGAAAACCAACTAACTATTTTTTTAGTCAATTCACTTTTTTATTTATTAAAACTTTATTGCACAATATATACAAGGGGCGGACTTAATGTCGCTAGACATTCTCTGACAGCCAACCTTAGGGACACTGTAGAACATTAAAGACGCAAGGTAGCTGCAATTAGAGAAATATGATTACGTAATAAATATGCAATATTATCTAAACTACAAGATTAGTCGATTTTATCACTGAAAAAAGCTCGGCGACCTTCAAAAACTTATAAAAGATTTTGGCACAATCGGTTTAGAACTAAATTTCTCGAAATGTGAACTGTATATTTCAAATTTACTAACATCTGGTAAACAATCCGAAATTATTTCTCTTTTCAACAGTCTGGCACCCAATATTAAAATTTTAAACAATGAAACCCTTCGACTTCTAGGATCACCAATCCTAGATGAATCGATCCAAATTTACGTTCAGGAACAATTAAATAAATTTAACTCAACTTCAGAACGCTTATTCCAAATTCAACCCCACATGGCACTTTTTATCATCCGATTTTGTTTGTTTGCACCCAAATTTACTTATGTACTCCGCTGCTCCCAACTTTGGAAATTTCCGGACGAACTTCTTTTACTAGATAAACTTTTGCAAAATTCACTAATTAAAATTCTAAATTGCCCCATGAATGACCGTACTTGGGCCCAAGCTTCACTACCGATTCGGTTCGGAGGTCTGGGAACTCGCAAAATTTCTAGTGTAGCACTGCCAGCGTTTCTGTCGTCTGTACATAGTACTGTCGAGCTCTACGGGAAAATCACAAACCCATCCTTGGGTTCCGTTGAGCCGTCGTACTTGTCAGATGCCAGAGATGCCTGGTCAGTAGCATGCCCCAATAAATCTGTTCCAAATTTAACAAAATTTCAACGACTATGGGACGAGCCGCTCTGCAAACTGGTACTGGACGATATTTTATCTTCCAGTAACACGAGAGAGCGGGCTCGCCTCATGGCCGTTTCCACTAGGGAGTCGGGTCTCTGGTTGCAGGCTTTTCCCTCAGCATCGGTTGGCACACTCCTTGATCGAAATACACTGACAATGGCGGTGTGCCTTCGTCTCGGAGCCCGGACTGTCCACCCACACCAGTGTCGGTGTGGAGAGCCCGTGGAACATCTCGGACACCATGGGCTTTCTTGCGCTAGAAGTGCTGGCCGCATTCCTCGTCACGCTGCTTTAAACGACATCATTCGAAGGGCTTTTGTCACTGCTGGAGTACCCGCGATCCTAGAACCCTCTGGGATTGCGCGGAGCGATGGCAAAAGACCCGACGGCATGACCGTTGGGCCGTGGAAACTTGGCAGGTCCCTGGTGTGGGATGCGACATGTGTAGACACATTAGCCCCATCACACATCCAGGCGACCTCGTCAAGCGCGGGAAGTGCGGCGGTTTCTGCTGAGAACCTCAAGCTGCGCAAATACGCCAACCTCAGTACAGGTTACGAATTTGCGCCGTTTGGGGTCGAGACGATGGGCCCATGGGGACACTCAGCCAAGCGTCTGGCCAAGGAGTTGTCCAAACGGCTAACGGAAAAGTCTGGAGACAGGAAGGCTGGCAATTATTTCTGCCAACGTATTAGCTTAGCTATACAGAGGGGAAATGTTGCCAGTCTTCTGGGGACTATCACTGAAGGGTCGTCTCTAGAGGACATTTTTTACTTATAGTTTATTTTTTATTAGGTTTAGTTTATATTTATTTTAATTTTTACTTTTAAGTAGTTTTAATTTATATTGTAATTATTTTATACTGTTTGTATATTACTTCAATAAAGCAACTGAAAAAGCAGAAGTTTTTAAATTTTTATAGTAACTTCTGATACAGTATTTAGGTAAATAATGGTATTTCAGAATTTTAAATGTTATAGTACAATAAACTAAATACTAATAATACATACACATAACGTTTTATTAATATATATTAATTACACCAGTCGTTTAAAAACTTCTGCTTTTTCCAGTGATAAAATCGACTAAGCTCTGTAAAGATAGTGGGTCTTAAAAGCAATTAAACGAACAGTTTTAGCCGAAAACGCAAATTATAAAGTTAAATTTTTTTTTTGGGCAAAATGGCTAACTTAGTTGGTTTTCTTTCTAACACGGCGATATATAGCTATAATATATTGAATGTAATTAAAGTTTGTTTTAAAGTAAATTGGTAATTTAAATACACAGACTGTTAACAGTTCCGTGTAAATCGTATATGCTTTAAGCTGATTTTAATGCCATAAGCCGTAAAATTAGCTTTTTTGATGGAATAATAAATAGGTACAGCTAGGTGCTCAATATTCTATATTTACTTTTCTTTTTCAGGTATTAATGTAGGCCCAGTAGTAGCTGGAGTGATTGGAGCCAGAAAACCACAATACGACATTTGGGGTAATACAGTTAACGTTGCTTCTCGAATGGACTCCACCGGCTTACCTAACCACACGCAAGTCACTGAAGAAGTATACCAAGTTTTGAAGGACATGCCTTATCAGTTCGTCTGCAGAGGGAAGGTCAAGGTCAAAGGGAAAGGGGAGATGACAACTTACTTCCTAACTGATAGAGCACCAGCTAACCAAACTAGTCTGAATACAACAAATGGACCCACTCAAAATCCTCCTTCAAGCTACGGTGGTGTCGCCACACCTTTAGCTATGCTTCAGAATTCCGCTAGAAGAGCTGCATCTCAACCTTCTAGACTGGCTCCGGTCCGGGAGAACACTGGAGCTAGTGAAAATGAGCCGTTGTTACCTAATGGTCATCAGGTGAATGGCAATAATCACAAAGGGAGTAAGAGGAGAGGGAAGGAAGGAGAAGAGTCTCCTCCACCTCCTCCGCCGCACGGGATCGCAGTCCCGCGCTGGCCGCCGCCGCGAGCGCTCGTCCCTCCCTGGCCGCGTCCCCAGGAACCTCCCGCCCCACACAAACGTAGACCACCTCCCCGCCTGCCGAGACCCAGGTCTAGTGAAAGCCTTCCTCTGGCACGAAGCCCTCGAGTACACTCTTCGGCCGATGAACTCAGCTCCTTAACAAGATCTCCGAGCTTGAGCTCTTCAGATGAAAGTTACTCCCGAACTACAGATGCCTCTCCTTCCCCTCCCCGCCAGGTTCCATGGCTGCCTCCATCTAGATCTCAAAGAAACGAACATCCAGGTTACGACTACCCACCGATACGACAGAAGCCTGTACAAAATAATATTAACGCTAAAAATAATAAGAAACATAAGAAAGGAGTTCTGGAAGAAAAGTTAAGTGACGGACCTTTGGAGTTTCACAAAGAAGAAGATGTGTTACAGAGAAGTATTATAAATATGTTGCAAGCGACAAAGAGAGATAGTTGCAGTCAGACAGACAAAAAAGACGTGAATGGGAGACTCGCTCAGCGAACTAACTCCTTCTCGAGTTCTGGAAGTCGACCGAATAATATAAAGCATTTAAATCTAGATAGTAGAGAGGTATTCATGAAGCGTAGTCCGACAGATGTGGCGTGCGTGCAACCGTTCGAGAGGGAAATACAAAGACTGCTTGATGACAAAAATATAATCAAAAGTAATCCTAATAAACCAGAGAGGAAGGAATTGAAGCTGGAACTTCGGTAAGATACACTTATTATTATTATTAAAATTAAAGAGTACTACGATCATAGAATAGATTTGTAGGGTCATTTCAAATTGTAACTATAGAATTGCTTGTAATTGGTTCCTTGACGGACATAGTGACAAATCAACCAACCAATCACGTGCCTATTACTAAAATAAAAACTTTTCTTAAACCAGCCTATTGTCGGTCGCAAGCTCGAGACACCATTCTTCTCATCTCTTACCCACACACGATGGACCCGGCACCCGTTAATCCATGGAATGCTTAGAAATTTGTCTTCTACCAACTTGTGGAATCGTTAATAAAATGTCTTTATAAAATTGACATCAGACGCTCGTCAACCCGCCTGGCCAGGTGTGGCGAGTGTATACCAACTTCTCAAGATATATGTTCTGGAAGGCCCATCTCCAACAGTGGAGGTCGAGGACTCTGTGTTTTAGAGCCTGTGATGATAATGATGATCAAGGCCCTTAACAAGTGTCTCTGGGATACCTGGATCTGTGGACGCCCTGCAATTCAGCCACAAATACAAAATTGAATTGAAAAACATTAGTGATTTGCTTCTAGTAAAAATAATAATAATACTTTAATTAGGATTATATATGTATAAAAATATATAAGTTATTCATTATGTGTGTAATAATAATAAATGTATAATTTCTAGAAGCCAGAACCCGTCGCTAGAGGGCGTCCGTAACTGTAACAATAACAGTAGCCCCTTGCACGTGGTGGGTTTAGCTGCCATAACTCAACTGGCCCGCGCTTCTCCTGCGCCATCACAACCTTCTCCCTTAAGACCCCCCACTGCAGAGTTCCCAGGAGTTTTACCTACTGATGTCGTGGTAGAATTACCATCACCTAGTGCTACTTTGGACAGAGTCAGGTATGATTGTAGAAATATTTTATCTGAGAGTCCTTTGTACCTACTTATTCTAAGACTCCTACTGCTGAGTTCTACCTCATACTACATACATAAACAAAAGCTTCGCTAAGGCCGCGTTCGTTTTAAGAAATGTTAGCATGAAAATACCACTTATTTTAGCACAAGTCGTTCGTTTAATGAAAATTCTAACATTTGATGCTAATTTCGTATGTCATTACCGTATTGAAAGGAGGGTTATTGATGTTACTTTTTGACAGATGTCATTTTACATAAGAAATGTTTAAATCGTTGTATACATTATAGTTTATATTTTTGTTTGCAATGTATTTTAAATGATTTTATGTAATAAATTCAAAGACTATAATACATTGTCAATTGATTTGTTATTATTTGTTACTTGTCAAAAAGTAGCCTCACCGCTCGTTTTTTTTAAGAAATATTAGCATTGTTAAAAAAAGTGGTATTTCTTAACAAAAACGACATTTCGTGCTAGTTTATGAAGTTGCTACAAGTTGTTGGAAATGCTATAAAACGAACGCGGCCTAAATCACATTTAGGCTCATTTTCCTGTGCATTTTGCCATTCAGCTCGTGGCTGTCCTACGTGTATAGGATGTGCATTATTTGTTAGGGATAATTTATAGTTGTTTTTTAAGATTCATTATTCATTGATTACTTGATGGAAGATACTTTTGATCAAGATATTTTATTTTCTAATTATTTACTAAGTAACGACACGTCACTTCCTCCAATCACGACAATCCTCTAGGGAGGAGCGAAGAATCTGTGTCAAGGTATTTACCTTATATAACCGAGGTTACATTTGCTTTACGTAGCTACAGACAGGGCAGAAGGTAACCATTAAAGGTTGAAATAAACTGGAGCTGAAGTTCAAACATGGATAATAATAATAATAATAAAAACGTTTATTGACTTAAAAACCTAGATACATCAATCAGTAAATACAGGGATCCCTGTACTATGACCCAGAAGGTCTGAGATACAGGAAGCCCTACTCTTGCTTACATGGCATTCGTAATAACCATGCATTAACAATAATTTTGTAAACAAAATAGAGACATCAAAAAAAAAAAAAATATATAAAAAACATGGATAAAACCAATGAAAAGATCTGTTAATACTATTTTAAGATACGCGTATGTATCTGCAAAACTATCTAGCTTGAATAATTTTGTTATAAATTACAGTAATGCATCTAATGAGAGAAAAACTGAAAATGAAATGATGAAGGAGAAACAAGAGAAAGAGATTAAAGAACTGCAAGAACGACTCCATAATCGGGTAAGACATAAACATAAGTTTTAAGGAGTCTGGCCACTACACCGTATCATACCATGACCGTGCTATGAACGTATCAAGCACGGAAGACAATACGATACGGCTTGCTTTGCCCACTGAAACGAATCGACGACGGCGTTTAATGCCCGTATGATGCCGGAATGGCGTCCGTATGCAACCCGTATGTTGCCCACCCGTAATTTGTATGACATAAAATTGATAGGAAGCCGTTTCATTCTCGCATTGTATCGGTAATGCCTGGACGTCTGGGGAGTGCTATCAAGTTTTAAAATAATAAAATAGGTATGGCTATTAAAAGATTAACTGTTAGACAACTGGCAATGATTGCCATAATATTGGATGAGGAAGAAGAAGAGAACCAAAAAACCACTCGACGCTACTGGATTCACGATACTCTAAAGGAACGAATAACGGAATGAGAATATTGGACGTTGTTTAGTTAAAGATGAAGAAAAGTTTTTTCAGTATTTCCGAATGTCCTCATACGTGGTTATAACCCGTATGATTACTGTTTTGCTGCCTGCGCGCATCGGTTTGGTAACGTGGCGTGACAAGCGCGGAGCGTATCGGCACCGGCAAAATATTCTCGCATTTTTTGTCTGACACGTTCCTATTACGATCATGGTATGATACGGTGTAGTGGGCAGACTCCATTAAACTGCTAAACAATTGCTTTATTCTCCAACTAACTCCACACCTTTATTTTGTATAGGTTCCCACTTCGAATCACAGAGAAATGGGTATCTACGGTGAGAGTCAATCCGAGTGGAGTTCATCATGTTCTGATGGAGATGGAGAAGGAGATTGCGGCCAACCGGAGAGTACAGGGTACACCACCGACGACCCGGCACTGGAAAACGTATCCATGCTCAATGAAGCAGGCTTAACGGATGCTGAAGCCGCTTTAAGCGATGTCAATTCTTGTTATTTCGACAGAGAAGATGTAAGCGTTTCCTCACGAGCTTCATCAAGACTTCTAGACTCTGAAGCGCTTGTTTCGCTTGAATCTCTAAGCGCTATATACGACTCCGACGAGCCCGCGCACAGATATCTGGCAAACATACGCACTGTCAGTGAATGTATTACCAGGAACTTTGGACAGCCCACTCATGTGACAGACGGTGAAAGTGATGTGTGAATAATTAAAGGAATCCATGACGTTATCCAAAGATTAGTACCGCATTTGCATTTTAAAGGGAGCCGGTATCCGATAGTTGCTCTCTAAACTCGTAATACTCACGCGATGTGCGTCTTTACACATTTGATATTTCATTTTTAGTCCGGTCAATTAGACGAAAAACATGTGGTAGTTTTTCAATTTGTATAATTTGACCGAAGTATTTAATCGTTGTCTTATTTTTTGTATGTTTGTGTAAAAAATCGATTTTATTATTATTATTAGTAGTTAAATATTTTTATTTGGAAAAGTGACAGCCATGGGTAGACTGAAAACTGCGAGAGCTTAGACGTCTTCGAGAATGGGTGCTTTTGTTTTTTAGCCAAATTCCGATTTTTAAGCGCAAACGTTATATATATAAGTATAAAGGAATCCCTTAATGAACTGTCAATGTCAATATTATAGTTGATATTTGTCTAATATCTTGTAATTTTAGTACCAACTTATCTGTGAACTAAAGAGCGTCGCTAATTTTTAATAATTTCAGTGTTGCTAATTAACAGAATATGCACAAAAATTGGGAAAAAAAAATCATAATCATGTTTAAATTTTAATTTAGTGGGAATATTTGTTACACATTTGGAACAACTTTTTGTTCCTCATAATATAATGTGTCAAAATGTTTCTCTTCTATGTTATATTTCGATTAAATTAAGAATATACTCCCTCCGTAGTCTAGCGGTTCGATCCGTCGATTTAGGCTCAGAGGTACCGGGTTTAATTCCTGGTCAGGACACAATAATTTATTTGTAATGTTTCTCGAGATTGGTATGCTAGAGACATCGACGAGCTTGCCACTTGTCATGATGGATAAAGTTGGCTAAATGTGAACTCGCTCCTTATATAAGCGTGGTTTCTGACCACCCCGTAAAGCATACGGTCGCTATGATACTATGTTAAGAATATACTCGTCTACACAAGTATTACTTTTGATATGAACTGAATTAATAATTATTATATTTAACAATAAATTTAAAAACTAACAACTCTAGTTGTCACAGCAGCACACTGGTAGCATCCTTAGTTCCTATTACCGCCGTTGCACAGATAACTTGCACTAGAAGCTCAGTTATACTTACTAACGATAAAACTTTTCAGTGGATTCCAATATTTTGTCAATTCAATGTTTGCGCTTAAAAAAAGATACTACAGACTGTTCGCCGTAAGTTGATAAATATGTAAGATATTGGAATAGCGACTGTGTCTCTTAATTATCAGTTTGCGATGACGGGCTTCGCTTATCAAACAAATGGGTAAAATTTATTATTATATACACATATATATATACATACGAAGTCTGTTAGAAAAGTATCCGACCTTTAGCCGGTAAAAAAAACTCCTTGGGACTCCACACACTTCTCCCAGCAATGCCGCCATTGTTGGAAGCATTCCGAAAATGCCTCTTTTGGAATCGACTTTAGCTCGGCTATCGTTGCAGCCATAATGACCTCTCTTGTCTTTAATCCGTCCCTTTCAATGGTCTCTTGACTTTGGGGAATAGCCAGAAGTCGCAGGGGGCCATATCAGGAGAGTAAGCATATCAGCATGTCTTGTGAGACTTCAAACAAGAACTTGCTATTGATCCGACGTCAGCAGCTTTGGCACGAATTTCGCCGCCACTCTCTTCATGGCCAAATCTTGGCACAATGGTTGCGCCGAAAAAGTGCTGATGCCCACCACTTTCGCAAATTAATCAAACTATCGCAAACACAACGGTCCCGCATCACCACAGCGTTCACTTTGGCAATGACATGGTCATTTCGGCATGTTGATGGCCGACCAGGGCGTGGCTGCTTTCAGCCGATGTGCGACCGTCTTTAAACCGGTGATGCCCACAGCATCGTCACCGAAAGCCGTCTGAATCTTCCGAATGGTTTTCACCTGGCTGTCGCCCAGTTTCAGTTTGTTTTTACTTGCATTGAAAAACCGACGAGAGCACTACGTCACTCGAACACTGCTCGGCAGCAACTGACGCTATCTACAGGCCGGAAAAAATTCACGCATGCGCACGAAGGTTCAAGGTCGGCTAATGCAAGCGCGCTTGATTCAAATCCATCAGGTTTTCAAAATAAAAAATAAGGTCGGATACTTTTCTAACAGACCTCGTATATTCAATTTGAACCGAGTTTTACCAACTCTCGGCGAACAGAATATAGGGTCACTGGATGTAATAAGTCTTATAGTATTGTTTCGTCAACTTGAAGTATCGTATGTTTATTTGTGTATAGTATTGTATATAATGATGTACAGTGGCTGGTGCCATGTGATGGCGCCGAGTGTGCGATGATCTCTACAATTATAAGGTGCTCTGACTTAGAATTACTATCGGAAACTATGTGATAAGAATCGAGGAATGCTATATGAAGTTTGACCAATTCTCAGAAGTGTATCACCTGCGCGTGGGGCTGGACCCTTTGTCGGTTATTCTTTCGAAAGTTTGGTTCACACTAATGAAACTATCACAAATCGTTGGCTATCTTGTTTTGTTTCAAAAAAATAATAAGAGTAGGTAATTTACCAGTTAAATTACGATGATAGGCCGGTTGTAAGAACGCTTTCCTTGGGCTGGGTTGTACCAAAACGAAGTTGAATTTAAAACCAATAAGGTCGCAGTTCCAATCCGGTTATGTACCAATGAGAAATACAGCTTTCTTATGCACGTTTGTCAAAGATTTATAATACCATTACCATTGGTAACACGTTGCCGTCGGTCCCGGTTCCACTAGTACCAACTTGTGGAATCGCAAAATTAAAATTGGCATTTAGACCCTCACCAACCTGTCTGCTTAGAATGATGATTGTAGGCCAAATTCCACAGAAATATATTCTGGGGAATTTGGCCCTGAATAAATACATGTGGCCGCACATGTCTAGAACTCTGTATTCTAGGGGCTGATGATGTATTTATCGGTTCCTTAAGATTTAGTTCTACCTTAAATAGCCACTTAGTGGTAAAATATCGGCAGTATATAATAAAAAAATAAAAAATAAATGTTAACATAGATTGTTTAATATTATTTAGCTAAGTTATATTTTTGAAAAGAAACAAGATGGCGGCAGTTTCTTTAGTGTAATCCAAACTTTATGTCATAGATGACTTATTAAATGTCGCATTTTACTTTAGATGTAGCTGTGAATGATATTATACTGATTAAGATATTCAAATGTTTTTGAAGTGATTCTAGTTGATGTAACTTTGGAGTACTATAGTAGTGCCATTGCAATATTTTTAGTAAAAAGGACCGAAGAATCTGATATTTTTACACCTTGTCATATTAATTATTCAAATATTAGTTCGAAATGTTGAATTCAAGTAGCAAATTGTTAATGTGACAAGATGGCAAAGTGCTTTATATTTTTCGTCCTTCAAAAAAAAATCCCAAATGTTCTCTTAATAAATTAGTTAGAGAATAATCCCTAAATACTTTAAATGTATGTCAATTTCATTAATTATTACTATGACATCACAATTTTACTTGTTGTTTATGTGATTCGAACAATATTACTTGAATTATGCGCTATGTTTTAATTATAATTAGATTTATTTGCTTAAGCGTGTACTTATTGAGGCCAAGAAGCCTCCCAAGCTGGTGGTCGTGGAACATTATGAATTGTTAAGGATACTATTAAAAATACCCTGTTTAGGGCTTTAATACATTCCTACTGTGCGACGTCGCGGCGTGATAACTTGCCGTTTTACGACAATATCTCGCGACGTAATTGCAACAATATATCGCGACGTAATTACGACAATATCTCGCGACGTAATTACGACAATATCTCGCGACGTAATTACAACAATATATCGCGACGTAATTACGACAATATATCGCGACGTAATTACGACAATATCTCGCGACGTAATTACGACAATATATCGCGACGTAATTATGACAAAATCTTCGGTGGCGTGTTCGTGTTCTCATTATAATTTTATGACATTTTGTCATAATTGACATCTGTCAACATTATTTTCTTACACGTGTCGCTTCGTTATAACTCAAAATTGTTTCAATAACTTAATAGGAGATTATTTGTCTATAGAAGAAGAAGACACATTTACTAGATTTCCATGGATTCACCGTGCGGATGCGGGGTCGCGGATCGTGTGTGGGGAGAGAGGAGAAGACCAGTGTCTAGGGTTTGTGGCCGACTATAGGCTGTTTTACAAAAGAGACCCTGTTTTTATTGCGCATTAACACGCTTACCATCCACTATTCTGCTCCTCTCCATTTTTTATACGAGTATACTTGCACGACATGTGACCTTGTGCCCACGTGATAGTGAGTGGCGCGCAATGTCGGCTTGACTGGGCATGACGGCAATTCGATCCTGATCCCGAAACGTGTGGATACACTTTACTGGGTTTATCGGTACGAACGGTGGATACTTCCCCGCTCTGGACTTTTTACCACCATCAGTCCACCTATCCCTACCTAACCAAACATGGTATGACTCCACTAATTCCATCTTGGAAGCCCGTTCCATAAATATATTTTTTAGTAAGTGGTGCAAAGCTTTTGCTGCTCTTTCCATCTTACTAGATTACTAGTATCGGGAGGGTCATAGATATGGTTTATCACTTATTACCAGTATATTTATTGCCTTTAATTATTAAAATGTCATCCATACTATGGACGCCGATTTGAAGCGTAGTAACGGCTCGTCCTAACCCGACATTTTATCGGATCACGACACGATGTCGCACCTTAGGGATGTATTGTCGCTTTTTTACTGTTACTTATTTTATGAATTGTATAGGATTTTGATCACTCTCTGAGTTACTTTTAAGTTATATTGTTCTTGGTCGTTTTCTTCACTGGAGGTGGGATGATATGTATAATTTAGGAATATTCAAGAAAGAGACAAACTTATGCCATCAAAAGTGTTGGAACGCAATTTTTTCGTAAACTTAATTAATACTAAAGACAAATTAGAGTAAGGATTGCTAAATATTAGGCGATAATCCTTATCACGGTTCCAAATAGTGATGTTTAATTTAGTTTTTTTTTTTTTTATTCGTGTTTTTTTTTTGTTTTAGACTTTATTTACTAACTTTGAAATAATCAATTTCCTCATGGTTTAACACTTTTGCATCCCTCTTGCTCGCACAATCTAACATTTTCAAAGTTTTTTCAGGTCTGAGTATACTTTTGAGAAATGCAGTGTATCAACTTACTAGAGAATAAAACTACTGACTTTTTAATATATATAATTATATGTTGTTGCTATTTTTCTCTGTTTTAGAAAGTGATAATATGTTTATGTAATTTTATTTACTAAAAATTTTATAAGTTCACACTAAAACTTGAAAATATTTGGATTATGCGAGCGAGTGGCATGCAAAACCTTCTTAAAAGAAAACGACCAAAAATATACTATTAGTGTTTCGAAGTGCCTTCATTTATCACTTGTTTCACTTAAATATGCATGAGTCTATTAAAATTGTTAATTACCTTTATTAACTTAGTGAGTGAACAAATCGAATAACTATTGTACATACTCGTATAAGGAGTTCTAATGCTCCTAAAAAATCTAGAAAAATTGTTAATCTTTGTAAATATTGTTATAATGTATTTAAAAGTGCTATCTCCTCATGTAACAAGTAAGGTATGACATAATATTTTTTTGAATCAATTAAAATAATTAGGTAGGTACCTACTTATTTTAAATTATCCTGTTTTGTACCATTGTAATTAGTGCCAAATCACATTCTTTTAACTTTATTATCATACAATTATTTCGTGTGCAATGTTATTATTATTCATAGATTTATGATTGGTTAGCGAGACGCTTCATTAGATGAAGTTCTTGTTTTGGTGGTTGTTTTTTACTTGATTAAAGACAGTGCGGGTGATAAGTAGTTAGCACAAAACAATTTTGAACCATAAAATAAAATAAAATCAGTTTTTATTTGTCACAAAAATAGTTAATAAAAATGTAAAATATAGTTAAAAAATAAAACAAAGATATAATGACAAAAGGGTCTATGGTTCAGAAAATGGTGTTGGAAGCAGGTTCCAACAACCTCTGTTATTATACCATAGCCGACATTTAAATTTAGTGGAACAGTAATATAGATAAAAGTTATAAAACAATAATGAAACAAAATTAAAAAAAACAAAAAAAAAAAAAAAAACTAAGAACATAAATAAATAAATAAAAAACAGAAACCTAGACGGGAGCTGCCCCAGCCGTTGTAACTATCGCGTCCCGAACGGGCGGTGGAAGATCATTCCATATTTTGGCAGCGGCATGCTTGAAGCAGCCCCGGGCGCCTACCAGGCCGTACATGGGAAGGTTAAACAAAAGACCTCTGTGTCTGAAAGAACGTTTGTACGAAACGTTTGTCAAACTTACTATGTAAATAGTCAGGACATTGAGTGTTTATTAAAGTGTAGATGAAACATGAGTATTTTAATATCCTGACATTTTCCATAATTAGGTATTCAATGAAATAGAGTGCCTTGTAGCTTCAGAAATGTGTTAATTAAGTTTAGCATTTAGCGCGTTGCTGGGAAATTATTTTTTGAACGGAAGTTATTTCTTTCATTATTTTTTTGACAGTATTTTTTGCTATTGCAACGGGGTTTGTCCATTACTTTTTTTATTTTTTTATTCTAGCACTACATGTGACCTTGCGTCATCTGATAGTAAGTGACGTGCAAAGTCCATGAATGTTAACTGGAATCAGACATTTATGACTGACATCAGTCCCTAACACTTACCGGCTTATCTGGACATGACGGCAATTCGAGCCTGATCCCTAAACATGTAGATAGACTTTACTGGGTTTATCGACATGAACGGAATTTACCACCATCAGTCCGCCTATCACCTATTTGCTGTTGGATGCCAAGCAACAAAATTTTATCTAAGCGCGGTAACTAAACAGCATTGGATACTATTCGCACTACACATTTGAACTAATCTCTAATCATCTGCACTCGCTCTTATAAAAGTGGAAGTACCCTTTAGAATTTATATTAGTACGGACATTGTCAGCTCGGCTAAACTAGCTGTAACTAAAACTAAATAAAGAAATCCACTATTTTGATAATCGAATCTTTTCGCTTAAGGAAAAATACTACGATTGCAGTCATCAAACTACGTTAAAATCGACGCAATCAATATCCCCGCGTCCTATTTAAAATGCTAATATTTTTAGCTAATTGTTACATTACTAAAAAACTGGCATAAGAATAATCGTTGAACTTTTTGACTGATCTTTAGACATCTAAACTGCGCAAACTGATTGTTTTGCAATTTTACTTGACAATGTCAATAAAAATAACTAAAATCGTTCCTTTAATCAAAGCTAACGGAGCTAAAACAAGTGAGACAACTTAAATGAAAAGATTGGTGGCGCTGGTTTATAATGTTAGCGCGGCTTATAACTGGAACGCTGACAATGTTGCCATACGAAAAATACCCGACTGACCCCGTGTTAGACTAGCTGCTTAAAGCGCGCTATTTATACTAAATTTTGCATTGAAGCGAATGAAAAAAAAGCTTATTTGGGCTGTTAGTTAAACACTGAGTGAAGCAATTACTTTTTTGACAGACGCCATCTTGTAAAAGCGAAACGATAAACAATCATAAATCTTTGTTTATTATTATAATAAAAAATCGTTAAATAACCTACATAGGTATTGAAGAGTTTAGTGTGTCAATTCCACATACTCGTACATTAATAATGTTAAATTCTTGTAGTTTAATTAATTGTTACTTATAACAAAATGTAGCATGCATGGTAAATGTAAAACTAACTTCACTATATAAATAGAAATATGAAATGAAATAAAAAGGTGGACCGTGTACATATCAAAGCTTTTTTTTTTAAATTGATTTGTCAATTTATTGTAACCGTTTATATGCATCGTCAATTTATGTAACTTAATGACTCTACAATAACGCAAATCGTGACCCCTACTGTGGAAGAATTAAGCATTCCACGGATTCACCCGAGCGCATGCCAGGTTCTTCGTGTGGTGGAAAGAAAGCAGAGAAGAATTATGTGATCGTTCACCATCCACCTCTCTGCTCCTCTCTCTACCTACCTCCACGTAATGTACATCGAAATTCAGTATAATTATCTATTACAGTAAGTACAAGGTGCCTGGTGACAATTTTTAAATTATAAAATACACGAGTATTGCACTCGTGTCGTACAGTCGTGGAATCTGTCAACTGCATTCCGCGCAACGCGCTGCAGTAGCGATGATGAAATGTCGTTTACTACTCGAACTGATATTGTTCTTTAGTTCTGAAATGTGGTTGAATTATTTACATAAACTTATTGTGTCGCAAACAACACCTTCGAAGAGCAATAGTAGCGGAATTGTTGGATCTTGGATTTGAAATAAGCCGCGCACGTTATTCACCCGTCCATTGCAACATCGTGACTGATGGGCATTGTACCGACGGACCTAACGCGACCCCCTCCCCCTTTCAACCTCCCGCTCCAACGGCTACAATTTAAATTTGAAATGTTATTTCTACCACCGGACTCTTTAGTTTCATATTCCAATACTTTAGTTTCATATCATCACGACCGTTTGCTATTCGGGTGGTCAAAAACCTTTACCATAGGCCCATTACGATGAGTGGCAAGCTCGTCGATGTCTCTAGTCTACAACACTAGCGAAATATCACGAAAAAATTTTTGTGTCCAGACCAAGAATAGAACCCGGTACCTCCGCGTCTAAATCTACGGACTTAACTGGTAGACCACGGGGGCAGTTTTTATTTATTTTTAGGTCTATTAACTACACACCACAAGATAATAAATTGTTTTTTTTTTTAAATAAAAAAATCAATAGAAAATGTTTTTAACAAGACAATTTTTAATAGTAGTCACAAACGCTGTTTATAATATTTTTGGAGTATTTGTCTTTAGTAAAAATAATATGTTTTGTAATTGTATTTCGCCTTACGTATGTAGTAATTATATTTATTATTTATTTTTTAATCAATTAAGCAATAATAATTACAATTAAAATGGTCTACATACCTGTAAACATGTCTTTTATTTAATCCCTAAACTGTATCTAAAGGCATCACCGGAAGAACCTATAAAATATGTAAAAAAAAAAAAAAATCTTCATTGCTGGGTCAGCAAATAATATTTTTGTATTATTTTTTATATTTTAATATCCATACTATTAATTGTTATAAAAGCGAAAGTAACTCTGTTTCGCAGGTGTTTGGAACCTACCACCTGAATGTTCTAAAGAGCTCCACAACCTTATCCGTTCTCTATACCGCAACCGAACCACTCGCACAGGCCAAAATATGCATCCACATACCGTAGGCACTATCCCTACACGTACATACAAATTTGGAGACTTACAACTGTGGCACGCTAAAGATGTGAAATGCTCTTTCAGCCAGCGTGTTTCCTGGAGTCCTCGAAGTGTGAAAAAGCATCTTTATAGGCCGGCATAATGGTAGGGACTGATGTCGGTCGTCTGAGGCTGGCGTCAGTTGCTTAGACGTCGCGGTGTCGTGCTCAGTATAATAAAAAAAAAACTTCAAATTTTTATTATGCGTTGAGATTGTTCAAAGACTTTCGGGCGCAAGGTCAGCTAGCATAATATAACAATAAATATGTAAAAAGAAACAATGACTAAGAATGAAAATAATTTGCTATGCTGAGTTTGCCTTGAAGATTCCTTTCTCAGTCAGTTTAATAGCTTACTCTGAACCAATTTGCTGCTTAGTCTTCCACTAGCAGGAGTAGAATCATTCAAAATAATTTAAATTATGACGTGTCACAACTGTAATAGAGATATACGTGAAATACGATACGAATTAATATTACCTACCTACTTATTCTGCAGTGGTTGAAACAATTTTTTTATTTGTGTTAATTTTTTTATATTTTCTATGCCAGATCAAAATATTGCATAATAGATCCCTCTTACTTTTTCCTATCCCCGGCCGCCCGACTACGCATACACGGCGTCACCAGACGAACTGCTAAAACAATGGTACGGTGGCGCGGTGCGAGTGCTTTTACCGCTGAGTTTGGTCAGTTAATTGGTTAAAATACGCTAACAATAGCAATGGCGAATGAATGGTGGGTTGCCTAACGAAATATTATCGTCAAGGCTATACAGGAAGAATTTGTCCAGTGCGCGTTGATGGCTACTGTCTAAACCACGAGGAATATTGAAAAATTATGTGTTTCCAGGTCGATTTTGATAAAGATAAAACTCCTATTCTACCCAGGAATCAGGACCAAAGATTTTCACAATAGGGTTTGATTTCTGAAGTTTCCTTAAGTTTGACATTACTTTCCAAAATTTGACCCTTATACGAGTATCTAAGCAAACAATACAGGAAATTTTTACTTTATAAAAAATATAGCTTTGTCCATATTTCGTTGGGCAACCCTTTACCATTGCCGTATTTTAGTAGTGTATTTCATTCCGACAGCAGATCGGCGAAGGTCACTCTTCTACATGACTATTACCTATATTCCAGGGCAAATATAGTTTTGAAGAGCCAATGAAAAGACGGTAATATGGTATTGTGTACGGTAAGTTGTCATGGCAACAATGATAAAATACGACGAAAACAAAAGAGTATAGTAGAGAAAGTGAACATTCAAATGTAGGTATTGCATATACGACATGTATACTACCACGTACATACCTACTTCTATAAGCGTAAACATATATGGTAATAATAATTATTGTAGTAGGTATATCCCTAATAAAGAATTTGTATTAGGATAAGGGATAATTTACGAAATTAGTAGATACAAAAGAACGTACTGCAGCTGCTAATTAGTAAAGGGTTGTTTTTGTACTACCCACTACTTAAGATATATTTGAAAATGAAACTACAGGTTCATGATATGTTTCGATAATTATTATATTATCCTACTATTAAACTCTAGATTTACCTTGTAATAATGTCTATATTCTACTTAAAACAGGAAAAAATACGTATAGTGACGTAAAGTTATTGTTCATTAGTTTCCTTCCACCGACTACATGAGTCACATGTGATCTGTGGTTACTTTCAGTCATTCAAAATACCATAGTTATTCGAGTGGTATGTGAGTGAATTACAAACCGGGGAGCGAGGCAGGTATGACGCGGCGCCACCACTACCTCACAGCTGCTGCGATGACGCGGCCGCCTATTGGCTGCGAGAACCGGTCCCGCGAGGGGGGATACAAAACAACTTCCAAACGAATTCTTATTCACGTAGTTGCCACGACCGTTTCTGCCGTCGAATGCTACGCGCTCGTAGATTTTATGGCATTTCGCGTAATCTTATCGAAATGCGCCCAATGTGCGATACCATCCTAGTGTCAATAGTGCGAACTTAGTGATTTTATGAAGTGGGTTCAGCGAGAGTTCAGTGTGTCAGTTGTGTGCTTGAACCGGGCTGCATTCCTGCGCTATGAGGGCCCGAGAATGGTCCAATGTTTTAGTCCTTTTTGTTTCTTCGGTGCTTGGTGAGCGCTCGAGTGGTATGGTTACATTTACCATGTGCGTCAGATAGTGTCGTGCTTCTATTAGTTTGTAGGCAAACTAATATGATAGCCGCGGGATACGGTGTCGACGAAGTGCAATAGTGTTGTGGATCTGTGAAGTTATTGTGATGAAGGTGACGGTATGCTTCGGCAGTATACGGGTGCTGGTGCCCTGTGGTGCTGGAAACCTGCTGGTGCGGGATCTCGTGCGAGAAGCTACTCTTCGATATAAAAAAGCAACTGGCCAGGTGAATAATTATAACATATTATCTATATCTAGTAGGTATTATAGCACAGACAGCAATTCTAAGTTAGGAATTGTTGCCTTTGCAGATTCATGTGTGTTATTATTATTATAATTTAATCTAACTTGCGATGTAGGATATTTTGATATGCAAACATTGTTAGTTAAAAAAATATAAAATATCGTTATTCAACATCGGTTACGTTTGAAAGAGACCACCTATTATTTTGTAATAATAATAAAAGTTGAAGAGTGGGTCGACTTGTATTCGGACACTTATGATACCTATCTATTATGACTAAGTTGGTTGATAGTAATAACTAGAAGAAAGGTGACTAATAAATAACAGGAACAGTACATAAAGAATGATGATTGAGGACTTTATAACTCTGGTTTAGTTAGGTTACGTATTTGGATTCTACATCAAAAAATCTGTATCAAATACGTATCTACTATTGTTTGCGTTTTCGATACTTGAATTCCATTCTGTGAGTACTGTTTTATGACCCTAGTCTGTTTCTTTGAACGCGAACTTTAAATCGTCAAATAGTAGATTAGATACTTTATTTACTGTCGATTATATGCTTACAAATCCGAGAACTAAGAAGCTTACATCTTCTAGGTTCAATTCAATTGTCGTGTTTGAGTTAATTTTTTCCTTCAAAATGACTTGACCGACTTAAATAGTATTTTGTTGTGTACGCCTTGAATCAGGAATGGTTTAGCAAAGAAATAAATTTGCAAAAACCCAAAGGAACAGCCAAAAAATAAAAAGCGGTAATTTTGTATGCGTTTTTTCCCTTCTTCGTACCTTCGTGCTTTTACGTCTACTACTGGACCGATTATGGAGAGTTATCAAATCAATTTTGGGCAAGCCAAAGTTCACCAAGTGAGACCTCGGTCGTTATGAAACATTTGTTCTCTTTATTTGTTTTACAATAATGTAAGCATTATTAGTGCGTGAAAATAATTCAAGTTTTAAAATGTAGGCAATTCGTCTTGCTTCATCAGTATTAGTTGTTACCCGCGTAAATAATGTTAATTTGGTTATGACAGGCTGACATGGATAATGCGTGCTTATGCCTTGATTGAACTTAAATATTAAATAAATAATAAACTTTATTGTACTTTACTGACTCCGTGGTCTAGCGGTTAAGTCCGTGGATTTAGACTAGGAGGTACCGGGTTCGATTCCTGGTCGGGACACAAAAAATAATAATTTATTAATGTAATTAAATACATTTAATTAATATTTAATTTATTTGTGATATTTCTCGAGTTTGGTACGCTGGAGACATCGACGAGCTTGCCACTTGTCATGATTGGCCTATAGTAAAGTTGGCTAAATGTGAATCCGCTTATTTATAAGCGTGGTTTCTGACCACCCCGAAAGGGAAACAGTCGTGATGATACTTTACTTTTACTTTATTGTACGAAGGAGGACCAAAGCGGACATAATGACGCTAGACATTCTATACACCTTTGAATATTTGGAAAATGTGGAATGTTCTTCTACTCTTATAACCTTTTTTAGCGTAAAATCTGTCATTTTGATAGTTCTGAGCAATGGCTCGTGTTAAGAACTGGCGGAGCAACGACTATTATTCCGGAACTTAGACTTTACTATAGGCCTTTTATGACAAATGACAAGCTTTGAAGGTCATCGATGTCTCTAGCGTACCAGAATTGGGAAATGTCACAAATATTTTTGTATTCTCAGCCAGGAATCGAACACAGCACATTGAGGCATTCAATAATAAAATTTTAAGCATTATGCTAGGCCTCAAGTCCAAGCACGATCTTAACCTAAGTTGGCGGCAAAATGCGCTATGTTTCGCTCTGCTAGCTGCGACAAATTACAAGATGCATCGGAATGCAATTCATAATACTGCAATATATTACTCGTAGTTTGGCGATAGTATTGATATTATAATCAGTAGTAAGTAAAAAGTAAAGTATCATCACGACCGTTTCTCTTTCGGGTTGGTCAGAAACCACACTTATAATTAGCGGATTCACATTTAGCCAACTTTACTATACGCCAATCATGACAAGTGGCAAGCTCGTCGATGTCTCCAGCGTAGGTACAAAACCCGAGAAATATCACAAATAAATGTATCTATTTTATGTACAATTTAAATTAAAAATATTATAACTATCAACATATACAATACATACATAAATTATATACATTTTGTATATACATTTAAACTTAAATAAATTTTGGACTTTCCAGACGCATTAAAAACAAATTAAAGTAAATATTAAATTTATTTACATTAATAAATATTTTATGTCCCGGCCAGGAATCGAACCCTAAATCCACGGTATTAACCGCTAGACCACGAAAGCAGTAGTTTTAAATAAAATAGGGCTATTACACATTCCTTTTAGACATTTTCAACTCATTACATCTTTTCAAACTAAATGCACGACGCAATGGATGCTAAAATAAAACTGATAGAAGTGATAGTATTATGTAACCCGGTTCCGCAGACAATAACTCAAGGACCGAAAAGTTTAAATTTTATTATCGAAAAAGTATAGGACTTAAGCCAAACACAAGGTGTTGTTTTTATAATACTAAAGAATGTTTTTTTAAAACCAGACATAATTATGTTTATCATTAATCAAATTTTGACATACGAATAATATTAATTTAACATACAATTTTAGTTTATCAAATGTAGCAGGTAGACAAAGTTTTTAACAATGTTTTTATTTTTATATATTTGTAAAAATTTGCATGCTGGAGACAGTAAAAATATGCTGATCGTAATTTTATATATCATCTACTACATTGTACCTTATTTTTAAGCAAATAAAGATTTTGAATTTGACATAATGGAACTAATACAAATTGGCAATCGATCAGCAACTTAAAATATGGTTTCATATTGAATTTGGACAGAATATAAAAAATATTTCTAAGGCTTACATCTGTCGAACGCTAAAAATGTGGAATGCTCCTCCAAGGCCAGTGTGTTTTCCTATTTCTCTAACCTGGAGTACATCAAGCGAAGTTTAAAAAAACATTGTTAGACCGGCATAGTTATTGGCAGTTGGCACTGTTTATTAGACCCCGCGTAACGCTTACCACCAGGTTGAGGTGTTACACACATTACATACAACCTTTCTTCTCACAACCATAATCGATTATTTAATTTTCGAGGTTTTAATCTACCTATCGTCTGTGAACTGGCAAGATATAACTTATAGGTATATAAAAAAAAACACATCTTTTTAAATTCCGTTTATTGAGTAGGTATACCATATGTATATTTTTGGTTCATTACTCCACAAAGAATATGCGATTTTTTTTTGCTAAAAGTCAAGATAGGACTATTTGCCAGTTCACAGACGCAAAAAAAAGTCGAACATCTTATTAAAAACCAGAATATGAGCCTACAGACTATAATCCTTTTTGCAACATTAGGCATTAAGATTTCGCAATCGTGTTTGCAACGTTATCGGCCAATGAAGCGATGAATGATTTGCATCACATACTGGTAGTGGTTCTATTGACTATGTTAGGTACCCGATCAAATATTTTCAACTTTTTGTTCTCTATTAAATCACCCTGTACAAAATGGCTTCTCAGGGTTGAAAATGAGACGCTGACTCGTTTTGCTATGTTTGCGTTGAATTTATTAAAGTAAGAGAAAAAACGTGTGATTTAGGTACAAGCTCAAAATTATGACGAGCTTATTACTGACATGATTCCGAGTTTTCCGAACTTCTATTCTTATATTTAATACAGTGCATTCATGGGTAAATATTAGGTAATAATAGGGCGAGTATTGCTAAATATTGAAACAAACATTAGGCAAAAGAAACTATAAGAACTAAATATTAAAAAAATCACGACTACAATTAATCTATGGTTATTGCATAATACTTGCAAGATCCGTTGCAGGGTAGGCAGAGACCACGATTAACACACACCTCTTTCGCTTCGTCGACATTCATTAACCTTTTCATACATATGCCCTTTTATTTGGTAGACTCTTTATTTATTTTATTTTATTTATTTAATAACTTTATTGTAAATCTATACAAAAGGCGAACGTAATGCCGCAAGACATTCTCTTCTCGTTAACCTTTGGGACATTGGAACATTTAAATATGAGTACGGTGCAAATAGAGAAATAAAATATTAAAATGAAACATAAATAATATTAAAAATTAACATACTTAGACAACTATAATATATATAATATATACACATACATACTAATACTACATAAATATAATACAATCAAATTATATAATAATACATAAATACCTTAATGTTAATGAGTGAACGCGGGAAATAGTGTTAACGGTGCCCTGGGGTCACTGATCGGCAGTCGAAATGTCAGTGACAAAGCTCGGATCGCCATACACAATGCCATGTTGGTACCAACACTGATGTATGGAAGCGAGACGTGGATACGTCAGAATACGCATGAGAGTAGGGTTAATGCAGTAGAAATGCGGTCATTGCGGCGGATATGTGGCGTCACTTTGGCGGACCGCATACGTAACGTCGAAATACGGAAAAGGGTTGGTATGAAGGAAAGCATAGGGACAAAAATAGGGAAAGGCATGCTACGATGGTTCGGGCATGTTGAAAGGATGAGCGATGAAAGATTGACGAACCAGATATATAATGCGAAAGTTGTAGGTAAAAGAGGCCCTGGCAGACCGAGACTCACATATCACGATCAAATAAATAAAACACTGACTGAAGGTGCATTAAAAAGTCTTCGTAACCAAAGGGCATGTATGAAGAGGTTAATGAATGTCGACGAAGCGAAAGAAGTATGTCGTGATCGTGTCAAATGGCGCTCAATTGTCTCTGCCTACCCCGCAAGGGATCTGGCGTGAAGATATGTATGTATGTATGTTAATAATAACTACCTACAATGGATTAAAGCCAGTTAAAAGTTAAGCTAGTGACTTATAAAAATGACTGTACACTCTTTTCTTGAATATTGGTTTGCTGGGTGCTTGTCTCACTTCAACAGGAAGGTTGTTCCACAGGGATGAAGATGACACAACAAAAGATTTGGAAAAAAAGTTTGTGTGATGACTGCACCTTCTGCAAGTGTTTTATTTCAGTGACAGGTGAGTCTTGGTCTGCCAGTGCCTCTTTTACCAACAACTTTCGCATTATGTATATATCAACTTTATTGCAGTTTTAAATATAAATCGTACATACAAATTGCCTGGACCATACCAGGTCATTGTGGAAACCACATAAATAACGTATAGTTTTAAAACTAAAAGAACAAAACCGAGTTGAAATAATATGGCTTCCTGTAATCAACACCTTTGCTGTTGGAAATAATCGTTAAATTTAAACGAACAAACAACGCATTGTTTATTTTCTAATAACTTAAATCCCCAGGTACCATACCACCTACTTAATAAATACCTACCTATGTGCGTGAAATTGAAACAATGGGTCGTTGCTGTGTTGGCTGGAACTTTGGCAGTCATAGTGGGTAGGGTTGCCAAAATTTTTGTCGGGTTATTTATATTTTAGTTAGTTTTAGGCCAAGGTTCAAGAAAATTTGGGTAATTCAAGGAATGTGTTAAATCGGGTGTATCACTAACTTTTTATCACGATAGATGGCGCATGACAGATGGTACCTAATATAACTGTCAGTTGCATAGTAAACTTGTATTTTTAGTACGAAATGTATTGTTTTCTGGATATTATGCCGAACTGAGCAACTTTTAAGAGTACAAATCGAGATTTCTAAGCGAAATCAAAGATATGGTGATCTCAAAATTGCCGTTCTATTAATAAAACCTTTTCTATTTTTAAAGACTGTGTGCTTTTTGTTAAGGTAGGTAACGTTAATTTAAAATACATTTTTCTGTTATAAAAATAATAAACTACAATAACATTAAAAAATGATGCGATATAGGTGTAAAACAGGGTACCATTGCCGCTAGCGACATCTACAAAAAGCTTTGCGTGATACACCCCATTAAAATATAAAATTTAAAAATAGACTGTCATGGTCGAGGGGTAAGTCCGTAGATTTAGACTCGGAGGTACCAAGTTCGGTTCCTAGTCGGGACACAATAATATTTATTAATTCAAATCAATAAATTTAATTTATACCTATTTAGTTTATTTGAGATATTTCTCGAGTTTGGTACGCTAGAGACATCGACGAGCTTGCCACTTGTCATGATTGGCCTATAGTAAAGTTGGCTAAATGTGAATCCGCTTCTTTATAAGCGTGGTTTCTGGCCAACCCAAGAGGGAAACGGTCGTGATGATACTTTACTATACTAAATATTATTTTGACTTATTTTATATATTAATTTTATTAGTAGTATTTAAGTCGAAATTCATACCTATAGTACTTATGATAAGAATAACTAGCAGTTACCACTGTCCTGACTGGATGTAGGCCTTCCCCAAGGCTTGCCACCTCATCTAATCAGCGATCTTCTTTAGGTCATCCGTCTATCTGGTGGGGAGTCCTCACGCTTAGCGTTTTCCCGTTTTCCCGTGCGTGGTCTCGTCTCTAGAACCCGTTTGCACCATCGTTCGTCGATTTTGCGGCAGATGTGGGACCCCATATTAGCTTGCTAATTTTAGAAACGACTTCAGTATCTTTCGTCTTTTGAAAAATATCAACGTTTCGAATTCTAAGCTTCAAAGAATTATCTCCATAGCTCGCTGAGGTCGGAATTTATGGACCATACCCACTATCAGTGACCGCACGTGTCTGCTCCATACGGCATGGCATTACCGGGAGGACGCACTGGTTAAAGACCTTCATCTTCATACATTGTGGTAAGAAAGAAAGCGAACAGTAATAGAGAGATAAACAGATAGAGATTAAGAGTCATTGCTTCTTTTGCATTTATTGTTATTATTAGATATGGTTGGCAACCCTAAAGGTAGGGGTGCAGGTATGTTGGCATCAAGACGTCATTGTGTTCCGTAAAAACCCAAACGAAAAAGCAGTAAATATATCTACCTACATTTTTTTGTACCTTCCCTAGACTGTTTTAAAGTGGATTTATTTTTTATTATGACTAGTATCTCCTGTGATAGGTAGACTATTCATTAATACCTTATAATAAGTTATAATAATATCGTTTAATTTAAACGAGGATGTGCTGGGTTCGATTCGTGATCAAGACCACAATTTTTTTTTTTTAAATGAATTGTTAAAAATAGGAATTATTGAAAATCTCAACGTTAGAAAAACTAAAGTAGCATCACGACCGTTTCCCTTCCGGGGTGGTCAGAAACCACGCTTATAAAGAAGCGGATTTACATTTAGCAAACTTTACTATAGGCCAATTATGACA
The DNA here is from genome assembly GCA_910589645.1 of Tinea semifulvella. Lineage (NCBI taxonomy): Eukaryota > Metazoa > Arthropoda > Insecta > Lepidoptera > Tineidae > Tinea > Tinea semifulvella. The sequence continues at coordinate 13,561,778 of OU342585.1, forward strand.
AGATGCAACCTCGTTGATGTCTCCAGCGTACCAAACTCGAGAAATATCACAAATAACTTAAATAATATTGTATCCAGGAATCGAACCCGGTACCTCCGAGTCTAAATCCACGGACTTAACCACTAAACCACGGGGCAGGCAAACTATAAATTCTTAATATACATTAGGTACTACAATCATGATTATTAAAATTCAATCCGAGTCCCTTACGTCCTTTTGATAGAACGGGCTTTGAATCTTAAGTTGTGCCTTAGACCGGTTCCAAGAAAAAAATACGGGACGAAACTCCTAAAAAACTTTCATTTTATAATAGCTTACCGAATTATGACAGAGATAGAAGTAATGCAGTTAGGCTGAGATTTAAATATTTTAAAATGGCCGCATGCTGTCTTTTAAGCGGTAGCGTTAAGAGGGTTTAGCAATGTTGCATCCCTCTCGCCCGCACAATGCAATATTTTCGAAGATATTTCAAGGGAGTGTACTTTTGAGAAAAAAATAACTTTCTAGGAAATAAAATATTGGAAAGGAAATTTTAGAGATATTCAGTACAGCCCCTAGAGCATAGCGTCCTAGACCTCCACTGTTGGAGATGGGCCTTCCAGAACATATTTCTGGAGAATTTGGCCTACACTCGCCACGCTGGCCAGACGGCTTGGCGAGTATATCATTCATTCATTCATTACAGCCCTAGAACAAAGCGTCCTAGACCTCCACTGCTGGAGATGGGCCTTCCAGAACTGGAGAATTTGGCCTACACTCGCCACGCTGGCCAGACGGCTTTATTTATTTTCTTCACAAGAATTGCCTTATAACTAGTTACATCAATGTATCTTATGTATTAACAGGATGTGATCTGCAATATATTACAGGCAACTAACAAAATTATTGGAACCCTAACCCCTGTATAGAAAGTATAATATACTTCTGAACCACAGAGGTTAGTTTCCATACAAATTTGGACAACATTTTTTATTTAAATATGCAAAAAGGTTATATTACTAAATAAAACATAAAATAATAATAATAATAATATATTTTAGACACAAAATGTAGGATTATAGGGTGTATAAGTAGGTGTTATAATTTAAAAGGTATAGAAAGTTATATAACAGGTATTAACAATGTTGTAATGACAATTTATTAACGATTTCACAAGTTGGTATTAGTGGAACCGGGACCGACGGCTTAACGTGCTCTCCGAGGCACGGGAACGGTGAAGTTGTAAATCTATGACAAATGTACGCAAGAAAAGTGTATTTCTCATTGGTACATGTGTGGGTTTGGGAGCGAGTTTACATCAGCCAACTTTACTAAAGGCCTATCGTTTCAAGTGGCAAGCTTTTCGATGTCTCCAGCGTACCAAACTTGAAAAATCTAGGAATCGAACCCGGTCCACGAACTTAACACGGAAGCAGTTAAACTAAATTATTTTTTTGGGCAATCTCAAATTATCATACAAAAAAGGATCAAAAGGGACAATGAAATCACTATTAAATAGTTACACGTGCGTCAAAGAAGAATAAGTTCCTAAACCTCATTCCCAGGATACAACAGATGGTCGGTATCTTATATCAAGTGGTCCAAAATCAGTTGGCCTTTTTTTTGTCATATCTTGTCCGTTAACGCCACATGTTGCAAGGAACAAGTGGATTTTAAAAGTAAAACCGGTCCTGTGACGTCAATTTAACTTCCTTTAAAGTTCCTGTATAGATTAAGTATAAAAAAGTATTTATTTTAAGAAAGGTTTTTGCATCCAGCTGAGCGTAAGCATTGCGTGAGGAATATTGGGTGCAAGCATCGATATGTATATATAAAACTACTAATATAAAAACGTTCCCACGAAACTAATCTTATATCGTAAAATCTACTAGTTTACAGTCGCACCAGATTAGTTGATTCTTACTGCACCTCCAGCTGGTTGGTTAATTTGTAATGCGTCTCCGATATTGGTGCGTGCCACTTGCGGAGTTATCAGAAGCCACGCTTCTGCCGATGCCGGAAGCGAATTCACATTTTAGCAAACTATAGGCCCGTAATCACTAGTGGCAAGTTCGTCGGTGTCTCTAGCGTACCAGACTCGAGAAATCTATACATATAAAAATGAATCTCTGTGTGTATGTATGTTCTCTACGCATTTATAAACTACTTGACCGATCGTGATGAAGCTTTGGGAATATGTTGTGTGAACATCGGCGAAGGTTTCTGACATAGTACTACTATTGTCCGATAGGTGGCATCAGCGCTGATTTGTGGGGCATACCGACCGAGGGTACCGAGCGGGAGCCTAAAACTCCTCAGCGCTCTTATTATATATATACCTACTTGTATAGTTACTCAGTCGTTGCTCTTGTAGTATATAAAAAAAACTTATTCTTTAATAATATTATTGAATCTTAATATATAATATAGAATAAATGACAAATAACCGAATTAAATAATTTAAAAAGAACAACAACTGTCACATCGATTGGTCTCACTTTTACGTCGCGAAATTGTCTGTGATTTGTTTTGAAAATTGTTCTGTGTGAGTATTACTATTATTAATATTGACATTCATTGACTGTCAGGCGGTACGAAGTCAGCTAGTTAAGTATATATTTCATTGTTTATTTAATTAATTAATAAATTAAATATACCTATATTTTTTGTGTTTCGACCAGGAATCGAACCCGGGTTAATTTCACGAATTTACGAACTATCTATAGTTTATACAATTATTTAATATTTTTTTGTATCTTATCGCCAAATTTGGGTCGTAGGTTTGATGACCGATACGGAAGTTATCGTTTATTAGACACGTTGATAAAACTTTTTTTTTATGCAATGTTACGAACTCTGCCTCCGTGGTCGTGGTTAAGTGCGTGGTTTTAGACTAGACCAGGTTCCATTCCCGGTCGGGACATAATCATTTAATTTGTTCGTGATATTTCTCAAGTTTGGTACGCTAGAGCTTACCACTTGTCATGATGGGCCTATAATAAATTTGGCCAAAGCTCGGTTTCTGACCATCCCGGTAGGAATACGGTCGTGATGATATTGCAAATGTCAAATCTATCGGTGACTTAATTCTGCTAACTACTGGATTTACTTTCAATACCATCTGCGAACTTTAACTCACGAGTATCAAAACACCAAATAACTATCGTTATTATTCAATTATTAATTAATTATGGCGATGGCAAAACAACTTATCAACACCTGGGCTTATCAAGCTGGGCAATATTTGGGCGAAAGGAGCATTGCTGCCAATACCCTTAGCACTTTGCCCATAAGTTAAGTATTTTTTAAAAGTTTTTTTGTTAATTTTATTTTATTCAATACCTACTAAGCTTTAAAATATACGGACTATTATAGTGTGTAGTCTTTATTATTAGGAGTTAGTTCAGTTTCCAAGAAATCTACGACTACTATAATTATAGTCAGAAGCCGCACAAATACAGGTTTCCATCATAGCAAGAGTAAAACATCACCAGTGCGATAAATGGCTGTGCAACTTCACGTACTTATATGGTTTAGTTTGACGATTTCCGCTCTAATTTTTTTCTTCGCCAACCTGACTCAGATCGACTAAGTTAACCTCGAGACAGAAGAGACTTACCTTTCTCCTGATGCTAGGCTTAGATAAGAGCATCTTGTTAGGCCGGCATAGTGGTAGAGTCAGGTGTCGGTTGTTAGTTTCTTTCTTTTCTTCATTCTTTGACCTCGCGTACTGCTTACCATCAGATATGCGCGACGTCGTAGATTTAGACGCGGAGGTACCGGCTTCGAATCCTGGTCAGGATACAATAATTTATTTGTGATATTACTTGAGTTTGGTATGCTAGAGACATCGACTAGCTTCCCAATTGTCATGATGGGCCGATAGTAAAGTTGGCTAAATGTGAATCCGTTTCTTTCAAAGTGTGGTTTCTGACTGCTTTAAAAATCCAGGACGCTACTAATATAATTATATTAAGTTAATTGTACGTAAATTAGTGGTAAATAGTTAGCTTAATACTGTCTCCAATAATCAATTCATCTTCATCACAGCCCCTGGAACAGAGTCCTAGACCTCCACTGTTAGAGGTGGGACTTCCAGATGTTTCTGGTAAATTTGGCCTACAATGTCCACACTGCACACTGGCCAGGCGGGTTGACGTGGGTTTCATGTTAATTAGTGTTGCCCAATCTTGCAAAAAGGCAAGAACAAGACTACTGATATGATTGCAAGACCAAGACTACCCTAGTCTTGGTCTTGATCTTGCGCAAGAGTCTCGCAAGACTCTTGCACATATTTTTTTTCCAAATTTTGCTTATGTTGTAACATGGCAGTTTATATTTGTTCTAATAGAAACGCATTAATGCGTTATGCCATAAACTCAGAGAAACAGAACGCTCAGGGACGGTACGCAATGTGTCAAAATCAGCCGTTCCTCATTTATTTTAAAACTTTTTCTGCGCAAGTTCATTTTGCGGGTGCTTCGATAATAGAAATTTAATGTAACCTTGTTCAAGCACACATTGTACCTTAAAATCACTAAGCGACCGTAATCCCCTAATTGGGGAACCAGATTTGGGTTAGAAGCTCCGCGGGCTTCCGGAGACTCATCTCGACCGTCGCCCAACTCCCCACCAGCCGAGCGTCTCTTCTTCACGCCCGGCTGCTACACGAGATAAGCATTAGCTAGATTACCTACACTCTTAAATGTGCGGAAGTGTCCCCAACTGAATATACAATAAATCTACGACCCGTTATTTGTTGTTTTATTTGTCGAGCCCCGGTCCTTAACCGGGGAGTTCGCGACAATGTGTTGTTTTATATAATACTTATATATAATACATTTTAATTGCGTCGTGTCCGTAATTTTTAATATTTTATTGTTCTTAAGAAAAAAAATAACGTTTAGGTATTTGGAACCTGGGAGAGCTCGTTTGCAAATAATTTTATTTTAGTATACCTAAATCCTACCTATACCTAATGCCTTCAAGGTGTAGCGGTTAATTCCGTGGATTTGGACAGGGTTTGATTCAAGGTCGGGACACAATAAATTATTTAATTTATTTGTGATATTTCTCAAGTTTGGTACCCTAACTAAAGACATTGCGGAGAGAGATTTCCTTAGTACAATTGGAAAATAAAATATATATTCAGTCAGAGTAAGAGTCTTGCAGAAGTCTTGCGAGACTCTTGCGCAAGACCAAGACAAGGAGTGCAAGACCAAGACCAATACTGGCTAAGTCTTGGTCTTGGTCTTGCTTTGGGCAACACTCAATATTTAATAACAATTTATTAACGATTTCACAAGTTGGTATTAGTGGAACCGGGACCGACGAGGCACAGACAAGTGTACTTCTCATTGGTACATGCCGAGGTATGAACCTACCTTATAATAAAAGCGCTCTTAAAACCGAGCCACCACTGTGTATCGTGTGTTATCAATTAGAAGCATCATAATAGGAAATGGCTTAACCTATGATCATACAACAGGAAACTCCTCAATGGTTTACTGAACTCCTTGACATCTGCTATCAAACTTAACCCTAATTCACGACACTCACGACTCACAGATTTACGCGAGCGCCCATTAACCTACTTTCCTTGTATTCCATTAATTGTTTATTAATTCAATATACGTAAAATTTTGCTACAAAAATTCAAATATAAGATAGTGGTTGTTATTATCATACAAAATGTTTGTTGCATTATTTTTTATGCCATCTACTTTCTACTCAAAGAAGAACGTTACTCTTCCGTAGCTAGTGTTGGCCCAATCTTGGTCTTTGTCGTATTATTGCGTTTTTGCAAGACCCTAGTCTTGGCATTGATCTCGCAAGAGTCTTGCTCAGACATTTTTGCCTAAACCCTATTACAATATAATATATCATATAAGCATAGTATTAGTGTCAATCTGATTACTTGTGACTGCCTCCGTGGTCTAGCGGTTAAGTCCGTGGATTTAGACCCGGAGGTACCGGGTTCAATTCCTGGTCGGAAAACAAAAATATTTATTAATGTATATAAATACATTTAATTTATTTGTGATATGCTAGAGTTTGGTACGCTGGAGACATCGACGAGCTTGCCACTTGTCATGATTGGCCTATAGTAAAGTTGTCTAAATGTGAATCCGCTTATTTATAAGCGTGGTTTCTGACCACCCCGAAAGGGAAACGGTCGTGATGATACTTTCTGATTACTTGTCGACTGGCACACATAGATTTTTGAAAAATACTGGATAGGTTATTGTGTTTTAAGATTCCCGAATGGGATGAGAATGAGAGCTAGGCTTGCTGATTACTTCAATAATAGACTGCTTCTCAGTTGAGTTCAGAAGTCTGATATTCGTACATACGTCACAGTTTAAGACGGAATGCGCCTAATAAAACAGCTTACACTTTTAAACAAATTTCTTCATTATTCAAAAAAAGAAAGACAAACGCCTAAACGTCGGGATCACCAATTTAAGATTCCAGCAGCATTCCATTACCTAAGCGCAAACGTTAGATTTTCAAAATAGTGGATTCTGTTAGTTATTTACTATTTTAGCCCGAATTTTGTCGATCGCTCACATCAAAATAACGTTTTTTTTTTTTTTTTTTTATATACTAGCACGACATGTGACCTTATCTGATGGTAAGTGGCGCGCAAGGTCCATGAATGTTAGCAACTGAAGTCAGATACTCGTAACTGCCATCAGTCCCTAACACTATGCCGGCTTGACTAGATGCTTTTTCACACTTCGCTTGAAGGACTCCAAATTATAGGAAAGTGGAAACACAGAGGCTGGAAGAGCATTCCACATCTTTATCGTACGACAGATGTATGAGTCCCCAAATTTATATGTACGCGAAGGGATGGTGACTACGGTATGTGGGTGCATATTCTGACCTGTGCGTGTGGTTCGGTTGCGGAATGGAGAGGGAGGGATTAGGTTATAGAGTTCTTCGGAGCACTCACCATAGTATAGCCGGTAGAACACGCTCAGAGAAGCCACATCTCGGCGAAGCTGCAGGGATTCGAGAGTTCCAGATGTAGTGGCATCGTCCACAATTCGTACAGCTCGCCTCTGCAGGACATCGAGAGCATCTGTGAGGTACTTGGCGGAACCATCCCAAAGGTGAGAACAGTATTCTATACATGATCTGATCTGTGCTTTGTACAGCAACAGTCTAATTGAAGGCGGAAAAAACCGCTTCACCTTGTTCAGTATTCCGAGCTTTCTTGACGCTGTTTTGGTGATGCTCTCAATGTAGTTCCGGTGGCTAAGGTCTGAGCGTATTTCCACCCCGAGAATGTTGAAGCTGGGTTGTAGGTCCAGCGTGGTGCTCTGAAGAGTAGGGGGAGGAGAGAAGGGGGACTTCTTGGCCGTCAACGCGCAAGCCTGGGTCTTGTTGGCATTGAACTGGACAAGATTTTGAACACCCCACAAATAGATTTTGTGGAGGGTGTCGTCCAGTTCTGCCGTCATGATGCGCCGTGACTCCTCTAGTTGGTTGCCCACCAAAGCTCGAGGACTCAGATACCGCCCGTGAGCCGTGCTGTCATCTGCATAACAATGAATGTTGCCCAGAGACAACATATCATTGATATGCAGAAGGAATAGTGTTGGTGACAACACAGAGCCCTGCGGTACGCCGGCGTTCACTGACATGAGATCAGACGCATTCCCATCTACAAGGACACGAATGCTGCGCTCATGTAGGAAGCCAGCTATCCAGTCCACCAGCCGTGGGGGCAGACCATATGCCGGCAACTTGGACAGTAAAGCCTTATGCCAAACCCTATCGAAGGCCTTGGAGATGTCCAGACTGACCGCCAATGATTCACCATATTTGTCCATTGCCTCACCCCAGACGTGGTATACGAATGCTAGAAGATCACCCGTTGACCGTTTTGGACGGAAGCCATATTGGCGGTCATGTATTACGGAGTGATCCTCTAGATATCTAACGAGTTGGGCGTTGATTATTCGTTCCATTACTTTACACAGTACTGAGGTTACGGCAATGGGGCGGTAGTTGGAAGGGTCTGAACGATCTCCCTTCTTCGGAACGGGCTGCACGTTGGCCACCTTCCATGTTTCCGGCACAATACCAGAGGAGTATGACTGACGGAAAAGGCGCGTGAGGGCTGGAGTCAACTCAGGTGCACACCTCTTAAGAACTTTTGCTATTAAAAGTATCCCATGGGGTTGCAACTTCAAAATCTTTGACCAACATTAATTAATAATAAATTGATATATATTAAAAAAATATATAAAATAATAATAGTCATTTTTTAAAATTAAAATGTTATTTTCTGTCGTCAGGATTTCATTATTAACTTTAACAGAATAGCTATGATTGGTATTTCTCTGATGGATAGAATTCGAAACGTATATTCGTCTAAGAACCAAAGTTAACATAGCAAGTTGAAGTGGCAATGGGCCGGACACATCTGCCGCAGAACTGACACATCCGATGGGGCAAACGGGTTCTAGAGTGGAGACCACGTACGGGACGACGCCGAGTGGGACGACTCCCAACCAGATAGACGGATGACCTAAGGAAGGTCGCTGGTGGGGTTGGATGAGGGTTGCAAAAGCGGCGAGCCTTGGGGCAGGCCTACATCCAGTAGTGAAGAGACACAGGCTGATGATGATGAACCAAATAGGCCTGCTGGATTATTTATATTTGATTGCACGGCTTGCGGTAATTACTGCAATAATAGACTCGCTTTCAGTTGAGTTCAGAAATGTAAACGTGAGTGGTTTTGATAATAGAGCGCGGTGGTAGCTCGGTTGTAAGAACGCTTTCCCTAATATCCTACAAAAGTCGGTTCAAACCCCCCCCCCGGCATGACCGCCTCCGTGGTCTAGTGGTAACAAACGTTGCCGTAAACTCGGGAGGTCGTGGGTTCGATTCCCACCGGGGGCAAGTTGTACATTGTATAATTTGTCTCGGTCTTGGTAATATGTTATATTTACAAAAAAAAAAAGTATTGTATGTAGTTTATCAACCATCTAGTTTCCGTAACACAAGCCTCGTAGCTTACCACGGAAATTAGATGGCGCTGTGTGACCTGTCTGGAAATATTTATTATTTATTTATTTATGTACCAATGAGAAATACACTTTGTTACGTACATTTGTCATAGATTTACAACACCACTGTTCCCGTGCCTCGAATAGCACGTTAAGCAGTTGGTCCCGGTCCTACTAATACCAACTTGTGGAATCGTTAATAAATTGTCATTAAAATTTGACATCAGATCCTCGCCAACTCGTCTGGCCAGTGTGATGAGTGTAGGCCAAATTCTCCAGATATATGTTCTGGAAGGCCCATATCTCCAACATTGGAGGTCTAGGACGCTGTATTCTATAGTCAAACAATAATAAAAATATAGCAAAATAACAACCAATGCTTCTATTTGATCTCTTTTAAAATAAGCAGCAACAACAGTTTCATAAAGACTTTTTTAACCTTGCCCTTGCCATTTCTAGTATATCATTAGTTCTGTGCCTTTGTTTCTGTATAATGTCACAGATAGTAGGTACCTACTGCACGCGTGACTAACGTACACGTGCAACTGTTATCCAATTAACCACGTCATTCTTAAACCTATATGGCATTCATCGAGCCCCGAGACAAAATCTAAACAAACAACCAAAAGGTTTAAAATACCTCTCAATATTATAGAAACAGCAATATAGCCATCGTAAAAACAGTATTTTGGAGAACAATATAAAATATTGTGGTAAAAGCAGGTTTAGAATTATATAAAATGATTTTTATTTAAATTGAGTTTCAATAAGTCTGTGCAACTAATAAAATACCTATCTTAAATGCAATGGTTCTAAACTTTCGAATACATTTTAATACTGACAAATAAAGATGTACCGCTGTGTAACCATTTTACATAGAAATATATTGTTTTGTGCTTAGAACGGTTATATTTACCTACTCTTGATATACGAGTAGATCTCGATCTCCTTGTTGACGCGAGTGCGATTCTCTCCCAACAATATTGCTAAATCTTGTTATTTTCTTGTCAAAAATGTTTGTTGTTTTTTTTTTGTTTTTTTTGTTTTTTTTTCTTATAAATAAATGAGCGAGCCTGGACCGAGCAGTGTCTGTACAATAGATATAGGATACTTAGATTGGCAATGCAAAAGAGAAAGAGCAAAGAGAGATAGATAGACAGGACCATTCACAGACACGTTCGCGGCTTGTAGCGGCTGGCGTAATTGTAAACAAAACAAATTCCGCTTATATTTGTAATAATCTAGGGTTTTATAGTGTAAATTTGAGGTTAATAGACGTAATTAGTCATGGTTACTTGTGCAGTGCCTGGATGTAACTCATCTAAGGAAGAAAACCCACATAATTATTCATTTCACACGTAAGTACGATTGAAATATTTAGGTGCCTAAATACAATGTTTTAGATCTGCTACTAATGTTTTATACACAAACAGATGGGAAAAATAAACGCATTTATTACATTAATACTCTGAATGCATAGGAATTCAATTTAAGATAATATCAAATACGTGAATTTCTACTATTTCTAACCCCACTTATGTAGAGATTGACACATATCGATAACATGTTATCGATAACATCTTATCGATATGTCGCTAAATGGCAAAGGTAAATTCATATAAAAAACTAAGAAAAATATCATAAGCAGTTTAAATTCAATATGTGGGTACCTAGGAAGTAATTGTTAGGTTGTTGCTTGTGTGTGCCTCGTGAGTCGTTGTTAGCTTTCAGGTTCTCATGTTGTGGCGTGTCCGGTGGCCGTCCCTTCCTTAGAAGGTCACTGCAGTGGTGGCACGTGTGACAGGTCCCGGTCCGTCCCTAAGGGCCTGGTTGAGCGGGGGGATGGCTGGCACATGCGTTACGTCCGTAATCGGGTGCTGCTGTGGGGGCCTGGGACCTCTGCCGAACACGTTCAATTTATTGTTCTTAAATTAGCAGAGGTTCTGCGTTTTGTCGTCTTTGCACGTCGTCGGTTGCACAAGAGGCTTGGGCAAGTAATTTATTTTAGTTTTGCCTTACCTGGTAGGGTACTACTGTACCAGGTATTGTGTCCTTATAGGACAATCTTGGAGTAAAGGATATCTATTTTATGTTGTTGTGTAGTTCTGTATTTGTTTTAATTTGTAACTCTGCTATAGCTGAGTTTTCCTTGCATATTCCTTTCTCAGTCAGACATTAACAGGTCACTGGAATCTGCTTTGCTGCTTAGTCTTCCACTAGCAGGAGTTGAATCATTCAAAATAATTTAAATAATGACGTGTCACAAATGTCTTTAATAGGTTTACGTGAATAAAGATATTTTGACTTTGACTTTTTATATATAATTTATATATACGAGTATATACCTACAGTGGTTTTATTTTTCATAGAATCGTTTACTTTTAGATGGTGTAAATAAATAAACATATAAGAATATTTGCTAGGAAACGCAACTAAAAAAACTATATTTTTCAATTATTGTATAAATTTTTCATCGTTTAATTGAAAATTTAACGTTGAAATCCTTAAATAATGTAAATTAAAATGTTACATTACCAAAATATGTGATTAGAAATCTTTGAAATTTGGGGTTTGCAAAAATATTTTTTTTCAAATATTAAATATTAGGTTTCCAAATTAATTTAATCAGTTTTTCGCATTTCCTGGCAAATTTTCCCGAAGTAATGTTATTTTCACTAAATGTAAAAAAAAATGTAGACATAAAAAACGAATGAATACATTTTTTTAGATTTTCTCGGTAAATTTTTGGTTAAATGGAAAAATGGCATGCACAAGTTATAGATGTTTTTTACCTATATTAGCTTGTGTTCCACTATTGCTATTTTGTTTATATGTTTAATGTACCTAATAAGCTGTTACTTTTTTTAAAATAAAAAATCCAACATGTATTGTAGTTTAATTTTTATTACCTCTAACAAACATTAACTTTATATGTAACTAGATCTGTCTCAAATCAGACAACACGAAAACGTTGCAATCTTTATCGATAATCTAAGTCAAGGCAGTCGCGAACATCACTATCCGTTTCGCACACATGCGCATTTCACGCACACCGGTGTTTTTCATTTTTGGTCTCGCCCTAATCATTCCATTGCCAATCTATATATATACTAAATCTATGGTCTGTACATTATTATTTCTATCAACAGTGTTTTTTTTTTGTGTACATTATGTCTCAGCGTCAGATGAATGCCATATAGGTAAAAGGTGGACAATTCTACCAGATTTGTGGGAATCATTTTTGTTTTTTAAGTTAGTTTATTTTAAATCTCAGCAAACTATTAGGAGTATTCATACAACAAATTAATCGTTTTAAAACACAAATTCGATTTCCAGTAAGCAAAACGAAAGAATAGAAAATTGGGTATTATTGGATATAATATTAATATATTTAATTAATACCTACTAAATAACAAGAATATCTAATTTATTAAACAGTCGCTTGGTTTTGAGGTTTATAGGGTTAGAAGTAGGTATAATAAATTGACCATGACGTCACGAAATTCGTGAAGAGTGGCTAGTTAGTTCGTTATGTTGGTACTAAATGGTTACTTAACCGCTTGTAACGTCTACGTGATATGAATTACTAATAAAATGACTCACTTATTTAGTACACTGCTGACCGTACTTACTATTGCGGGTCTTATTACAGTAAGATAAGAACTATTCTAACACAGAGAAGTGTGTTTTGCTGATAGTACATGCACGGGGCTTTATAGGCAGGTGTACTTAATTTGAATTTACGTTCTTAAGTCATATATTTAATTTTAAATATTATTTTCGTTATGTTTAGTCATTACAACAATTAAAGCAATAATAGAACAGTTACTAGTAAGTAAATATGTTTAAAAAGGAGCTTGGCGAGTTCTTACATATAAACACAGAATATAAACTAGAGAGAATTGGTGTATGACATTTTTATTAATACAATTATTATAGATATTGACCTAAATTATTATACTATATATATAAGTCAAGAAGACCATTTGGTAAATTATATAACAATTTAATAAAAAATAAAAAAAAATGCATGCCACAACAATGGCTAAATGTGCAGAACCAGCTTACTATATAACCATATTACTGATACCTTTAAAGCAAACAAACGATTTTGAAATATCATACTTTAAAATAAGATATAGATGTAGGTTTAAACGCAGCTTATATGAAAAAAAAGGATTAAACTAAAGTGCCTATTATCACATTATTCTCATATAATAATAATAATCGGCAACTAATATGGTAAGGCCGGTTCCAGTGCTTAACCGATGTCGATGTGTACGGACGGTCGTAAAACGTTACAGTGCTAACGCACTCGCTTATAGACGACTTTCCATGCGCAACTACGTACGACGGTCGGTCAATAACTGTAACCGGCCTTAGTCTCCTTTAATCCTGTAAAATTTAATGATTATTAGGGAGTCTTTCGCGCCATTTTGCGCGGAGATGTCAAGTGCAAGTTATTGTTTTGTAAATTAATTTACTGTGGATATTATTGGTCAAAAGTGGTGTTATTTTGTTTAATAATGTGTTACAATGTGAATAATTATGGAAAACCATAAATTGGACTTTAAATATGGGGCACAAGTTGCAGTTTATTTTTTGCGGTTTTCCCGCGCTGTGGACTCCCATATTTTACCCGACGTGTTTGGGCTATAATGCCGCGAGTGACTCCAAAAAAGCATCAAATTCTGCAGCATCTGGAATTTGATGATCCCCAACTCGGTTATGAACTCTGTTATGAACAAATATTATGCAAATAAATTACGTGTTTAGGACTGATGTATTCTGTACAATGTCCTTTAAAGCCAATTAAAAAAAAAAAAATTTATGATTATTTAATACAAAAATCAGATTGGGTACCTACTTAATTTGTGATAAGGTTTTGTTTTGGTGGGGTTTAATAAGTAATATCAGTTTGATGCACATAATATTATTAGCATTTATTCAACATTTAGACATACATTAATTTATGCATCCTATATTCTGTCTCTTCCACGTTGCTTTTCCCTAAATAAGTTTAAAAAGGATGGCGATACTCTTATATTGTGCAGGGACTGTTCCTTTGTTTAAATTCCAAAAACCTCACACCTTATCGTTTTGTTAGCCAAACATGGAAACAATGTACTTTAGCCACCAAGGCCATCCGCTTTATAGCATGCCTGAGTAAACATGGGAAACTCAACTTATACCCGACATACACGATCAACTATATCATCCAAATAAAAAGGAATATTAATTTTAGAAGCTAGTTGTATCTTGTTTTCGAACTAACTGTGAGATACCGCAATGAATCGGTTGAAAATATTAATAAATGCCGATTTCGAATAGATATACCTACCTACCTATATGGATTTTTGAGACAGGCGGTAAGAGCAGCAGCCCTATTATTTTACTTAAGCGCAAACGTTATATAATGGAATCCGTTAACTATATACACGCTATTAAAATTGATATTTGCACAGCCGTGGTCAAGGTCGAACGCTTATATAGTTGAGAATTGTATAATATTTTGTAATTATGACGCAAGCTCTCACATCAATAACGAAATCCACTAATAACGTTTGCGCTGCAGGTACCTTAACCGTTATAGTTACAGGAAAACGTTCCTAGAAGACCATCCATAACTTTTTGAAATATTTTGAACTACATTCACAGATTTTGAAAAATATGTAGTCAGCAAGAAAGTAGTAATTAAACAAAATAAACTTTATTGATGCCAATCGATCCTGTTTCTTATTAGGATCACAAGACTCTAGACCGACTACTTTACGTTTTAGTACTAGACACTCGTATGTCAGAAAACGCGATATTGTGTTGTTAAAAATGACGTCGATCGTACAAGCTGACTCCTGCTTAGTCACAAATTTTATTAGTGGATTTCGTTATTTATGTCAGAGGTTGCGTTATAATTACAAAATATTATTCAATTATTTTTTGCATTTATAGCATTAAGCTCGCCTTTGTACCCACACTATTTTTGGTTCTGTACAATAAAGAAATTATTATTATTAATTCTCAACTCTATAAGCTCTCGATCTTTACAGTGTCCGTGCAATTATCAACCTTAATAGCGTGATATATAGTATATTTAACAACGTTTGCGCTTAAGTAACAAAATAGTTCTGCTGGTACATTAACATGAAACAAAATCTAAATCCCACACGTCTATTAGTTCTAGTCACACCTGATTGGTCGATTCGTATTTCAATGTTGGTACGTCATAGACAATAGGGTCGTCCAGGCCAGATTCATCATATAACAGCGCTCGTGTGGCCCACGAACTCAGGGGGTCTTGGTTCGACTTTATACATTGATTAGCAGTACCTACCTTCACCCTTTTCCTTTTTTTTTTACCCACGCCCAATCTCCAGGAAGCCCGCTTTAATTATAACAAAAAACCTTGTCTTTTTTACGCATGATTGACGGAGATAGGTAGATTAGAACGGCAGCCTCTCTGGTGTGTAATTCGATTAAATTATTTGGTCATTAGACTTGGCTGTGGAATGTAGTTTGGGCATAGACATTATGCCAATATATTAAGAGACAGGCCTAACGATACAATTGCTGTTCCATTATCGTATTTGTTTAATTAAAATACTTATTGTACCTAAACATTTTATTCCAATTTTCCCCCTAGTCCTTGAAAAGGATCAATTTTATTGGTGAATAACTCGGTCGATATAGTCCATGCGGAGAGTCCACGCAGGCGGGATAACGTCTAGTGAAATTGTGTAGTCGATAGTTGGTTATGTTAGCATGCTTGTACTACCTGCAAGTAAAACCTAAAAACCTGTCGAGTATAGTTTTAATAAAAAGTGTGTTATGTATTAGTCTATGTCTGTCATAAAAATGTTGACTTATTTATTTAAGTTGAACTGTAAGAGTTTTGTTTTGTCAGTAATAGAAGACCAACAATAAGTCACAGTATTACTAAATCTAAAACCCAGTGAAACACCAAAAAACCAAAGTTTATCTATCGATATAAAACATGTGGGGGCAGGTGTAGGGACTAACAACAAAGAACTGCCTAATGTGACTGCGCCGAGACATATGAAATAATGAAAACGGTTCCAGCCTGCGGTTTCTATGGCATGCGTGAACAGAAAATCTCAGACACACCTCATCATCATCAGCCTGTATCTCTCCACTGCTGGATGTAGGCCTCCCCTAAGGCTCGCCACTTAACGCGATCTTTCGCTACCCTCATCCAACCCCCACCAGCGACCTTCTTTAGGTCATCTGTCCATCTGGCGGGGGGTCGTCCCACTCTGCGTCTTCCCGTACGTGGTCTCCACTCTAGAACCCGTTTGCCCCATCGATCGTCGGTTCTGCGGCAGATGTGTCCGGCCCATTGCCACTTCAGCTTGCTAATTTTAAAAGCTATGTCTGTAACTTTCGTTCTCTGACGAATATCAACGTTTCGAATTCTATCCACCAGAGATACACCAAGCATAGCTCTCTCCATGGCTCGCTGAGCGACCTTGAATTTATGGACCAGACCCATTGTTAGTGTCCACGTCTCTGCTCCGTACGACATTACCGGGAGGACGCACTGGTTAAAGACCTTAGTCTTTAAACATTGTGGTATAGACGATGAGAGGATGTGCCGGAGTTTCCCGAGACACACCTCATGGGCCCCAAACGACCAATGAAATGAATGTCTTATTTTTTACTGTCCCTAGTCTAGTTTCCCCCTAGTCCTTGAAAAGGATCAATTTTATTGGTGAATAACTCGGTCGATATAGTCCATGCGGAGAGTCCACGCAGGCGGGATAACGTCTAGTGAAATTGTGTAGTCGATAGTTGGTTATGTTAGCATGCTTGTACTACCTGCAAGTAAAACCTAAAAACCTGTCGAGTATAGTTTTAATAAAAAGTGTGTTATGTATTAGTCTATGTCTGTCATAAAAATGTTGACTTATTTATTTAAGTTGAACTGTAAGAGTTTTGTTTTGTCAGTAATAGAAGACCAACAATAAGTCACAGTATTACTAAATCTAAAACCCAGTGAAACACCAAAAAACCAAAGTTTATCTATCGATATAAAACATGTGGGGGCAGGTGTAGGGACTAACAACAAAGAACTGCCTAATGTGACTGCGCCGAGACATATGAAATAATGAAAACGGTTCCAGCCTGCGGTTTCTATGGCATGCGTGAACAGAAAATCTCAGACACACCTCATCATCATCAGCCTGTATCTCTCCACTGCTGGATGTAGGCCTCCCCTAAGGCTCGCCACTTAACGCGATCTTTCGCTACCCTCATCCAACCCCCACCAGCGACCTTCTTTAGGTCATCTGTCCATCTGGCGGGGGGTCGTCCCACTCTGCGTCTTCCCGTACGTGGTCTCCACTCTAGAACCCGTTTGCCCCATCGATCGTCGGTTCTGCGGCAGATGTGTCCGGCCCATTGCCACTTCAGCTTGCTAATTTTAAAAGCTATGTCTGTAACTTTCGTTCTCTGACGAATATCAACGTTTCGAATTCTATCCACCAGAGATACACCAAGCATAGCTCTCTCCATGGCTCGCTGAGCGACCTTGAATTTATGGACCAGACCCATTGTTAGTGTCCACGTCTCTGCTCCGTACGACATTACCGGGAGGACGCACTGGTTAAAGACCTTAGTCTTTAAACATTGTGGTATAGACGATGAGAGGATGTGCCGGAGTTTCCCGAGACACACCTCATGGGCCCCAAACGACCAATGAAATGAATGTCTTATTTTTTACTGTCATAGAATTGAGTATTATATGTGCACTAAACAGCAAATATTTACGCATATTCATCGGTCATCCATTGCTAATGAATTCGAAGAATGTGTAACTGATGTATGAGACAAAAAGGATCTAGTAAAAAATATTGTGCCTATGTATAAGTAATAGCATCGCTGATACTGGCGCGTTTTTTGCACTTTAGAGCCAATAAGTTGCGTCGATCAGCGAGTGTTGTAATTTTTGGCTGGTCCGCATGTTTTATGTCTTTGATCTTAAGGTTTTTTGTTTATATTGTAGTGGAAATTATATAACTTGGAAGGAACTCGTCATACATAATATTATGATGTGATACAATTCTGTTTTTTTTATTGTAAATAATATTGTTTAATAATGTAATAAGCGGTTTTCCTATGACTTATTTCGTAAAATTTTACAATTCGTGTTTATTATATCCCTATACCTAATTTGAGTTCATCAACAGGTAATCTGTTGTTTGTGTAGTTTGAAGGACGTAAGCTAAAAATTAAACAGACAGTAGGTAACTGCGTATCTGGGGAGGTCCATTGACATTAATAAATTTATCTGAAAAATAATAAAGGTTTTGTTAATAAAGTAGGTACCTAATTATCTATATGTATAATATAAAGGTACTATTCTAGGTAGACTGCACAATTTTTTTTACAAAATATGTTAATTTGTTGTCGTAGTATATCCATCCATCATTACAGCTCCTAGAACACAGCGTCCTAGACCTCCATTGCTGGAGATGGGCCTTCCAGAACATATATCTGGAGAATTTAGCCTACACTCGCCACGTTGGCCAGACGGCTCCACCCATACTAATATTAAAATATTATAAATGTGAAAGAGCCAATGTCTGTATGTATATGATTGAATGTTTATATATGATTGTCCGTTTATATAGTTTTCTGTTGTGCAGTAATATAGGCGTTACGGGCCTGATTTTGATGGCAAATGTGTATATAATGTCCCTTGAAAAGAGTTCCATAATATCTTCACTGCGACTGCGTAACGATACGACTTCCAGTTCCTCTAAAAACAACAAACCTTCGTCAAAAGCTCCGGTGACAAGAGGGAAGAACCATCTTTCCTCGCTCAGAGAATCAGCATAGTGAGGGAATACGACCAGTGTTATTGCCACCAACACGATTTATATACCTATAAATTAGGGTTTGTAAAAAGTATCATCACGACCGTTTCCCGTCCGAGGTGGTCAGAATGCTTATAAATAAGCGGATTCACATTTAGCCAACTTTACTATAGGCCAATCATAACAAGTGGCAAGCTCGTCGATGTCTCTAGCGTACCAAACTCGGGAAATTTCACAAATATAATTAATCATTAATTTAATTTATTTATTTAAATTGCCACGGAGGAAAACTTTTTTGTTGTTTAGTTTGTATTTTATTATTATTTAAGTAGTTTTTAATATGTTTGTAATTTTATTTCGTTTAGTAAAGTCAAAGTCAAAATATCTTTATTCACGTAAACCTACGAGTATTACAGGCATTTATGAAACGTCATTAATTTAATTATTTTGAATGATTCTACTCCTGCTAGTAGAAGACTAAGCAGCAAAGTGGTCCAATAAGTAAGCTATTAGCAGAAGACCAGCAGCTTAGCATTCCAGTGACCTGTTAATGTTTAATCTGACTAAGAAAGGAATCATCGGCTATATCAGATTTACAAAATAAAACTTATACAGAACTGCACCACAACGATCAATTATTAACCTTTTAAATTTAGTTATCAGTACCTATGAGATTACAATACCTGGTACAGCAGTAACCCACCAGGCAAGTCAGAATTAAGATAGACTACATGCCTATATATCTATAATCTTAGAATTAGTCTTGATATTAGTATATCTATTGTATATATGTGTATTGTATTGTTCATCACGTTAATAACCCGTTAAAATGTAGATATAAGTTGATAAACTGTATAAGATGGAGTGTCTACCTCTTTCGCGATACGTGGGCGTGGTTATGCGCAAATTCCATTGCGAACATTATTCTGAGGTCATGCGATGCGCGTGGGCAGCTGTCATTCATTGTATGATCCCTCGGGCCAGTATTTCAATTGTTATAAACGGAAGTTTATTTTATTTAGCGAAACAGCATATATATACCTACAAAGGTATACGAGTATTCAGAGAAGTATACTTAGTCTTTTACAATGTTAAGTTTAATCGATTATCTGTCACTATCACATTAACCAGAAGCTCTAGCACGCTACAAACTCCGTTACGTAACGTTTTACTTCCGAGTAAATGTTTTTACATAGCTGCCAATTTGTAGTTCCGTTACGTGGCCGCTGTGTAAAATCCCATACTTCATATATCAATTTTAAAAAATTCTAAACATTTGTTTCCTAGTTTATCGGGCTTGTTTAAGAGAGTTTTCTAGGTAATAAAATTACGGAAATTTTGGAGAAATATCAATAATATATTTGTTTTAGTTAGAAATTTGTTATAAATGTCTTTGCTAATTTTCTCTGTCTAAAATTAGATATACATATGAAAGTAAAAATATCGCACCGTTAGTAATACAAGGGCATAATACAAAAAAGTAGTTTTTTTGGGAAATTGTGTTTAAAGATTCTGATAAGAACGAGAGACGCAAATACAGTTGATGAATCATTATCGTCCTTTTTCTCTCTCAGCTCTAGCGGTTAAGTCCGTGGATTTAGACTCGGAGGTACCGGTTCGATTCCTGGTCGGGACACAAAAATATTTATTAATGTAAATAAATACATTATTAATATTTGATTTATTTGTGATATTTCTCTAGTTTGGTACGCTGGAGACATCGACGAGCTTGCCACTTGTCATGATTGGCCTATAGTAAAGTTGGCTAAATGTGAATCCGTTTATTTATAAGCGTGGTTTCTGACCACCCCGAAAGGGAAACGGTCGTGATGATACTTTACTTTTACCTCTCTCAGATAATTTCATCTTGTAGCCTAAGAATTTTTTAAAAATGATTTTCACACTATACAAAAATTTGACTGGATTCCCTCGATTTATTAAGGGTGCGATATGTCCAATATGTCCGTAATTTTAGAGATAATTGTAAAAACGTTAAACCTTCTTAAGGATAAATAAAAAATGTATATAAAGTTTTATGTACCTACTATAAAAAATGCGGTAGTTATTGTCGTTACGTTTATCAGATATTGATCTTATCAATGAAATTACAAGTTATCTTTTAGTTATCAAAACTACGTAAGACATAACATAAATATTCAATTAAGGAACTACCGATTTTAGGAATTTTATCTATTATTATTATACTTAGGTACCTACACGTTTTTAATCGGCAATTTAAATTCGATCCTGCTAGTCAAGAACACAATCTATACTAATATTATGAATGAGAAAGAAGGTTTGTCTGTGTATATGTAATATACTAAAATGTTGTAATGACTAAATGAATAATAGCTAAAGCGATCGAAATAAAGAAACACAAAAATTTCAATCGAGAGGGGGGTTATAAGCTATTTTCATCGTGGAATCCAGTAATCAAGAGGTTTCGACGCCGGGAAAAATCGCCCGGTGTCGCCAAGGATATTGTAAGTGTCGTGTGTCGTGATTTCTAAAAACTTTTAAATGTGACAAGTGGGTAGGTTTACATCTACCGCCCAGTATGTACATGACTACACCGCATAGCTCCAGTCGACCCGTGACCACGGCCAATGAATGCAACTTGGCTAAAACGACTGGAGAAATATGTCTCTAAGGTAAATCTCGTAAAGACCCGTTAAAGTTATAAAAACTATTATGAATGTGCGCGAAAGTTTAAAAAGTATAATTCCATTGAGATATTACAAACATTAAATTATAATGATCTGGAAAATCTTTTGTGTGTAGTTGAATAATAATGTGTATTTTGGAATGAGTAAATAGACAAAGGTTTTATTGTAATAATAATATATTGGCAAATATATTAGGTCTGGATAAAAGCATTTATGTACAAATTCATGGAAGACACTGACTCCTGAAACACACACAAATAGTTCAGAGGATGCTAAAATTGTATACAAAGCATTGATCAATTTAACTGTTCCAAATGTATATTGTAAAGTTATTTTTTTAAACAATAAAGTTTATTATTATTATATAAGCTAATATAAAGTAAAGTGTTTATTAATATAAAAAATAGCTTAAGAATACTGTTGATGGCCCTGCACTACGCTTTTTAGCTCGTTAATTGGAACCCATAACAATGGCAACTTCGTGAAGTGAGCTTAGTGAATTCCATACATATTTTATCATTTTTTCCTTTTGGTTTAATCAAAACTTCTTTACTATACGCGAAAAGCCAGATGAAACAGCTAGTAGTTTATATTTTTACGTCTTATCGAGTTTGGTATCAGGTATATCGACAAGCTAGCCAGTTGGCAGGATTCCTTTTCCTTCTGAAATGAAGAATAAACGATTCTCACGCACTATTTCACGTACATTCCTTGGTCGTACAAACTCTCGGTTTCTCTCCTACTGAGTGTGCACTTCACTCTCGGCTGCACACCCTCGCCTCTGTTAAATAATTCCACACAAAAAAAACAAGACTCAAACGAAACAATTTATTCACTTTCCGGCGCGACTTTCCGCTGCGTGAAACAACGATGAAAGTGTTTTGAAATAGTTTTTTTTGTTACGTGTTTTATTTACGAGTATTGCAAAAACATATTTATTTTAAAACTTAATTGCACTATGTACAAAGGCCGGCTTAATGCCGCTGGGCATTCTCTGACAGCCAAACCTTTAGGACATTAGGACAGTTTTCATTCTAAGTACCTATGTGCAATAATAGATATAAAATGACAAATACATACCTACGAAACAAATTGCAAGGCACTTCTAATCTCCTTGTATGTAAATGTACAGCCTTGGATAAAACAAGCTTAAAACTCCATTTTAATCCTACTGGTTACACTGCAGCTTCGCCTCTCTGAGTGTGTTCTAAAAACTACCACGGCAAGTGTTCTGAGGAGCTCCATAACCTTAACCCTTCTTGTATATTCCGCAACCGAACCACAACAGGTCAAAATATTATGCATCTACAAACCATAGCCACTACTACCCCTACGGGTACTCATATACGCTGAAGATGTGGAATGCTCTTCCAGCTGGTGTTTCCCTACTCGTATAACCTGGAGTCCTACAAGCGAAGTGTGAAATATTTGATTCCTGGTCAGGAACTATAATTAATTTAATTTATTTGTACGAGCGATGCGACTATAGAAATGTGAATTCGCTTTAAAAAAAGAGGGGTTTCTGAATTATCGGCAGGTGATCCTGCCGGGGAAAACGGGCGAATGTCACTATCCCCAACCAAGGCCCATTAGACATCCGAGTCTGGACGACCCCATTGTCTGTCTGAAAAAACAAACAATTTTATAATAATTTTAGTGGTCAACCGAAACTATTTTCTGTAGCTCCAGCTAGCCTAGCACTAAATGATGAATCGAGAATGATCGAGAACATGAAGTAGGTATGGGATTTTAGACAGCGCCATGAGGTACGTTGCAAAACTACAATTTGGATGGATGTAAGAATATTTAAATTATTTTACGCGATTCGATCTCGATTTGTTAAGTAAGTTTGTTCGCGCTAGAGCCACGACTAACTCAACATGGCAGTTTTTCAACGAACATCTAGTGCTTTACGGGCGAAGTCAGACGAGTATCAAACAGCTAGAATAAGTGAGTAAAGTAAGGTCGTAGAAGCAGGTGGTTGATGGCTGTACGTGTCATAACAATAGCATGCCACTTTTAGTACTGTTGTTCCATTGTTCCCAGTCTACATTAGCCACATTATGAGTGCAAGTTTAAAAGTACAGGCACGAGTTATGAACAATGACCTTTACAATAAGTACATCCGCAGTAACTACCTCTTTCGTATTCCATGCACGTTCTTTCTTTGGGAACTTTGCCACATGAACAAATATCAAATCAAATCATCGGAGAATATTTTTATTCATAAGTAATTTAGTTTTATAGTATAAACATAAATGTATTTACAAGATTAAATTAAATTATTAAATTTGTTTATTTCTACCTATTATTACCTACTGAAATTGTTTCGCAAAAAAAAACGAGATTTTAAAATGACTAACCTATTTAAATCTTTATGTAGGTACTTTGTTTTTTGTATGAAGGAAATCATTGAGTCTTTTATCTTAATTTAGGACACGAGTTCATCAATTATTACGGTCATTAAACATTTACACAACATTTAATTACTACTAAACTGACTGCCTCCGTGGTCTAGCGGTTAAGTCCGTGGATTTACACTCAGAGGTCCCGAGTTTCCTGGTCGGGATACAAAAATATTTATTAATGTAAATAAATACATTTAATTAATATTTACATTTATTTGTGTTATTTCTCGAGTTTGGTACGCTGGAGACACGACGAGCTTGCCACTTGTCATGATTGGCCTATAGTAACGTTGGCTAAATGTGAATCCGCTTATTTATAAGCGTGAATTCTGACCACCTCTTTCACTTTCCGTTTTTTTTTTTCACGGCTGATTTTTTTTTTTTTAAGTAGTTTAGTAGTCTTACACCCGTATTCTTAAACGCTTGCTCAACGGCTCCTGCACTCAATAAGTAAAGTAAAGTAAAAATCGTTTATTGAAGCAAAAGTAAATTGAGTTACAAAATTTGGTACAGGAAAAAAATAATCAAAACAAGTAAGCAAGAAAGAGATACAGAACTCTGCTCCCCAAACCATTATGTTGTATCTATATATAATCTATATTATGCTGTTAAACGGAGGTACGCCACGGGCGGCGTCACAACGCTCAAGGAATCTGTCAAACTCAAACATCGCGATGTACCTTGAAACCTCCCAGAAGCGTTTTTTTGAAGTTATTGTCAGCTAATATCAGCGCCGCATTTAAGGCCAAAATAAAGAAGCTGTTGTCGGTTTAGCTCGCTGGGTGTGGTTTGCTTCGGAGGTCATTGATAGTTCCATAAATTCGAACACTGCAATTGTATTATGGCCAAGGTATACATATGTAGTACTAACGTATCTAAAAATATACCTATAATAAATCTTTGTCTGTTATTTTTTTTTTTCTTAAAGTGATATCTGCTTTTATTCTTACGTAATATACTAAAATAAATAGAATTCAATATAATTATCATAAAACGCATCTTTGGTTTTATCGCTTCATTAAATTAACGTGTACAGTTCAAGGCAGTAGTTTGAAGTTATTACAGCGTGCCAAAAGGTCAAATTTGCAACAAGTTGTGAGATGGACAAGGTCTTAACTATGTTAGAACTTTTTATGCATAAATATGAATACGTAACTCAAGCTGAAATTTATTAAAAGGACTTTGCTCATGAAAGTTTTATCAAACTTTTTTTTAAGGCTTAGGTCTCCCTTAAATATAGAAAATATGAGTAAGGAGGCCTAAATTCAAGGATCAAAGTATAGCAAGCTTTATTGATCATAGCCTTATGGTGAACCGCATTCGCCGCAATCATCGCCTTTTGTAATTTTTATATCGCCAATGAAAAGAACAACAACGATAATGAATAACAGTTGTTTTTTTTTTCGTCGATTAGTCCTAGTTTCGTATCGATAGGAGCATTTTTTTTTGTCAGTTTAGAAATTTACAAATGTCCCTCCATCCTTAGACTAATCTGCCTTTTGGACTGTTATTATGCTTTTTTTTTACTTTACACTGTTATATTTAAAAAGAAAGGCTAGTCTTTTTTTTAAATTGAATTGTTAATATTTAAAAAGAGTTTTTTCTTTTTTTTTCATTTCGATAATAAAAATGTGTTTTTATCAGTATTTTTCACTGACAATATAAAATCTTATGCAACGTCGAGCACGATACAGATTTTTATAGATTACAAAATGCGATGACTGCAGCTTAGTCTAGGTACTCAATAACCTCATTCACTTCCAATAATATTGCACAATATATATTATGCATTGCAATAAAATATAAGCTTGCTGAAACCTCAGTCCTGTCGCAAATTTTCAATACTACCCCTTTAAGTAATTATTATTGCGCAATATTATTGTAGGTGTATGGGCTGCCTTATAATTATAAGGTAATCTTACTTATGCACTATAATTGTTATGTAGGCGGCCATAACCCACCCACAGTTACCTTGGCAATAAAATGTTTACTCATAATGGACTGGTCTGTACATTTTAATCTGGAAATCCAATAGTTGCATAATAATAATAAATTCTTTAATGTCAAAACCAAAACAAACACATCGATGCATTTTCTACCAACTAACCTTAATAATAAGTAAGTGCAGAAGGTTACGAAGAAAATAGATAAGTAAGTAATTGAAATAATTTATTATTATAAAAACAGATTAATTTCATACATACTGCTTGGAATTTATTAAAAAGCTAATATATTATAATCTAGAATAGATAGATATAAAGAACTATTTTTTTATTTAATTATTCAGTAAAAAAATCTCAAGTTACGGTGCAGAGAACTTTTCCTAAATATATCGCCCCTTGTACAGAGCCTAATCAAGTACTAGTAGTTCGCTAGAGGTATGCTAAATGTTTTTAATGTCGTTGCACAACACAATTCACAATATAGTAAAAAAAACATAACAAATCAAACTATACCTACTTTTGCAAGAAATGAAAAATACAACACAAAAAACTATTTAGAATTTCGATAATACAATCGCAGAAATATGAAAGCATCCAATGTTTGACTTCCAAGCCTGCTTCGTAGTTTATTGTTAACAGCAGTTGGAAACGCTCGCTCAGGTTGTACGCTGGTTGTACCTGTTTGTGGCAATCCTGAAAACCCCGAGAGTAGCTAAGTATAGTCCCCGAAAATCCTGGCATCGCATTCTCTACCCAACAGCCACCCGTATTTTTTTAACACCGACCACTATTTTACACGGGCCACGTGTGGGTCAAACAGCTAGTCGAACAAGTAAGTTATGGCGACATATTCAAATTCAAATTCAAAATATTTATTTCCATATGGTTCACATGTTACACTCGCATATTGTCAATTTTTTACAATATTATTAAAATAATAAATAAAAAGATTAAATAAAATTATGGATAGACCGAAATAAGGAAGTGACATTGCTGCCATAAGCAAGTACTGTAGCTTAACCTAAATTCGAGGCATTATAGCCGTGTCAACTTATAATCTAAATAATTATAACATAATGTATAATTATAATAAATTTAAATTAATTTCGTGGCTGTATAAAGGCCGTGTCAACTTACAATCTAAATAATTATAATTTAATGTCAAATTATAAAAAAAAAAATATTTCGTGGCTGTATAAAGGCTGTGTCAACTTATAATCTAAAATAATAATAATATAATGTCTAATTAT
The DNA here is from genome assembly GCA_910589645.1 of Tinea semifulvella. Taxonomy (NCBI): domain Eukaryota; kingdom Metazoa; phylum Arthropoda; class Insecta; order Lepidoptera; family Tineidae; genus Tinea; species Tinea semifulvella. Next base: position 13,588,880 of record OU342585.1, read on the forward strand.
AATGAAATTTAATTAATTTCGTGGCTGTACAGTGGCCGAGTCAAATTAAAATCGTAATAATATGAAATTAAATAAATGTCAATAATGTTAAATATTATAAAATATTAAAATTAAACTTAATTTCGTTATTTTTATTGGTAATTATTATGTTAGTATATCTTACTTTTATATTAATTATTAATAATAATAATACTCACACAAAACAGTTTTCAAAAACGAATCATAGACAATTCCGCGACGTAAAAGTGAGACCAATGGGGTGTATCAGACAAAGCTTTTTGTAGATGTCGCTAGCGGCACTGGTACCTTGTTTCGACCTATAATTGATCATTTTTTAAATTTATTTGTAGTTTTACATTTTTATAACAGAAAAATATATTTTAACTTAACGTTACCTACCTTAAAAGACGAATTAAGTAAGCGAACACCGTCTTTAAAATAAAAAAAAGGTTGAATTAATAGAACGGCAATTTTGAGATCACCATATTTTTGCTTTCGCTTGGAAATCTCGATTTGTACATTTCGTAATAAAAAATACAAGTTTTCTATGCAACTGACAGTTATATTAGGTACCATCTATCATGCGCCATCTATCGTGATAAAAAGTTAGTGACACACCCCATTGATTTGACAGTTTTTTTTTTCTTTTTAATATATAATTTGTTCTATATTGAAGGAGCTTGGTATAAATTTCTGAACGTACACAAATATATTTGACCAATGTTTACGCCATTCACATTGTTTATTTTAGTTATTATGGTATGAGCAATTTATTTTCCCTCCGCCTCCGTTCCGAAGTATGCCACTAGATGGCGCCACACGTTTTAAAAATGGAGAATTATTTTTATAATATTGATACCTTCAAAGTGAACATTAAATTTGTTTTCTTATAAGCTTGTTTACTTTGGGGAATCAGTTGCGAGTTGCACGCCAGCGAAAGGACATAATAATCGCGCGCGGTTGTCTGTGCTGGAATTCTGCGGTACTTTGTGACTCGGTTGTGTGAGCATCGTATAGCACTTGTCTAAATTGGTGACGTCGAGTTTGCTGATTATACTGGCCAGGGTAGGTGTTCCGGAAGCTGTGAAAAGGTATGTGGCATACTTTCCTTAAATAAGTGACCTCTCCGATTTACCGTCTTCTTATGAACATTACCTCTGTGTCCGGATTGCTCATAACCATTTATTTTATAATTTAAAATACAGTCCACTTCTGCCTTTGTGCGCGTTCGGTCTGAGCCTGCGGCATAAGCATAGTTAGCTGAAAAGGTTCCAGACCAGGCGCGGACAACCAACTCTGTTTGACAGGTACGAAACCAACGAACTTTTTGTATGGGAAAATGTTTTTTCTTTTATTTTGTTTATTCTTATATTTTCCAATTTTATTTATAGTTATTCTGCTATTCGGGATGGAGACAAATCTAACAAATCAAAAACCGTAAATTCTGTCCAGCTGTTCTCGAGTGTTCTAACAAACCCGACTTTGTTTTATGTATTAAGATTTACTTGTGCAATCTAATATGTCAGAAATCTTCCCCGATGTTCACACAACATATTCCCAAAGTTTCATCCCGATCGGTCAATTAGTTTTGAAATGCATAGGGAACATACACACAGACATTCACCTTTATATATATATAGATAGATAGATGTAAAAAGTTAGTAATTCAATCCTTTTTTAATGTCTTCCTTAACAGGCCGCCTTACCTATTCAAACTGCTACATTTAGACATACTTAAATTTTAAGAATGCATTATATTAGTTCCTCTATTTTTACATTCATCATTCATTTCATCATTACAGCCCCTAGAACACAGTGTCCTAGACCTTCACTGCTGGAGATGGGCCTTTCAGAACATATATCTGGAGAATTTAGCCTGCACTCGCCGCTACAAAAGTGGTTCTCATTGGTACATGCCAGGGGAGTTTGAACCGAACTTTGTAGGATTCAAGGAACGCGTTCTTACAACCGAGCCACCACCGCGCCATTTTTACATTATCGGAAACTATTTCAAGGCATAGTTACTAATCAGGTATTAACTTTAATCAGCGAGCGTTGGTGAGAGTTGGCATGAATAAATAATTAATTCAATCGTATTTAAAAGTGTCAAGCTGTCAGATTAACTAAAGTTCGTCAGTAACGATCGACTGGAGATAAAACTTGACATTTCAAAGAAAGATTAACGATTGTTCAATTTAGAAAAAAAATATATTTGTGCAGCAAAGAGTGCTACTACGAAATAGTGGAAAAAGTGTATGTCGTCAAAAAACGAGCGAAGAAGAAGCGAGCTTATTTAAAAAAAGAATAAAATTATAAGCGAGCTTTGAGTAGTTGGTCGAACAAATTTGATACTAAGAGTATCACTATTTAAATTCACCATAAGCTTAATACACTCTCTGCTATAAGTATATATTTCTCTCATTATAGTCATCATATAGTAGGTATATATATTTATGTAAATTCATAGAATTTGTAGATTTATTTGTATGTATTTGTGTATGTATTAGTATGTAAATAAGTATTATTAATAAGTAAGTATATATTGACGTCTAATATTTTCTATTAGTTTTGATAGCACCTGCCTTATCTTGTCGTAACTGATTTAGTTGTCCCAAAAGTTTGACTAGTATAGAATGTCTAGCGGCATTAGGTCCCCTTACTTACGTACGCTGTGCAATAAAGTTTATAATAAATAAATATTTTTTAAATATGTATCTTGCGAAACTAAAAAATAAAAATAACGTCATACATACAACAAGATCAAATAAGATAGAGTAGGTAATGGTTGGTATTTTCATACAAAATGTTTGTTACAATAATTTTTATGTTATCTACTCGTAACGTGTAACGTCTAATAGAAAGTAGTTGTAGTGCTAATCAGTTTGAAAATGCACGTCGGAGACGACCGTAACCGGCAATGCACTGTCATATACTAATTCATTCGTTGACGATTATAGCCTTGGTACTTTTACCGTTTGACTTCTTCTTGTTATATGTATTCAATGTCTCTGTATACGTACGAGTAGGTAACTATAATTTTAATAATACATATATCTAGGTAGGTATTTATAGGTATGTATAATTTGCTACTGTATAAAGGCATTGTCATTCTATAAATTAAAGTAAATAATAATATCAGATGATCAGACCCTTGTCAACTCCAGAACCGGCAAGCTATATTCTCCAGAAATGTGTTCTGAAAAACGCATTTCCAGCAGGTCTATTATCAGCATTAGAATAATGCTATTTGTTATAAGTATTCGTGACAATCGGAAGTGTATCTAGGCGTATTCATAAAGTCATTGCAGTGAGTTCAAGGTGAATGACGCGACTCACCTGCGTTCTGTGATTGATCGAGGTAGGTGTCGTAACCTTCGATTATAACTATAGGATATGAACCTATGAAACCTATCCGCTAAAAAGCATTTTTTAGAGAGAGACAATATTGTATAAACATAGAATATTGAATAGATTAATTCTTTATTGCACATAAAATAAAAGCATTCGAATGTACATATGCGAGATTAATGTCATACATATTGACTATTTTGAAAGGCCTTCCAGAAATTTCTGGAGAATTGGGCCTAAACTCGGCACGCTTTGGCCAGACGGGCCATTTATTAACGATTGCACAAGTTGGTATTAATGGAACCGAGACCGACACCTTAATTCCAAATCTTAAGGCACGGGAACATTGTTGATGGAAAATTTGCAGATTTTAAGAAAAGCGTTCTTACAACCGAGCCACCAACGCTCTAGTTTAAATAAATTAATAAAATTAAGTTACAATAGTTCCCTAAATCCTACAAAGGTCGGTTCAAACCCACCCGGCATGTACCAATTCGAAATACACTTTTCTTAAGTACATTTGTCAAAGATTTACAACACCACCGTTCCCGTGCCTCGGAGAGCACGTTAAGCCGTTGGTCCCGGTTCCACTAATATCAACTTGTGGAATCGTTAATAAATTGTCATAAAAAATGACATCAAATCCTCGCCAAGCCGTCTGGCCAGCGTGGCGAGTGTAGGCCAAATTCTCCAGAAATTTCTGGAAGGCCCATCTCCAGCTGTGGAGGTATAGGACGCTGTGTTCTAGGGGCTGTAATGATGATGATGAATGATGATGACAATAGTTCCAGCGGTTGTAGAAAGATACAATGTTAACATAGCTGTACGTACACATGTGAAAAGTAACCTATATCACATAATTCCCATACAATGTTCATTCAACAATACGTGACCAAGGAAAAGCTGGCGTTTCCCTGCTAACAGCCCGTAACGATAATGTCTCTATTGTCTTAACAAATTATTTGAGAAAAACAAGATCGTGAAAACTAATGCTTTTCTAACGTGAGATAAAAAAGACAAAGTGTATAATATAAATTATAAAGTAATTTGTACAATTATAGCTGTACGTTGTAGCCGAGATGTGGCGTAGTTAGGATTAACTGTACATAACTGCTACTACTCTTGTCTGACCAAAAATATTGACATAGATTGAAGTAATTACATTCACCATTTCGTTCTTTTGTGAAGAAATGGGGTGTATCAGGCAAAGCTTTTTGTAGATGTCGCTAGCGGCACTGGTACCTTGTTTACAGCTATAATAAATAAATAATATATAAATATATTATATATAACTACTAGGTAGCGCTACTTTTTTATATAAATAAAAAATGGACAATTACTTGTTCAACGTTTCCACCCCGTGCCTGATTAGACCTCACTTGCAATTAATCGTTCTGCGATATTTGCGTGCATCGTCAACTATCGCCTACCTACCAATTACCTACCTATTTAGTATTTTCGACATTGGTTTTGTTGTGGTAGCTGCTGCTTGTGAAGGCTAAAATAAACTCAATGCATCGTCAGCAAAAGCTACATAAACAAATATTTATGGATCCGAAACATCTGGATCATTACAAAATATAAATATGTATGTATTTTTATATATATTCCACATTCATACTAGGTATTATTAGCATATTAATAGCAAGTCATGCAACATTCGATTAAGCAAATTTATCCTATCTAGGTACCTATCGTTTGCGTATTTATAGGTAAAATTAAATTATAATTATGCCAATCATTGCATGGCATGCGCAAAAAAGCAGTGGTGTAGGCGTCGTCGTATGCGAGTTATATGCCACAGACTATATAGCTAATTTATATGCTAAAGATCTATTGACTTTTAAAGTTTTGCTAACATGTTTATTTTCATGTTATTTACGTTGTTTTTCGCCAATGATTGCATGAAACCGAACTACAACTTTTAATTAAAAAAATATTGTATGGTAGAGCTTGCTCAGGGATGAATGATAGACGATAAAGTTCAGTACCAAACTATTTTAATGAGTTTCACAACTTCACAATTACAACAAAATAAACAAAAATAATATTAAACGTTACGAATGGCGCGCGCGCGTGCTGTCGTCGGCGATGTAGCCGTGGTGTGTCTCAAATAGGCTACTCTTGGCGTCTCACATTGCCTACGGCGGTGAGAGCGAGAGCGACAACACGCATGCGCAGTAAATCTACAAGTCGACGATGTACCGCGCCGGAAGTCGACCACGCGCAACTCTTGGCGGCAATATACGATTTACTACATACTCCCCCTCTAGTTCAGGAGAACGCCCTCGCTCCTGGACTAGATCCTGCCCCTTAGCTCCAACAGTGCGGGTAGGGCGGCCGCGATTTCTCTTGGGTATGACGGGTCTAGGTGGGGTATCATGGCTACCGATATAGGGTGTAAGATCTTGTACGTGATACTTACCGAGAAGATTGCCAGGCTGTTCGATGTCTGAAATCTCGTAAGTTGTGGGACTGACCTTTTTAGCCACACGATAAGGACCATCGCGTCGTGACACAAACTTAGAGGTTAGTTCCTTAGAACTTTTGCTAAGAACGTGGGATTTAAGGAGTACTAAATCATTTACCTGAAATGATACTGCCGGACGGCGCGAAATATCTGCGTACTCCTTGTTCTTATCCTGCTGGAGCTCCACGCGCTCGCGAACAGCTGACAAGGAATTTAAAAACTTCCCAAGGTAAGGAGTTATTTGTGGTACAAAATTTTCTTTTAATTGTATGGCACGAAGGTCATGTGTGACCTCTGTGGGAGATCTCATCTCTCTGGCGAAAGTTAAGTAAGCTGGTGACATACCTGTTGTGCGACATTTTGCACTATTTAATGCGAAACGAATCACCGAAAGCTTCTTTGGCCATGAGGTGTGATCTTCTTCCACGAGTTGTGCGAGTAAAGCTTTGACATCGCGGTTCTTTCGCTCCGCAGGGTTAGCTTGTGGGTGGTAAAGAGGAACAAAATTTTGCTTTACCTTTAAAATGGACATACACTGCCGCATAACTGCCGACACAAACTGTACCCCATTGTCCGATACAATCCTGCGGGGTAAACCGTAACGCATAAAATATTCCTCAATGAGAATATGGGCACAAGCTTCTGCAGTCGCTTCTTTAAGCGCGTATAGCTCTATCCACCTGGTAGCAGTGTCTTCGACAAGGAAAATCCAACGCTCCCCCTGGTCTCCCTCTGGTAATGGACCGAAGAGGTCTATGGCTAGCACCTCATTTCGCTGATTCATCACCGGTGTTTGGAGAAGACCTGGTGGCTTAGCGTTTGTGGCCTTGTAGCGTTGGCAGTGGATGCAGGCTTTTACATAGTCAGCGACTATCCTCCGCATCCCCGTGAAATAATATAGCTGACTAACCTTTTGGTATGTTCTATCAACTCCTGGATGACCTGCTGTAGGAGAGTCATGGAGTTCCTTTAAAATTTCTGGTACTAGAGCAGTAGGTATAACTAGTTGAGGAGATTCACTTTCAGAATCTGGGTTATACCTGAATATGACTCCCTGGTCCATAACGTAACCGCGCTCTAACCATCTTTGAGCAGCGAGTTCATCAGGACATTCAAGTTCTTTTATGATTTTGGCCACTTCCGGGTCAGAGATTTGATCCTGACGTACCTGAGTAGGTGATTTTCTTGGCAGGTCGCAGATGACTGAGCAAACGCCGCAGGAGCCGCGGTCGTCACTCGAACATATAGGTCTGCTGAGCGTATCTGCTACAACATTTGCCTTCCCGGGTGTGTATTGGAACTGAATGTCAAACTCTTGAAGTTTGAGAGCCCAACGAACTAACCTGCCTGCTGGTGATTTTAATGATAGCAACCAGCGGAGGGGTTGATGGTCACTGCCGATAACAACTGGCTGGCCGTCTAGGTAGGGTCGAAACCGCTCAACCGCCCACACCACAGCAAGAGCTTCCCTCTCTGTGGTGGAATAGTTCCGCTCTGCTGCGTTGAGGAGACGACTGGCATATTCGATTGGCCTTTCCTGATTGCCCTCCCCCTGTAATAAAACTGCGCCAAGGGCGTAGTTGCTTGCGTCTGTACGCAGAATAAAGGGTAGGCCAAAATCAGCCTGAACCAGTACTGGAGCCGTTGTTAATAAATGTTTTAGCTCCGTAAAAGCATTTCTTTGCTCTGATGTCCAAATCCAGATTTGGCTTTTCTTAGTCAAACGTGTCAATGGCTCGGCAATTTTGGAAAAGTTTGGTATAAACTTTCTGAACCATGAGCACGTTTGTAAGAAAGTTCTGAGATGTTTTAAATTATTCGGCTCTTTCATTTCTACCACAGCACTTACCTTTTCAGGGTCAGTGGAAATACCGTCTTGAGTTATGACGTGGCCAAGGTACCTTACATTGTCCCTGGCAAAAACACATTTCTCCCTATTTATGTGGAGATTGTACTCGTCCAGCCGCGAGAATACTGCTTCTAGGTCTTGCAGGTGCTGCTGAAATCCCTCAGATATAATCAGGAGATCATCTAGATAAGCAAGTATAGTTACATTTTGTAAAGCGGAGCATGAACGGAGACGGTCGATTAGGCGTTGAAAGGTCGCCGGCGCGTTCTTTAATCCGAACGGCATTCTTTTAAAGCGGTAGGTTCCCAAAGGACAAACGAAGGCGGTTTTATCCCTATCCTCATCTTTGACACCTACCTGCCAATAAGAAGAACGAAGGTCCAGAGAACTCATATAACAGTTCTTCTTGGTACCTTGGAGCAGATCATCGATGCGAGGCATCGGATAGGAATCTGACTTCGTGATCGAGTTAAGACGCCTGTAGTCTACACAAAAGCGAATACCACCCTTGGCCTTGGGCACCAGCAGAGCAGGAGAGCTCCAAGCAGATTCGCATTCTTCGATCACGCCATCTTGTAACATTTTATCAATTTCATTTTTCATCAGCTGTTTCTTCGAGGGGTTTAGACGATAAGGAGGTACCGATATAGGAGAGTGCTCACCTGTTTCAATCCTATGCTCAGCATAGGGTGTGGGGCCTCCCCCTGCTTTAAAACTGCGGTCATGCCTAACGAGGGTTGCAGCTAGTGCTTGGCGCTGAGCTGGACTTAAATGCGCGCCCTCGTCGTCTCGAAGAACGTCTGTAGTAGCGCAAACAGCAGAACACGAGGCACGTTCAAAATATAACTGGTATGTGATATAATTATCATTACCAAAGAACCATGATTTCTTATTAAAATCAATAACAACACCAGCTTTAGTAATGAAATCGATGCCCAATAATGTTTCATTGTTTGTAGAATCAGGAAAAATTAAGAAAGGAATGGATATTACCTTGTGTATCAGCTTGACTTTTAAGTCAGTAGTAAAGACCGCCATCTCCCGGACGATGCCGTCGGCGAGTTTGATATCTCTTGTTGACGGAGTAAGGGGGTGGCCTTTACGTAGAAGGAGAGCATATAGAGTATGACCAGCAATGCAATGCCTAGCTGCCGTGTCAATAAGCGCGGTACCGTTAACACCTAAAATCTCAATTTTAAAAATTGGACGTAAGTCGATGTGTATGACGGGCTTAACATGATGACTAACGCGCGGTACATCGTCTCCACTACAAATACACAAGTTATTTAATACATTTTTATCATTTATATACTTATTCTCAATTTTCGGAAAATTGCAGCTACTACATTTTGAAAAAGTTTCATTTTGCTGAATTTTCAGAAAATTGTGGTTACTATAATTTGCAAAGTTATCGTAAGAGTTTAAATTACGTAAATTATAATCGTTAAAATATAAATTCTCGTAATACTTATTATTAGTACCTAAGCACCTATGTGATAAAGAAGAAAAATGATTCATGCAACGTGCATTAACATTCTCTACACATTTTGTGTTACAAGAAAGATCGATATTATCACGTAAACATGCGTCCTTATGAGGAAAGCACTGCCTTAAGCACACAGTTTTGTTAGGCATGTTGCATGTATCTGTACTACAAACTATCTTATTACTAACACAAGGTATATATTAACATTTATTACTATCGTTCAAATTATAATTTGACAAAAAACTTTGATTTAAATTGTTAAGGTCAATGTCCTTTTGAGCTGGCAAAACACTGTAAAAACTTTCTTTATAGTTATCACTATCACACACGTACGCAGGAGAGTTAGTAAAAACACGGGATTCACCTCGATTTGCTAACTTACGACACTGGTCTCTGAGATGTCCATAACTCTTGCAGTACGAGCACACGGGACGCTGCTTCTTGCTGAAGTCTCGCTGATGCGACGGCATCGCTGGCGGCCTAGCCGCGGCGTCGGAGTCCCGTAGCGTGGTGGTAATCGGGCGTGCGAGCGCAGAGGCCGGCGGCGGAGGCGCCGGTCGAGGCTGCGCGACGGTGGAAGCGCGACCTTGAGTTACCGTCAACTGGTCGCGACGTGCACGTTCCGGCAAAGTGACCTTGTCGCCTTCACCGATCGAGTCCTCGATGTTACGAGCTCGACGAAGTAATTCTGTGAACGAGATGAACTCTTCTCTGCGTAGTCGTTTCTTGATTCTTATATTGAGAAGGGCATAAGCCATGTCTAATTGCGCCCTGTCGGATACATCATCCCGGGGAATTTTTGCCATCATGGCACGAAAACGGGCCAAAAATACGTCCGTGTTTTCTGCACCCTGGGGTGAGGAGAAGATATCGAGGTAAACGCGATGAGGCGGTCGTCGATCACCAAAGGCACTTATTAGGTTATCCTTGACCTGGTGCCAGGAAGAGAAGGTGTGCTTTAGACCTTGCCACCACGTGGCTGCTTCATCTGTAACTAGCATTGCTAGACCGCGAATGATATTTGCGTCTGATACAGCGACGCAGTCGCAGTAGCTCTCCACTGCGTCGATGAAAGCTTCGACCGATTCGGTCGAGCGGCCGCTGAATGTTGCTTTGCAGCGAGCCAGGGTACCTTGACCAGGATCTAAAAATGTCGAGGACCGGGGTGATGGCCTCTCCCGCTGGCTCATCAGCGTCTCCATCAACTCCTTGAGGGCGCTGGTCTGCGAATTCTGCAGGGAAGCCATGAGTGAGGCAACATGCTCCTGTGTGTATGTTCTATCACCCGGTGATGAGGCGACATCTGCGTAACGGTCTTGATGAACGGGGGGAAAGTTTGGAAGGTGGTCACCCCCGTCGTCGTCACGAATTGTGCTCCTAGTATTAGGCATTTTAATGTTAATCACTGAACAGTTAGGTACGAGTTTATTTTTGCACACGACGTTTTTCGGTTTTATGGCGCGAACTCCCGAGTAGACGCCATTATGGACGGAGTCGAAAAAAAACACAAAACCAAAAGTTAAAAAGCGCGAAAATGTTGTGAGCGTCCTTGAAACAAACACTCACACGTTGTACACCGATTTATTTATTGTAAACGTCCTTAAAATTACACTTAACACTGGGACGCCGTTTTATTGTAAGCGTCCTTGAAACCCCATTAACACGTTGGGACGCCAATTTATGGTAGAGCTTGCTCAGGGATGAATGATAGACGATAAAGTTCAGTACCAAACTATTTTAATGAGTTTCACAACTTCACAATTACAACAAAATAAACAAAAATAATATTAAACGTTACGAATGGCGCGCGCGCGTGCTGTCGTCGGCGATGTAGCCGTGGTGTGTCTCAAATAGGCTACTCTTGGCGTCTCACATTGCCTACGGCGGTGAGAGCGAGAGCGACAACACGCATGCGCAGTAAATCTACAAGTCGACGATGTACCGCGCCGGAAGTCGACCACGCGCAACTCTTGGCGGCAATATACGATTTACTACAATTGTTGAATGCAATATGGTATTTATTCCTGGGTCAATTTATAGAGGTTTAAGGTGCGAAATATAAAAGATTTTTGTCTAACGCCATCTATTGTCTTTTCTTTACGACACTTATAAACTAAATGCCTTTGTTCACGTGCTAGTTCGCAGTATAAGACAGAGATGGCGTTGCAAAATATTAAACACGTAAAATGCCCGCCCCCCTTTCCCTGCCGGGGAAAACGGGGGAATATCCCCATACCCAACCAAGGCCCATTCATCATCCGGGCCTGGACGACCCTGAGTTTTGTTAGGCCCGCCCATCGTCACTCGTCAGCACAGAACAAGTATAATACTCGTCAGTACGTCAATCAGACGAAGGCGGCCCGCATAAAGTGGGCCCGAGCCTTGTTACGTCCTTGCTGCCCAGATTGTAGGCGCGTATCTACAAGATGTTCATCCGTTTCCGTCTCACTTATGCTGCCCCAGCTTTGCACCACCTTCTGGTAAAAAAAAAAGGGAGGAGATCCAAAGTTAGGAAAACATATCGGTTCGTGCCTAATGCATTCATAGCTCGAGATCTTGAGATGCCTACTATTGAGGAATTACTAGACTGCAACGGACACTTCAATCATCTCGAAAACATCGCTTCGTGTTGTGCACGGTGTTGTAAATCTTGAGACCACTTCCTACATAAGTGGTCGAGAGAAAAAGTAGTCGAACCTAAACCCCCTATAGGCTCTTAAGCCAAACGGGCGCTCTGAACCAAGTGTGTATTGAATTACCAGTGGGTGGTTTCCCAATGAGATCCAGCCGGGAACATGCGGGAATGTCCCTAACCTTAACCCAGGCCCGCACATAATCCGGGCCTGAACGATCCCATTATTGTTATTGTTGTAGCTGATGATAATATCGACTGGGTTTAACAAATCGGTCATAAACAACGTACGTCCTCTTATAAAACCAATTCATCCTAAATGTATGCAAGCAAGAGATGCAGTGTGTTGTATTCCCTATTCCTATTTCATAACCTGAAGTCTATATTTGAATATTTTATAACGAATGCATTTTAGATAGGCGTCATAGTTATCACTATCGTGCGTAAAGTCGCTGTGCTTAATAGTAACTAACTTAACTTTAGTACCTTAGTTGGTGTAGTAAATGCATAAGTTGCATCGGCACCCCACGTCAGCGTCCGGTGGCTATCGTGGCATCGTTCCGGCAAGCGCACGACACGCTCCGCTGCAGCCCCGACACTGACCCTATGTGAACAATTCCAACCCTTCTTGTATTTATTTTAATGTCTCATGATTCCTTTAGGTTTCAAACTTTGGCTCTCAAAGTTTTATTTAAATACCGCGCTAAAAAGGAGGCATCAAAACCTAGTGAGAGGTGAAAGCATGGATTGCTAAGTTCGTCTTCTCTGGATACTTTTCTTGCTTCGTATATTGTTTATTTACATTATCATTTGCCTGTCTCTCCTTTCTCAGTCATAAACCACTATCAATCTTCTTTTGTTCATCCGTTTCGCGCTAATTCATCCCACTTTGCGTCTCTGTTTGTGGTTTCTTCTCTAGAACCCGGTCTAGCCAACGTTTGGTCACTACTGGAACTACTTCTAGCAGGCAGAAACTTCATACTTCATTAACAAATCGAGAACATGAAGTATGGGATTTTAGACAGCTCCATGAGGTGTGACATTACTAAAAACTACATATTGAAAATAGAAAGATAAATGTGCCTAGATTTATTCATCGCAAATTACAGATTTTTAACTTAAGAACTTAGTCGTGCTTAGTTAAAAAAACATTAAACTTTGCTAGGAAGTCATTTTATGTAAATACATAGCATAATCTCAGCATAATTTGGAAACCACTGCTTTAGCACCTTCACTTGTTTAATTAAAGCCAATTGTCCTTATCGCCTGTCTCGTGCTTGTTTTTAACATCCCGGATATAGTCAAAATGAGGGGTGATTTTACAACGTAAAAGAGTCTACCTACTACTTTGTGTGGATTTTGTTGAAACACGTAACACGAAAACGCGCCCTTTTTTTTTTTGCATTTCCGTTGAATTTAATTCATAGAATTGCGATGAATAAAAAATCTTCGCTAAACGGCGCTGTTTAGGTCTACCAACCCCAATAAAGTCAATGCTACCATTTTTGTTATAATATAGTGTTAGTAAATAGGATAACAGGATCTTTGTCAAGTCAAAATAAATAATAATAGAAACAAAACACATGCAACATATTCTTTTTACGTACTAACCAGCGCTCAAAACTCATGCTGCCACATAAAACGCGTGATATAACGTCTGTCTCTTTTTGACGTTACTTATCTATTACCAACTTACCTATAGAATTCGTAAATGACACAAGTGTATTGATGTTTACCAAGCGCATACAACCTAGGTAGGGTTGCCATCCGTGTGTGTGCATACAGTATTTTTTTCTTTCCTAGTTTTTTTAATAAGTGATTCTCATAAATTTTACTTAGCTTTTGACTTCATCCCAGCCGCTAGAACACAGTCGTAGACCTGCACTAGAATATATTTCTATTTGGCCTACACTCGCCACCGCGCTGGCCAGGCAGGTTGGCAACAGTGTGATGTCAATTTTAATGACAATTTATTAAAAACGTTTAACACATTGGTATTAGAAGTACCGGTACCGACAGTTATCATGACGTTATAAAAATTATTTCTTATTGGTACACATGCTCGGACTTCGAAACTTGAACGCGTTTTAACAACCCAGCTACTTTTCAGTAAAGTCTACTATAATTATTTGCTATTATTTGACATCCAAGTCCCTCTAAGAAAGATAAACCACTCACTGAAGAAAATAATGTTGAATTCCGAACTTAAACATGATGGCAACCCTAAATGGAGGGCGGGTGGAGGGGGCAGGTCGTCATGCCGCAGCCGTGCGCGCGCGCAGCCAGTTGCTCGCCGTACAGCCTCCTGTTTATTTACATTTACAAATTCTTGTTTCCCTTTTAACTTTAAAAATACGAGTTCTGTAATCAAGTGTGCGTTAATTGGTGACTTGAAATGAAACAGTTCTGACGACAGAGTGCTGTTGAGTAAAAGTGAAGTGTTGTTTATGTGCTGCATGTATATTAGGTACAACAATTACAAGTTGTCTTTCAAGGTTATTAACGTGACATTATGGTTAAACATTAATTTCATATTTATTATTATAATCTAGTACAATATCTTTAAAATATGTTAATTTTGGGCAGTCTTAGGAATCTATTTGTGTATTATAATTTATTGTACCAAGTCCAAGGTGAAAACTAATATAATGATATCAGTGGTAAATCTTAACATTTAACATAAATCGTAACAGTATAAGCTAACCTTATGTAATTTAGATTATTAAAATGATGTACAGCCACTCGTCAATACGTCAGACTATGTTATTCCAATACGAGCCTTAGGATAATCTAGTTAAGTGAGCACTTGGTCTGTTTTTGACTGTACAGAGAAGATGCAAGCATTGTAGCGTGACCGCACGCCAACACTGTGCATGTAAATATCATTTACATTATAATACTTCTTAGTACTTTTACATTAATACTTTTACATAAAGCAGTGTTCGACGTGTCGTCACGAAGTCATTAAACTCAATTTGTGCTAACTATTGTAGAATAGAAATGAGTTTAAATGCTAAAGTTAAATGAAAGACAAAAGAACTATAGATAAAAATATTGCAATTGTCGTTTATCAGTTAGAGTAGGAAGAGGCATTACTACTTCTTTAAAACTAATGAAAAGTTATGACAAAGCAATCTTAGTTTGGCATCTAAGTAAACAATTGAAATCTGCGTTAATGTAAATGAGATTTAAGATTAATTAAATCACTTGTATATGTGGTTATTCATGTTAATTAAAACATAGATTTTTATTACGCTTTTTCTATGCTATGATAATCAGTGGGTCTGAGAGAACCATCAATATATCAAAAAGTGTCGCCGGCATACCAATTGACCATGCACCGTTACTCAATTTAGCAAAATATGCTTTCAAATATGACCCTAATTTTAAAATATGAAAAATTTCTTATATATTGAGTTTCATATCATGAACTTATTTTTTTTTTAACATTTGTTCGAAAAAAATATTTATCAAATATAAAATAAAATTAATATTAATACCAAGGATAGGGATATAAGTCCCGTCCGCGTGGAATGGTGGCAAGAACGCTGTCTTTAAAAAAAAAATTGAGCTTATTGTGTTAAAATATTCGTTAGATGACGTTTTTTTTTTTTTTTTAATTTATTTAAGGACATGGTACAGAATACATAAGTCCTAAACAATGTTAGATGACGTCAAAAATAAAAGGGTATGTTACCGAAAACCCACTAGGTATCTAATTGTGTGCTATTGTCATTGTATCAGAATAACTAGAAAACTTTTACTTGTAAAATCTATTTAGTCTAATATCAATGAGATTAAATTCCAAATTTTAATCGAGCATTCGATTATTATATCTGATGGCCGAGTTTTCTATTAAGATAAAGAATTCGTAATCGAATCGAAACAAATTACAAGCTAATTAAAACCACAAATACGTTACCTAAATAGGTAAAGTGTAATGCTTGAAACGCTCTGGTTGTGTGAAGTGAAAACCAAATATCATTAAGCATCCAGAATATTTAATAATCCAGAATATATGTATAAAAGAGCATTGGTAGCTCGGAGTAAGAACGCTTTCCAATTCGAAAAGGTTCGCGGTACAAACTTCGGCATGTTAAATACTTTTCTTACGTACATTTGCCATTGATTGGAGAGCACGATAAGCCATTGTCTGTCCCGGTTCCACTAATACCAACTTGTGGAATCGTTAATAAATTGTTGTTAAAATCAATTAAAGGCCATCTGTCTAGATATAATATGTTCTGGAAAGCCCATCTCCAACAGTGAAGTTTTAGGACTCTGTATTCTTAGGGCTTTGATGATAATGATACAGAATATCCAAAAATATGTAGACTGACTTCTAGCTAATTTTAAAATTTAACTTATCGCTCGCAGGTAGAATTTTAGACGAAATATCTAGAATTTCCATCTCAGTTAAAGCCGCAAAAATTTACCTAACATTCACGTATTCTGCTAAGTAGGTACTCTTATATCGCTGGAAGGCAGTTTCCCAGGTGAACCGCAAGGCACTCAATAACGCCGAGATTTCATATTATAGACCATTACTGTAGCAATTGTTATTTAGATTGTATTGTTCCGTATTCCATTGTCGATGGTACGATAATGGTTAGCGACGACATAGTTCTACGTCGCTAGAAAGCCACTGTGTCGTGAGAAACCATAAACTACACCGTACTTTCTGGTGTCGCTTGCTAAGAGTAAAATATCAGTGTTTATAAAACAAGCATTGAGGTGAATGTTCCAGTTGCTTTCAATTTTTTTTTCTTAAACACATTCATGTTGGAATAACTGAAACTTTACTTTACTGAAGCTTTACTTAGACTGCTCAAAGTTCTCCATAATTTTTTATAGTAATAAAAATAAGGTATAAGAATATCAGTGACTTGGCAATAACTTTCAGCGACGTTTTCTGGACTAAAATGTAAAATTAACTTTGGCATAAGTTGAGTATATAATGGAAAGCATTTTAGATGTTAGATTATTGCACACCACATATGTGGAATGATAACTTAGCCTGTGTGTTTACCTTGACTCCTTTAAGTGTGAAAGCTCGAGCCAGCAGTGATTAAACAGGGACTAAATTAACGTACTCAGTTAGGTGATAGCCCAGTTGTAAGAACGTACATTTCTGAAAGATTACAAGTAAAGTTCCAGCAAAATCTTTGCATCACTTACTGAAAGAATTGGGCCTAAGCAGGTCCGCCGTCAATACATTTATGGAACGAGCTTCCAAGACGGCATTAACGGAATCATACAGTATTTGGTTGGGTAGGGAGAGAAGTAGAATGGTGGATGGTGAGCGTATTATCGCGCAATAGAAAAAAAGGAGGCCTCCTTTTCTTAAACCAGCCAATTGTCGGTCGCAAGCCCGAGACACCATTCTTCTCATCTCTTACCCACACACGATGGACCCGGCACCGCACGGTGAATCCATGGAATGCTTAGAAATTTGTCTTCTCAGTATTTGGTTGGGTAGGGGGAGAGGAGTATAATGGTGAATGGTGAGCGTATTATCGCTCAATAAAATAAAAAAGGAAGGCCTCCTTTTCTTAAACCAGCCTATTGTCGGTCGCAAGCCCGAGACACCATTTTTCTCATCTCTTACCCACACACATTGGATCCGGCACCCGCACGGTGAATCCATGGAATGCTTAGAAATTTGTCTTCCTCTTACAACTGTTCCTGTTCTTCTCCAAAAATATGTTCTGCAAGGCCCTTCTCCAGCAGCGGAGGTCTAGGACTCTATGCCCCAGGGGCTGTAATGATGACTGTAATTTTCCCAATACTAGTTCTTAAACTTAACGTTTGTGTAGATAATATAGATGTAGATAGATAGAACTGATTACACTTCCAATAACTTCCACGTTTATTAATAGTAAGAAAGGAGCCAATAAAAAAAGGTTTAAAACTTTCGTTCTATCCAAGAAATTTAACAGGTACCTAATCGTATACAATTATACAGATATTTTTTGCCATGCTATAGGAACATAATGCAGAAGTCACGCTTCACCGCTTTCCTCCCGGACGCCGGATGTTCGTTTTTTGTCCTTCGACGTGATATAGAAGCTTTGTGAGACTTTCCTGATTTTGCAATTATAACTCATTCAGTGCCAGTAATGACATTCTAATTGCCCGTTTCCATTAGACTATTATTTTAGATTAACACGAGCCTAAAGTGGATAATGTTCAAACTGTTTATAAGAACGTTAATCCTTCTAAATTATTATTAATTTATTGGTTAAAAGACACTTGACTGATTCCGTTGATACAGTCACAACTCACAACAACCAATTATGTGTGTGTTTATTAATGCCAAATGATCATAAATTTATTTATCCTTTTGAATATTAGGGGTAAATATCGATATCGTTGTTCATTTAACTAAGGTGTTCTGCTTTTACATACAAATTTTAGCTATGATTCATTAGTCCACCTTAATTCACACCTTCGATAAGCATATCTTTAAGTCAATAGACTAGATTAATGTAGAACAAAGAACAAACTTTGGATTTTAGGTTTGTGACCTGCGTAAAGTATTTCCCACAACAGAAACAATTATTCTAATGAAATGGTTAATTCATTAGCTTGAAGTAGTAATTCTCTTGCGCTTGTTAATCAGTTAGAAGATCTTTTTTTCTCACGTTTTGTAACGGAAAGCGCATCGCAACGCATTGCCTCGTTGACACTGCGTAAGAGCCAATCCACACGACGACCAGTAGCGACGACAGAAAATTGTTCAAAGAACAGTGAGGCCTATATATTCGTACGTCTCTGAGGTTGTTATGTTTATACTAAAATATAAATTATATAAAATAAAATAAATAAATAAGAAAATATTTACATACGTTAAAAAAGATTACTACATATAAAAACTAATAATAATAAAAAAAAAAATATATATATATAATATAAATATGTATACAAAAAAAAAACTAGCTAATCAAATCAATCATTTAATTATTAACAAATATTATTATTAAATATTATTTATTAAAACTAACCCTTATAAAATTAAAACTATCCGTTATACTATATATTAATTAAGACACATTTTTATACAACACATTTTTGTACAATATTATTATGTTTAACTTTAACCGGGTCCCCCAATACAGGTCTAACTAAACTTAAAGGGGGATCCAGAAAATGTACTATTTAAACTTGTATTTAAAGAAATAAAATATTTTTGTTTTTTTTGTTTATGAGCTTCATATACGCTTTCAAATGGCGCACTAAGCTTTGTCCACTAAGCGTATATTTATCCACTATCTAAAGAAATTTTCCATCTGTACTTGTAATTAAAAAAAACGAAACACCAGGCGACATGAAGCCTACATACAGCTAAGCACTTGTCCGGTCCGTAGACGGAGTTTCATAGTCAGACGTATAAAGAGGAATACACATCTATGGATCTACGGGCCAACCGTACCTTATGACTCCGGAGGTATCACGCCTCGTCTCGTTGGTTACAAGTACGATGTGCGTGTGCGTATTATCTATCATGAACATTGCATCGTGTGGACCGGCTCTAACGTAATTTGGCAACAAACCAAGCTGCTTTAGTTACTGCATAGTTAATCGTCAATTGTTTCAAGTACCTGTAACATTACCTTGAAGTATGTGATGTAATGTCACGTCGATTGTATTCCTTAGGAGTATTAAGCGTGTCGGTTGTCAATACTATTTGTGAGGTTTCATTACGTCCTACATTTGCAGGTTTTAGGATATCTATTGATCCACTTTCGGGATGTTCAACCAGAATGTTTGTATTGTTTTAAATATTGTCATCATCATTATTATTGACAATCTATAATATCCTGCTGCTAAGCAAGAATATTTTCCAAATAACAGTAGAAATCAGACGCTATCCACCACGCTGGACTAGCCTATGTTTGTGTATATGTGGTAGATATTTGTCAGAGCCTTTGCCATCAATAGTACGAGCAGATGAAATAGATGCAAAGTAGTGGTTAAAAAGGATTATACTTTTATATCACTTGCCCAATAATTATTTACACACTTGAAACCCATTACTTAATTGTTTGTATTTACAAAAATAGCAAGGTCTTGCAGAATACACAATGCACCTAAAAGGTACGCTGTCGATACGCATCATTACACATTGCGACATTTTGGGTGTAATTGGTTTTTGTTAAACCCCGCATTATTACTACCATCTATAAATGCTTAATGGTATCTTCACTTCAGGCGTTTAGGCCTAGATAAGCTGCTATGAGACCGAGGTCATTCCACCCTACCTCTTTCTGAACGTTAATTCTTTATTAAAAAGAAACGCAACTGACAGTCTTTTGTCTTGCTTCTTAGAATTGTGTCTCAATATTGTGACTGATCCGCTGTTTTTAAGGAACCTTTTCATTGAGCAACAAAACTCCCCGTCCACTATTATTTGCTCCTTTATCTACCTAGATAAACTGTACGATTCTTATAATTGATTATAATAGTAATTTTCTTAGTAATAAGTATTACCAAACATTTATACGTAACAACTCTATTTGAATAGTCTAATATAGAATATGTGTCTAGGTTATACGAGTCTTCCGTCTGTCATATTTAAACTTGCATCTATTTGCATATTTTTAACATTTAAAACTTCCTTAGGATACTTGATATTGTTCTTTAAACAGATGCAGTTTGTAGCGTCTACTTTCTTTGCCCCACATGATCACTGACCATATCTGTCACATGTCCACTCTAATTAACAACATTATTTTAAAACAACGACCAACGGTTACTCTACTTGTACTAATGTACTGTTATTATCATTTTAAAAAGGTCATAGAATGTATGCTACTCGTAATTTGCTTAAATACTCAACTGTTTTATGTTCCAAATATTTGTATACTTTATATTTTATTGTTGGATTAATACTCGTAAATGAAATTGAATGAAATCAGATCAATGATACTATAAACAAAAAGAAGTTAGCTACTTACCGCAATCTAAAATCAGTTTTAAACGAAAGTCATCTTTTTGCTACAATCTCGTCGTGAACATGTACCACAAATGGGGTGTATCAGGCAAAGCTTTTTGTAGATGTCGCTAGCGGCAATGGTACTTTATTTTATACCTATATCACATATTTTTAAAAAATGTTTTCATAGTTTTATATGTTTATAACAGAAAAATGTATTGTAAATTACCGTTACCTATACCTTAAAAGGCGAATTAAAAATCGCGCACCCCGTCTTTAAAAAGAAAAATGTTTTAATAATTTTATATGTTTATAACAGAAAAATGTATTTTAAATTACCGTTACCTATACCTTAAAAGGCGAATTAAAAATCGCGCACCCCGTCTTTAAAAAGAAAAATGTTTTAATAGTTTTATATGTTTATAACAGAAAAATGTATTTTAAATTACCGTTACCTATACCTTAAAAGGCGAATTAAAAATCGCGCACCCCGTCTTTAAAAAGAAAAATGTTTTAATAGTTTTATATGTTTATAACAGAAAAATGTATTTTAAATTACCGTTACCTATACCTTAAAAGGCGAATTAAAAATCGCGCACCCCGTCTTTAAAAAGAAAAATGTTTTAATAGTTTTATATGTTTATAACAGAAAAATGTATTTTAAATTACCGTTACCTATACCTTAAAAGGCGAATTAAAAATCGCGCACCCCGTCTTTAAAAAGAAAAATGTTTTAATAGTTTTATATGTTTATAACAGAAAAATGTATTTTAAATTACCGTTACCTATACCTTAAAAGGCGAATTAAAAATCGCGCACCCCGTCTTTAAAAAGAAAAATGTTTTAATAGTTTTATATGTTTATAACAGAAAAATGTATTTTAAATTACCGTTACCTATACCTTAAAAGGCGAATTAAAAATCGCGCACCCCGTCTTTAAAAAGAAAAATGTTTTAATAGTTTTATATGTTTATAACAGAAAAATGTATTTTAAATTACCGTTACCTATACCTTAAAAGGCGAATTAAAAATCGCGCACCCCGTCTTTAAAAAGAAAAATGTTTTATTAATAGAACGGCAATTTTAAGATCACCATATCTTTGATTTCGCTTACAAATCTCGATTTGTACACTTAAAAGCTGCTCACTTTCGCATAATATCCAGAAAATAATACATTTCGTAATAAAAATACAAGTTTTCTATGCAACTGACAGTTTTATTAGGTACCATCTATCATTCGCCATCTATCGTGATAAAAAGTTAGTGATACACCCTATTCCATTAGCTAGAATTCCTAAACCAAGTAATTATGCTTAGATCTATGAAGCGTTACCTGGGTTTGCCCTTGGAAATCATAACACTACTATAACACAAAGTCCTAGACCTCTACTACAAAGATAGGCCTTCCAGCAAGCGTATTCCATAGATTGTCGAAATAGTAGATTTTAGCCCGAGTTTTGTCTGATAACCGATCTCTCGTCAAAATAACATTTTCCACTATTTGAAAAGTTATACCCTTAGAGTTGCAACTTTAAAATCGGACGATTGTGCACTCCGCCTCATCCTGCAGTATTCACGAGTACAATGCTGTTAAACTAATTCATGTCATTACTAATGTCATTACACACACTGATAACTAATAGTTATTAGTGTGTGTTTTACAAACATAACAAAAAAAAGTAGTACAAAAAATATGATAATTACCCCAAATTCTCTGCATGCATGTTCTGGAATGCTTATCTTTGCCGTGGAGATCTAGTATGCTTATCTTTGCCGTAGAGATCTAGTACTCTGTGTTCTTTATAGTCTTGATTATGATTTTTTCAAGACAAAGTCCAGGCACGCTGTAATATGTTTATCTGTGCAGTCTAAGTCTGGATTCGTAAATAACTTATCGGCTTAACTCAACTCAGTGTATTTAATTGTACGGTTGCATGGCAAAGTCTAAGAATGCCCCACCGATCTCAAGCTTAAGAGTCTAGCGAATGTAACTGAGTCAGATACCGGTACAGAAACTGGCAGGTGGGGCGTGTGACGTATGAGATAAGAGCATACCTCGATAACGGAGACTAGGAGGTCGTACCTCAGTCAGCCACCGGCACTCTTTGCCAATTCAGCTTTGAGCTTAGCGGTTAGCGCTATTGTTTGAAACGAAGAGTGGGAGTCGACTCCGTATACACTTCGCTGTCAACAATACGCGTGTTTAAACAGTGTTTTAATTAAACAATGAACTGGATTAGGATAATAATTGTGTTATGTTTTAATAGCAGATACAATTTGCGTTGTTAATTGTGATATAGTTTCAAGTTATAGTGTATAATGTAAAGTATTAGAATGAAGGATTCGTCGCATCGATGTGAGGATGTGGCTGATAAACTGATCAGGCTTTTTGGATGGCGACAAACGTATCCAGTGCAGAAATTGCACAGAAGCATTTTGCCCAGGACTAATGATACGGTAAGCTGCGTTTTAAAAAGTTTGCCTCCGTATAGCTTAACCCTAGATTAAGATGCATTAGGACCGGGTTCAATTTCTGGTTGAGAAAAACAGAATACGCTAAAAGCATTGACGAGTTTGTCAATTATAACGCTGGGCCTATAGTAAAAAGTAAAGTATCATCACGACCGTTTCCCTTTCGGTGTGATCAGAAACCACGCTTATAAATAAGCGGATTCACATTTAGCCAACTTTACTATAGGCCAATAATGTCAAGTGGCAAGCTCGTCGATGTCTCCAGCGTACCAAACTCGAGAAATATCTCAAATAAATTAAATATTAATTAAATGTATTTATTTACATTAATACATATTTTTGTGTCCCGACCAGGAATCGAACCCGGTACCTCCGAGTCTAAATCCACAGACTTAACCGCTAGACCACGGAGGCAGTAGAGGCCTATAGTAAAGTTGGCTAAATATTTGAATCCATTTGAAGTATTCAATTGTTAATCAAGAGATATACGAATTACAATTATTATAATTGCAATAGTCTTACATTATTCGTTTATTGCTCCTATAATGTTATATTGATTTGTAGTAGTGTATATTATTATTTATGTATTATTATTTTTAAGGATGTTTATTATGTATATTTATTTAATTTAGCTAGTTATAAGTAACTGTGTAAGTGTTTTAATTTATTTGTGTTTTTCATCTAACCTAGCTTAAACTTGATTGATTGTAAGAATATCCATAACGTACGCCTTTTGTTATTAAAACAATAAACTTTCAAAATGAATTAAATAAATATAATTAGACAGATTGTAGAATAAACCTAATATTACTTATAACTAATTTTATCCCACGTTTATGCAACCGGAAGTTACCTTCCTATCGCTAAGTAAACTAGTGATAATGTAGGTATGTAAATATTTTCTAGGTGGATATTAAAGAATGATGGAGGGACACAAAGTTCTTTACTTTTCATAATTAGATTAACATAGATAAAGGCTGTGACTCACAACTAGTCTTGAATGTAAATCCATTTTACACCTTTACAATATTCTATGCTCATACGGCCGAATGTAAAAAGCACATAAAACATAATAGTATTAAACAAAACTATAACTTTGTGGCATTTGAGGTTGAAACAATGGGCGTATATTCCAAAGACTTCTATTTACTACGTAATACATAGAAATCTTTGGTATTTATTTATTTAAAAACTTTATTGCACGAAGTACAAAGGCGGACTTAATGCCCGTAGACATTTTCTGACAGCCAAACCTTAGGGACAAATTAGAACATTTATAGGTGCAATGAAATAAATATTAATAGTAGGATAAATTCAACATAATTATATAGTTATACTTACATAATATACCTTAATATTGTTGGGAGCTATTTAGAAAGTGTAGGTATATTCTCTTGATTCCCACAAATTCGTGAAAGAGCTCGATAAACAAATTTATCAAGAGTGTGGCGACCCCAAATGCCATAACTACCTAAAACAAAATATTTAGGTGCCCTTCCAGATGGTAAGCCTTTAGTTTATTTTGTAAAATAGTTTCAATGTCATAGGTATTTTTAGTTTAGTTTTAGTTAAATTAGTTATTTATTCTATTTTATTTTTGTATATTAGGCACTTCAAATAAAAAAAAATATATAGTAATAATTAAATCCTATTTTTTAATAGAGATGATCTTTTTTCAGGAATAGAATTTTAATTAAGTCGCAAAATATCTGTTTCGAGAATTGCAAAAGCGTCTACTGAAGCTTTTTCGCAATCGTTTCGAATGTAAATTATTGTAATTGATGACATCGCGTGATAGTGAAACATAGTAAGGTAGTGTAACTCAACTTTCTCTAGTTTCTTTCAAATGTACTCCGAAAGTGCTGGAAAGTCTTTTTATTCAATCGGTAACAACAAATAGTAATTATATTGTCGATGGTATAGAGAAGTTCTTCACGCGACGGGTTCAGTCAACTTAGTAGGTACAAGGGTATCACCATCATAATAGACGACTTCGGCTAATGAATATTGGAATGAACTACCAGTAGAAATTAGATTAAAATTTTGTCATCGCATTATTTAACTAAGTTAGCCATTATTGCACAAATATTTTTTGAGCGCCTTTTGTAAGTTTGTGGTCTTTTCTAACATATTTGTCACATTTAGTCATGTAATTGCAGGTAGTTGTGTAGCAAATTTTATGAACTTTAAGTGTATTTATATAAATTAAAGAGTTTTTTAAACGATTGGTGTAAAAAAGTGAATTAACTAAAAAAAAAAGTTGGTTTTCGCTCTAACCTGACGATATGTATTATTATTAGTATTTAATATATCATAGTTATTAGTATGTATTTTAGTAATATTATTGTTTTTATATAATAGGTATAATATAGCCTTATTTATTATTATAATATTTACCATAAGTTGGTATTAAAATTTTGCACCTATCTTACATTTAAAATGTTCCACATTGTCCCAAATGTTGGCTATCAGATAATGTCTAGCGGCATTAAGTCCGCCCCTTGTATAACGTGTAATAAAGTTTTAAATAAATAAAAATAAATATTTATTCTGGAACAAAGACATGTTTTAAAAGCATCTATTTTATGTCGAACAGAGGAAGAGATTACTTTAGAAACGTTAATCCAGCCTAACTCAAAGACTTTTGAAATTCCATCTGTGTCTCGTTCGTTTATTTTTCTTTTACAGTAAGGTTATTTTTGGCATTATTATCATCAGCCGTAAAAGTTGTTATTTGTCGATATTTTGGACATTTGTTTGTTTGTCGACATTCGGACAATATACAAATAGTCCTTATTAAAATAATTAATTAAATTCGTATAATAGTCTAAGAGGGACCTTCACTAATCAGTTATCCGAATGAAATTAACTTTTTATATAATAACAAAAGCAACTGTGATTGGTTTCCTAACGAAATATGTAGGATCAAATTTTGAGAAGAAAAACGTCGAACCTAAGGAAACTGCAAAAATCAAACCCATTTTTTTTTAATTTTCGGGCCCGATTTCCGGCCAGATTTTTTGTTTATTCTAAAAATGTCTGATGCAGTTTATGAAAATCAGCTCAGAGATTCCTTATAGCATTTTTTGATATTCGTCGCAGTTTAGATCACACTTGAAGAATTTAACCTGTATAGCCTTGAAAATATTTATTTCGTTAGGCATCAGCACCGAATTTGTTAGCATATATTGTCGGTCGCAAGCCCGAGACACCATTCTTCTCATCTCTTATCCACACACGATGAACGCTAAATCCATGGAATGCTTAGAAATTTGAATTCTTTTCTCTCTCTATTCTAAATGTCAATCATTGTTTTAGTTTAGCAACATGCTTATACAGATAATTTGTTATCTATTTGTATTGTACACATTCCAAACGATTATAATGCAGGCAATAATCGTGTTTACGCTAAAATGAGATAAGCCATTGTAATCTAGATGGAGCATTTTGCAAAATAAATAATCCCAATACATTCATGAAATATTGTCATCTCCTGCCTTGTATCTATTCGTTTAAGGATGTTATTTATTATCAACACGGTCTCTGAAACAGGTTAAAAAGTTAGCATGAACATTTTTTTATTTTTTTTATTTAATAACTTTATTGCACTATGTACAAAGGCGGACTTAATGCCGCTAGGCATTCTCTGACAGCCAAATCTTTGGGACATTTAGACAGTATAGATGGTAGGTGCAATATTAACTAAGTCCATATATATCAATATATACACACCAATATTTACTTCTATTACATAACACGTACATAAATAATATATATATATATATATATATATATATATATATATATATATATATATATATATATATATATATATACACATAATAAATAATTACATGCATATGAAGCAGACAGTCCAGCAGCCGTAATCCATTACTTAAGCGCAAACGTTAGATTGTTAAATTAATTAATTCTGGTATTTACTGTCACTTTTAACCCGAGTTTTGCCGATCTTAGACGTGCTCATGTGAAAATAAAGTTGTTAACTATTTTCAAAATCACCCATGGGGTTGCAACTTCAAAATTATTGAGAAAACGAATAGTTAATATTGTCTGCGGAGCATTAATAATCAATTTAAACTCTTTTTTTTACATTTATTAATAAGGGAAAATTATGATAAATATAAAAAAGATTATACAATTAATAAAATGAACGCATACAAATTTTAATAACGTTTTGCAATGACAGTTTCCGCTATTTAAGGGATTCCATAATATGCATACAAGTATGAACTAATACAAATTTTACACTGTTCTGTAATCACAAGGTTGGCAAAGGAAGATGCTAAATGATAATATAACTTTTGTCTTTAATAATTAACTAACTGAATTGTAACAATAGAATGGAATTTGGTCACATGGCGCAACAGTTACACTTAGAAAATCATTACCTATGTAAGGCAATGGAACAGGCTGATATAATTTTAAATGTGCCCACAAACAATAAAATAAGTCACATAATACTCCTAATTAATTACTTGTGTACAAAACTAAATATTAATTAGATGAAAGAACTTAAAAAAATGTACTCCAGTAGGTAATAAACAGAACGAAAGATGGCGACTTTGTATGCTATTATTGCTTTAGATTAATATGTGATTGAATTAACTTTTTAAAAGAATGGTCTACTTGCATTACTACAACAGCTCCCTACAAATTATATGTATATTGTATGTAGTATATATGTATTTTAAATGTAGTTTAATATGTAAGTATATCCTTTTATCTAGAGCCTAATTATTTCCATATTTATCATATCTATAGTACGTGTTCCACCTACTCGTACCTTACACCTTGAACTTTCTACATCGCCCGCCCCGCCCCTTGTTTGTTTAATAAAGATTTAAATAAATAAAAATAATAATAAAAAAATCATACATTTTGTCTATTTTTAAATTGAAGATATGTATGTTTTTTTAAACTATGTCTAAGCTAATTTCAGCATCCCCTTTTGATCGGGAATGGGGGATTTAATACACTATTATTAATTAGAGCTAGACCCGTGTGACTCACAAAGTCATAGCAAATTAACGGGTACCTTAGCTCTTCAATGGAGCACGCTAAATCAATGTTGTAATCACTAATAATATTATTATTTGTTCCAGGTACGTTTTGTTAAAAGAACTTCTCGAAAGGATAAGGTAGTATTGTAGTTAAGTTAATCGTTTACCTTCATTTATTACGTAAGACGATTTTTGACAGTTCTTTGCACCAAGTGGAGCATTCCATGGATTCATCGTGCGGGTGTGGGTAAGAGAAGAGATTAGAATATTTGTGTCTCGGACTTGCGACCGACGCGACAATAGGCTGGTTTAAAAAAGAGGTCTCCTTTCTTATTATATTACGCGATAATACGCTCACCATACGCAATTCTACTCCTCTCCTTACCCAACCAAATACTGTATGATTCTGTTAATGCTTTTTTTTTACAAATGTTTTGGCGGCAGATCTGCTTAGGCCCAATTCTTTTAGTAAGTGATGCAAAGATTTTGCTGGAACTCCTCTTGCACCAACTTCCACTGCGTAAAGCTGAGTCTTGAACCCGTTCCTGATCATTTCCACTGTGAGATATTTATTCGACTTCATGTTGTGGTCTTTTGGAATATTTGATTCCCACGGAACGGTAAGTTCAATAAGGATAACTTTTTTACTTATATATAAAATATATTTTTACTTACGTACTACGAAGCCCTTGAGGGACTGACCAAATTAAAGATAAATATGCGAAAGTTTTATTAAGCGACCAGAGATATTGTATAGGTAGCGATAAATAATATAATTTCTTGGACTTTTGCTTCTTTGTTAACTTTTAATCATATTACAATAACTAACTTCGAGTACTTATACATTTTCATTGACCTCTGCTTCTTTATGTTTTTTCAATGATTCTCTATTACCTAGCTACCCACACAAAAACATCATCAAGAAACCTGTTTACATTTAATTTAAAATAAGTGTTTAATATTATACTTGTTTGTACAAATTATGTGGTTAACTGATGTTTAATTTTTTCCCACAACATTGCTATAAAGTCGATGTCTAAAACCGCCTATACTTGTGTCCATTCATCTATCACAATTCAATGCTTAGCTTTCTACCATTTACATTTACAGCTCAGTCTCTACGTCACTTGTGATCTCCACACTCGTACATTACTGTTTCTGTTTTGATGTCATCACTGTTAACACTTGAAGAGATAGCATGTGATGTGGAATATAGAGATCAATTCGCCGGCTGTGTGCGTCTACTGCGTCTTTCACACGAGAATGAAGTGCAGGCAGACAGTTATCGGCGCGCTGCGCTCATGAGCGATCGTGCGATTCGCTTTACTATTGCGGTGATCTTGACCCAAAGATTAACACCTCATTGCAAGTTCTATTGTGTATTGTTATTTATAAATATTCGGTTTTGCAAGTGTTTCTTTGATAGTGAGAAAAGTGATCAAGCGTTTAAAATCTATTGTTTATAAAAGACTGTCATAACGTGAATACGCGATTTGAATTGGATTATCGAAATATATTCTGTTATTTGTAAAGTTTAATGTAATTTGAACAAATAATATCTAAGTCCATCTACTTACTTGTAGATGATTATTCTAACGCTCTCGGCCTGACTGTCGATTTTGTAATGTGTGATGTTTTGCCAAATAAAAAGCCTAATGGCAGACCATAGTCGATTTGCACAATATTCACTGGTAACAAGTAACCAAATAACAGTGTGCAATCATAGACTTGCATAAAGATGACTGAGGTAGAAAAATCGCGTGATAGGTAATCTAGGTAACATAGTTTTTGATCAAGATAATTACTACTAGGGTAGGTACTACATCTGATCAATAACTATTTTTTTTCTATTTTGGTTGTTCTTTGCATTTGACAACATTAGGGGGTGGCTTTCTTACAAACATTTTTTTGTCAGATCTAATCATTCATACGAGTATATGTTCATACAAAATATATAAAATATACTTTCAAATTTATATATCCTCAGACTTATTCGGATAAACCTTCTCTCGTAAATATTCTACATCGAATTTTGAAGCCACGTCGTCTTTATATCAAATCGATGGTTTCTCAAATGTGTTTCTCACTATATCTAATTGATTATTGCAATGTGGTAATATACTCTGATTTTATCTCTTGCTAATAATGGCATGATTTTATTGTTACTTTAAAATTCTCATAATCCTTTCGTGAATATTCTTCATTAAATTTTGAAGTCACGTCGTCTTTAAGAGTTATTTAACTTTAAAGAATAAAATCGATGGTTTCTCAAATGTTTTTCTCACTATATCCAATTGATTATTGCAATGTGGTAATATACCTACTCTGATTTTATCTCTTGCTAATAATGGCATGATTTTATTGTGACTTTTAACATTAAAATTCTCATAATCCTTGTCTCGTGAATATTCTTCATTAAATTTTGAAGTCACGTCGTCTTTAAAAGTTATTTAACTTTTAAGAACAAAATCGATGATTTCTCGAATGTTTTTCTCTCACTATCACTAATTGATTATTGCAATGTGGTAACATACTCTGATTTTCTAATCTCTTGCTAAAAATGGTATGATTTTATTGTTACTTTGTAACTTTCAAATTCCATTTTTTGTCGTAATATAGCAATAACTATGAAGTAAGCAAAGATAACGGCTGCTGTAGTCTTTATGCTTTTGTGGTTATGGCACGATGACTCAGGTTTATATTGTAACTGGATATTTTGATATTTGTTTTAAATATTATAAAAACACACATTGATCTATTTACATTATTTTATTGTTATTGCGTAACAACATGCAAATGGCAATTTAAAAGCGTTGGGTGTATTGTTTCTCCACTGCTGGGTATAGGCCTCCCCTAAACTCGCAAATACTCGCAACCTGTGCCGTTGTCAACAAATAATAGAGCTAACAAAGTGGCAAGTTTTAGATATTTATCTAAGTCTTCATCATCGTTATCATCACGACAGTTCCTTACAGGCGTAGACAATTGCACTGCCGCTTATCACTATTACCACGTTTAATATACATAAAACCAACTTTTTTAGAATCCACGAGATTTTGTTAAATTAAATTGCGTCTCGCCTTAAGCCTAAACTACTGTACCCCGATGTTGATAAAATTTGTGCAGGTGTTAATTGTAACCCAGGGATGAACATAGAGTCATCATATGACGACTTCATTATCAGTGCACGACAACTTTTTTTTTGCACGTACATACATAAGTCCGCCTTTGTATATAGTGCAATAAAGTTTTTAAATAAATAAATTAAATAAATACAAGCTGAACAGTCCTAAATAAATAATTTTAATACCTAAATTTTATAATATATACTAGCATCGATATGACAAACAATATTTTTGATAAAACATTGCTTATGAATCATTTAAAACAAAATAAAGGCGACGTCAATAATAATACCACAAATATTATCAATTCCAAACGCATATCACCTACGGCTAGATCCATATGGTGCTGGTTTCCGCCCGGCACATTATGGCAAGTGCAAATTATGCCTTGTGGATAATATCTCATGCATAGTTATAAAGCTATTGGTGACTTAAAAATGTCTGAAAGAAGTATTGTAAGAATATATATCGATGGTAATAATAATAACGAAATGTATGAAATAATTGATAATTGTGGCGAAAGAAATACAATATGTAATGTGGCGACCGCGTCAATGGACCGTGATGCCCAATTATATCTGCCTAAAGGGAACTGGAGTGATGATAAAGATGGTGATTCTAAGAAACTATGTTTCTGCGTGTTAAATCGTGGTTTAGCGGTTACGTCCGTGGATTTAGACTCGGAGGTACCGGGTTCGATTCCTGGTCGGGACACAAAAATATTTATTAATATAAATAAATACCTTTAATTAATATTTAATTTTGTTTGTGATATTTCTCGAGTTTGGTACGCCTGGAGACATCGACGAGCTTGCCACTTGCCATGATTGGCCTATAGTAAAGTTGGCTAAATGTGAATCCGCTTATTTATAAGCGTGGTTTCTGACCACCCCGAAAGGGAAACGGTCGTGATGATACTTTACTTTACTTCTGTGTTTCTAAAAGCTTCTGTAATTACACGAATGCATTTACGGGATGACACATTTAATAGAACCACTCAGAGATCATGTTTCCATATTCTCGGAAATGCAAAATCTGAGCAGACTATTGGATAAATAGAATAGGATATAAACAGTTTCGAAGTAATTGCTAAAAGGGATAATAATTAGTAACGATCATATTAATGTCTTCTTTCATTGGGAATTACTTTTTCACAAATGAATACCTATTCAATACCCTTGAATGGATAGATTGATAGATGGATGGATGGATATTTGTTGCTTTTTAACTAACTAAAAGCTTTTCCAGATCGGCGACACCTGTTCGAAGACGACAATTATTGACAGTAAACTTTAAAATTTTAGGCTAAGGATACAACACCTACTATCCGTATTCTGTATTCGATTTTGATGTAAGCAGGAACTAATATTATTGTAAGGTCTAGTTTAGCAACATAGTTCATTCATCTGTGAAGGTTGCGTATCTTTCGGTCCAATAAGTTTAGTTATCTTTATGCTATGACATGCTTTACTGAGCAAAATAAGATCACGTGAAACGATGCAACAGGATAATGATCCTATTCATGTACTAGAAGCATTAATTTAAGTAATTACATAGGCAATCCGCAATCGAACGTTTCTGAAATGCAAACTATTGCGTCTTGCGAATTAATTACAGAATGGCTTTCGTGGAAGACGCATAGGATCTGGTTAAATTCACTTGTATTACATTGGATACTAAACCTTTTTGACACGATCCAATTGCTCCATCGAAATGAAAGCGACAATTTTATCCAACGATATTGTGTCAGGTACTAAATATTAGGTACTGTAAAATCCTGTCTGATCAACAATCATCCGAGTGTGTTTCTTAGCGTCTTACGCTTTAGGAATTCTCAGAATTTATTTGTAAGACGCAATGAATTGAAGCTTAGCATAATTTTAAGTACCTATTTTAATTTTCTTTGAATTAAGATCAATTAAATAGTTTTCACTACTTTGCTGGACAAATTATGTGATACACAGTGATGTACAAGTGCCGATAAAGATGTGTGATGGAAACCACATCAGTGAGCGTGATCTGGACGAAGCCGCCAGTGCCTCCACCCAGGTTCAAGAAACTGGCACGACTTGCTGCTTCAAGACATCGATATGCGGTAAAAATGTGCTTTACGCAGTGGAAATTGATACGAGATTAATTTCGTAAATTCATTTGCAACATCTTTTTGTTTTAAACAGGTCTTGGAAAGACGGCGTTAACATAATCGTGCATTATTTTTTAGCTAAAATAGTTATGGATAGTGTTTTACGTAACGTTACATAGGTACTGTCACTCCTCTCCCTCATTGGAATGATTCGAATACCGAATTGCTAAGAAATTCAGCAGAATATTATTATTTCCAAGAACTTTGATCACGTGAAATTTTACTGCTTCAGTAGTGGATAAAGGTTGTGGCTTACAAAAAGTGAATTCAATGTAAAAGAAACGTGATATCATAAGTTCAATGAATTTCTTGGAACCACGCTTCAATTGAAAAGGACTAGCGTACGTGCACAAAGCCAAACCCGTACATAAACGAATTGAACAAAACGTGCCTTTTGAAGAATCAGCATAGAATTGCGTGGGAACGTTTACCTTACCTGATCAAGTGTTGAATGTCATTGTTAGGAATAGAATAAAAACTGCAAATTCTAAACTTAGGTAACCTACGAGTAGGTACAATGTTATGTGACTGTTAAAGATTGCGTTACAAATATTGATACTGTCAGAATGACTACTCCCTCTAGTACTTTTGAAAGCCGTAAGTTTGTCTCTTTCAAGGATGAATATTTATCTGTAAAAAAATATATCCACTTTAATGTTGAAACACAATCCAATTG
Organism: Tinea semifulvella; assembly: GCA_910589645.1. Lineage (NCBI taxonomy): Eukaryota > Metazoa > Arthropoda > Insecta > Lepidoptera > Tineidae > Tinea > Tinea semifulvella. The sequence continues at coordinate 13,623,037 of OU342585.1, forward strand.
TGCACATGTTCCACAACAAAAACAGCTGCTTTTTAACGGCAAAATGACTGTTTTAAAGTGGGGGTTAATTATAAGTAGTAGCAAGTATGATAAACAGTAGTAGGTTAAGCTAAGATGTAGAGAAAAAAATGAAAATTTAATTATCTAATTTAAAAAAAAATATATGTTTTGTTAGTAGACTGTGTTAAACCTATTTGGAGAGTTTTTTAATTCTATCGATTTAGATAATGTTTCCATCTGTTTATTTAGTGAGTTTCAAGTTACTATTTAGCCCTTTATTTTGGGAATCAACAGTAGATTACTAAAGTATATTACGTTAAGTTTTTATTAGTAGTTCTACCTATAATATCTATATATTTTGCAATTTGAATGGAAATAGGTTGTCGCTGGTTGGGTAGGAAGGATTCACGTGTAGAATCTACAATATTAAACAGGCTATATTTTAAACAGGATCATCTATCACTGTCATTGAGTACAAACAAAACTAGGTACTTCTTTTCTGTTAGCAGAGCTTTCAATGGTAAATAAATCTTGCTCAGCCAAATGAAGTGCCGACATGAACTCACGGCCGAATCTACTATAAACAATACATATTCAATGAGGTTTTCAATCTGCCCGTATAGAATACCTATACCTACTTGTTCCATGTTATGGAACGTAGATTCATACCTCCAAGATTATCCATTCATTGAATATTTTTTGCATGTTTACAACGTTAGGAAGATTTATCAACATATAATAAAAGATTTTTTCTAGGTTCCCCCAAAATCATCGTATCGCTATCGGCGTATCGTTAAATTAAAAACTACGAGTAGCTCGCTAGGTACAAAATATTGCGTACAATGAAAATACCAAACATAAGAACTCTGTTTATTGATAAGAAAAACTAGAAAAATAATTCAAATTATATATCCACTCGTACCGATATGGGTCATGCCATGAAAAACGTTCCAAAACCGCCAAACTATGGTCGGCCAATCATTATGAATAATATATAAAAATATAAAAGTCGTAAGCGCCAAATCACTAAATGGGCTATAAAACAAAAAGTAAGGCATTATTTAAAAAGTTACACTACCAGATTTTCTTAATAATTACGATCTTAAAGTATGCCAAAAATTTATCCTAAATAAACAGTTACCAATCAACAGCAACGAAATATGTGAATAATCAGAGGTAACTTTGGTAATTAATTCTATCGAGGCAACTTTACACAATCACGATTCGAACTTAACAAGATTATCGATAGTATGATCAAGATATATATACTAGAAAATCAAAACGTAGGGATTATTTAGAAATAATATACAACCAAACAAAGGACTCACTTTTCATCAATGTAGGGCCTTAAATTAATTATTCGAAAAAAATATTGGCAGAATATAAAATAAAATTAATACTAATGATAGTGATATATAGTAGATTATTGCAGCTATTTTTTTAGTATAGAAACATTGAAAAACCCGTAAAATAAGCTTTTGATCGTCAGCCTTGTATTAGGTATTTAGATCCCAGTATTTTTTTATAAATAATGATGATGTTTAAAAGACGTTTTATTTCAGGGGCCAGAAACATGGGTCGGTGTTCGTGCTCTCAGGGCAAGTTCAGGGGGTATCTTGGACCCCGATGACCGAGTATGCGATGTGGCAGACGACCGGGAAACCCTCACTGCTGAATGTACCACCTCCACACCACAACCTCGGGCTGCACAGGCTGATGGAGCGAGTGGATCATCAGCAGGAACAGCCTCTCCGGATATGTTTAGGGTGAGTTTTATGGTTTAATTAGTAAATAAAAAATCCATTCCTATTTGTTTCTCAATTTAATACAAAAAGGTCGGTTAGGTAGAAAGGGATTTATTAGGCATATTTTTATTTATATAATGTGGTTTTAATTTTTAAAGAAAATGTGTATTTATTTTAATAAAATACCTTGGCAGAATTAACGTCGATTCTATGCTTTTTAAAAGTAGTTTAGAAAAAAGCGCGTAAATTGAAACGATTTGGATAGTGCAAGTTTTTTGTTTTCTAAATTACTTTACTGTGAATATTGTTAGTGGTGTCATTTTGTTTTAAAATGTGCTACAATTTAAATAATTATATTATTCGATAAATTTGACACTAAGGCTGGGTTGTACCAAAACGAAGTCTGTGTTATAACATCTAACGGCTGACCTTCAAAATAAAACTGATGATGACACTGACCCTGTTTTTGACTTGATTTTTTTTGCGCTTTTTTTTACTTAATTCAGCTTTAAAAATCGTTTGACTTGGCGGTGCTCTATGGTTTTTGTACATTTTAAGTAAAATTCGGGAAAAAAACGTTGAACGCTTTGATTTGCTTTTAAGTCGAACATAGCATTATGGTGCAACTCAGCCTAATATGGTGCACAAGTTGCAGTTTATTTTTGCGGTTTTCCCGCGCTATAAACTCGTAAATCCGACCTGTTTGGGCGATATTGACGCGAATTACTCTAAATCATCAAATTCTGTAACACTTGGATTTTAATGATTCTCAATTTGGTTATGAACAAATATTATGAATAAATATTTAGGACTGATATATTAGCAGTCCTTTATTAATTTAAAAAAAAAACAAGTTAGAACGCATCAGATGCGTTCATGTTGTACTTTGTAAATTAATTTAAATTTTCTAGAATGAATCCGTTCTTATTTTTGCGCTTTCGTCATTCGCGCAAGTTTAAACTAGTTTTTCCAGACTTTCGTAGAGGATGGACATGTTTGCACCTTTTCATTCAAATTCGGATAATTATCGTGCAAACACGAGAGATTTTATTCAAAATTGTTCGACATTGTGTAGTAATTTAAAAATGGGACAGTGTTTTGCGAGTTGTGTGAATAATGATCAACGAAAAGTGAGTAATTTTATACTTTACTGTTACTTCTGTATTTTAATAAATATTAATTCTAAGTCCCTGGATATAGACACGGAGATATCAGGTTCGATTCCTGGCCGGGACACAATCATTTAATAAATTTATTTGTGATATTTCTCCGCGATTTTTTAAAAGTGTTCGGAAGGGATCGTGATGAAACTTCACTTTATTATTAAAGGATAGGGCAGACAACAGAGTACCTACTGTTTAATAAGATAATAAATAAGTAAAGGAAAGTTTTTAGTCATTTATAATAGGTGTCTGAAATTCACTAGAAAGAAGTAAACAGGATTAGAAAGACATACTCGTACTATTGATAAGGTAACTTTACCCGGTAGGTAGGAAACAAATACGACTTAGGCTGTTCATCCACCAGATACGAGGCCTACATAAATATTTATATAGTATACTACACGAAGATAATATGTTATTGAGTTGGTAGTAGAAATTTGTGAAGTTAAATTGTATTGTTCTGGTGGTTTAAAAGTATCTATTTGGAAGTTTGTTAATATGTGAATTGAAGGAGATTGTCTGATGGTTAGTGGAAGATTGTTTCACTGGCGAGCAGCCGATTGGTTGAATGAATGAGTATGAATATCTGCTGGAAGTGTGGGGTGGGATTTTGAATTCATCATGAAATGTAAATACTATTGATAAATAAATATTGATGGAACTTATTTCCTTCGCATATCTCTGTTGGATAAATCAGCCTACGAGTGTTTGTATTTAAAAAAAAGTCAAGTATCATCACGACCGTTTCCCTTTCGGGGTGTTCAGAAACCACGCTTATAGATAAGCGGATTTACATTTAGCCAACTTTACTATAGGCCAATCATGACAAGTGGCAAGCTTGTCGATGTCTCCAGCGCGAGCGTACCAAAATCGAGAAATATCACAAATTAAATAATAATTAATTATTTACATAAATAAATATTTTTGTGTCCCGACCAGGAATCGAACCCGGTACCTCCGAGTCTAAATCCACGGACTTAACCGCTAGACCACGGAGGCAGTAAATAAATATTAATGGAACTTATTTTCTTCGCATATCTCCGTTGTATAATAATAAATAATAAATCAACCTTATACGAGTGTTTGTATTAAAATTATAAAAATATACTTAATGCGTGTTTGTACCTCGACAAACATGAATCGAACCTGCGCCCCTAATACATATCTCGCCGGCAATCGGATGAGCGAGTTTTATCCCATTTATTGTGTCTTGATTTGTTGATTTTGTTCGCTTAGCCTAATGGATTGCTTAGATGTCAAAAATTTCAATTGACGATGAAATACTTAAAATAACGGCTCATGACTGGTGCGGGTGTTAGTATTTTCTAAAGACACGTTCAGAAAGCTTTCATAAACAGTATATTTTGTACATTTCGATTCCGATCAGCGATGTTCACGTGCATTAATGTGCAAAATTAACAAATCTTAAAGCCCATTTAGGTCGTGAACTGTTTACAATCCTAACGCTAATCTTATGGGGATATCTCGAGTGAAGTTTGTGTGCGATCTGTCGAAATATTCGCGGGTTAATTTTTCGATAATAATATTTTTTTATTACCGAATTTAATCTTATTGTTAGTACTCGTAACATTTTAACTTATAACTATGTTACAACAAAAAAAAAGGAGTTCTTCGCGCCTTTTTGCGTGGACATGTCAAGTGCAAGTTCTTGTTTTGTAAATTAATTTACTGTGGATATTATTGGTCAAAAGTGGTGTTGTTTTGTTTAAAATGTGCAACAATATGAATAATTATGGAAAACGATAAATTGGACTTTAAATATGGGGCACAAGTTGCAGTTATATTTTTGCGGTTTTTCCGCGCTGTCAACTCCCATATTTTACCCGAGTGACTCCAAGAAAAGCATCAAATTCTGCAGCATCTGGAATTTGATGATGACCTCATTAATTCATTAAAAAGGAAGATATATTACGTCAGACTTGGCTGTATGAGCTAGACCCTTTGCCTTCCCTATCATCACATTCATCATCCATCGAGAGAATAGAACCAAAAAACAAACAAAAAAAACTTATAACTGGGAATAACTCTATACTCTAATACTCTAACAACTCCAACCCATCGCTTAACAAAAGCGCTGTTAAAGCGCGACGATATTATACGTTTCAATTGTATAAATTCTTAAATTTATACTATTTCCTCTTTACATATTTATAATGGTTTAATTCGCACTTGAAAGTGAAAATAAGCACAAATTTAGTCTTAAAACCATTAGTTAAGACAAATGACATTTGAAGACGACAACGATCTACGTCCCAAGCCGTTCGGATAGCTAAAGTGAAGTGAGCTTTATATGCGAGTTCCAAATGTGAACAAAATAGTTAACCAAGGGAAATAACTTATTTGATAAATTAAAAACACGATCCCTATTGTCTAAAGAAATATCCATAAAATACAGGAAGGACGTGCTTACTGATCAGTGTGTTTATAAATTTCAGGGAGGTAGTGCTGTGGGGGGTAGTATGAGGGTTCCTAACACGGACTCCTGTGTGGAGGTGAGCGCTGCTGAGCTGGAAGACGGTGGCAGCGGTCTGCAGGTGCGACGGGGAAGCGAACCCACGCTTCACCAAGACACGTTACCTCTTCAAAGACCAGTAAGTTTTTTAAACGATAAGACTAGAGTCTCGGAAAGAATCTAGATTTTAAAAATAAGTTCTACTCATTTACAATTTTTGTCCCTATAGTTCTCCTTGAATTTCCTTAAGTTTCAGACATAATTGACCGCCTCCGTGGTCTAGTGGTAACAAACGTTGCCGTGAACTCGGGAGGTCGTGGGTTCGATTCCCACCGGGGGCATATGTATAATATGTATATATTTGTTTTTTATAATTTTAACGGGTCTTTACGCGATTTACCTTAGAGACATATTTCTCCCGACGTTTCAGCCAAGTTGCATTGGCTGTGGTCACGGGTCGACTGAAGCTATGCGGTGTAGTCTCGTACATACTGGGCGGTAGATGTAAACCTACCCACTTATCACTTTTAAAGTTTTTAGAAATCACGACACACGACACTTACAATATCCTTGGCGACACCGGGCGATTTTTCCCGGCGTCGAAACCTATTGATTACTGGATTCCACGATGAAGATAGATTATAACCCCCCTCTCGATTGAAATTTTTGTGTTTCTTTATTTCGATCGCTTCACGTACTATTCTAGGGTAATAGTGACGATCGGTGGAAAGTATCTTTGGGTCATGCAGCTCAATCCAATGGTTTGTGCCACTATCCATTAGGTGTTCTGCTATTGCTGACTTGTTTAATTGGCAGTTTTTTACAGCTGCTATATGTTCCTTGACCCTCTCGGCTATTGTGCGCTTAGTTTGGCCAATATATGAACTCCCACAGCTGCAGTCCACTTTATACACGCCAGGCGTTTGGAAAGGAATGACATCCTTTGGGGTGCGTACGTGTTTTGCTACTTTGGAGAATGGGGTGTACACAGCATTGATAGATAACTTTTTGAAAGCTGTACCAATTTTATCCGTTACTCCTTTCACATATGGTAAGAACGCGGGCAGCCGATTGACCTGTGGATATCTCTCCTTGTTTTTCTGTCGCAGCAACCTCGAACCCACACCATATCCTAAAAAAGTATAATATGTAGCTTACCACGGAAACTAGATGGCGCTGTGTGGCCTGTCTGGAAATATTTATTATTAATTGTAATAAGGCACGTCTTATCCCTTTTTAGTTTTAACATGTTTTTTCGTAAGGTAGAATTTACATTTGTTGGCCAATACTTAGGCTGTGTTGTATTAAAACGAAGTCTCGAAGATTTAACGATTAAAAAGTATCATCACGACCGTTTCCCTTCCGGGGTGGTCAGAAACCACGCTTATAAATAAGCGGATTCACATTTAGCTAACTTTACTATAGGCCAATCATGACAAGTGGCAAGCTCGTCGATGTCTCCAGCGTACCAAACTCGGAAAATAACAAATAAATAAATTTATTTACATTAATAAATATTTTTGTGTCCCGATCAGGAATCGAACCCGGTACCTCTGAGTCTAAATCCACGGACTTAGCCGATAGACCATGGAGGCAGTTAAAAATAGCGTCGTTTGTACCAGCTGACGGGGCTGACCTTCAAAATAAAACTGATACACGCCATTTTTAACTTTAATCGTTACAATTAGAGACTTAATTTTGGTGCAACTCAGCTTTATAATTTACTTCCCAAAAGAAGTTCGCCCACACTCGCATTGGTCGTCACTAGCCGCTTGTGTGAACAACTTCAAAAGCACGGAGAGTCTAAATCGACACGGTAAATGCGGCGTTCGGTACTAAACCATACGTGTTTGTCTGGGTGCAAATTTCTAACAGAAAAATTCTAACCCTTGGCGAACTGTCACACACAACGCACTCTATCAGACACGCGATTCGACGTCCAGCTATCAAATCTTACATTTACAACGTACGAGTAATAGTATACCGCCCAGTTTTCCAAACTGATTAGAATTTCCAATAGTGTGCAAAAATAATTGCAGACTTCTCGAGAAAAAAAATCTTGCGTTCCGTTGGCGTGCATCCGGCGCGCATCACAAGCGAACTCTCGTAACATTTCTTACGGTCGCGGTGTGCTCTAGTACAAAATGTATGTACGGAGCGCAATGCTGATGCAAGATGAGTTATCTAGTAGTGAACTGCCTGCTTTATGCAGATGATGCTGTTCTTATGGCATCGTCCGAACAACAACCGCAATCACTAGTCACAAGAATGAAGGAGGGATGTGCAGAAAAAGGACTCCGTTTGAATGCGAGAAAAACCAAGGTACTAGTGTTTGAAAGAAGAAGGATGACAACCGTGACGATAAAGATTGATGATGAAACTCTAGAACAAGTAAATGAAATTATATATCTGGGCAGTGTTTTCACTGCGGATGGGAAGTACGATAGGGACGTTGAAAGAAGAGTGAACGCGGGAAATAGTGTTAACGGTGCCCTGGGGTCACTGATCGGCAGTCGAAATGTCAGTGACAAAGCTCGGCTCGCCATACACAATGCCATGTTGGTACCAACACTGATGTATGGAAGCGAAACGTGGATATGTCAGAATACGCATGAGAGTAGGGTTAATGCAGTAGAAATGCGGTCGTTGCGGCGGATATGTGGCGTCACTTTGGCGGACAGCATACGTAACGTCGAAATACGGAAAAGGGTTGGTATGAAGGAAAGCATAGGGACAAAAATAAGGAAAAGCATGCTACGATGGTTCGGGCATGTTGAAAGGATGAGCGATGAAAGATTGACGAACCAGATATATAATGCGAAAGTTGTGGGTAAAAGAGGCCCTGGCAGACCGAGACTCACATATCACGATCAAATAAATAAAACACTGACTGAAGGTGCATTAAAAAGTCTTCGTAACCAAAGGGCATGTATGAAGAGGTTAATGAATGTCGACGAAGCGAAAGAGGTATGTCGTGATCGTGTCAAATGGCGCTCAATTGTCTCTGCCTACCCCGCAAGGGATCTGGCGTGAAGATATGTATTATGTGGAGCGCAATGCGTTGGAATTTTTCTAATAGGCATTTCTCGTAATGTGTCCGGACTTTATTTATACGAGTATATTTAATAAACGGCCAACAAACGGCTGACAGAGAAATCTGGAGAAAGGAAGGCTGGCAATTATTTCTGCCAACGTATTCCTCTGGCCAGATCTTAAGAAGCTGTAGTAAATGACACCAGCACTGGTCCCACATTTTTCTGAGTTTTATTTAGTCGGTTCTCCTGGGTTCAACCACTGTGGCGAGCGTTTCTGATTATCGTACTCGTACAGGATCGATTTTTCATCACGAGTAACAATACGATTCAGAATTCCCTGGTTATTGTGACGGTTGAGTAATGTAACGCAGCATTCATTGCGTGTTTGCTGGTGTTGTACAATGTTGTGTTACAATTCCGACATTGAAAAATATTGTGCACATTAAATAATAAATAAATTTTGAAAAAAAAAAAGCAATGCCTAATATATCATATAGTTTAGCGGTTAAATCCGTGGATTTAGACTCGGAGATACCAGTTTTGATTCCTGGTTGGGACACATTAATTAATTAAAATTATTTGTTTCATTTCTCGAGTTTGGTACGTCAGAGACATCTTAGAGCTTGCCACTTGTGATGTGAAATCGCTCGTTATAAAAGCGTGGTTTCTGACCACACCGTAAGCGATACAGTTAATAGATCATTCAAAGCTAGCTACGGTAACCAATCAAAAGTAAATGTTCAGAAGTTTTCTTTATACCAGGTGACGGAGCACACAAAGCGGTGGTCGGCGGCCGTGGTGTGTCGGGAAGACCGGGTCACTCACCGCGTACCCCCTCTCACAGAAGATCGCCCCCCCGACCCGCCTCCACCAAATCCGCATCACTTCCAAAGACACACCAATAGACTCTCCATGCAATTTTCTGGACCCGGGTATGTATTCACTATATTTAACTTACAGTCAAAATTGATATATATTTTTATACATAAAGTTGTAAAGGCTGAAATTTTCCTAAGGATAAATATATAAAGAAAGAAGAAGAGTTATGTTTATGATATATGTTTTGTGATCCAAGTTAAAAAAGTATTTTATACTGTAGCTCAGTAGCCCTAATCTGTTTCTTAAGCGCAAACGTTATTTAATGGAATCCGTTGATATTTGCACGGCCGCTGTCAAGGTCGAGCGCTTATATATAGAGTTGAGATTCGAATAATATTTTGTAATTATGACGCAAGCTCTGACGTAAATAGCGAAATGCACAATAACGTTTGCGACTAAGTAACATAATAGAACTGTAGGATTTAAAAAGAAATGGGTTATGATAGTAAACAAAAAATGTATAAATTATTTCGTATCTAAAGTATTTGTGCAGATTTTCCATGGTATAGTCATACCTTTATTATTGTTTATTAATTGTCCATAGGAACCTATAAAAACCGTATTGTCTCGATTACTATTTTTTGATTTAAATAATAATAAATTATTTATTGTACAATACCAACTGCCTCCGTGGTCTAGCGGTTAATTCCTGGTCAAGACACAACAATATTTATTAATGTAAATAAATACATTTAATTAATATTTAATTTGTGAAATTTCTCGAGTTTGGTACGCTGGAGACATCGACGAGCTTGCCACTTGTCACGATTGGCCTATAGTAAAGTTGGCTAAATGTGAATACGTTTATTTATAAACGTGGTTTCTGACCACCCCTAAAGGGATACGGTCGTGATAATACTTTACTTTTTTTTTTAAATGTAGGTAATACAATCTCACCAAAAGTAATAACCGTGACCGACTCAAATCTTTCCAACAATCCCGATTTTTCCCATGTATATACTCCTTGGTCCCGACTGTTGAAGTCACAATGTTCTGCATTGGATTTTATTATTTGTTTTATGTCCTTGGGCTTTTTTTTTTCAGTTTCTATTTAAATTTTTTTTTACTCAGTTTGTTTTATTGATATTTTATTATGGTTATTCAAAGGCCCAATTAATGGATACTGTAATAATATAATAATAATATTTCCAGACAGGTCACACAGCGCCATCTAATTTCCGTGGTAAGCTACGAGGCTTGTGTTACGGAAACTAGATGGTTGATGATCTACATATTATACTTTTTTTTTGTAAATATATACATATTATACATATAAACACCTAGTCCGAGACAAATTACACAATGTACAACTTGCCCCCGGTGGGAATCGAACCCACGACCTCCCGAGTTCACGGCAACGTTTGTTACCACTAGACAACGGAGGCGGTCATAATAGCATGTGGTGTTTGCTTGTAATTGCAGCATCTAGTTTCTGTCTTAGTTAGAAGTGAAAATCCATGCATGTATTGTCGCTGGCACTGTTGGCGACCGTTTTTTTTTTAAATTAACACTTGTTTAATTTTAGTAGTGGGGTCTGGTTAGACGCAGCAGACCGAGTGCAGAGTTATGGCAGTAAAAGTCTGCCTCGAGACGCCAGACGTGATCCCCTCGGACAGGACACAAACAATCTTCAACCTAACCATAGGTAACATTTAGGGCTGTTAACTGAATCCTTCCTTTGTGACATTTCTTCACTTCAATATCCACGTTACCATATATTTATTTTTATTTTATTTATTAAAACTTTATTGCACAATATGTACAAGGGACGGACTTAATGTCGCTAGACATTCTCTGACAGCCAACCTTAGGGACACAGTTGAACATTAAAGGCGTAAGGTAGGTGCAATTAGAGAAATATGATTACGTAATAAATATGCAATATTATCTAAACTACAATAATAAATACTATAATAAACTAAATACTAATAATACATACATATAACGTTTTATTAATACATTAGGTACATACATTACATAACATTAATACATACACTACATATAATAATATAATAAATAAACTAAATGAGTTGTTATGAGCTATTTAAATAATATGAATATACCATTTTTTTGAAAATGCTTCGGTTGGATGCTTGTCGTATATTTACCGGCAGCTTGTTCCACAGGTTCCAAAAGAATCGTTAATGAACCCAGAGTGGTGCGATGGAATAGACAGAACAATCCGTGATTCCTAAATTAATCACATCGAGCTTGATCATCATTTTCAGCCTTTACTGTCCACGCTATACTGCGTAGAATTTATTAAAGAGCAAATATTTTTATATTATATTGTACAATAAAAATAAAGAAATACGTATTTTTTTATTTAATTATTCTATAATAAAATCTTTAGTTACGGTGCAGAGAAGTTTTCTTAAAAATATCGCCACTCATACAGAGCCTAATCAAATCAAATCAAAATAGTTTATTTCCATTGGTTCGCTTAAAACAACTTGGATACGAGGGGCGTTCAAAATATTCTCGGTATGTGGATAAAAACAAACAAGTACGAAAAGTTTGATATTTTTATTTTTCAATATACTCCCCCCCTATGTTCATACACTTATAAGATCGATCAATTATTTTTTTTAATACCTCATAAAAATATTTTTTATCTTTGGTGTAAAAATGCTCCTCCACGGCCGTCTTCAACGCTTCATCGTCAGAAAATTTATTTCCACGCAGATCCTTTTTAAGATTGGGAAACAAAAAGAAGTCGCTTGGGGCTAAGTCCGGACTATAGGGTGGATGAGTAACAGTTTCAAACCCACATTCAACAATAGCTGCCTTGGCAATATGAGCAGTATGGACAGGGGCGTTGTCATGCAGAAGCAGAACACCTTTGGTTAACTTTCCTCGCCTCTTTTCTTTGATCGCATCTCTTAATTGACGTATAACGTTAGCGTAGTACTGCCATGTGATATTTACACCTTTTTCTTTATAATCGATAAGCAAAACTCCTTCACAATCCCAAAATATTGTGGCCATGACCTTGCCAGCTGACGGGATTACCTTGAACTTCTTGGGATGAGCTGAACCCTTAATGTGCCACTGCATGGACTCCTGTTTGCTCTCTGGGTCATAATGATGAACCCAGGTTTCATCTCCAGTAACTATTTTTTGCAGCACCTCATCGGGATTTTCACCACACAGGTCGATAAAATCTGAACAGCAAGCCACACGCATATCCTTTTGAAGAAGCGTCAGCATTCGCGGAACCCATCTTGCACTTACTTTTGACATATTAAGATGGTCATGTATAATGTCATGTACGGTACCAATAGAGAGATTGGTTACTTGAGCTATAGATTTTACCTTCACTCGGCCGTCTTCCAATATAAGTTTTTCCACTTTATCAATATTTTCTTGTGAGGTAGCCACTACAGGCCGGCCAGGTCTAGGGTCATCTTCAATACTCTCCCTTCCACGCTTAAATTCGCTTGACCATTTTTGAATAGTAGATAAAGAAGGAGCAGACTCACGGTAAACACAATCCATTTCCTCTTTTATGGTTTTTTTATTTTTACCCTGTTTTGTCAAGAATTTTATGACGGATCGGTGCTCTAATTTCGTTAAAATTGTTAATTCGCTCATGGTGTTCATGTTTGTTCGGCAATTGCAGAAAAACAAAAGAACATCTCGGTTCCAATTTTACTTTTTTTTAATGTCAATGGATGAATCTTAGCGGCCAGTAACAAATATATATATAAAAGAGGTTGTAACGTATCAATACCGAGAATATTTTGAACGCCCCTCGTACAGTCAGAACTAATATCAATACAATTAATAAAACATATGTACTAACCAGTGGTAATAATGGCTGGACCGCAAACAGGCAATAATCCATATCTATGTATCTAACATACACAACATTAATTACTGCTACAGGCAAGTAAAACTTACTAACTTAGAAACTACTTAAATAAGATCGTGGCTGTAAAGAGGCCGTGTCAGTTTACATTCTAAATACTTAATAATTATGATGTACAGAAATTATATACGGGTGAATATACGGTATTTGATTTTTTTGTGTCCCTGAAGGAAATGTAATCTGTTCCATTCAATATTGATAATATCTCTATTTGACACTATTTTAAAATTTGTAATGATGAGGGCCAGAAGATTTTTCCATTTTATTGAATTTTATAAGCACCAGAGGAAAATGTGTTACCAGAGGAGTGACATTATTAGTAGAGTAGTGACATATTAAAGCAGAGAACTGACAGGCCATTGATATTAGCTAAGAAAGGGACACATATTAAATAAAACATATATAAATTATGCTATTTGGATATTTTTTAATATACAACATACATTCGGTCTTCACAGTTTCTAAATCAAGCTTATTTTTAATACCACCAAACAAGTAATAACAAAACCATTTGTTGATGCGTAATTTTTAATAACCCGTATCAAATAACAGAATTAATATTTTCTGCTTATCAGTCTCATCTGAGATGAAAATCACAGTACATACTGTTTGATAGATTTTAATTATAAACCGTTCAAAATCTTAAAAGCCACATTTAAGGCGCTTTAATCTAAATGAAACAAAAATATAAACTTCGTTTACAAAACAAAACAATAGTACTATCTAATGATACACCTATCAGTCTCGAGGCTATTTAAACAAATAAACTTAAAAATTATCAGTGCAAGTATAAATGAAAACGTAATTTTTTTGCAAAGAACAGAATCAATAATTTTCACAAAACTAAATATTTTTTACTTAAATACCAAACAATTAACAATTTACTTTTCAAATACATCAACAGGCTTTGGAAACTTGTAGAATACTCTGTTACCCTTCATACGTATATTTGGCACTGGTAATATAGTCAAAATCTGTTCCCATTTAACATCAGACATGTCATTGTCATTTATTCTAAAAAGAGTACCATCTTCATTGGTGATCTTTAATAAAGTAACCCTAATCTCTCCTTCTTCTTTATCAAAATCTGACGAACATACGCCAGCATATCTATATTTTTTATTATTGATATGGTATTCCAAAAGTACAAAATCTCCGTTCTTGACGGTCATAGCAGTGTCTGCATTGTCTATAGTATTAATAAGATGGGTAGATGTTTGTGCAACCATTTTGTTTTGCACATCTTCCTCAGAATCGGTGTATACTGCATCAACATCTAATTTGTTTTTTTTTCATTTTGGGGGTATTTAATGTCGCCTAAGTGGAAGTGAGGACAAAAAATGCTACAAAAACAGCTGAGGCTCTTCATGTACAACGTATTGCTCAACGCTTTCCTCGTACTTGATGTACTTTTAGTTTACCAGTAAAAGGTTTGATGTTTGGTCGGTTATCTTCCATTATCTTATTTTGAAAATCAATTTCTTCTTCGGATATCACAAAAATTTGAATGCCGGGACAATATTTGTTTAATTCCGTAGCAAAGTCGTCAATCGTAGCAATGTCAGTTCCTAAAGCTACAATTTTGTCAGCGGTTCGTTTACATTAATTTTTCAGCTTGACGCTTTTTTTCTAACCTCTCTTCCCTTGTTTGTTTCTTTTTAACATTCGCCATGATGTCCGATTATACTCCAGTATCTAAAACAAATGAATTGAAGCCTAAAAACATTATATATTAACGAAAAAAAAATCATCACTTCCCTGGCGCTTATGTATTTCCTCTGGCATGAAATATGCCAGAGAAGTGACGCCAGAGAAGTGACAAAATCGCACATAACCTACAAAAACAAAATCACTCGCTTTTCTGATTACCGTTTAAGGTAATACATGACTTCTACACACAATAAACATTGCATTGTGCAAATATACAATTTTGTAACTATAAAATACAAAAACATATACTTACCAAAGGAAATACTCCAACGACTGGCACAAACATGCTTTCCTACAGTGAATTGGAAACTGACGCATTATTATTGGAGTTTTGCTCAAAGTCGTTAGCTTGCTTCTAACTTCACACTGTTGTTCGCGCGTAGTTTAGGGACAAAAACATACCTTTGCCGTTTTAAGTCAAATTTTACTTCTTTGAGTTACGCCAGATGAAGTGACATTATTGTAACATGACATGAAATAAAGTTATTTTTCTTTATATTAATATATAATTTTACAGTGAATTTTGATAAAATATGTTTCGATGTTTATAAAAGCATGTGATCATATTAAAAAAAAACATAATGGCATACGTTTTTAAAGTATCTGGCCATAAAATCATTAAAATCTAGTAATGGGGGAGGCCAGAGGAGTATACATTCATAACTATTTTCAACTATTAATGCCTTAAATTAAACAATTATCGTGAATAGACTATGTGGACCAAATAAAAGACCATATTCTTTAATGTTTAAGCATACAAGAACAATAATATAATAAGTTTAACATAAAATTTGTCTATGGACCATTGGAATTCAAATAGCGTATATTCACCCATACATATGTCAGATAATTAATAAATTTATAAAACAAAAAATAATAATAATAAAAAAACACGTGTCATCTTATAATCTAAATAATAATAATGATATGTCAATTAAACATAAATTCATAGCTATAAAAGGGCCGTGTCATCTTATATTCTAATAGCATTAATGTTAATTAATATTCGTCGTGTTAATCAAGTAGGTAGCAAGAGGTCGACGATCGCGCAAACGTTGTCTTACCTAATTATTTCTCTCTCTATTTCGTGTCTCGGCTATGAGCAAGATCAATTAATAATAACATTCCCCAGCTTTTTATTATTTCCCATGTATTTATAACGATGGATATCGCGATTTTCAGACGCGGCCTTATTCACCATGCAGTAGTGTTTTGCTTTTCGGATAACGATTTATATCTTTTTATCAAGGTGACCTTTTTATTTCAAATATAGGTTCTATCAATTACACCTGAAACCTAAAAAAAAATTCATAAATATTTATAATATATAGACATGCAATTCATTGTTCAAAGCTAATGTTGTCTGAGTTTTCGCATATTTCATAGATGGCGTTAGTAGGACCCAAATTAATAGCATATATTTTAAAAGAATAATTATCGTCATAATTACAAAATATGATTCAATTCTCAACTCTATAAGCGCCAAGCTTAGGCTTAATTTTGAATGTTAGATTTCTTATGTTCATAATTTAACTTTTAAAGTTACATTTATCTTATGTTATATTTTTTTTATGTAGTAGTTAATTTGTTTTGTTATTTGTGTTATAATAATAATAATAATAATTTATTTATTTGCATAAATGTCATATTTACAAATTTACAGGTCTTAAAGTAAACTCTTAAGTTATTCTTTTGCCAAGTTTTGGCGAGCAAATAAATAATAATAATAAATAAAATAATAAGTTTTGGCGAGCAAATATTTTATACATGTGTGTTCTAATACATTACATTAAAAAACAAGAAAAACAATACTAAGATCACAAATAGTAAACTATGTCATTTTTTGGGATAGTAAAGAATTCATTGATATTATAATATCATTTTTCTATTAACCATTTTTTAAATTTGATAATACACAGTTTGTTTGGTAACTGTCTAATTTCTTTAGGTATGTTGTTGGATAGGTTTATATATTAGGGATCCCCAACGTTATAATGTTACAATTCAATAATTACAGGCAATTAGAGTCCAATTTTGGATGATAAACGCGAAAAAGCGGGAAAATAACAGAAAAAGTTTTAAGCAAAGTCGCTTTAATCAAATTTGTAAAAATACATCTTTAAATAAAAAAAAACCGTAAAATCAATATTAAAATAATAAAAAAAAAACAGGTAAGGCAAAGGTCACAGCGCCTATACAGCCGTATTTATTAAGCTTATTTATGATGGTATTTATAGAAAATTATTCCATTTTAACTTTTTAGAAGGACTAGAGTTGCATGATCATTAAAGCAGTCATAAACTTAGTAATCTACTATAAATTATCTTTTCAGAGTGGAAGACATGTTGCGTTGGGTGTCCGGAGTAAACAACGTACCACCGCCAGTACACGAGCGACCTCTGGACTTGTTGCCGGAAGGTATGTTATAGTATACTCATAGTAAGCTTAGGGTTTAGAATTACAGTTCTTAGTTTAGAAGGCACACTCTCCACGTTCGCGATAATGATGACAGGCGTATCTTTTTCATTTCATCATTACTAGACCTCCACTGCTGGAGATGGGCCTTCCAGAACATATATCTAGAGAATTTTCCTTACACTCGCCACGCTGGCCAGACGGCTTGGCGGTATCTTTTTTTTTGTTTTAGTATCTTTTTGCTAATACGTAATTGTGGAGTCGTTTATAAATTGTCATCACACCATGTGACAGAATATATTTCTGGAAGGCCTATCTCCAGCAGTGGAGGTCTAGTGATCTGTATTCTAGGGTCATGATGATGATGAACCATGTTTTTCGAAAATATTTTTCTCTTTTAGTGCCAGTAAGTTCCGAGCGAGCAATATCAGGAGTGGAAGTCCCAGTAGGAATTAACAGTAAACCTCAGTCTGGGGTGCACACTGTCCCCGTGACTCTGGTGAAGGGAGAAAAGGGACTGGGGTTCACCATCACCACCAGGGACAACCCCACTGGCGGACACTGTCCTATTTACATTAAGAATATACTACCCAAGGTCAGTATTGTCATAGAAAAACATACAATGAGGTTTTTAAAGTTGAACAAAACCCACTGCTACGTATGTGTCGTCATTACAATGATTTATATCATCATCACATTGTTAATTTTATCACACTCTCCTCATCATGTAAGTAGTTTTATTTATGTTATATTAGTATGACTTATTTATGTATTTGTATGTAAATTGTATGTGGATATTGGTATGTATATATTTATATTTCTGTTTTATTAAAATTTTACCTAATTTTTAATTGCACCTACCACCTATCCTGTCTAAATGTCCTAAAGGTTTGGCTGTCAGAGAATACCTAGCGGCATTAAGTCCGCCTTTGTACATAGTGCAATAAAGTTTTAAAATAAAATAAATAAATAAATATAGGTATATAAAATATGTATGTTAAATAGATAATTTTATGTTTCACTTTTGATCTTAAAATTTTTCTGTTTTTTATATTCTTGATATTATTTACTGCATGCTGTCTACAAATGTTAGGTTGGCAAACTTATCACTTATTTATTTAATTGTATTTTGTCAAATGTTTGTTAACTGTTTTTTGTACCTTAATTAATAAATAATTAAAAACCTAAAGTGCAGGAAAATTACAATACTGTGAGTCTAGCTGATGATTTCGTTTCAGGGTGCAGCGGTAACTGATGGCAGATTGCGTGCCGGAGACCGGCTGGTGTCGGTGGGCGGAGTGCCGGTGCTCGGCCGGTCACAACAACAAGTGGTCTCCCTACTGAGGAACACGCCGACCAACGCCAGTGTCGATATAGTCGTGGAAAGACCCATGCCGCATAGGACACAGGTTTGTTCCCAGAAGTAGGAGTATTGGAGGCCGGAATTTGTGCCTAATATTTTCAAAGATTTTTGGAGTGTACTTTTAAGAAATAAGGAAAAAAATTACGGACATTGTAAAAATGTATAATAGACATTATTGGTTCTTAACCTATATACGAGTACTTAAAAATAATAATTGACACTTGCATACGGTTTCATCACTTTTTGTCTAACTAATGATAATTATGGTATTTTTATGATTATCATCGATAATGATCGACGACACTCCGGGTGCGAATTCCACGTAACTGACAAAAAAAATTGTTTGTCTATGTTTTACACATTTGTTGTTAGTTTTACTATAAAAAATATGTACACCACAATGTATACATATTGTGTCATATAAATCTATGACTAAACCATACATATTTAAAAAAAAATTTCAGAGGGTAGAACCGCAACAAAATCCACCATACAGCGAGAAGGCTATAGGATCACCAGACAGTATATCTTCCAACGATGTGGTGGAAAACGGAAGAGTTTCCAGTATGGTGCACGCCATCAATAGTCACGGGTCTACCAACAACTCCGTCAGAGGGCACATCAGTAAGAGCTCCAGTAAAGACGAGCTCGTCACTCCTGACAGTCCACAGAAAGACACTCTCAATACCTCATCTAGTTCTGTAAGTATTTAAATAATATAGGAACCCTTTAATACTAAGTTTAGACCATTGAATTGTTTTCGGTTCACCAATAACTCAGTCAGAGGGCGCATCAGGAGGAGGTCCAGTAAAGACGAGCTCGTCACTCTTGACAGTCCACATATGCTCTCAATACCTTATCAAGTTCTGTAATTAACAAATAAAAAATCAGAATTAATAATAAATAGAAAAAAGGGGAGGGGAGGACTATATTACCGCTATATAGTTATGTGACAAAAATACAACAAATATAAAGAGATTTGGAATTAATATACATTTCAAACAAACGACCCACATGTCATTTAGATATTAAACATCCACTGCAATAGCCACACCACTAATAATAATAGAAGCATTAATTCTTCGCCAGTTTGTAATGTTTTTATATCGTTCTCTATATAAGATATATCATCCTAAGGAACTGATTAAAATTTATAATAAAATTTATGAAAATTGTGGATTGGATCCTTTTTGAGTATCTGGCAACTGCGTCCAATTTTAAGTGTAAAATACATTAACGACTTCTATTATATTATTTCCAATCACATTTTTTTTCGAGCATACATTCATTACTCCGGTAGTAGGTACCTATGTCACCTTAACTTCCCTGCTTATTATCCAGAGGAAAATAGTACAAAAATATGTTTTTTATAAAAATTAAAAATATTACAATTATTATTATTATTTGTATTCTTTGCAGATTTTAAGTGGTCGTAACAGACTGATTCTTCGGCTGGATGTTCCTGTCCACGACTCTGAGAAGGCGGGTCTCGGGATCAGTGTGAAGGGAAAGGTGACTGTTGGCAGCGACCCGCAAGACCTGGGAATATTTATTAAGTCTGTGCTGCACGGGGGAGCCGCATCTAGGGATGGACGGTGAGTCAGACAATACCATGTGTAACTTTAGTAAACCATACAATGATTGGGGCACCTTAACCATAGTAATTGGCATATTAATAGTAACCGCAGGACCTGGGGGTATTCATTAAGTTCATGCTACATGAGGGGTTAACCTCCAGGGTGGTCAGAGATAATATTGTCACCTAGAAGTTCAACGTTACAGATGCTTTTTTTAGATCTTCACCTGTAATATTATAGAATTGTAATTTTCAACATAACGCAGGTGTACAACAAACGCACAACAATATTGTGTACGCGTATGCAACAATACCAAGCTTTTGGTTATTCCAAATTTATATTCCAATATAACAATTGATATCCTATCCATTACTGACAATTTCTAAACAAAGTTTAATTTACTGTTTTTTTTTTAGATTACATACAAACGATCAACTATTAAGCATCAACGGCGTATCATTAGTGGGTCAGTCAAATGCTGAAGCAATGGAAACTCTAAGACGGGCATTATTACATTCTAGGCCACATGTTCATGGCAATATATCTCTTACTATTGCTAGACGGACAGGTAAACTATACACTGTTACATTAACAAACATACACACCAATACACAATGCTCTTAAGGATTTTTGACTTCTACTAAATATAAAAGGTTAACGTCCAATTCTATTTACTGCTTTTTCTTGTCAGGTAAATTATCCACCTTAGGCCATTAATTAATTATCTTTATACCGTATTACTAATTTGTGCTGATTTAATATATCATTTTAAGCCTAAACGGCGCAGTGTCACAAAAATTCTTAATAGGGTATTCTTTGTCTGTATCTTGTTTTTACACATTATTATTAATCCAGGCCCAAATTATAGTTTGAAGTTATTTCAGCGAGTATGGACAGTCTGGCGAGGTGGAAAGACGACACCCCTCCAAACGGTAATGACACCACTAACTCCAACGACAACTCTCAAAACTTTGCCAATACAGTCATATACAACGACAAGGAAAACAAAAACTCCATACAAATAGATAACAATTACAATCAAGTCAAACCGCCATACAGTAACGAGCAAGAGATTAGAAGCAGTAAACGTCACGCCTCCATTGTTACTATTAATAATAATAATAGTTGGGTTTCTAACCAATCAGATGATAGCAAAGGATATTTAGAAAGAGATGAAGATAAACCTAGAGATAGTAAAAGGGATAGTTTTGAATGGAGTAGACTTGATGGGTGGAATCCGGTTATAGATAGACTTACTGGTCTAAGAAATGAGAGTTATTATATGGCGACTCAGTTAGATGGGCCACAGACTAACGGCCATAGAGAGTATAGAAATTTAGGACATGTTCATATGCAACGATCTCCACCAGCTCATCATAATGTTATCATTGAAGAGGACTATGTGCCAACTAAGTGAGTATTATTATAATATTTTTTCTTGTCAATATAAAATGGAAATCGTTATTTATTGTTGGTAAACTATTTACTTATACGATTAAAGGAAGAAATTATGTAAAAGTTTATTTATCAACAACACCTTAGATGCTACCAATAACTAAACAAAAAAAGGTCACACATATTTCACAGATTCTATTAATTATAATTTGTTTTTTTTTAAATTCAGAACCAGCAGTTCAGCAACATCTGGTGCTCCTGGAGAGTCTGAGAGCGAGTGTGGTGACGGCGCGTTCTCTCGTGATGCGGTCGGTCGTCGGTCCATGTCGGAAAAACGACACGCCGCAATGGATGCCAAGACCACCGGCACCTACCACAAAATCAAGATGATGAAGCAGATTAATAACTGTAAGTTTACTTATAAACGCATTTGAATAAAAATAATAAAATAGGTTGTTAGGAATTTAAAATTAAATTTTTGATATCAAAATATAAAAAGATGTTATTTTTTAGACTTCGAGAAAGCCTTCGACTCCATAAGCACTTGGGCTATCCATCCTATTGGGAGTCCTTACAGCGATGTATAATACTGGCGGTAGTTACTTGATATAACTTTACACCTTTGCGATACAATAACCGTTCAGATACAAAGCCAGCAGATCTATTTATCCAACTGCATAGAGGAGTGCCACAAGGTGATGTCATGTCACCGAAACTATTTACGAATATTTTTAAAATACTGGGCTGGAAATACAGCGTCATAAAAGAAAAGTTATGTTACATTAAATTTATTACTTATATACATATTTTTGTTTCAGTGCAAGTAGGTCCTTCGTTAGGGATGCGCAAGTCGTCGAGTTTAGAGTCGTTACAAACCGCCATACAAGAAAACCAAAGGAATCCTCACAAAGAACCCACCTATACACGTGAGTAATATCATTTGTTGAAGAGGCTCTTAAAGCTTCTTGGGGTATATCAATTATAAACAACGATCTATTAAGATTCTATAATTTTTTGGCACCTCTAACAGTTTCAGAACTGATCTTACTGGACCAGCAGGCGTATTCAATTACTTAAAGCGTAAACGTTATTTACATCAGAACTTGCGTCAACATTACAAGATATTATAGAATTCTCAAATCTTTGTATTAATATAAAGAAACAAATATCTAAAGAAACCATACTTGTGTGGCTTCTCCATAGAAACTGTTATTTTTAAAATAGCTAATTCGTATCGAAATGCCAACTTTTTTTGTCACTTTTATATTACATCATTCATTATATACCATTATCGTTAAATATAATGGTAGGTTAATAGCGGTGGTGGCTCGGTTGTTATATCGATATGCAATTGGTCAAAATAATAAGGCTAGATAAATACTTTTCTTACGTACATTTGTCATAGATATACAACACCACCTGGAACTTGAAGAGCACGTTTTTTTTTTTTTTTTTTTTTTAAATTGTCACTATAACAGACATCGGACCATCGCCAACCCGTCTGGCCAGCGTGGCGAGTGTAGACCAAATTCTCCAGATATATGTTTTGGGGCCAGAGCGTGGCGAATGTAGACCAAATTCTCCAGATATATGTTTTTGGGCCCAGCGCGTGGCGAGTGTAGACCAAATTCTCCAGATATATGTTCTTGGGGCCAGCGCGTGGCGAGTGTAGACCAAATTCTCCAGATATATGTTCTTGGGGCCAGCGCGTGGCGAGTGTAGACCAAATTCTCCAGATATATGTTTTTGGGGCCATTGCGTGGCGAGTGTAGACCAAATTCCTCAGATATATGTTTTTGGGCCCAGCGCGTAGCGAGTGTAGACCAAATTCCTCAGATATATGTTTTTGGGCCCAGCGCGTAGCGAGTGTAGACCAAATTCTCCAGATATATGTTTTTGGGCCCAGCGCGTAGCGAGTGTAGACCAAATTCCTCAGATATATGTTTTTGGGCCCAGCGCGTAGCGAGTGTAGACCAAATTCCTCAGATATATGTTTTTGGGCCCAGCGCGTAGCGAGTGTAGACCAAATTCCTCAGATATATGTTTTTGGGCCCAGCGCGTAGCGAGTGTAGACCAAATTCTCCAGATATATGTTTTTGGGGCCAGCGCGTGGCGAGTGTAGACCAAATTCTCCAGATATATGTTTTTGGAAGGCCCATCTCCAACAGTGGAGGTTTTAGGATTATGTGTTCCTGATCTGTTAACTAAATACATATATAAAGAAATGACAAAGAAAATGTCATCTCAGTACAAATTAGCTATTTTAAAAAGTGTCAGTCTAGTAAAGTAAGCAGAGCATGCTATTCTACTCTATATCCTACTGCGAATATTTAACCACTTCAGTATCATCATCATCACGACTGTTTTCATTTCGGGGTGGTCAGAAACCACGCTTATAAATAAGCGGATTCACATTTAGGCAACTTTACTATAGGCCAATCATGACAAGTGGCAAGCTCTTCGATGTCTCCAGCGTACTCGAAAAATATCACAAATAAATTAAATATTAATTAAATGTATTTACATAATAAATATTTTCGACCAGGAATCGAACCCGGTACCTCCGAGTCTAAATCCGCGGATTTAACCGCTAGACCACCACTTCAGTTTTTCGCGAAATGGGAATACGTGATAATATTTGCGGAGACAATAAATGAATCTGATGCATGCATTGTGTAGTCGTTTCATCTTGTTAAGTAACACTTGTGAGAGATCCACACAACACATTTTGTATGAAGAAGCCATATAATTTTGTCACTTCCGAGATACAAGTATGGTTTCTTAAGATAAGTTTTTCGTTTGCGCTTAAGTAATGCAATATGGCTGCTGGTTGTATACTATAAGTATTTTTTATTAATAACAATAATTTCAGCTTTAAAACACTGGCTGACAGATAACCACGGACCGGACGGCATAGTGAGAGGGTCGCCTCAACAATCTTCCTTGTCACATAAGAAACCTTCCATCTTCAAGTCATTCCAGTCTATGTTCAGGTAAAAGCCTATCAACCTATTTTGAACAACAAGTATTTTGAAAAAAATAAAGCAATTTTAACATTATTTTTTATAATATTTATTTTAATTTTAATGCTTATGAGTCAGAATATTTATTGTACAGCAGTTCTCCATACACAGATTTTCGCTGCTGAAAAATAACCTCTCAGAACATAGGTCTGGAGAATTTCACCTATACCCACAATGGGTTGTTGAGAATTGAATGTCAGTTTTGACACAATTAGCTTAACGTGCTGAAGCACGGGAACTGACTTTCATGACCACTGCCACAAGCCACGGCATGTACCAATTCGAAATACACACGAATAAGTATTTCCTTACATACACTTGTCACAAATTTGGAACACATTGTTCCCAAGCCTTGGCTCTCCAGAATAATAATGTTTACACAGTATAATATATATTTATATATTGTATTTTACTTACTACAGTATCTTTTTTAAAAAATGAACATTTTTTTCTTTCTCTGCCCATTATAATAATTTATCACTCTCCCAAAAGGTCAGCTCAAAGTCAAAGTCAAAATATCTTTATTCACCTAAACCTATTAAAGGCATTTATGAAACGTCATTAATTTAATTATTTTGAATGATTCTACTCCTGCTAGTAGAAGACTAAGCAGCAAAGTGGTCCAATAAGTAAGCTGTTAGCAGAAGACCAGCAGATTAGCAAATTCCAGTGACCTGTTAATGTTTAATCTGACTGAGAAAGGAATCTGCAAGGAAAACTCAGCTATATCAGATTTACAAAATAAAACATATACAGAATGCTGGTAGAGAATACCTATTAAGCTCGCCTATGCACATTAATTTTTATTTTTTGTGCAATAAATAATTACATTATTATTATCGGTTATGTTTAGCTGCTATAGTTCTTCTGATATATTGTATCTATGATTATTTCATAGTTTTATGTTATTGCAGGATCGGCAAGCAAGCCCACAAGAAGCCAGACACTGACACTTATGTCAGATCTCAGGCCGGGAGGTCCTCGGAGAAGTCTCTCTCCCGGGACGCCGCGGAGAGACACTCCCGGCTCGAGGACCGGCAGACACATAATGTACCGCCACAGAGAACAGATAGGTAGAGAAATTCTTGATTTTAGCTTTTTTTTTGTTCTTCTCCCTATGGATGATGAATGAGGTGATAGAAAAAGCAGAGGGTCTAGCCCATACAGTCAAGTTTGACGTAATATATGTTTCTTTGAATGAGGTTATCATCCAACTCCAGATGTTGCAGAATTTGATGCTTTTCTAGAAGTCACTCGCGGCATTATAACCCAAACACGTCGGATAATATGGTTGTAAACACCGCGAGCCCTAAATAACTACACTAGAAATAGGTTTATAATTCGCTCTCTTACATTGTATAATGACCATTTTTCCGAAATAGATATATTTTACACCTCACCAGCCACCTTTGAGAGACTTATCCAAAATAAAATTAAAACTGTAACTGTTTAACTTACTACCTATTGTTTTTATTATATTTATAACTTGTTTATCTTTCTTTTAAATATTATGTCTTCATAATTAACTGCTTACAATTTGTTTAACTATTGGCCCTAAAGGTCTTCTTTTATGTTTTCTTTTTAAATTATATAACTTCATTAGTAATGACTGTTTGTGCCATAATAAAATAAAATAAATAAAACCGCAAAAAATATACTGCAACTGGTGCCCTATATTAGTGTCTAATTTATCGTTTTCCATAATTGTTCACATTGTAGCACATCACATCTCTAATAAATTGTCATTAAAAATTGACATCAGACTCTGGCCAACCCGTCTGGCCAGGCGTGGCGAGTGTAGGCCAAATTCTCTAAAAACTCAAAGGTTCATCTCCAAGAGTGGAGGACTCTGTGTTCTAGGGGCTGCAATGATGAATGATGACGCAAAAAGGATCTAATCCTCAATTTTTCAACAATTTATTAATGTAACCAATCAGGACCTTAGGATGATATTTTTGATGAAAATACCGTTTTTGACGTCTAAATGCAATAAATGTTGGACTGCCTATAATTAAAAACTAATTTAAATGTGCATTGGATCCTTTTTGCATAACTACGTCCTATTCTTATTGGTACATGACGGGGTTCGAACCGACCTTTTTAGGATTTAAAGGAAGGCGTTCTTACAACCAAGCCTTCACTCTTTTTTCATTAAAAGTTATTTGGTTTAAAATGTTCAATTTTGTGCTATTTCCAGGCCAAATATTCATCACTCGCGACAATCAAGTGGAGAACGATCGATCAAGTCTAATGAGAGACAAACATCTCCGCCCTACAGAGGACCACCGCAAAATGACAACCCTACTACGAGGGTATGTTATAACTAATACTCCTTTATTAATTTATATTGTTTCCTTTATAAATTACTAGCTTACCCGGCGAATCGGACAACAGTAGTACTATGTCAGAAACCTTCGCTGATGTTCACACAACATATTCCCAAAGTTTTATCCCGATCGGTCAAGTAGTTTTAAAATGCATAGGGAACATACATACACTCAGACATTAATTTTTATATGTATAGATATTGAAATATATACCAGCTAAATAGAAAATGTTTCAACTAAAATAATAGATTTTTGGAAAATACCTTATTATTTAATATTTTGATTTATTGCCTCTGTGGTCTAGCGAGTAATAAGTTTTTTCTTATAATATTTCTATTTATTTCAGGCTTTAGACCCAGCGTGGGGCCCGTCTGGACATTATGCCAACTACAAAGAAATACAACATAATCTCAAGTAAGATAATTAAATAATATATATTTTTAAAGTAAAACATAAAAGTGCTTTAATCATGACAGCAAAGATATATAATAAAATGCCGTGAAGACTACATGAGCTAGAGGTAAGACAAAATTAAAAAAGATTTAAATATACTATGAAACTAAATGTATGTAACTAAAAATTTTTTAGGTTCAGATTATATTGGTAGAACCTCTTTCTGAAATAAAAAAAGTAACTTTTTTTTAAAGATAAAAATCATAATCCGTAAAACAATACATTACTGTATGGCGAATAAGGCCGTGTCTGAAAATCACATTATCTATCGTGATTAATACCTAAAGGCAAGTGACAAGGTTACACGGTCGGCAGGGCGGCGCGGGGCGACAACCTTCGCTACCTACTTGATTAGGCTCGGGATAAGTGGCTATATTTTTAGGATAACTTCTCTGCACCGTAACTTAAGATTTTATTACTAACTATTAAAAAAAAAGTAGGTATGTTCTTTATTTTTATTCTAGATTATAATATAAAAATATTTGATCGTTAATAAATTCCACGCGGTATACTAACTGACAAGATATAGACAAAATATATTTACATGACAATTTATTTCACTTGTAATTATTATTAAATCTTAATATGAATAATATTGTCATTTATACTTGTTATTTTATCTCCGTTTTGTTTACTAGTATGTATTAAAATTAAATGCCATCCATAATAGTAATATTTGTTCGGCCTATGGCCAGAGCACTGGTGCACCTTTATAACCCAAACTAATAAGCAATGGGGTGTATTACTAACTTTTTATCACGATAGATGGCGCATGATAGATGGTACCTAATATAACTGTCAGTTGCATAGAAAACTTGTATTTTTATTACGAAATTTATTATTTTCTGGATATTATACCAAAGTAAACAGCTTTTAAGTGTACAAATCGAGATTTCCAATCGAAATCAAAGATGTGGTGATCTCAAAATTGCCGTTCCAATAATTCAACCTTTTTTCTTTATAAAGACGGTGTGCGCTTTCTTAATTCTTTTATATATCTTCTTTTAAGGTAGGTAACGTTAATTTAAAATTATTTTTTTATTATTAAAATAAAAAACTACAAAAACATTTTAAAAGTGATGCGATATAGGTGTAAAATAAGGTACCATTGCCGCTAGCGACATCTACAAAAAGCTTTGCCTGATACACCCCATTGAGTTTATAAAATTTACAATCACAATAGTCTATTCCTATTGCCAATAGCCACTTATCGAGTTTGTTTTCGAAAATGTTTTTAGTAGGACTTTATTAATTTAGTAATTATAACGCAAGCTCTGACGCAGTGCTGGCCGCATTTCTCGTCACACGGCTCTCAACGACATCATCCGAAGGGCTCTTGCACTGCTGGTGAACCCGCAATCTTAGAACCATCTGGCATTGTGCGGAGCGATGGCAAGAGACCCGACGGAATGACTGTTAGGCCGTGGAAGTTGGCAGGTCTCTGGTGTGGGATGCGACGTGTGTAGACACGCATTAGATCCATCCCACATCCAGGCGACCTCGTCAGGCGCGGGGAGAGCGGCTTTTTCTGCGGAGAACCTTAAATTGCGTAAATACGCCATCCTTGATACCGGGTACGAATTTACGCCGTTTGGGGTCGAGACGATGGTCCCATGGGGACCGTCAGCGAGGCGCTTGGCCAAGGGGTTGTCAAAGCGGCTGACAGAAAGGTCTGGAGACAGGAAGGTTGGCAATTATTTCTGCCAACGTATTAGCCTCGCTATACAGAGGGGAAATGTTTCCAGTCTCTAGAGGACATTTTTTATTTATAGTTTATTTTGTTATTTATTAAGAACATGTAACAACTATAATATTCTTGCGGAAGATTTGGACATAGACATGTTTAACTCTAAAGAAACATATATTAGACGTCTAATGACGCTTCATTACGTTGAATCGATCATCGGCAGCAATCCCTAATGAGTGATTTGTTTTTTCATTATCAACTTACTTATGGTTCTCTTGCTCTTTATTACTTAACTTTAAATTTATATGTGAAAACCTTTAATAGTTCTTAGTGAATTTACTGTATATTATTTACTATAATATTGTCAACTGTTGGTTTTCCAAAATGTATAAAAAAAAAATATATATTTTATTATTTAGGTAGATTTTAATATATATTTAATGTATATAAATTTACTTCCAATAAACAAATAATTTAGTAATTTCTATCAGTGGACATTTGTAATTAGCTCATAGAATCCTACAAATATTGTGTATAAAATCGTTTATTGAAGCAAAGTAAATTGAGTTACAAAATTTGGTACAGTAAAAAATAAGTACGCAAGCAAGAGATACAGAACTCTGCTTCCCAAACTCATATGTTGTATCTTGGGGAGCAGTCTCCGTTACATTTTAGCTGATACTCGTACTAATCTAATTGCAATGGCTGTAAATTTTCCAAAAAAAAAAGTTGTCCTCTAGTTTGTTCCACATATTCTCAACTCGTCCGGCCAGCGTGGCGAGTGTAGGCCAAATTCTCCAGATATATGTTCTGGAAGGCCCATCTCCAGCAGTGGAGGTCTAGGACGCTATGTTCTAGGGGCTGTAATGATGATGAATGATTCCCAACTCATGAGTGGTATTTTAAAAGATAAATACATTCTTAAAATAGACGATTTAAATATTTTTTTCGTTATCACAGTATTCGTCGAGAAAAGCTGAGTGAGGTGCAAATAGGACAAATGCGTCAACAAGTGAACGCTCAGAGAGCTAAGGCTGAAGAGGAAAGGTAACTAATTTAGAATATTTATATTGAAGTTAAAATGTTAATTAAAATTAGAATTAATAACACTAGTCAACATTTTTTAAAATTTTTAGCTCAGTTCGGTGTTGTTTTTTTTTTTTCAAATATGGCAACACTGTTTCTCTAACAGCTTTATGAATTGATAATTTATTTGACGGTCACTTAAGGCTTCTTACCAACATTCGCTGACGTTGGATTTAGGTGATTAGAGCGGCGAAAGCATGCACACATGCTTGCCCAGTCAAGCCGGCATAGTGTTAGGGACTAAAGTCAGTCATAAACGTCTGATCACAGTTTCTAACAATCATGACCTTGCGCGCCAGTTACCATGATGGGTGCAAGGTCACAATTTGTGCTAGTATAAAAACAACAAAAAAATACTTTTTTTTTTTTAATTATTAGCATTATTAATAAAAAGCTGTTACTCGTACCATACCTATATTCTGGAGTGTTGACCAGTGTAATCGCTTATAGTGATGTTATATTTTATTTTCGTATTTTAGTAATATTTTTCATAGCAACACTGACGTAAAGTCTAGACGAAAAAATAACTTTTTTAAATTTTTATATTTTTCTATTTGTTATGAAATAAATAATCACTTTTATTATTTGTTTATGCTTTACGGGTTGATGAGGAGGGTAAGGAGATATCTGTGTTTTGTAATGTCCATCTAGAATTAGATTGAAGGTAATCAATACGAAGTGTTGATTAATTTGGAAAACTACGCATTCGCCTAAAATATATTTAAAAAAAAACACTTGTTCTGTCAATGCAATTTGACCAAAACGTAAATTCAATCGCGTTTATTTATTTTCCCAAAGGTTCGGCTAATTAAGTGCTTGTTTGTACAGTCTACAAAAAATAAAATTAATTTGCACAATAACATCTATTTTCAAAATAAAATTTATTCGAAGTAGATACAAAAATATCAAAATAAAATAGATAAAAAACTAATTAAATTAAATTCTAAAAGTTTTTAAATTATAAAAAAAGAAATATTATCTACAGCCCCTAGAACAAAGGGTCCTAGACCCTCCACTGCTGAAGATGGATTTTAATGCCAAGAAAAAGAAAAAAAAACATCTTTTTTAGTTATTGATATTTTTTATTAGGTTTAATTTTTAATAAACGTTTTAAATGATCCTTTGTTGTTCTATCAGTCGTCGCGTGGTGGGTGTGGGTGGGTACCACTCGCAGCGCTCCTGTAGAGAGTTGCCGCCGCGGCCGCAGTCCAACTACTATGAATACGAAAGTGCGCCGCCCAGGCGGCCCGGGAAACTATCACACTACCACTAAACACTATGCCATTGTCATGGCCGTTGCTTCTTCACACCTAATCTTCATAAAACCATTGTGAGTGACCTTCACCGTTCTCCAGGAAGAGTCCCTGCAGTCTGGAGGAACTTCAGTCTAAGTGCAGCCTAACGTGCACTAAACCCCATTACCACAGCATACAGATATAGTGCATAATGTATTTCCATCGGGAAAACCAATTCAAATTAATTTAACATTATATTTAATATTATATTATACCTTATATGCCTTTAATAGTTCTTAGGGAATTTACTGTTTAATATCTATATACAATAGTCAACTGTAGGTTTTCCAAATGAAAAAAAAAATTCAAACATTTAATAATTACATACTTTCTCAAAAAATAAAATGACATCTAATTTCCACATCTTGACATAGATAATTATTATATTAGTATTTATTTAATTTAAGTATTTATTATATCGTATTACATATTTATATATTGGTATGTTATTTATACTTACTACGGTATATTTATGATTGATTTTAAGTATTATTATTATTCTTATTTCGTACTCTGTACCCATTATAATTATTTCTCACTCTCCCACAGGTTAGCTGGTAGAGAATACCATACGGTATTATGCTCGCCTATGTACATTATTTTATATTTTGTGTGCAATAAAGAATTATATTATTATTGACCGCCTCCGTGGTCTAGTGGTAACAAACGTTGCCGTGAACTCGGGAGGTCGTGGGTTCGATTCCCACCGGGGGCAAGTCGTACATTGTATAAATTGTCTCGGTCTGGTTGTTTATATGTATAATATGTATATATTTACAAAAAAAAAAGTATATTATGTAGTTTATCAACCATCTAGTTTCCGTAACACAAGCCTCGTAGCTTACCACGGAAACTAGATGGCGCTGTGTGACCTGTCTGGAAATATTTATTTATTATTATATTACTAATAGTTTTTATAATTTTACCGGGTCTTTAATTCGACTCAACCTCAAGTCGACCCGTGACCACGGCCAATGTAACTTGGCTGAAACGTCGGGAGAAATATGTCTAAGGTAAATCGCGTAAAGATCCGTTAAAATTATGAAAACTTTTTTTTAATGATTCAATTTCTTGTTCTTTAGCTGCTCGGTAGTTTCTTAAAAAAATTTAGTGCCAAAAAAAATGGGGTCTCAATCGGAAAATGACCGAAGTGTCAATCAATTATTGTAATAAATGAGTGACATTTTCATATCCATTAATATTATTAATGTCAAATGTTAAAAAGGTACTGAAGCTAATGGGGTGTATCACTAACTTTTTATCACGATAGATTGCGCATGATAGATGGTACCTAATATAACTGTCAGTTGCATAGAAATCTTGTATTTTTATTACGAAATTTATTATTTTCTGGATATTATGCCGAAGTGAGCAGCTTTTAAGTGTACAAATCAAGATTTCTAAGCGAAATCGAAGATATGGTGATCTCAAAATTGCCGTTCTATTAATAAAACCTTTTTTTCTTTTCAAAGACGGTGTGCGCTTTCTTAATTAATCGTTTAAGGTAGGTAAAGTTAATTTAAAATACATTTTTTTGTTATGAAAATAAAAAAAAACTACAAAAACATTTAAAAAATGATGCGATATAGGTGTAAAACAAGGTACCATTGCCGCTAGCGACATCTACAAAAAGCTTTGCCTGATACACCCCATTGAGAGAGCACATTATATACAAAGTTTTCCGATAAAATACGATGAAAACCATTATGCACTACATCTGTACTCAATTTATTGTGTATCCTGTAAATACACCGTTATTAAGAGGTTTTAACAGTTTTGCAGCCCTCTCGCTCGCACAATACAATATTTTTAAAGATTCTTCAAGTTGAGTGTATTTAATTTACTAGGAAATAAAATAACGGGCATCAATTGGCTTTGGTTGATTTAGCTTGTCTTCCATACAATGATTCCATCTCCATTGATGACAACTCTGCACATTCCCTTCAGTGTCATTATATAGGCCGCGTTTGTTTTATAGCGTTTCCAACATTTCGTAGCAACTTCATAAACTAGCGTGAAATGTCGTTTTGTTAAGAAATTCCACTTTTTTTAACAATGCTAATATTTCTTAAAAATTATCGAGCGGTGAGGCTACTTTTTGACAAGTATGACAAGTAACTCAATTGACATTGTATTATGGTCTTTGAATTTATTACATAAAATCGTTTAAAATACATTTTAAACAAATATAATATAAACTATAAAGTATACAACAATGTAAACAAACCATTTCTTATGTTAAATGACATCTGTAAAAAGTAACATCAATACCCCACTGACATACAAAATTAGCATCAAATGTTAGAATTTTCATTAAACAAACGACTTTTGCTAAAAAATGTGATATTTTCATGCTAACATTTCTTAAAACGAACGCGGCCTTAGAGTTTACACTGTATTTCACTTTTATATAGGTACCTAATTTTAGATAAATAAAATAAAATAGTAAAATTATTTATAACGAGTTTCCTCTATTTTAATAAAAAATAAATATACAGGTTGACTTTGTATGGCGAACATTAGCCTAATACGTTATTCTATTGAAAGAAAAAAAACAACTTGTCAAAGAAATCTTATATCGGAAGTGACAAAAAAAAAATGGCTTCTCCATTATCACTATCACAACAGCCCCCAGCACACTGTTGGAAATGGGCCTTCCAGAACACATATCTGTAGAATTTAGCCTACAATAAAGCCTGCATAGTGTTGAGGACTGATGGCAGTTATGAGTGTCTGACTTCAGTTGCTAACATTCATGGACCTTGCGCGCCACTTACCATCAGGTAGGCCCAAGGTCACATGTCGTCAAAAAATAAAACACTAGCCAAGCTGGCCAGACGGATTGGCGAGGCTTCTCCATACAAACCGTTAAATTTAAAATAGCCAATTTGTATGGATAAGCCAAAAGAAAGAAGTTATATCCTATGCGGCATCACTGTCGAACCGCATTTTTAACGTCGAAATACGGAAAAGAGTAAGTTTAAAAGAAAGCATAAGGACAAAAATAAGGAAAGGCATGCTACGATGGTTCGGGCATGTTGAAAGGATGAGCGAAGAAAGATTGACGAACCAGATATATAATGCGAAAGTTGTTGGTGAAAGAGGTCCTGTCAAATAAATAAAACGCTGGCTGAAGGTGCATTAAAAAGCCTTCGTAAAAAAAGGGCATGTATGAAGAGGTTGATAAATGTCGACAAAGCGAAAGAGGTATGTAAGTGGCGCTCAATTGTCTCTGCCTACCCCGCAAGGGATCTGGCGTGAAGATATGTATGCAGCCAAAATAAATAGTTGGTAGAAAATGCATTTACGGCATTAAGCTCGCCTATGTACCTACACTTGTTTAGGTTTTGTACAATAGAGAATTTATTACTATTATTATTAATTCCGACATATGGTTTTTTAGGAAAAGTTAATAATAATAAATTATTTATTGTACAAAACCAAAACAAGTGCAGGTACATAGGCAAGCTTAATGCCGTAAATGCATTTTCTACCAACTAACCTTTGTGACTGAGATATGTAATAAGCGGGTGCAGAAGGTTACGAAGAAAATAGATAGTTGAAATTATTTATTACTATACAAAACACAAATTAATTACATACATATAGTACTTATTATATGCAATACAATATACATAGATAACCATCCTAAATAAACAAATAAATATATACCTAAATATAAAATACATATATACTCGTATATATATATATATATGATAAATAAGTTATGGCGACTTATTCTGTTTGTGAAGTAAGTATTTGTTAAAAAGTTATTTGTTTCTATCTATAGAATAACATATTAGTCCAACGTAAGACGATAGACTACATTTAAAAGTACACTCAAAGTTGAAAAATATTTGATTGTGCGAGCGAGAGGGATGCAAAAGCAGAACCAACATTTTTTATAGCAACAAATAAAGATCCCAGTGTATGTGACTTATGTGCATATTGTAGGAAAAACTATGAAATTTCCGTCACTTAATTGTTGTGACCATAATAATAAAATTACAAAAAAAAAAATGCCTTGGGCTGAGTTTCACCAAATTGAAGTCTCTGTAATTGTGAATCTTAAAGTTAAAAATGGCGTCGTTTCTATAAGTTTTATTTTAAACGTCAGCCGTCACTAGTACAATCGAGGCAATTTTTAACTTTAATCGTTACAATAACTTAATTATTAGTGAGTTATAATATAATAATATTATTACCATAAGTTAAAAACATAAAGGTTACATTAACATTACATGCAAAACATTACTTAAACCACATACAATGTTCGTAATGTTCCTAAGATTGACCGAGTAAGAATGTCTAGCGGATTTAGGTCCGCCTTTGTTCATACTGCAAAAAGTTTTAAATTAATAAATAAACAATATTCCAATTTAATGGGGCGCTCGTGGCTCGGTTATATAAGAACGCGCTCCTTAAATCCTACAAAGGTCGCCCGGTCGGTTCAAACCCACCCGGCATGTACCAAAGAGAAATACACTTTTCTTACATACATTTGTCATAGATTTACAACACCACCGTTCACGTGCCCCGGAGAGCACGTTAAGCCGCTGGTCCCGATTCCACTAATTCCAACTTGTGGAGTCGTTTATAAATTCCCAAGCCAGCGTGGCGAGTAGGCCAAGTTCTGGAAGGCCCATCTCCAGCAGTGGAGGTCTAGGACGCTGTGTTCTAGGGGCTGTAATGAATTAAAAAATTAAAATTACAACTTATAATTAACTTTTTGTACATTAACAAGGTTTCCATGAAGATCCGGTCATGCGGTATCCAGAAGCAGAGCACTAGTTGTCTTGTATATCGTTGTTACGCAGTGATGTTATACTTTATTTAAAAACCTATGTGAAAACCTTAAATAGTTCTTAGAATATTAATTGTTTTTTATCTATGTGACATTGTCAACTGATGGTTTTCCAAATTAAATAAGTAATTAATTAAACCAATGACTTCGGTTTGGTGCAACCCAGCCTTAGGAAGAATAATTGCTAAACTAATAAATTATATGTGATCAGTATGTTATGTTATTATAATATATTTATAACGACAAATAAAATTAAGGATTTGTAAATCTTGAATAAATAAATTTGTTCCTATATAGTTTCTAACTAGATAGAGCAAAAATTCTTTAAAGACTAAAATTGTAATTTGATTATAAAAAAAAAACTATTAAAAAGTGTAGTAGGGTAGAACTTAATTATAGTAACGCTACTGTCTCGCGTTCTTAATCAACACTGGGTTTTGTATTTTCATTATACATTGCGTGTTATTGTTAAACACAAGCCTGGTACTGTCTCCGTGGTCTAGAGGTTAAGTCCGTGGATTTAGACTCGGGGAAACTGGGTTCGATTCCTGGTCGGGACAATAAATACATTTAATTAATTTTTAATTTATTTGTGATATTTCTCGAGTTTGGTACGATGGAGACATCGACGAGCATGCCACTTGTCACGTTTGGCCTTTAGTAAAGTTGGCTAAATAATAAATAATAATAAATAAATAACGAAAGGGAAACGGTCGCGATGATACTTTACAAGCCTGGTACTATTAAATAAAAGTAGTTAGTTAATTATAAATTAATTAACCCTTGCATCTACAACTAAATCACAACACTACTCTATGGAACTTCACTAGGGCTGTCACTTTTTCCGTCTTGCGCTTGGTGTGGTTGTTGTGTAATACAAAGTATTCTAAGTGCAAGAGGGGTTTTAAGCTTTGCATCTCTCTCGCTCGCACACTAAATTATCTGTCTTTAAGACATATTTTCACTTTCATATACTCGTTTAAATTTTTAAACACAGAAAAATAGCAAACATTATTAACACGATTTTCATTTATTTTACTAATAAAACAAATCTATGATTAATGCACCCGCAATCCTCTGCCACACTCCCAAAGGTTAGCTGTTATAAAATGCCGGAAGGCATTAAGTTCGCCCTTGTACACTATTTTTTAAGTTATTTTGTGCATTAGATTATAAATAAATAAAAAATAATAATATCTCTAAAATGTCTAATTTTATTTCCTAGAAAGTTGGTTGACATAACTTCTCAAAAGACTTAAAAAATATTTAAATATAAAGATTGCAAGCGATGTAAACAACACACAATACCATTTTTTATAAAAAAAAAAATTATTGACATTGTAAGAATACATCAGTCCTAAACACGTAATTTATTCATATTATTTGTTCATAACCGAGTTGGAGATCATCAAATTACAAGTGTTGCAGAGTTTGATGCTTTTCATTTAGTAATTCGCATCAATATCAACCAAACATGTCGGGTATATGTTCAAAGCGCGGGAAAACCACAAAAAATAAAATGCAACTTCTGCCTCATATATAAAGTCAAATTTATCGTTTTCCATAATTATTCACATTGTAGCACATTTTTAAACAAAATAACACCACTTTTGAATAACAATATCCACAGTTTTGTTAGCTAAACAAAAAAATTGGGACTTGTGACATGTCCGTGCAAAACAACTAACCGCACAAAGTGACAGCCCTAGTGACGTCTCATAGAGTAGTGTTGTCTTATATTCATTGAATGAACATTATCAATGCAATCGTAAACAATATTCTAACAGTGCAAGGTACAATGTAAATACAGAACCCGGGT
The DNA here is from genome assembly GCA_910589645.1 of Tinea semifulvella. Classification (NCBI taxonomy): domain Eukaryota; kingdom Metazoa; phylum Arthropoda; class Insecta; order Lepidoptera; family Tineidae; genus Tinea; species Tinea semifulvella. The sequence continues at coordinate 13,661,157 of OU342585.1, forward strand.
TCGAAACCCTTAGTAAAAGAACGTCTATTTGTGTGCAATAATTTTAATACTTAGGGTGTCCAAGCTATTACATTCCTATTTGAAATTATTCAACAAAAGACGTTATGTCATGAAAGCTTTAAAAACTAGGTGTAAGCTAATATTTTAGATTTTAAAATATAGCTATTGTGTTTTAGCAATCTAGGTATCTAAAATTATTTTGGGGAATATCCTTTCAAATCCAGTCAATATGAAATTACTCAAAAATTTTCACTTTCAATTTAAGATGGAGGTCCTAATTCACGAGCTATAGACATTAAGAGCATTTAACGCTTGTACTTCCAATTGCATTGTTTTTGTATGAAAATCATTATGTGTTACAAATAAAAGGTTTATTAATATTAATAACTAACAGAAAATAAACTATAAAGAAAATAAAAATTAGATCTAGTTTAAAAAATTGCATATTAAAATGTTTTTTTGTGCTCTAAGTTCGCTCTATTTTTTTGCGTTATGACGCACTTACTAATCTCATGTTGATGATTTGCGCGAGGATTTCCCCATTTTTTGTGATACTGAGTATTCGTAGATGTCGTAGATAGCTAGCTATCAATCTAGTATTATTTTTTATAATATAGTTTTATTTAATAAGGTTAAGGTCTCTCCATACAAATACAATCTCTAATATTGTTTTCAAGAATTTTATTTAGGTTTGAATCGTCCAAATCTTTTTCTATCTTTGGCTTTGCTTACTGGAGACAGAATTCGTTCTGTATAATAAAGCTACAGATAGACTTATTACTAGCACGAAAGCATGCTATTATCAAGCAATTGCTAAAAGCAAATTTCAAACGTGCGTTAATTTAACTATCCTTTCGGAAATTGGCAGTCTCTTTATAGTAATAACAATTTTGGAATGCAAATATTATGTATACATATACTTTTGATCTGATAATTGTAAACAAATTGAAAAAAATAAATAAAAAAAATATTACGGTATATAAATTTAATAATTGAGATTTTAAGAAGCATTTCGCCTTCATAACCGTAAATGTCAATATAAAACAATGGTACGACTGGTTTACGAATGAAGATTTTATTTGCAACGATTAAAATTCGTAGTGCGCGCTTAGCCTTAGGGTCCTAAGGAAACCTACACACAATACCAGTCGAACCGCGATGGTTAAAGTGAATGCACCGCATAGATTACAGTGAACGCAGAACTCGGAACGCAGCACTCTGACCGCAGAAAGCAGGTGTGTTCGGCGCTTAAAAAAACATTCCATACTGCTATAGACTGAAATTTGTATGTGAGCCTTCACCTTAAATGGACTTTTTAATTATTTTGTCTGTAATATACAATTAAGCTGTTTATCCACCAGATATATGCCAGGGAATACTATCACAAATTGTCTGTGAACTGGAAAATACTCTCAACTATTAAGAAAAAAATATATAGTTCTTTGTGTAATAAAAAAAAAACAAAAATGTTATACTCAATAAAAATATGCGGAATTTAAAAAGGACGAGTTAACAGTTAAGAACAATTGACGGTTTACAGACGATATAAAAGTTAAAGATTAAAAAGCACATGAATCATTACACTTGTGTATAGTGCGAAAGTAACTATAAAAAAAAAATCCTCTACATACGACTTGCGAGACTCTTGTCAGTCTAGGGTTAGTCTTCGTATTGGTCTTGTCAACATATCGGTAGTCTTCACTATATTGACGTGATACTATTGGTCGATATATTTCTCGAGTACATTCCTAAACATCTCTGGTGGATAAGCAGTCTTACACCCGTATTCTAAGACATTTGGTTAACGGATCCTCCACTCAACATTTCCTTCCAGCTGTCAAACGAAAATTAAATCTCTGTAATTGAGACGATTAAAATCAAAAATGGCGTCTAATGTACCAGCTGACCTTCAAAATAAAACTATCGGCTCGGCTCTATTTTTAACTTTAATCGTAACTATTCTAGCAGATATTTAGATTCCTTCACTGTGTCTGCAGCCCGCCAGTGGAACAAACTACCACTGGCCATTAGACGGGCCCCATCTGTCAATGTTTTTAAACAATGGGGTGTATCAGGCAAAGCTTTTTGTAGATGTCGCTAGCATCGTGGCCTCCTTGATAATTTTTCCTCCTTATTTTTAACGAAGTAAACCTCATTCATCTACTCTGCCGTACACTTTTTAGTATAATTTTGTTTATCTCTTTATTTAAGTACCTGTAATTTTAAAATCATAACTTACTACGTGAGAACAGAAACAGGTGGAAAAACAGCGTCGTGCAGGTGTAGGCACATGTAACTACTGCACGACAACAGGTTGCTTCCTTTTGTCACATAATTGTTCAAAATGTTTTAATATTATTATATGACATAAAAATGTTTTTTTTGGCAGATATTTTTTTTATTTTTTATTAATCATTAATTAGTTTAAACAAAATTGTCAAACTTATTTAAATACTTATTATACTATATATTATACTTATTTAAATTGAATTGCGTTCTAAAATTATTTTTAGAAATCGTAAGACATTTTTTTTTTGTTTTTAAATATTTATAATACGAGACGAGATGAATATGATATGCTCGACCTAAAAGCAAATAAATCAAAGCTTGCCTATTTACCCAATTTGGTATGAAAATAATAGAGAAACGCCAAGTCGAACGACTTTCAAAAAGAAATAAAAATAAAAGCGCTTAAAGCGACAAGTTAAACACAAGGTTAGAATACGGGAATGCAATCTTCAATGTTGCCAGGAAAAAAACTCATTTTACCAGAAATATTTAAAATGGTAATCTATGCCTTTCGAGGTTTGGAGTGTTTACAACTAAGAGACAGTTCTTCGCGCCATTTTGCGTGGACATGTCAAGTCCAAGATTTTTGTTTTGTAAATTTGTTTACTGTGGATATTGTTAGTCAAAAGTGCTGTTATTTTGTTTAATAATGTGCTACATTGTAATAACTAAATTATGGAAAACAATATATTTGACGACTATATGGGGCAGAAGTTACACTTTATTCTTTGCGGTTTTCCCGCGCTGTGAACTCCCTTATACCCTTCGTATTTGGGCGATATTGACGTGAATTACTCTATGAAAAGCATCAAATTCTGCAACACTTGGAATTTGATGATCCCCAACTCGGTTATGAACTCTGTTATGAACATATATTATGCAAATAAATTACGTGTTTAGGGCTGATGTATTCTGTACAATGTCCTTTAAAGATACTTAAAAAAATATAATTTGCAACTAAGAATTTCAAAGAACTCGTTTGACAGCTGAAAGGAATGGTTCAGTGGAGGAGCCGTTAAGAAAGAGCCGAAAAGTCTTAGAATACGGGTGTTAGATATGCCATCGTGGCTTTTTTAATACGTTAGTTTTTTAATAATATAAACAAGATCGTTTATAAATCTAGATATACTTACTACTTAATATTATAGTATTTTTAGAATAGCAAATATTTTTGCTGCAAAGTGTCCATAGGATGTAAATAATAATGTTTATATTTTTTATAGATTAAGCAATTTGTATATTTTTTATCTTTTAGACATAATCAATTTAATCGGCCATGTGTACCTTAATGAATAAATAATTCATACAATGTATACCTTATTTCTGAAGTTTTATTTATTATATATCCTTTTCCTAGTTATGAATCCCTCCAAGATAATTTCAAGAAAATGATCAATTCATTATAACCAGCAACCCTATTAATTATGTTACTTAGCCGCAAACGTTATATAATGGAATATAACGTTTGCGCTTAAGTAACAGAATAGGACTCCAGGGATTCAAATGACAGACTTACAATATTGAAACGCAAACGTTATTAGTGGATTTCGTAATTTACGTTAGAGCTTGCGTGATAATTACAAAATATTATGCAATACTCAACTCTATAAGCGCTTGACATTGACAAAAGCCGTGCAAATATCAACTTTAATAGCGTGATATATATATAGTTAACGAATTCCATTATATAACGTAATAGCCAACAGTGAAAGAGAGACGGTTATAGGATTTTAGTCCGTAGGCGCCTTGAGGTCTCCTTATGTGGCCCCCTGGTGATTCGGGCATGCTACCACCTCGAGGGCGGTGGTTGTATAGTTAGACGATTTTGTTATCCCGTCTTTAAAAATAAAAAAAACCCTAGCTTTCATCATTTAGATGGACCAGGGATAAGGATAAGGAAATATTGAAAAAAAGGTTTTATACACTTTTATGTCCATTTAAATATATTTTTTCTAATCAGTGACTAAAATTGATGATATTGTAAAAAAAAAGTATCATCACGATTGTTTCCCTTTCGGGGTGGTGTGAAACCACGCTTATAAATAAGCGGATTCACATTTAGCCAACTTTACTATAGGCCAATCATGACAAGTGGCAAGCTCGTCGATGTCTCCAGCGTACCAAACTCGAGAAATCTCACAAATAAATTAAATATTAATTAAATGTATTTTTTACATTAATAAATATTTTTGTGTCCCGACCAGGTATCGAACCCGGTACCTCCGAGTCTAAACCCACGGACTTAACCGCTAGACCACGGAGGCAGTGATGATGATGATATTGTGAAAAATTAAAATTCGTATCATTTTTATTTTTCAAATATTGATTAATCGACTTTCAATGGTCGGCTGGCATAACCATTCAAATGACGTTCTGTATAAATATTATTTTTATATCACTATTACTATAATGATAAAATATTTTTTTCGGCTTCTTAATTTATACTTTTTCTTTGTTACCTATATGGTAAAAGTCTATTTGGCATTCTCTTCTGATCATTTCCACACAAGTTATTAGGGGAATTATCGTGAAGGAAGTTTCAGACGTGCTACATTCGAGAATAGGCCTCAAATATAATATTTAGTAGAAGTCATAATTATACCATCGTGTATCGATTGCATATGTTGGTTCCCGCCATTATGACCAAGTGTTTGAACTCGTTCCAGTTATACGTTATACGCTAAAATCATATACCAGCGCCACCAACCGTTTCCTTAAGGCAGTGTTCACGTAGCTCGCTTTAAGTCTAAAAGTGTTCTAGCCGCTGTTAATATACAGGGTTACAGGAAAAAGAAGATTGTTGTACCTCGTTAGATAGTTTACGTAGATATTTTAAAATATATCTGCCGAACAACTGCCATAATATTTTTTTTAGATATCCCTTAGAGAAAAAAAAAACTTGCTAATTATTTTTGTAATTTCTTAACTTTCACTTGTCTACTACGGCCTATTCAATTAACTTATGCACTATTTTAATGATTGACGTCCTAAAGCATCTTATTACACATGTAAAAATGCAATAATAATAATAATAAGGCACACAAAATAAACAAAATTAATTTTAGTAGCCCAAAAATCGGCAATTTTCAATAAAAAAAAATAATAGTCGAAAATCTCGAAAAGGGTTAAATTTAGGGTAGGGTGTTTCATAGAGAAATAAGTCAGAACTGATGGGTACTCCACGCCCTGAACGGATCTAGCACGACTTTTTCTGTGTTTATATGTATAATATGTATATATTTACAAAAAAAAAAAAAAAGTATAATATGTAGTTTATCAACCATCTAGTTTCCGTAACACAAGCCTCGCAGCTTACCACGGAAACTAGATGGCGCTGTGTGACCTGTCTGGAAATATTTATATTTAAATATTTATATTTATTCTGTAACCCTGTATGTAGGATTTGCAGCATGCTTAGAATATACGAGTTAGTGTGTATTATAGTATAAAAATAATGTTTGTGTGACCTTGCCCCAACCTAATCATAAGTGGCGTCAGGTCCAAGAAAGTTAGCAACGGGAATCAGACACTCACGACTGACGTCAGTCCCTAACACTTGCCGGCTTGACTGGGCATGACGGCAATTTGCGCCCGATCTCGAAATGTGTGGATACACTTTACAGGGTTTATCAGCACGAACGGTGGATACTTCCCCGCCCCGGCAGACTGGGTAAAATACCACCATCAGTCCAATAAAATTGGATGATATCATTACAGCCCCTAGAACACAGCGTCCTAGACATCCACTGCGATAGGCCTTCCAGAACATTTATCTGGAGAATTTGGCCTACACTCACCACGCTGCCTGGCCAGACGGCTTTTTCAATTTTTAATGACAATTTATTAACTATTCCACAAGTTGGTATTAGGAGAACCGGGACCGACGGCTTAACGTGCTCTCCAAGGCACAGGAACGGTGGTGTTGTAATTTTATGATAAATGTACATAAGAAAAGTGTATTTCTCATTGGTACATGTCGGGTGGGTTTGAACCGTTCTTAGCAGTATTTAATGAACGCGTTCTTACAACCGAGCCTTTGGATAATATATGATGATAAAAAATCGGGTTATTGCCTCTAGTACCAACTGAAATTGACCCCTAAAAATGCTCCTTAATTCACGTAATAGAATACTATTACGGCCTATTGTCTCGTTTGATTGTTGATATCGTAATGATCGACTAAATGCGGTAGTTATGCGACAAGGCCGGGGTTAGCGTGTCGTCCCCAATCAGTCTGCTTCTCAGCCTTCCCTCAAGAGAGATCCTTAGGCAGACATCTATAAAACTATTATTAAACTCAGCTATAATGTGCGTTTGGATAGATGTTCATTTTGTTCAGAACGCATATTTTAATCTTTTGTTTGTAAAAAGACATTTCGAACTTTTTATTATCTTTTGTGAACTGAACAGTTTGGGGCGAGAAGCGGTGTCAGCGGCAAAGAGTATTGTAACTACTTAATTAAGAAAAGAGTGGCAACTCTCACGAAACAAGTGACGATCACCTAAACATAGCGTGGATGGTAGAATACTAGAAGGCCAACTTTTATTATATTTGAATAGAAAAACAACATGTAGCCATTGTTGTCAATAAGCGAACCATACAATCTTATTAAAACAAAAAAGACGTTGTGTGCAAGAAACATAATACTAAAGGTATTGTGTTCGTTCTTAGTACCTACTATGTATATATGGTAAACTAGAACAAAATATTTATTTTATTCATTTATTATAATTTATATTTACATTATATTAAGGTCTTAATGCCCGTCGACATTGTCTGACAGATAAACCTTAGGGACAACTTTTAACAAATATAGGTGTAATGCAAGTAACAGTAACATTAATAAGCAATTATAGGATAATTCAATAATAATAATAAATTATTTATTGTACAAAACCAAAACAAGTGCAGGTACATAGGCGAGCTTAATGCCGTAAATGCATTTTCTACCAACTAACCTTTGTGACTGAGAGCTGTAATAATCGGGTGCAGAAGGTTACGAAGAAAATAGATAGTTGAAATTATTTATTACTATATAAAACATAAATTAATTACATACATATAGTACTTGTTATATGCAATACAATATACATAGATAACCATCCTAAATAAACAAATAAATATATACCTAAATATAAAATACATATATACTCGTATATATATATATATATATAAGTAGGTTATGGCGACTTATTCTGTTTGTCTGTCTTTTATGGGAGGCACAAGGAGGCTTTAGACCTGGAAGAGGATGCACTGACCAAGTCTTTTCGCTCCGCAATATCACAGAGAAGTTTTTGGCCTTAAACCAGAGGGTTTTCTGTGCTTTTGTGGATTTGGAGAAGGCTTTTGATAGAGTTGTAAGAAAGAAGCTTTGGGACATTTTGCCGGAGTATGGAGTTGATGACAAACTGCTACAAGCTATACAGTCCCTGTACAAGGACTGTAAAGCTTGTGTGCGGGTGGACGGAGGTATGTCTCCTTGCTTTGAATCCCAAATGGGCGTCAAACAGGGCTGTGTGCTTTCCGCCAGATTATTTACCCTATATCTCGACAAATGCCTAAAAAGAGTAAGAGAGAGTAACTGTGGGATAAAGATGAGTGATTTAGTGGTGAACTGCCTGCTTTATGCAGATGATGCTGTTCTCATGGCATCGTCCAAACAACAACTGCAATCACTAGTCACAGAAATGAAAGAGGTTATTATGTGAATAATGAAGTGAAAGGCTTTGAGAATCACATAGGAATTAGAAACGATCTTTTAGGTAAGGGGGTGCATTTGGATTATATAGAATCAACAAATATTATATACCTTGATATGTGTATTAAAATATCAATATACTAAATACTAATAAATACACAATATCGTACATAAACAAAGACAAATACAACTTACTAACGTGTGAACTGGAAGATCATTCCATATTTTTGTGGAAGTTACTACGAAATACAATATTTCGCGCTCTTTTAATTAGTTGCGGACTCAAACGAATTTAGGAAATAATACACTTCCTATATAGAAGCTATACCTATAATAGGTATGTATGATAGTTTAAGTATCCTACCATCCCTAGAGACAACAACACGAGGTTTAGGTGAACGAGAGTTTTTATGCGAGAATTGCCACTCTTTTCCTATACTCTATAAAGTCGCGATAAGTGGCGTATAATCTATATATTACTTTATGCTTGGGGTAGGCCTACGCTTATGATGATGATACACGTAATTATATTGTTGTATGTGTAGTACTCGTACATATAACATGTACTTACGAAGTGCTCCAGTGTGTCTGCACCCAGACGGAGGTTCCTCCAGACTGCGAGGACTCTTCCGGAAGTCTGCAGGAACGATAAGGGTTCCTGGCCTTCCTGGAGGAGATAGGTTGGCTCTATTAATGGGGCCCAGCAGCCCTATTCTCTTACGTAAGCGCAAACGTTATATAATGGAATCATTAACTAAACTCGTATATATATCACGCTATTAAAGTTGATATTTGCACGCCCGCTGAGCGCTTATGGAGTATGGAATTGAAATATATTTTGTAATTATGACGCAAGCACTGACGTAAAGAACGAATTCCACTAATAACGTTTACGCTTAAGTAAAAGAATAAGCTGCAGGACACGCAAAACGGTTTCATTGCGGAGAATGCTCAGCCTTATCTATATATCTATGTGTAGTATATGTATATATCCATTATCATCACTGCCTACTTAGAAATCACGCTTTTGTAGTTGTTAAGGAGCGGGTTGAATTAACCGACAAGATGTCTAGCTTCACCCCTGGTAATAAAATAATTGCCCCTTGGCAAAGACATTAAATTTAGTTATTTGCCTTTAGTTCGTAGAAAAACATTCATCATTATAACAAGAAGTTGGTTTTTCCCGAGCTGTGATCTCTTTTAAGAAATATTCTAATTTAAGAATAGACGTAGGTACCCAAAATAGAACACTTAACAAAATTGGTACTGAAATAGATTTATTTGTATATTTATTCTGTGATTAGATTGGTAAGTTGGGGCAAGTGTGGCATATAGAGGCTTGTACAAAAAGTAACGCGACATTTTTAAAGTGCTTTTAGGATTGGAAAAACGCTGGCATAAGTGTATTATATCTAAAGGTCCAGACAGAGCGTCCTAGACGTCCACTGTTGAAGATGGACCTTCAAGAACCTGGAGAATTTGGCCTACATTCGCCACGCTGGCCAGACGGCTTGGCGAGGATCTGATGTCAATTTTTATGTCAATTTATTAACAATTCCACAAGTTGGTATTAGTGGAACCGGAACCGACGGCTTAACGTGCTCTCCGAGGCACGGGAACAGTGGTGTTGTAAATCTATGACAAATGTACGTAAGAAAAGTGTATTTTTCATTAGTACGTGCCGGGTGGGTTTGAACCGACCTTTGTAGGATTTAAGGAACGCGTTCTTACAACCGAGCCGCCACCGTGACATTATATTTATCTAAAACAATTATATTCTTGCAAAAACTGTATTTAATAATTATTCTTATAGAAAAAGAGGGGGATTTACATTTTACAATAGGGTTTTTAATAACACGATGCCAGGTTAATTAATGCATAATTTACTGTTAATCCGAACTATAGATGTCATCTACCGTAGACATATACACGTCTCGGGAAAAACAATATTACATACCAAATTAGAAAAGAAAAAAGGCGATTGCGAAAAAAAATATACCTTAATTAAAAACAAAAAAGAAAGAAACAATAAATCAATAAAATAAATAATAAATTCTTATTCGTAACATTATTTGGACCCATTGTTTGGAAAATTTAATCCTATCTAGATTTTTATGGGTCCACACTGTCAAAGCTACTATGATCTCGCATAAAATTTTATTATTTGTTATATGGTTTATTATGTATTTCCATTTAGTTTTTAATAATTTTTTTTTTCGCAGTCAGTTTTTATTTATTTTCTATATTTTCTTTTTTTTTTCATTTTAAACCTTTTAGTTACCTATCGCTGTCTGTTATAAGATAGTAAATTTATTATAGATAGGTATAGGTAGGAACTATATATTTTTTTAATGAGATAGGAGAACGTATGCATTTTGACAGTACGAATGCGACATTCATCTTTATTGCGTGAGAATGTTCTACCTAGAGTCGGGACCACCACTTAATTCCGACGGCTGAAATTGGAACTAAAAGTGACGTCTTGTAGATTTACGGAAGTGAAAAAAATGTAAGGTTGCAAGGATATTGGTTTTGCGAAAATTAATGGATAAGACACTCACGTATTTTTTGTATTCAATAAAATAGTTTCATATAAATGATATATGTTTTAATTCGAAGGTCAGCCGTCAGCTGGTACAATCTACACCATTTTTAACTTTAATCGTTACATTAAGAGAAATTTTATTTTCGTGCAACTCAACCTAAGTATCCAATTGTACAATTCAAGTTGATATTAAAAGAATTAAGATTCACATCCTAACGACTTATTTTGTAAAAATATATTGACTTGTTCCATTGTTAACTTCTTGTTTTATTAATATCTAAATATTATACAATTGGATATACACGAAAATGATGTTAAATTTACATTACGGGAAAGTAGAAGAATATTATGTTGGTTGAATTTGGGGAAAAAATCATTCCATTGGTATCATTTCAATATACTGCAGAAGCGCCATTGTTATTGGACTTGAGTTGTAGTCCCGACTCTATATTATGTCTTCTATTTGAGTTAATTGGCCGTAAGTCGCTGGTTCTCGGAGTAATGGTGCGGCAGAAGTAAAGCCCATGACGTCAATGTCTCATGAAGCCATGACGCAGTTCGAGGGAAAACCGCAAAATAAAGGTCAATCCTGCCTACGAGTTTAATTGTCTACCAGCTAACCTGTCATTAGTACCGCATTTATACGCAAAACAAAAAATATCCTAAGTAGCTATCTGTTGTTTGTTAAAAAATGATTGAAATACGCCATCAAAAAAGCTTACCTAGAATATCCAATTCTTGAAGGCAGAACATCGTAAACACAAAAACTAAAAAAATCGGTAATTTATTATACCTAAGTAAAAGCAACGTAACGAGTGAGACATGAGCGGTGGTGGCTCGGTTGTAAGAAGGCTTTCCTTAACATCCTTAAAAGTTGGGTTCGAATCCCAGCATGTACCAATGAGAAATACACTTCCTTACGTACAATTGTCATAGATTTACAACATCACCGTTCCCGTGCCTCAGAGAGCACGTTAAGCCTTCGGTCCCAGTTCCTCTACGAACAACCTGTGGAATCGTCAATAAATTGTCATAAAAAATGACATTAAACCGTCGCCAACCCGTCTGGCCTGCGTGGCGAGTGTAGGCTAAATTGTCCAGAAATTTCTTTACCATTGGAGTTCTATGATTCTGTGTTCTAGGAGCTGTAATACAAAGTAACGTCACGAACGTAGCCTTCCGGGGTGGTCAGAAGAAGAAACCAATCGAAGTCATGTAGCTGCACTAACAGTCGCGAGCTATCAAGCGTCGAGATCGATTAATATTAATATTTATTTCGAGTGGAACATGTTTTTTTGTATGCAATGTGACAGAATTTCTGATAAATATCGCATGTGACATTATCATTGCTTGAGAATTGGCCCCTAAAGTTGGTAGGTACACGTAGCAAGCGGCACGTTTTTAGAGTGCGTTTTGTATTGAATAGGCTTATCTATATACATCAATGGATTGAGAGCGAGCTTTGTTATATTTATTTCATCAAGTCGTCTTGGGACTTAAATAAAGTCTCCCTTTCGATCAGAAAATAATTTGTTTTAAGAAGCTATTCCACATTTAGCCAAATTTACTTTAGGCTTATCATGACAAGTGGGAAGCTCGTCGATGTCTTTAGGGTACCAATCTCAATAAACATCACAAATTAATTATTGTGTCCGACATCGAACCGGTACCGGGTTCCACGCCTTTTTTTTTTAATTCGTTTATTCAGATAAAAACTTAAACTATTTACATTTTTTAAATTATACGCCAAACTGCATAACAGTTTGTTGGCGAATAGTACACTCTTTTTTACAGTTTTTTTTTTACACTATATTTTTAATACACAAAGTTATTTACGATTAAATCACATTACTGTTGTATTTACCTAGCAAAAGCAACTTTAATTTTCCTTTAAATTCTTTTTTTGTCATTTTTAAACAGTCATCAATGGGCATAATATTATTAAATCTAAATAAATCCACGGACTTAACCGCTAGAACACGGATGCAGTAATGAAGTCTTGAGACTTTTACTACTTAATTTTAGTAAAATGCAAGCCCACCTCGATCCTTGGCGCCGCATCAGACTGGAAAATTCTCATGGATACATTTGAACACCATTATAGGATCCCAGATGAACTAGCTGTATCAGCCTTTAGACCAGACATCTTAGTGTTTTCTCGGAACTTGAAAAAAGTTATCCTTATTAAACTTACCGTTCCGTGGGAATCAAATATTCCAAAAGACCAAAACATGAAGTCGAATAAATATTATGATCTCAAGAAATGATCAGGAACGGGTTTAAGACTCAGCTTTACGCAGTGGAAGTTGGTGCGAGAGGAGTTCCAGCAAAATCTTTGATCACTTACTGAACGAATTGGGCCTAAGCAGGTCTGCCGTCAATACATTTATGAAACGATCTTCCAAGACGAATGCCGGAATCATACAGTATTTGGTTGGGTAGGGAGAGAAGTAGAATGGTGAATGGTGAGCGTATTATCGCGCAATAAAATAAAAAAGGTAGGCCTCCTTTTCTTAAACCAGCCTATTGTCGGTCGCAAGCCCGAGACACCATTCTTCTCATCTCTTACCCACACACGATGGACCCGGCACCCGCACGGTGAATCCATGGAATACTTAGACATTTGTCTTCTAAAACGGATGTCAATCAATAAGCCTAATTAAGGTGTCCATCCTGCAGGCAAGACGCGTGACTCCACATGCTATTGGGAAACGATGTCAAATCAATCAACAGACGGCCAGATCAATTAATGCACAATTTAAAGGAGCCTATAAACATTGATTACCTCGCCACGTAGGTATTTAGTACGTGGACGTACGATTATGTACTTGTGCACGCAACTACGACTACGCAAATGCATGGATTGCATTTTGCATTGGAATATTTTTGTTTAGCTGTATATTGATGGGATAAATTTTGATAGATTCCTTTCCCAGCATTATTAAAACTGGAGATTTAAAAATAGTGTACTAAATTTCACCACATTAATCTCACATAATACCTAACTACTACATTTTGTTTTCAGTGCATGGAATAACTAACAATTAAAACAAAGGAAAATTTCACCTAAATATATATATACAAAAAAAAAAATATATTTATTTTCTATAAAAGGGCTTTTTTGATGAATCTTGAGAACTAATTAACTGATTCGAAAAATATTTTTTTTCAGCTCAGTCTAAGAGTTTCCTCTCGCATTCCCACCTCCGTGGTCTAGTGGTAACAAACGTTGCCGTGAACTCGGGAGGTCGTGGGTTCGATTCCCAGGGGGGGCAAGTTGTACATTGTATAATTTGTCTCGGTCTGGGTGTTTATATGTATAATATGTATATATTTACAAAAAAAAAGTATAATATGTAGTTTATCAACCATCTAGTTTCCGTAACACAAGCCTCGTAGCTTACCACGGAAACTAGATGGCGCTGTGTGACCTGTCTGGAAATATTTATTATTATTTATTATTATTTTGGGGAAAATAAGAATATAGGTACATTCTTTCTTTAAAAAATCTGTAATTAATTCAGCAATTAAGCTAAAAAAAAATCGAATAGAGGCGGTACGAAGTTTGGCGGGTCAACTACACACATCAAAAGTGTCTAGGGATCAACATATATTTTTGCAATAACTTTTCTACTGATTGATATTCATTAAAATTTTCTTTAAGGATTGATCAAATAAAATGTTTTCGTTTGTCTACAGTAACGATAAACCAAGTCACCTTTGCATTAGTAAAAAAAATTGCCATTTTCCTAATAAAGGGATTTTTGACATTTGAACCACTAACATTAAAGTTCGAAAAAAAGACTGAAATAACAGTTTTTTTTTTAATTTTATTGGGTAACTTAAACAATTAATAATCCGTGTTTCTACCGCGAACACTAACAACACAAGAACATCGGTTTGGCATACTCAAAATGAGTTCATCCAAATCACGCTGTGGAATGGCCGCCCATGTTCGTTGCAACAACAAAAAAAGGTCTTCTTGCGACTGGATACCCTCAATATTCGGCAGAGCTCTTCTCTGAAGAATATCCCATGCATGCTCAATCGGGTTCAAGTCTGGCGACTGAGCAGGCCAGGGCAGGACATTGATGTTAGCTGCGGCGAGAGTCTGTCTTACAACTCTTGCGGTGTGCGGTCGTGCATTATCATGCATTAACTGAAATAAGGGACCGATATGCACTTGTAGAGGAACGATGACGTCTGATACAACCGTCTCAGCATAAATTTGAGCGTTGAGGTTGCCTCTGATCCAAATCAACTCAGTTCTTCCGCCGATCGAAATACCCGCCCATACCATGATGGTTCCACCACTATAAGGATGGACTTCCTGGCAGGATTTTAATCGCTGTTGGCGTCCAGGGGTTCTCCAGTGTCGTATACGTCTTGTATCCGGCCTCATACCAAAACGAGACTCATCAGAAAAGCACACGAAACGCCATTGTTCTTCTGTCCAATTTCTGTGTTCAAGAGCCCATTGATATCGAGTCCTACGATTGTGCATTGCTATAGGTGGTACCCGTAGCGGTCTTCGGGAATGAAGGTTCACTTCATGCAAGCGGTTTCTGACTGTTTGGTCGCTAATTAAGTTCCCTGAAGAGCGATGAAGGCTCACGGCTAACATCATGGCGGTTATTGTTGGAGTTCTTCGAGCTGTGATTTGAATGTATCGGTCTTGTCTCCGTGTGGTGCAGCGATACCGTCCTCCATGGCGCTCAGCCACGGTACCAGTGGTTCGGTAACGTATCCAAAGTCGACTGATAACACTCTGACTTGTATTCAGAGCTAAAGCCACAGTACGTTGCCGGGAACCAGCTTCTATCATTCCCACGGCTCTGATCATTTCTTCCCTGCTTAAATGACGTCGCCGCTCCATAATAACGTTGGTTTTAATCAGTAGTAGGGAAACAGTAGCACTAATAATGTCTTCAATGCGTCTTATGTTTTTATAGGGAAAATATTGACAGCTGATTTTCATCTTTTACTCGAATTTGATTGACAGTTCCTGTTTTAAATTATGAAATGCACCAAAAAGGATCCATATAAATTTATAAAATCATAAATTTATTACAAAGCCACATCTCAATCACAAGAAATCCGCATAAACATGCTTGATCCCTAGACTTTTTTGATGTGTGTAGTTTATAATATTAGTATAGATTTTGTACGGTCAAGGAATTTAATTCCCTAGCCATTTCGTTAGACATTCGCAATGCATTAAGGTCGAAAATTATATGTGAGTAATAGTAATGAAATGTCAATATGCTAGCTCTTATAGTGACAGTTTGCTATACGATATTGAACGTTAGGTGGGTTGAAAATTAAATTCCTTGATCGTAACTACGAGTATTTAAGTACCTTTAATAAAAGTTTTGATTGTACTTATGTTTAACGAATCCGCCTAATTTATATTGTTTAATAACTAATGTTTACACATGTGGTACCACAGTCAAAGAATACATAAATTTCAATTGAATATATAAATACGCAACATACATTTCGCTATATTTGTAGACATAAGTACCGAAGAAATCGCATCCAGTCAGCGAAAGCAAGTTATGCAGCAAGGCGTATATGATGTGTACGTTTCTAGGGCGCATTTTGCGCTTGTTGCGCACGCGCAGCCTCGCGTGTCACTTGCACCAGTCAGCACCACCCCACCACCACTCCCACCCGTCTCCACCGCAGTCCAGCACCGATACGCGGCCAACTATCACGGATATTGTGTATCGCGAATCAATATCTTTATATAGTTCTACAGTTTTGGATTATTGAAGTTTGTGCGAAGTACATTAGTGTTTATTATTTTGTTTGTAGACAGTTAGTGACGAGTGCGTGGAGATCGAGGGAAAGCGGTCAGGTGAGCCGCGCAGGCCGCTCGGCCCACGGAATTTGGCCGAGTGTTTTCCTAGTGCATGTCGCAATGGAAATAAGTTAAAATGTTGAAATCTGGTTTATGAGGAACGCGGTGAACGTGTTCATGTGCCATCACAACCTTATGTAACACCCGCCCCGTCTGAACAACATTAAGTGAGTATTTTTTATTTTGCTAATTAGATGAGAGGCCGTTCGAAGAGGATTTAGAAACAGTTTCCTGTTCAGATAGGTATCTGTAATTAGTTGTTTCCTTGTGCAGCGCGAAACTTGTAGCATTGTTATGATCTTGCATGTAAATAATGCTACATGTAGTTCCCAAATGTCATGGACTAATTTAATTATATCGTCGGACTGGAGAGTGATTAAAAGGTAAATTGTGCCCTCACAATCGCTGAGAAAGTCCATTAAGAGTAAAGACAATTTTCCTTTAATTTGCTTTCGAGGTAAGTTGAAATAATACACTTACACCTATTATTGATTCGTCCGACGATGTGTGTGGTCTGACTTTTAATTGTATATTAATAAAAATGCTAGTTACTTGTCAAAATACAGGTCGGAGTTGAACGTTGAAGTCAGCCAGACCCAGCAGACCAATATTTAAAAAAACGGTTTATAGTCATTTTTATAAGTCCCTAAAATGTATAATAAAATAAATAATACATACATATCTTCACGCCAAATCCCTTACGGGGTAGACAGAAACAATTGAGCGCCACTTCTCACGATCATGACATACCTCTTTCGCTTCTTCGACATTCACCAACCTCTTCATACATGCCCTTTTGTTTCGAAGGCTTTTTAATGCGCCTTCAGCTATTGTTGTATTTATTTGATCGTGATAGCAGGTATTGGTCTACCAGGGCCTCTTTTATCCACAACTTTCGCATTATATATCTGTTTCGTCAATCTCCTTCACTCATCCTTACTAAAATAAATGATTACATTAAGTTACTACCTATACAACCTTGTATTATGTTCCTTGTACGAGTATACTACGATTCAAAAAGACAATGACGAAAATACTAATTGACAAATGCCAATGCTACTACTCTGTGCAAGATGTTCTAGAAAATTGAAGCCATCAAATCTACCGTAAAAGTTGTGAGATCCATGTAATACCAAGTCGGTTAGTCCTTATTTGATGGAACTTCTGTCTAAGTTATTACGTAATTTTATCACGTACCACGAACTCAAATATTTTGCATGCTTATGTTTAAGGATCTTATTTGGTTGTTTTTGTATATAATTGCCTCCGTGGTCTAGCGGTTAAGTCCGTGGATTTAGACTCGGAGGTACCGGGTTTGATTTATTTATTTTATTTATTTTTTATTTATTTATATATTTATCGCCATAGGATCCTATTGGAACACTCGGTTAAGTCAATTTTTCTTAATAACAACGCTAAACAAAATACCTGGCCAGATATGGTGATACAGTATGGCAAGGAACAGCCCCAATTTCCATTATTATTATTTTATTATTATTATCTCTATCTCTTCCACTTCTAAGCCTAATAATTATTATAATATATAATAATTTAGGTCTAGTTTGGTAGGTCTAAAGGTATTCGTCAGGTATTTTAATAAATATTACTTAAAATACTATATTCTAATTTAGATGTGTCAATAAACTATAACTAAATATATATGTGTAAAAAATGTCAATATAATTAATATATAATATGTCACAAATTTCTAAAAAAGCTATAAATAAATCCGCTGTAAAGGCTTCGTCAATCACCTAATTTAAACTTAAAAATCCTTAAAATTCCTGGTCGGGACACAAAAATATTTATTAATGTAAATAAAAATACATTTAATTAATATTTAATTTATTTGTTATATTTCTCGAGTTTGGTACGCTGGAGACATCGACGAGCTTGCCACTTGTCATGATTGGGCTAAGGTAAAGTTAGCTAAATGTGAATCCGCTTATTTATAAGCGTGTTTTCTGACCACCCCGAAAAGGAAACGGTCGTAATGATACTTTACTTTCAATTTTTTTTCATTAATAATATTAAGTTTAAGTGTCCAATATGTCTATCTTTCTTAAGATCATTTAGAAGGCAAATATGGCTGTAACACAATTTATATTACATACAAAATTATTTTTTTTAAATAAACAAACGATTTGATTTGATTTAATTATAATCTAATAATGCTAACAGGCGCGGTGGTGGCTCGGTTGTAAGAACGCGTTCCTTAAATCCTACAAAGGTCGGTTCAATCAAACCCACCCGACATGTACCAATGAGAAATGTACTTTTCTCACGTATATTTTCATATCATAGATTCACAACACCACCGTTCCCGTGCCTCGGAGAGCACGTTAAGCCGTCGGTCCCGGTTCCACTAATACCAACTTGTGGAATCGTTAATAAATTGTCAATAAAAATTGACATCATATCCTCGCCAAGCCGTCTGGCCAGCGTGGCGAGTGTAGGCCAAATTCTTCAGATATATGTTCTGGAACTTGCACACTGCAACAGTGGAGGTATAGGACGCTGTGTTCTAGGGGCTGTAATGATTAATGATGATTAAATGCTAACAACATCTTATAGTGACCATATCAAATTAAAAAAACTTTTATTTTTGGCTTGGCAATCGCACTAAGCAATCAAATTTATTATAATACATATTACTTGTGGGATACATTGCGTTTTCATTATACATTAATTGTTATTTGTTAGTGTTAAGAATGTAACGAGTGTGTAAACTCATAATAAATAAAATAGTGTGAAATTGGGTTTAAAACTGGGTATATGCAACTCCTTGTGACACAAAAGCATTGAGAACAAGTCAAAACAGATGTGAGGTTGATATTTTTAAGTATTGGTATTTGACTCTATTAGTCTGTTAAAAATAGACATGTACGGTCCGTTTTCGTAGAAATATCTAAATGTAAGTATGTAACACGTGTTTACTTTTACATAAGCTTATTGAGCACGTTAACAGAACAACAAAAGACTCAATCATTGACTTAATGTAGTGTTCCAGGCATCAAACAGAATACACTGTAGGCAGTCATTTAGATTAAATTAATTAAGTTTTAAAAGACTTTATAAGTAAAAAAATAAAGTAATATATTGTTGTTAAGCTATTTACATTTCAGTTTTGACATTATATACATTCCTTGCCTTAAGTACATCGGCGAGCTTGGCACTTGCAATAGTAAAGTTGGCTAAATGTGAATCCGATAAATTGTAAAATAAAAAAGAGGTTTTTGACCACCCAGGAAGGAAAACGGTTGTGATGATACTTTACTTTTTACTTAAGTTTTGCGTAGTAATAAATAAGACTAAATTCCCAGTGGTTACATTAGGTCAACTACTATATCCAAACGTTTGCTTTGTTCGTCTGTTTGCAAACTTCAAAGCAACACGTAACGTCACCGACAGCTAAATATTTTGATCGTATTTTGAATCTTAATCGGTTAATGGTTGTTAAAAAACCTTCATGTTGACGTAGGGTAACATGTACGTAATATAGGTGCCATTTATCTACACGGAGTGACTTTGTATGGTCTTATGCTAGATTATATTAATAGAAACAATTTCCCTAGGAAACCATATGTCAAAATATTGGCTTCTTCATACAAACTGGAAATTATAAAATAGACAATTAGAAGAAGCCAAAAATTGACATTTCCGACACATAGTTTCTTAGGAAAATGAGAATGCCCATTTTTCTTAGAGAAATGGGCCCAATAAAATGTTCTTGTGTCATAATGATTTATTTTTTATATCATAGTTAATATATTGTGATTTCATAATCTGTAATTAATTTTATTTATTTTACCCTAGCATAACTACAATTGATAAATACTTTTTTACCCTAATAATAAAAATAGTTTCTATCCCGCCAATTTAAAATTCAGTGTTTTATCTGTAATAAAGTACCTGATCATAATAAAGAACCTAATCGTATAATCGTAATCAATTTACTATTTAATTAAATAATGTTTTAATGCTGGGGTAAAAGAGATGTTTTAATTAAATTTAAAAAAAAAACACAATTAATTGTTATGATTATTCAATTGCATTGAGTTGAGGCACGCTGCAAAAAATTTGGGGCCTGGTTTTGGGCAATCTCTATTGTTTGTAGGTATTTATCAATAGAATCACATATTAGTATAATATACTATTATTCCCCCTTATACCCTCATTTTGAATCATGCTGAGAACGCTTGGAATAAATATGATACTAATAATAAAACATCATGATTTGGATGCTTTTCACAAAGTTTTGACAATACAATTTATGCATGTCTCGGAATGGCTATAAGTGAGCTTCTTTTCGTGTCTTGGAACAAGGGATATGTCTGTCACTAAATTAAACAAAGCTTATTTATCAACGCGGTGGTGCCGAGTTCGATTTCTGGGCGAGATATTTAAAAAAAGTATATTTCTTGAGTCTGGTACGCTAGAGACATCGACAAGCTTGCAACTTGTCATGGTGGGTCTGGTAAAGTTAGCAAAATGTGGAACAGAAACTGAGGTTTCTAACCACTGCAAGTTTAAAAAAAAAAGGGTTTTGTACTCGTAGTATAGGCACGAAGGAGAGACAGCACACATTCTTCTCTCACATATGGACGATTAGGTACCTATTATTTCAATATACATTTTTTTAAATATTAAAGCCACTATTTTAAGATGTGTGTTTCACTATGTGGCGTAGTAAATTGCATAACTTAAGTGCTATTAATCATCACGATAGACTAATTTCCTTATTTTTTTAGCTTTCGCGGAAGTTTTGGCTCCGTGCCCGGCTGCTGGACTAGTCCACAAAAGTTGTTTACAAAATAAATATCAAGTTTTCTAGTTCATCCTCAACTATTGTTAGTATCCTAAGTAGACATTAAATATATATGTATAACACAAGAAGGGGCAAGAATTAAAGCTAGGTCAAATATCTCAGAATTAATTAAACACAAACAGTCCATTGCCAGTTATGGTCGTGTTCTGTATGTGTCACAATGTGCCGACCTGTATTTTCATATATTTTTGAGCCTTGGTCTTTGACTCTATTAGTCAAATTATTAGTATATACTCGTATGTATATGTAAGTAGGGGCAAGAAGTATGAGAATTAAAGCTAAGTTAATTATATAAAATTGGTCTATGACCTATTGCCGATTATGGTCGTGTTCTGTGTGTGTCACAATGTGCCGACTTGGTATTATGTTTCTGTTCTTCTTAGAAAATAACAGAAGTTAGAATGAAAAGAAAGCGGCTGAATAATTTTGAAGGAACAAAAAGTAAGTCCGTCTAAAGCGTACAGATATAGTGCATAATGTATTTCTCTATACTCGGGTCTTATTCGGAAGTCATGCACCCGAAGTGTCAATCAATTATTGTATTAAATGAGTGATATTTTCATATCCATTAATATGGAACTTATTATTTAGTGTCAAATGTCAAAAAGGTACTGAGGCTAATTAAGAGAGTACGATAAATACGAACTTTTCCGATAAAATACGACGAAAAACCATTATGGACTATATCTGTAAGTTGTTACCAAAAGACGCTTAGCCAAATTTCATCAACATCGGTTTAGTAATATATTACATACAAACAGACAGACAGCTTCTTACATAATATTAGTATAGATACTTTAAAACTTGTTAATAGCCATATTTTCATTTATAATTGTTTCAGTTGTTTTTTGTAAGGCAATGAGTTTTCCTTAAATAAAATAAAATTCACATAAAAAATAAGGTGGGAAAAACCTTTCCTCTCGTCTTCAAACTTACTAAAGGAAACAAATAACTGACCTTCATAGTATGGGTTCATTTATGAAATCATAACCCTTTCTAAACCTTGACATTTGAATAACGCCCTTTGATATGAATCATATCAGAGACCTATACAGTGGTAGGTACAAATCAAAGACATTTAATATACAACAAGATTGGACAAGAAGCCAAACGGTATGAGAATCAAAGCTAGGACAATCGTCTCAGAACTAATTAGTCTATGACAGTGTATTCCGGTTATAGTTATTTGAGAGATGTTTTATTATATGTACATATCTTTACGCCAAATCCCTTGCAGGGTAGGCAGAGACGATTGAGCGCACATCGACATCATATATAAAAACTACATAAATAAGTTATACTATTTATATAATACATAAATATAAATTTAGGTACTACGTACTATATGATTACTGATGATGTAGGGCAACAATAAGCAATAATCAATCAACATTTTTTACCCAAAAAGTGTGTGTAAACTTATCTTTTAAATATAGCTCTGTCTCGGTAGGTCATTCCAAAGGCTTGCCACCACAACTACAAACGACTTCGACATAAAAGCGGTGTGGTAAGAGGGGATAGCAAAAGTAGTATTTAAGGAAGAGCGTATTCTGTAATGATGCGAATCACGCAAAGTGAAGATGTCTTTAAGTATTCACGATTTTAATAATTATTTTGATATTTCCTGATTATACGAGTATATATATATATGCTAGACAAATCGACGAGCTTTCCACTTGTCATGATGGGCTTATAGTGAAGCTGGCTAAATGTGAAAACGGTTTTTTTTTAAACGGTCGTGATGAATATTTACTTTTTTGTTTTTTGCTGCATGTGGCAAACGCGCGCGGCCGTTACTTCAGAGTCTTGTTTTCGAACTGTCACTGTTGACGCCCACAATGCTCGCCAGAGGTCGCGGCGCCGTGGACGTAGGAATCAAAATCAGCCACAACAGTCCTGTCCTTTTAAATTGATTGTGTTGTTTCACGGACTATATGCCGACCTGCATGCTACAGTTTAACACAAAAGACTTCTTTGACAAGAGAAAAAGAACAAAGTAATATAATATCACAAAAATAATGTTTATATGAAAATAACAACCAACGTCCGCTCTATCTTATGATCTCTTTGGTACTAACGGATGCGATAACAAACAGGATTCGGGATAACATCTCGTTCCACTCTATTATCATGACTACCCTGAACCCTGTATGTAATAGGGCCAGACGAATTAAATGACAAATTATTTACTTCAGCGGCTTCAAAGATAGCTTCATTTGCGTTTAAACTTAGACATAGGAATATAGCTCTAGCACGAAGAAAGTGTAAATGTTCCTGTAATCCAATTAAAATGTTAACTTCTCAATTAACTCGCAGCTATATTCGCTCAGGTATGGTTGGTTGTGGTTGACACAAAAATTTAAAGAGCTAAAATTACGATTAATATTGCTTTTTTAAATACAGTCAGACAGACAATGAGGTCGGGACAGGCCCGGATGGATAATGGTCTGGGTTAGAGATGGGGACGTTCCCCCGTTTTCTCCGACAGGATCTCTCAAAACCACCCGGTTACCTGCTGAGATCCTGGTAATTTATGCACTGTTGGTCGAGGGCGCCGTTACTGATGTAAAAGCGTGTGGCTCACGAACCCAGGGCGTATAGGTTCGACAACTTCAGCTCTCCTTCTGGAGCACCTCTCTAGAAAGTGGGGGGCCGAACGCAAAACGGAGCGAAATTCTAGAGTTGCTTGAAGTGTTTGTTGTCACCCCGATAAAACATACGTCTAGTCAGACCGACGACAAACTCCTCAATAGTAGGCCCTCCACATCTCGAGCTACGACGGAATTATGCACGAACCACAGCGCTCGGTAGACCACTCTGAGCGATATGTTCTGCTGCCTTTGAATTTTGTCCCTGTTGGTCTTGACCAGAAGGTGGTGCCAGGCTGGCGCAGCATAGGTGAGACGTGAGCGGATGAACATCTTGTACCGGACCTTCAACCTGAGCGGCAAGCTGAATTTAAATAGAGTCCGGAGCACCACTCATGTGCTAATGGCCTAGGTTTATAACTGGAACTAAAAGTGACAGCACCGCTGTCTTTTAAATTTACAGAAGTGATTTAGGGTTGCTTAATAGATACATATATTATTTGTATTCAATATGCAGTTTTATTATTAATTGTATAAGTTTTATTTTGAAGGACCGGTCTTCTGGTACAATCAACGACATTTTTAACTTCGTTACATTAACAGAGACTTCATTTTCGTGCAACTCAGCTCTAAAGGACACTTGTACAACTAAATATATTATTAAAATAATTAAGACTTTATGTAAACGTTACGACTCCAAACGACTTATTTTGTAAAACAATATTGACTTGTTGTGTCCACTATTAACTTTTTGTTTTACTATACACACCAAAATTATTTTAGGTTTACATTACCGGGAAGTAGATAAATATTATATTGGTTAAATATAGGGAATAAAATAATTCCATTGGTATCATTTTGAAATGCTACACAAGCGCCACGGTTTTCGGAATCGAGTGGTAGTCCTTAGTTTATTTATCTCTTAGTTTTATTTATTTTAATAATTATTATGTATCATGTAATAAATTAAAAAATGATTTATTTTTGAGTTGGTAGAAAAAATATATGTGATTAAACCAAATTACGCGTAGTATCCATAGCGAAGTCGATACAACACGATCCTAATGTTTAATTGGATCATATACATCCGAGCTGTCAATTTGTAGGTCCGTTATAGTACGAGATCCGTATAAGTCCTTCAATCGATCGGTTATTCTAATGAAATCAAGTTGTTATATCCTAAAATACGTTTAACAAAACCGGCAGTGATGGCTTGCTTAATGAAATATGTTCAAGGCTGTAACTTATTTATTTTATTTATTAATAAATATCAACTTTCGCTCATAGTGGGTTGCGTTAATGTAAACCAGTTGGTTACTATAGAATGTTCTGTCCGTTGTGGTTGGGGAAATCCAAGGTTATCACCTGCAATTACCTTCGTATGAAATTGACTGCACTTAGACATTATGATGTACCGATAATTGTTATCTGATCGGAACATGCAAGTCATTCAATGATCTACTAGTTCAGAGAATAGGAGCACGTGACGTCATTGCCCGTTTCCTTGAGTTTTCTGCTAAGAATGTGATGTTACGTGGAAGAAAAGATACTGGGTTCCAGTCAGTTCCAGTAAGCAAATAAAAAACCTTCATTTGGCCAAGGGTCACATGTTTAGATTAAGCTGTTGTCCTTCTGCTAACAGCTTACTCGTTGGACCGCTTTATCTTCCACTAGCAGGAGTAGAATCATTTAAAATAATTTAGATAATGACTTATCAAAAATGTCTGTAGTAGGTTTAGGTTAATAAAGATGTTGACTTTGACTATGAGACGTCTGTGTCTGCGACAGACGTGTTTTTTTTATACTGTGCAACGTGCGCCCACCTGATGGTTAGCGACGCGAGGTCCAAGAATGAAAGTAACTGACGTCAGCCACTAACTATCACTCTATATTGGTTATACATAAAATAAAATAAAAGTTTAAATGCGAGAAAAACCAAGGTACTAGTGTTTGAAAGAAGAAGGATGACAACCTTGACGATAAAGATTGATGATGAAACGCTAGAACAGGTAAATGAAATTATATATCTGGGCAGTGTTTTCACTGCGGATGGGAAGTATGATAGGGATGTTGAAAGAAGAGTGAACGCGGGAAATAGTGTTAATGGGGCCCTGGGGTCACTGATCGCCAGTCGAAATGTCAGTGATAAAGCTCGACTCGCCATACACAATGCCATGCTAATACCAACACTTATGTATGGAAGCGAGACGTGGATATGTCAGAATACGCATGAGAGTAGAGTTAATGCAGTAGAAATGAGGTCTTTACGTCGGATATGCGGTGTAACTTTGATGGACCGTATACGTAATAACGAAATACGCAAAAGGGTAGGTATAAAAGAAAGCATAGGTACAAAAATAAAGAAAGGCATGCTCCGATGGTTCGGGCATGTCGAAAGGATGAGCGAAGAGAGATTGACGAACCAGATATATAATGCGAAAGTTGTGGGTAAAAGAGGCCCTGGCAGACCAAGACTTGCCTATCATGATCAAATAAATAAAACATTAGCTGAAGGTGAATTAAAAAGCCATCGAAACAAGAGGGCATGTATGAAGAGGTTGATGAATGTCGAAGAGGCGAAAGAGGTATGTCGTGATCGTGACAAGTGGCGCTCAATTGTCTCTGCCTACCCCGCAAGGGATTTGGCGTGAAGATATGTATGTATGTATTTAAAATAAAAGTAAAGTATCATCACGACCATTTCGGGGTGGTCAGAAACCACACTTATAAATAAGCGGATTCACATTTAGCCAACTTTACTATAGGCCAATCATGACAAGTGGCAAGCTCGTCGATGTCTCCAGCGTACTCGAGAAATATGTTTTTATTTACATTAATAAATATTTTTGTGTCCCGACCAGGAATCGAACCCGGTACCTCCGAGTCTAAATCCACGGACATAACCTGCTGCATCCGCTTATTACATATCTCAGTCACAAAGGTTAGTTGGTAGAAAATGCATTTACGGCATTAAGCTTGCATATGTACCTGCACTTGTTTTGGTTTTGTACAATAAAGAATTTATTATTGTTATTATAACCGCTAGGCCACGGAGGCAGTTATATAATATATTTTATTATAAAATAAAATAAATAAATTTAATACTTATGTGTGTCTGTTTTATTAATCTAGATATGCATACATTTCTTCACGGCAAATCTCTTGCTGGGTAGGCAGAGACAATTGAGCGCCACTTGTCACGGTCTTATCGATGGCTTTTCAACGCACCTTCAGCTATTGTTTTATTTTTTTGGTAGCAATATGTGAGTTTTGGTCTGCCAGGGCCTCTTTTACTCTAGATATGACTAAGAAGAATCACCATTAAACATTTGTTACAAAAATATGATCTCATTTCGACGCTTTGAATTCTTATAGGAAGATTCTCACATTATTTTTAATAAATCAACATAAATATTTACCTAGTCAAGATTTAACTGTTCAAGAAGTGCGCAAAGCGGTGGTTGTTAGAACGCTAACCTTCAATCTGAAGTTCGCGGTTTGACCCCCCGCATGTACCAATGAGAATTATACTTTCCTATTATATCTTATTACATATTACTACATACAATATTATACTAACATAAGTTATTTTGAGCTATTTAAATAATGTGAGAATACATTTTGTTAAACCTAGGACGTAGTTACGCAAAAATGATCCAGTACGTTAATTTTAAGTTAAAGCCATTGAAGTGTACATACTCACATGTATGTGCCCAGTGCCTCAGGAGGGCAAGGCAAATATAAAAAGTAAATGTCCTCTTTTTACTAATATAGAATAAGCAAACACTATGTTACTAACCCCTATGGATACTATTCCGAAATAAACGCATTTTATTTTATTTATTATTTATTTAAACTTAGATTAGTCCAACATTTGATACATTTAGAAATGTCAATACAGGTATTTTTAACTGGGTCGTTTGTGATATTAAAAAATTCCTAAGGACTTCATTGGCATTCATAATTAAAATTCAGAAAAAAAAAGGTTTTTATCCTTTTCGCGTACAGCACAGAGCACGGAATCCACGCGCGCCAGAGTGGGCAGCACAATAATTCACATTTTGTTAAACCTAGGACGTAGTTACGCAAAAATGATCCAATACGTTAATTTTAAGTTAAACCCATTGAAGTTTAAACTTAGATTAGTCCAACATTTGATACATTTAGAAATGTCAATACAGGTATTTTTAACTGGGTCGTTTTTGATATTAAAGGACCTGATTGGCATTCCTAATTCAATTTCAGAAAAAAATAGGTTTTTTCGCGTACAGCACATACTCGTAGCACGGAATCCACGGCGCCGAAGTGGGCAGCGCGCGGCTATTCTGTGTTCTGTGGCGTATAGTTACAGAATACTGTGTACAGTTTACGATTGGATGCTTGTCGTATTTCTACTGGTAGTTTGTTCCACAGGTGCACGCGACAACAATAAACGAGTTGGACAGAAATTCTGAATTATTTGATACATTTAGAATATGTCAATAGCGGTATTTTTATCTGGGTCGTTTTTGATATTAAAAATAACACCTATTGTGGTTTTCCTTTTTCTTTTTCCGTGGTCTAGCGCATAAGTCCGTGGATATAGAGGTACTGGTCGGGACACAATAATATTTATTAATTTAAATAAATAAATTATTTTTTAATTTATTTGTGATATTTCCCAACTTTGGTACGCTAGAGACATCGACGACCTTGCCACATGTCATGATTGGCCTGTAGTAAAATTGGCTAAATGTAAATCCGCTTTTTTATAAGCGTGGTTGTTGACCATCCCGGAAGGGATACGGTCGGGATGATACTTTAATCCTTTTTGCGTAAACTACATATGTCCAGTTTACGATTGGATGCTTGTCGGATTTCTACTGGCAGTTTGTTCAATTCAGAATTCCAATAGGTAGGCAGTTATGATCGAATTAAAACCCTTATGATGTAGGTACCATACGATTCCTAATCTATTGACTTGAGTCTATTGACCAAACATCTAAACGGACGCGTCTAATTATTTAGCACATTGCACTCATTATCGATTATGGCATCCAGCGTTCGGGATTTTAATCATGATAAAAAACACCGATCCTCTGTAGGTATATAATTCCGGAAAAGCTTGTATTCCTATTATTGTTTTGCCTTCTAGGTGCATATTTTTCCAATTACCTATTACCTGCCTAGAATATTAATACTTTGATTTGCAAGTCCTTCCTCTTCTTTATACCTTCCCAAGGCAAGGTGAGGACGTTGCAATCGTTCCACTTATTTTATTCAAGATAAAATAACTACTACGACCCATCATGACAAGTGGCAAGTCTGTCTCTACTAGCATACCAAAATCGAGAATTATCATAAATAAATTATTGTGTACCAACCAGGAATCGAACCCAGTCTAAATCCACGGACTTAACCGCTAGACCACGGAGGCAGCTTAAAATATAAACACTAAGTAACTAAATTAGGTTTTTTTTCAGGTTTATATTTTTTTTTAAACAGTAATGAATTTCACTTCTACCCTCATTTATGTCAGTTTAATGAAATAAAAACTGTTATTGTGCTAACCTTCGCTTTATTACTGCTCTTGAATAAGCAACCGAAACAAAATTAAATTTTCGACCTTTTTCTTGTACCTAATACAAGGCTCCTTTATTAAATAGTATCCCTACTACCAGGTTTATGAGTATGTACTTCGTTTACATGTTACCTTTATATTAGTTTTTTCATCAGATTTCGTAAATCTTGTTTCAAGCGGTACCTATTATTTTTATATAAATATCACCATGGAAAGCTTACAATATTAGTTCTCCTTGAAAGTAAAAATTGGCATTTGACATCAATGCAACAACAGATATCTCTCGAAATCGTACACGAAACTCTAGAAATATCACAAATAAATTTACCCGGAAATCGAACTCGGTACCTTCGCGTCTAAATCCACTTACTTAACCGCTAGACCACTGAGGCAGTTTAATTACTTAACTTAAATTAATAACGCAGTTATTTTTAAATATATTGTGTTTGTCCTTTAATTAAGCTAAGAAATAAAAACACTGAACAATATTAATAAAGTAATTCTTTATTGTGCACTTTGCATAACATAAACAATATTTATTTTATTACTTATTAATAATTTTGGCATATAAAATGCTTACGACTTTCTCACCTACGATTAAAACGCAAAACTGATAACGTAAAATAAGTACCATGTCGCATCTACGCGCTTTATCTTCTATGCAAGTTTCGCATTCTGCCCGAAAATTTAAACATGGTCTCTCTAAAAATCTACATAAATTGAAAAACACATTGATTATGAAGTTTATGTAGGTAATTGATTTAATTTAATTAATTAATTTAAGGAGCGAAAATGTTGTGGTGACTTAAAATGTATTAGATTTTACAGTTGCAGCTTTGAGGTTTATGGTTTCACATAATACCTATTACCTACCAAGTGTAAATAATACATGTCTTTTCATGCTAATATACCTACTACCTACATTGTGGTATCCTTAGTGTCGAAATACTCGTAAATACGACCTGTGACTAAATTGGGTAAATAATTCAATAACGTATATAAAATATTATAGTCTATTTTATTTATTATCCCTTCCTTGTGTCAATAATGGGCTGTAAGCTATGCTGATTAAAATCTTTACGATTATTAAATATATGATTACAACTATAAGGTGTGGAGCCTATATATAAACCTCATTGCTAGCAGGTAAATAATTAGGTGTAAGTACCCATATCAATAAAGTAGGAACATAAGCAAGTAATAGAATAAATCTTTAAAGTATAAATCGTAAATAAACCTCAGACTGTAAAGAGAAAGGAAAGGAGGCTAAACATTTTTTATTCATCTTTCAACAGGAATAATAGACAAGCACGTAAAACAAGAAGTGCTATATTCACTCTTGTACATTTGCTTGCGGCTGCTATTGTCCTGTCTCTTTCTAACGTTACAACCGAGTCGAGAGAAGTGGAGAAAACATTTTGGCGGCAAGCAAGCTCCTCGTTAGACTTCGGCAGACTTCGAGCGTGTCCGCCAGCCAGTTCCGAGCATTCGCCTGTGTAGTGTGTGTGTATTCGTGTTATTCGCCGAGTAGCCGGCCGGTGATCGGGACGTGCTGTGTCTTTTCTTTCATTACACTGATTATTTTGGCGAATCAGACTTTATAAACAAAAGATTGTATCTATCTGAAAAAAAAAATATTTAGTAGTAACTTATAGTACCTATATTACCAATAATTAGTATAATATTTTATTTTGCTTAAAAAATATGATATTTAGCAATATCAAGTAGACCGGCTGATGTGATTTTCGCGGAGTGACATAAATTGTATTAGTGCTAACTGGGATTGCATTTGTGTTTTTTTTAGATATGTACTAGGTATTAATGTGATTATAGAATATTATGAATAAATAATTGCCGAACTATTATTAACTAAGTGACTTAAAGTGGATCAAGTAAGAATGAATTTGCCGATGCACCGAAGACGCAGAGATGTCATCGGTTTAATAAAACTGTCCACATCATCGTTTCCTTGAAGATTTTAACGCAAGAACAGAGTTAAAACAAATACAAAGTAAGTACTTACCTACATAGGTACCATAATAATTTTAGTAGGCTTATTTTTTATTATGTTGCTCCTAAATTGCAGTATGTATTGTTTATCTTTAGATTACGCCTAGGTTGAACCAATTACCTACATACTTTCTAAAGAATAAATTATCATAAAAAATACCAATTTCACTTATTCAACAATATCACTTATCGTAAGTACAGAAAATGTAGATACCTATTTAGTTTTGTAGATTTTTGTTTGCTTAATTTTTTTATTAGGCAGAGGGTAACCTACCTATCTTATGCTATAAGGTTGGTTTGCCAACAATTTTACATACTTGTAGGTATCTATTG
Source organism: Tinea semifulvella (assembly GCA_910589645.1). NCBI lineage: Eukaryota > Metazoa > Arthropoda > Insecta > Lepidoptera > Tineidae > Tinea > Tinea semifulvella. The sequence goes on from OU342585.1 coordinate 13,692,872, forward strand.
TGTTTCACCTGTTGAGCTTTCGTCAGTAGTATTCGGGAAAAAGTGGGTTAACTTGGAAACTTTCAATTTATATTATGTTTATTATTAACAACTATTATTCTAATTTATCATCTTTAAACCTACCAAAAATACTTTTTAAAAATTAAAAATATATAAGTGTGCTTGCGTTCCCTGCTTAGTCTACTGTGACATAGCTTGCTATGCTTTACCATTTCTAGTCTATTTCGAAGTTACCTACATATTTATTATTGTATTATTTTTATATACCACTTACTTTCCATTATATTCTGTAAATAAATTTCTTCTAACATTTGATTTGTTTTTTTTATTATTTTTCTTATTAACCAGGTAATCTCATAAAAAATCGTAATAAATAAGTATTTAAAAAATGCTTTGCATAACGTTCTAAAACATTTTGTGAATTACTACCTACAAGTTTACACAAGAACGCGTCGACAAGACCCTTATCAAAGGAACCATTCAAGTATTCAGTGGGTTACTTTATTAAGTACCTAGACCTACATTGGTCTATGTCTACATTTAGTTACCTTTTAAGTTACTTCCTGAACTACTACCAATCAGGAAGATATGTATGATATACACTCAATAGGATTATACTATTTCCTTGGTATTTAACTACATGTCATGGTGATAAAATATATAATACTTAGTGCGATCTGAATTGTTGCAATGAGCAGAGCAACAAAGCTATTATCAAAACTAAAATCTACAGTCAATCAACACAGTCAGCACAAGTAAAAGACAATTTTCTTAGCACTTCATTCCATTGGATACAACCGTTTTAGGTCCATCGTGTGAGGGAAAAAAAAAGATGATCAAAAGTTTGGTCTTGCGACTGGGCTGGTTACGAACGGTTGTGTTGTTTTATTTTACGGGCATGTTGAAAGGATGAGCGATGAAAGATTGACGAACCAGATATATAATGCGAAAGTTGTGGGTAAAAGAGACCCTGGCAGACCGAGACTCACATATCACGATCAAATAAATAAAACACTGACTGAAGGTGCATTAAAAAGTCTTCGTAACCAAAGGGCATGTATGAAGAGGTTAATGAATGTCGACGAAGCGAAAGAGGTATGTCGTGATCGTGTCAAATGGCGCTCAATTGTCTCTGCCTACCCCGCAAGGGATCTGGCGTGAAGATATGTATGTATGTGTTATTGTACCAGTAACTGTACACCATATTTGCAGGACAAACCATTTTAAAATTGACATACTTACAACATATTTTTTTGAACAAAGAAGAAAAAAAGTCTTATTATAGATTTATTCTTAAAATAAATAAATCTTCGCGAACAGTTCGTTAAGCTGACCACGAGGCAAAGTCGACTAAGAATGTCGTACAGTAAAAATAAACTGTCGTTTACTATGCCAGTTAATTACATATACTCGTATATCTAAATAGAATAGAAACTATACAATAGTAACATTATATTATGATCAAAGCATAAGAAGTTATGAGCCAGTTTCTCGAACGCATTTTTGGTACTTAATACGTTGGTACTAAATTAACAGTTTAATTTTTACTTAAGTAATAATTAAGTACCAAAAATACGTTCGAGAAACTGGCTGTATGAATCATAGAGCTGCCAATCATACGTAAACTCACAGGCTACATAATGCTGGAATAAATTATTGCGGATTATCCGTCAGTATAATAATTATAGATACATTTGAGAAAGATACTACACACATCAAAAGTGTCTAGGGATCAACATATATTTTTGCAATAACTTTTCTCCTGATTGATATTCATTAAAATTTTCTTTAAGGATTGATCAAATAAAATGTTTTCGTTTGTCTACAGTAACGATAAACCAAGTCACCTTTGCATTAGTAAAAAAAATTGCCATTTTCCTAATAAAGGGATTTTTGACATTTGAACCACTAACATTAAAGTTCGAAAAAAAGACTGAAATAACAGTTTTTTTTTTAATTTTATTGGGTAACTTAAACAATTAATAATCCGTGTTTCTACCGCGAACACTAACAACACAAGAACATCGGTTTGGCATACTCAAAATGAGTTCATCCAAATCACGCTGTGGAATGGCCGCCCATGTTCGTTGCAACAACAAAAAAAGGTCTTCTTGCGACTGGATACCCTCCATATTCGGCAGAGCTCTTCTCTGAAGAATATCCCATGCATGCTCAATCGGGTTCAAGTCTGGCGACTGAGCAGGCCAGGGCAGGACATTGATGTTAGCTGCGGCGAGAGTCTGTCTTACAACTCTTGCGGTGTGCGGTCGTGCATTATCATGCATTAACTGAAATAAGGGACCGATATGCACTTGTAGAGGAACGATGACGTCTGATACAACCGTCTCAGCATAAATTTGAGCGTTGAGGTTGCCTCTGATCCAAATCAACTCAGTTCTTCCGCCGATCGAAATACCCGCCCATACCATGATGGTTCCACCACTATAAGGATGGACTTCCTGGCAGGATTTTAATCGCTGTTGGCGTCCAGGGGTTCTCCAGTGTCGTATACGTCTTGTATCCGGCCTCATACCAAAACGAGACTCATCAGAAAAGCACACGAAACGCCATTGTTCTTCTGTCCAATTTCTGTGTTCAAGAGCCCATTGATATCGAGTCCTACGATTGTGCATTGCTATAGGTGGTACCCGTAGCGGTCTTCGGGAATGAAGGTTCACTTCATGCAAGCGGTTTCTGACTGTTTGGTCGCTAATTAAGTTCCCTGAAGAGCGATGAAGGCTCACGGCTAACATCATGGCGGTTATTGTTGGAGTTCTTCGAGCTGTGATTTGAATGTATCGGTCTTGTCTCCGTGTGGTGCAGCGATACCGTCCTCCATGGCGCTCAGCCACGGTACCAGTGGTTCGGTAACGTGTCCAAAGTCGACTGATAACACTCTGACTTGTATTCAGAGCTAAAGCCACAGTACGTTGCCGGGAACCAGCTTCTATCATTCCCACGGCTCTGATCATTTCTTCCCTGCTTAAATGACGTCGCCGCTCCATAATAACGTTGGTTTTAATCAGTAGTAGGGAAACAGTAGCACTAATAATGTCTTCAATGCGTCTTATGTTTTTATAGGGAAAATATTGACAGCTGATTTTCATCTTTTACTCGAATTTGATTGACAGTTCCTGTTTTAAATTATGAAATGCACCAAAAAGGATCCATATAAATTTATAAAATCATAAATTTATTACAAAGCCACATCTCAATCACAAGAAATCCGCATAAACATGCTTGATCCCTAGACTTTTTTGATGTGTGTAGTTACCCAGATGAAACTAAAAAAGCCAATTTGATTATTTTTATCCGCATAGCATGGCCAATCTTACTGCCATCTGAAAAAAGAGTTTACGTGGTTCAATGCAAATAAAGTACATTTTGCTGTGTCATTTTATAATATACTCGTACCATAGAATTTAATGAATATTTCATTGCCGCTTTAAAATATTGTAGGTATATTGACAATAGCATAAAACCTGGTTTAATAGTTTTTACTTAAAAAAACACACTTCTGGCTGTCGGCTTGGTCATTAATTTGTCACAAAATTGGAAACAAAACTATAGTTTTAACTTAAAAACTAAACCGGGGCGCGGCGTGTTATCTGCAAAGTTCAAGGACACTTCAGTGATTAATAATGTCGAAAGAACAAATCTTAACAGTAATGCAACACTATAGAAAAGAGATAAAAATAAACCAGGTAAAATATGCATTCAATGCCCGACAGTTCCTTATTGAAATCAATTTATTATATTCCTAAAAGGGTACGATGACGAGGATCTTCATACAATACGACAAGGATCCATTTCACAAGGGAACCATAATGCCCACAAAAGTACATGTCGTTTTACTCCAGTTATGGATAATATTAAAGGTCACAGCAGTAAATATACAACAAAACACATTGTGGTTACTGTCGAGAATATCAGAAGCGACGTTTTGAACGTGACCCTGATACCATTAATAAAAGAAGGAAACATTTATTTACTGAAATACATTAGCATTCTGCACGAAATATCTTCCAAGTAACTTGTAATTTGTACTCCGCCTACGAGAGTGAAGTAAAAAGGATCTATTTGATCAAATTTATATTTGTTGGATTAGAAGAGATCGTTGGAAATCTTTAACACTATTAACTTCTAATCAATCTATCTTTACATTTATTCGAAGTAGGTAATTAGATACAAAAATATTAAAATAAAATTGACTGAAAAACTAATTATAAAGAAAACTAAAACTAAAAATACCTATGAAATTAAAGCTATTCTACAAAATAAACTAAGGGCTTACGACCAGGGAGGGTACCTAAAACGCTCGCCGCATTTCCTCGTTGAATTATTATGGACATATTCTGTTTTAGGTAGTTATGGCATTTGGGATCGCCACACTCTTGGAAAATTCGTTTACCCAGCTCTTTTATGAATTTGTGGGTATTAATATAATATGAGTATATACCCCCATTGTTTCAACCCCAAATGCCACAAAGTTATAATTTTGTTTAATGCTATTGTATTTGATGTGCTTTCTAAATTCGGCTGTATGAGCAGCCGAACCGGCCTTTTTTGATGTAGAGGAAATGTAGAGGAAATCTTTACATTTGTAAAGATATTACAATATACCTATAATATGTTCAAATATATGGAGACTGCTGATTTGAGACTTATTTGGAGTACCGTCAACTTTATTAGTTCAACTCATATCAACATTATTAGATCGTTATAATAGGGCAATTTCCAATTCTGGCAAAACATTGTAATTGGATGACTTTATTAAATTGACTCTTGTTAAGGATCTTAAATTATATATAAGTATTATTATGGTTACGAAACGACAAATAACCGCAGGTATAAAAAGTGAACATTTATTATTGGATATTGATTTACTCCTATTAACATTACACGGATTTAATCTTTTAGTGATAGTGCACTTAAGTGTACACGACTAAATTGCTTCCAGTCACCATGTGGGGTCTTTTTCTCTGTTACAAAGATTAAAGAAAATAGTATTGGTATTACGTAGTTATTTTGTTTCGTGAGAAGGATTAAAAAAAAACACTTTTTTACTTGAGTTTTTTTATGTTTAGTATTACCTAATAATGTTATTCCTCCATTAATTGCACGCTATCTTAAAATTAGACACAACAATTTTTAAGTAACCAAAATTAGTGTTACGTTGCAATGTTGTTCCAGTTCACCAGCATTTCCTCTGTCGCGCAGTGTTGCGAACTAACGCGCTTCAACACACTTATCAGAAGTTGGGTAACACAAGATTAACCGTTGAATTTTTCAAGCTGTTACATTCGCTCAAGAAACTTTCTTGGACCAACACTCTTGATTACAGTTTGTTTAATGTCCAGTGTTTGGGATTATGCAGTTTATGACATAGCCTTTTTCCGTTTGTGTGTTTAAGGCGCGGATCCACGTCCGTAGTATCACAGCACTTCTCTAAACGTCTAAACCTAATTAATAAACATTTTATACACAATTTCCTGTTGTATTATTTAAGAGTTTATTTGTATGGTAAGTTAACTATGTAAATCGATTTTAGGCAGCCCTGATGGCTATGATTATTATAATGATTTTGGCCACGATCAATAATAAAGAAATACATTTTCTTATGACGTTTGAAACTTGTTAATTAATTTGTTAGCACACGATTGTAGTCACTACGGGCGCGGGTCAGCACACGAAATATAAAGAAAAGTTGTTTTTCAGAGGTACAAAATACGATTTACGATCGCTAATATATATATATTATTAATATATTTTTATATTAGTCCCGTCTTCATTACTAAAATCCATTTTGATGAAATTTGGCTGAAATGATTCTTGGAACAGCAAAGTAAGGACAATCAGCAAGGACCTAATAATAAATAAAAGCTTTGATAAATTAGTCCAATTAATTAAAGGACGCTGTTTTATACGACGTTTTGTTGGGAACTTTCTAATCAGTTTCTAGTTACATCTAGCCATTAATCGAGTAATATTTTACAGGGATGGATACTGTTTCTAATTAGCAGGAAATATTATGCCTTGGATACTGTTACTATTTTACTAAAAGAAAAGAAAAATAAATTAGTTTTTTCATGGAAGTTAGGTTTGCCATTACTGTGGGATGCCACCCGTGTGGACACCCTGGGGCCTTCCCACCTGTCCTTGACCTCTTAGGACCCAGGCGCTGCTGCATTACAACCTCAAAGAGAACCTCAAACGGCGGAAATACACCTAGCTTATTGGGAGATGTGTTTTTGCTCCGTGGAGTTGAAACTCTCGGGCCGTGGGGACCAAGTGCACAGGAAAATTTCGAGGCGTTGTTAAAATAGCTTATCAACGCCTCGGGAGACAAAAGGACTAAGCAATTTTGGACCAAGGCATTGCCATTCAACGTGGCAAAAGTATCCTTGGCACTTTGCCCATTGGCAGCGATTTGGAGCAAATTTTTATTTAAAATAATTTCATTTTAAATTTCTATTGTTTTTTTTTTATTTTAGTTGTATTTTTATCTATTAAGTTTTTTTATATTTTTATTAGTACGCAGTTCATTAAAGCTCCCTATCGTATAAGTACATATATTCATATATACTTAACAACTACTTTTTCTATTTTGGAATCGTAATAATTGTTAATATAAAGCAGATTAATAGGGTAATTGACTATTGTAAAAAATTACCTACTCGTATAATAACACTGAATTTTGTTTTAATTTACAAAATCATTATTTTTTTAAATAAAATAAATATATTAAATAAACATTAGTCAGCGTGAGTGACGTCATTTAATAGTAAATATTGTAAACTGCCACGGAAGTAAATCTGCTTAATTTAAGTTGTTTTTTCCGAGTAGTTTTTTAGCACAAATTAAAAGAAAAAAATATAAATTGGAACCTACTTTTATAAAAGCAAATATTATGTTAGTATCGTTAATTACTTGTTTATTTACTATTAAGTGACGTCATCCGGCAGCTACTTGCAACTGCAGCGTTTTCGAACGAAAATTCCAACACGATATTTAAAAGTATTCGTAAGTAAATACAAATATATTAAAACACATTTGAAAAATTGACAATTGTAAGTATATCTAATTTATGTTTAGGTAGACTATTTTCAAAACCTCAGTTCGATATAGTGTGGTGTAGTTATTATAAGGATTTATTGCTAATCCATGTACTTCTCAAGAACTTGTTTAACAGTACTTAGTTTAAATATAAATAAAAACGCATTGCTAGATAAGTTGCGTGTAAAATTCTTCTAGTTTTAACGGGGTCATGGTCACGCAGCGCCTTGCGGCCAATTAAACCAATAAGCGATCAACAAACACATAGTATTATTATTATCTACTGTTAGCGAGTTTAAATATACGAAAACTAATTTTAGGGTTTCATTTACTTGGGGCGTGAAATACTCAGATTCGACGAATAATCGATGTGAATGTGGATCGGATTCGGTGTCGCTTCTAGTTCGTACAAATGTATGCAAGGAATGCGTCCTAAATTACACAGAAAGAAATAAATCTGCGCCACGTGTACCAACTAAATTTAAATAGACATCGAATCCTATCGACATCGGCATCGAATCCTAATCTTACATCGCTTCTATGTATTTAAGTGTTTTGTTGTTTTGAAAATTTGAAAAAATTTGCAGCTTTCCTTTAATTAGTATTTTATATTTTTATTACCATAGATTTTTTCTTTTTTATTTATACGGATGTCTTATATCGGTTATACATGATTATATCGGTTATTATTAACGGAATCATACAGTATTTGGTTGGGTATTATCGAGAATGGTGGATGGTGAGCGTATTATCGCGCAATAAAAAAAAAAGGGAGGCCTCCTTTTCTTAAACCAGCCTATGGTCGGTCGGAAGCCCGAGACACCATTCTTCTCACCTCTTACCCACACACGATGGACCCGGCACCCGCACGGTGAATCCATGGAATGCTTAGAAATTTGTCTTCCTCTCTTTCTTCTATTATTATATTTAATACTTTTCGGGGGTTTGTGATAATTTTGTTAATTACCTACTTTACTAAATGAAGATGAAATACCGTTCCAGTAGCGTTGAAACGCTGTAAACGCTTTACTTCGCTGTGCTTTTTTTTATGTGAGTCGAGCGACTGTTTGGATTGGCTTTAAGCGTTAGCGCTTTAAAGTTATTTGTTTCCAAGTCAAACACGGCCATAGTAGGCAAGTTAATTAAATTAGATATTTTAGTTATTAAATTATACAGTACACAAGTTTCTATAAGAAATAAAAATATGGCGCTAATATGAAGAAATAATCTCGGCATAAGTTTTTAATAATAGCCATTGTCAACGATACGAGTATATATGATAAATGATATCGATGACACTGATCGCTGTTATACTCTTCAAAAGATTTATCAAAATACAATCAGACAATACACGGTTATTATCATATACATAGTAGTTTATGATTGTAAACATATCACTTGAAAGTTTCGCGTAATAAAAATATTATTCTCTTGAATGTAATTAAAAGTTGTTTTACCAAATAAAACGCAGTGGCCTTTGAATCTGTTAATTCATTCATTCATCATTTCATTATTACAGACCTCCACTGCTGGAGATGGGCCTTCCAGAACAGACGGCTTGGCGAGGATATGATGTAAATTTTTAATTACAATTTATTAACGATTCCACAAGTTAGTATTAGTGAAACCGGGACCGACGGCTTAACGTGCTCTCCGAGGCACGGGAACGGTGGTTTTGTAAATGTATGACAAATGTACGCAAGAAAAGTGTGTTTCTCATTGGTACATGCCGGGGGGTGGGGGGGTGTTGAACCGACCTTTGTAGGATTTAAGGAACGCGTTCTTACAACCGAGTCACCACCTCTTCTGTCTGTTAATTAGCATACGGTAAATAATGCATTCCTGTGGCCCTATTCTGTTTCCTTATACACAAACATATATTGTCTGTGAACAAAATACGAGTAGTGGAGACATTTATTTACCGACAGTTTTACCGTTAAAAAACGAGAGCTTTAATCAAAATTACAAAATATATACAGAGAAAAATGTACTCATGAATTAATATAATTAAAACTACTTAAAGAGTAAAAAATAAATATAAAGATTAGGTTTACCTAATAAAAAAATAAACTATAAATAGTCCCAAGGAGGCTGGCAATATTTCGCCTCTGTATAGCAAAGCTAATACGTTGCCAGAAATATTTGCCAGCCTTCCTGTCTCCAGACGTTTGGCTGAGTGTCCCCGTGGGCCCATCGTCTCGACCCCAAACGGCGCAAATTCAAAACCTGTACCGAGGTTGGCGTAGTTGGCTTGAAGTTCTCAGCAGAAACCGCCACACTCCCCGCGTTTGACGATGTCGTCTGGATGTGTGATGGGGCTAATGTGTCTACACATGTCGCATCCCACATCAGGGACCTGCCAAGTTTCCACGGCCCAACGGTCATGCCGTCGGGTCTCTTGCCATCGCTCCGCGCAATCCAAGACGGTTCTAGGATCTCGGGTACACCAGCAGTGACACCTGCTAGGTGAACCTCTTATAAAACTATTAGGTGTCCGAAACAATAATGCAATGAAGAGTTATGCTAGTTTCTTCCTGCCAACACCTCGTAGTATCATGATAGTAATGGCATTAGTTAGTTTAACGGCATAAAGACTGATTTTATCGGCATGAATTTTAAAATCAGTTAACCGACGATTTTCCATTACATCAATTATCTATTTTTCTTATTGCACTCGAGAACCTGTTTGCACTATCGTTCGTTAGTTCTGTGATATATTGTGTCCTTTCTATTTCAGCTAATTTGAAAAGTTATATCTGTTACTTTGGTCCTTTGACGTAATTGTATCCATCAGGGTACTCGTAGCTAAATGTTTTCAATTACCGTAACAATTTGCTTATCAGACACTCTAGTTATCTAGGCATGAACAGAATTTTGTTTTTCTATCTAATTGAGCTTACGTAATCGACATGTCTAGAATCGATACAACACAGGCTAATTCAATTCTTGAATTAATGTAAAATAACAACAATAAGATGCTATAAAACGAATATTGGAATTAAAAAGACAAGATATACGTATCCGGTAATTAAATAACATACTGATGTAACCAGCAACTGAATTCTCGTTCTTTAACTGCATATATAAACCGTTCTTTAGAGGAATCCTTTAATTAATTAAATCTGTCAATGTCAAACGCTATGAGAGCTGATATACTCGTATGTACGTCAACCGCTGTTCGAGTTAATATTTATTATAAACAACATTAAGTTTTATTATAATAAAACTAAATACTGAACATACCTACATATTAAAAATAAATAATAGAAATAAAATTTAATAAAAACAAAAATAATAAAATCATGTTAATATACTTATAATACCTATATTGTAATTTTGTCGTAATCTCGGCTATGCTGACAATTAAACTCGCGCTAAATCTGACAGTAAGTATCTAAAACAAATTCACTATTTTGACAATCTAACAATTGCGCTAAATGTATGGATCTCCACCGCTGAAGGATAGTATAGTAATAGTACAGGGTGCGCCAGAGAAACTTACTTATTTGAAAGGTCATTAAAAACAAAAGTACTTCAGTTATTGTTTTAATTTTAATTATATTTTAGAATACAATGTCCCAATTTTTTTTTATACAGACTTGAAAGTGACATCGGTTAAATGGCGATCCCCATTGCGCATACACTGATTAAGTCGATTTCTGAAGTTAGTGTCCACTCTTTGCAGCATATCAATCGGTATGTTGGCAATGGCGTCGCGAATGTTGTTTTTGAGGTGAGCTATCTGTGGTCGATCGACATAAACCAGGAATTTCAAATAACCCCATAAAAAGAAATCGCATGGAGCCAAATCTGGAGAGCGAGCCGGCCATGTGAGATCGCCTCTGAGAGAGATAAGCCGGTCGGGGAAATGTTGTCGCAACAAATTCATTGAGCCTCGTGCTGTGGCTACATCTTGCTGAAACCACACATCCTTAGCGTTTATTTCTTCGAGGCTTGGAAGAAAAAAAATCCTCGATCATTTCGATTAGAAAAGAAGCTCTCGACGGCGTATGCCCGCTGTTCTCTAGGCCAGAGCATGATGGCAACTGACTAGAGGAAGAAACAAACTTGGGGACTTCCCCCTCCAATAGCGCCCTCCCTCACCTGCTCACTGCTCGGGAGTTTTTTCAAATAAGTAAGTTTCTCTGGCGCACCCTGTATAGCATAGAAAAATGGCAAAAAATATATTTCCAGTTTTTAGGAAAACCGTTCATGACACGTGAAAAGTGGCAAGTAACGAAATAATCCTTGATAAATTCACTACCAAACTCTCATACATAGTAAATTTATATTGGTTACAGTTTCCGTCCAATCAGCCGCTAAATATTAACCACATAACTCTTTCTAAAAGTAACACTTCAAACTTTGAACGCAATTTATTGATTGGTTGTTAGCATGGGGCTCGAAATTATAAGATGTTCGAATACACAGAAATAGGTATAGATTGTTATAAACGTCTACGTGAGGATAAATAACAATTTGTTTAACTATGTAAAACCCCAAATCAAACGGCATTGAACTCGCGATTCAGTGGAAAAATACCAAAATGCATACATCACCAAAATTATTTAATGATTACCATTATTACGCTTTTGAATGTACGTTTTTGTTTTTTACGTTTAAAAAAAGTAAAACAAAAAGTAGTTTATAAATGTATTTACGTCATTGAAATAGTGTTTAAAACTAGTTATTTTGGCGTTGGGTAATAGCATGCATGAAATGCAAAACTCGTCAGACACTTTCTAAGTACCTTACTAAATGTCACGGTTTTATCATTAAGCACAAAATAAATTGTTGTACGTGTTTATATGATAAAAATATCTCACTTTCAGGCAAAATTAAAAAAGTTGATCATTTGCGAGCGCTAGTTTTGTACAGGTGAAATTGCTGAACGGTATTATAGTATTTACAGGGTTATTTTAGAGATCATATAATTACTTTTCTAAGCCAACTCTATAAGTGTGCAGTATTATTATTAATTACTATTCATATATATCTTCACGCCAAATCCCTTGCGGGGTAGGCAGAGACAATTGAGCGCCACTTGACACGATCACGACATACCTCTTTTGCTTCTTCGACATTCATCAACCTCTTCATACATGCCCTTTTATTTTGGTGGCTTTTTAATTACTATTCAATGAGTTATTTATCATTATTATCAATTTAAAGTTTTGGCAGTAATCGACATTTAATTTTATTTCTCATTGTTGCCAGTTTTCCCGCCTTTTTCTTAGACACAAGTTAACGAAATAATAAATTAAGATCGTTGTCCTATTAATCCATTGGTTTGTTGGAATTAATGTTTATGTCCCCATTTAATTGGGTTGGGTTGGGTTGCTCGGAGCTCTTTTCGCCACAAATGTCATTTCGTTTTTAACCGTAATGTATTATTCTGCCATTAATTTCAAATATTATTAAATTTAAGTTTTGGGTACCTTAATACTGTCATGGATTATTACTCGTATGGTTTTTAATCAAACTATGTACCTGTGATCCAGTTATAAGCGGTGCTAAAATCACATTTTTAAATTTTTAGCTTAAACTGTCAGCTTCATACATTTTTTGGTTATGGAACGACTGATGTTAGCATTTTATGCTAGCGCCCCTGGTCAATTTCAATTTTAAAATATTTTGTACGTACGCATAGGACAATAAATATAGTGTATTCTGCGCTTTTACGTGTCAAAAATACAATTAATATAATGTAAAGCTTATTTTCTGGAAAATAACTTGTATTTGGAGCAGCTCATTACAACCCAAATTGCTATAATGAAATATAAATCTTAAAATTATAGCTGCTGTAAATTGCTAAAAAAAAAACATTGTTATATTACAAACTAAGACATACACAATTATAAAAAAAAAGTAATTTCTATAAACGGACGCGTAAAGTAAAAATAATATGAATAAACCAATTGTAAATTAAAAACAATTGAACAGAAGAAAGTTTATTTGTTTTCCTAAACGTAATGAGTGATCCACGTTTTTTAAATTCTTAGGTAAAATATTATCACGATAGTAGGTATACCATTCGGGGTGGTCAGAAACGGACGCATCACGCGAATTCACATTTAGCCAACTTTACTCCATCATGACGAGTTTTCTAGTTAGTGATTAATTAGCCAACCCCTACGACTTCTAGGTAATTTAGCGTCTTATCTGTAAATTGGATGATGTATTATAGGTAGAACTTTAATTACCTACATTCTATACAATAATAATAATAATTAATTCTTTATTGTACAAAACCAAAACAAGTGCAGGTACATAGGCGAGCTTAATGCCGTAAATGCATTTTCTACCAACTAACCTTTGTGACTGAGAGCTGTAAATAAGCGGGTGCAGAATGTTACGAAGAAAATAGATAGATAGTTGAAATTATTTATTACTATATAAAACACAAATTAATTACATACATATAAGAACTATTACTTATACATAAATAAATGTCATACGTAAACAAATAAATATATACCTATATATAAAATACATATATTCATATATATAATAAGTGAGTTAGGGCGAATTATTCTGTTTATGAAGCAAGTATTTGTATAACTTAACTTTAAATATTTTAAGAGATGGTGCTTGTCTGATAATTAAAGGAAGTCTGTTCCACAAAAACAAAATACTAAACTGAAACCACTTTTATTACAAATACCTATGTCTTGTTAGTTTTTATTAAGTAGTTTTGTCAAATACCTACGCAAGTTACACACGTGTTACGTTTTTCCTCTAATTTATGAGTGCTTCTTGTCAAACAGGTAAACGCGACATTATATTATAAAAAACCACACATAATTTTCATTTGGATAACTCGCATATAATTAACTACTAGGTAGTGTTGAAAAACGCTTTTACCGACAAGTCAAACACTTTCTTTGTCGATTATATTCATGGCGATCGACGTCCGTCAAATTGAACTTCGCTTAGTTCTTTGTGTGCACGGAACATATTTTTAGTTTATCTTAGCTGGTTTAGTTTAAATGAAATGAAATAATTTATTTGTCAGAAACATGGTAGGTACAGGGATGTAAATTATTATATGTAATTGTTTAGCTTTATAATAATATAATATAATTAGCTTCAGAATAGCTTAATTTTCGGTCTACAACCCGCATAAGCCAGTCTCAGAAAGAAGAATTTATTTAATTTATTTGGATATGCTTGCCACTTATGCGATGGGCCTATAAATATTAAAGTTGGCTAAATGTAAATCCGCTTCTTTAAAAGCGTGGTTTCTAACCACCCCGCAAGGGTTACGGATGTGATAACTACTACATGTTATACGGGCAAAGTTAGCGTTACCGACTGAGTCATACAGCTTATAGTGAGACTTGAAGGAACTCTGTAATTTCTAGATATTCTATTAAAAGAAAACGTAAAGATACTTTTAAAAACAATATTGGGTACTTATTTTGTGAACAAAGCATTATACGAGTAGGTATATGGCATCAAAGTAAAGTAGAGCTTTTACAAAACACAAAAACAACAATAAAATGAACAAAACCGATTAAATTGACGCGATAAAGCTTTGTAAGAGACGGATCCAAAAGACTTTTTATATTAGGTGTATATAAAAAACTTTAGGTAAGTTTGTACCTACTAAGTCGCCGCCCCATGGCAGTGATAAGGCTAGAAGTATTGCACTTATCCGTGCCGATGTTACTTGTTACTATGGAAACTAAACTACTTATGAAAAGTATACATTGTACCTATTTATTTGTGATAGACAAGTTTATTCGAAGACATAACATTAGGTACTAATTATTACAAAAAAAAATGGTTTATAATCTAATTTAAATATAAACAGGAAGGCTGGCAATTATTTCTGCCAACGTATTAGCCTTGCTATACAGAGGGGAAATGTTGTCAGTCTCGGATGGGACGTCTCTAGAGGACATTTTTTTTATTTTTTTTTTATTTCAAAACTTTATGCACTAGGTACACAGGCGGACTTAATGCCGCTAGGCATTCTTACTAGTCAACCTTAGGGACAATTTAGAGCATTTGTTATGTGAGGCAGGTGCTAAATATAATAGGAGCATTCAGATTTGTGAAAAATAAACAAAATTTATAGTTTAGTTTATTTTTAATTTTATTATTTAGGTAGCTTTTAATTTATATTTAATGTACATTAATTAACTTCGAATATAAACAATAATTTTGCTGGATATGGTGGCGTGAACGCTGGCCGCATTTTCTCGCCGAATCGCTATGCTGATTCTCTGATGAAGGAAAGAACCAGCAGCCCTCGTCGGAGTAGATAAGACTAGTGGTGATAGTTAATTAATATATACATTTAATAACTTTATTGTACAATGTACAAAAGCGGAATTGAATAAAGACCGAAGGCATACTCCAAGCTTAAATTGTCATAATAAAATATGTACATATAAAAAAAATATTTATGATTACTACGCGACGCTGCGCCTGTGATAACCAATCATAAATCTATGGTACTAAAATACTAATAAAAAAAATCTTAACTAAAACCGACTAACTTAATGTTTAGGGAATTACTTATCTAATTAACGATAATATCGTTTAATATGGTGAAAAAAAAAGTACTCAGATTAAAGTCTAGATTATACCAATGAATTTGGAAAATGGTTTCACTCGAGAAGTGAAATTGAGCAACGTGGTCAATGTTATGTGCAGCGGTCGTTGCACTCGGCCGTGACGTCAAACGTCTTGCAGATTCTCCAATAGGGTTGCTCTATACAAAGAATTCGAACGTTTTCGAAATTTAAACAGTAAATGGCTATTGGCCAAAATTATATCGAGTTACCTACCACTTACCTTGTAGTTCTTCACAACTGTGACACGATAAACAAGTTTTTTCTAAACATATTTTTGCATTACATCTTTCTCGCGGAAGATACAATATATTGTTGGATTTGAAATGTCCTCCTATTAACTTATTATTATTAAAAATTACAGGCATTGAGGCATGTAGTTGTTGCTATTTCTGCCTTACAAATGGCGAAAACTATTATTTTTCATAATGTGCCCATAGCGACCGGTTCAAACCTTGGCATGTACTAATGAGAAACTTTTTTTTTTTTTTAATATGACCTTCTTCTTAGTCGCTACACTCTTGGCAGAGTGGTCGTGGTCGCCATTGGAGTGCTAGTGGCACGCTTAACAAGCCGTCGCCACTCCTCTCGGACCTCGGCTTTCCTAGTGCACTCATGTAGGGGATGATCCATTGCAACCTTCACCTGATCGGTCCATCTCATCGGAGACCTACCACGCATATGACCTACCAACTTGTAAAATTACAAATTATAAAATTAATTTATTGCACTTTATTTAAAAGTATCTGCAAAGTTTATTTAAAAGTATGTACAAAGGCAAACTTAAAAATATATAAATATGTAGGGTGCAATTCTAACCACATAAACTTACCCTACATTACTTACTACCCTACCTTACATACCCTATGTTTGACTTGTCGCTTTAAGCGCTTTTTTACTTTATTTCGCTTTCATTTTTTCATTGGAAGTTTGTGAAACCTTTATAATTGTAAAAAAAATAACATTTGATTCTCGCCAACCCGTCTGGCGTGAGAGATGTATTCAATTTCAGATATATGTTCTCTCTATACTGGAGGTCCTATACTTTTGTGATGATGATGATGATGACTGTCCCTAAAAATACTTAACTTTTAACCGCCGATTTAACTTTGGTAAACAATATCGTGACCTTTTTGGCTAAATTACCTTCATTAATCACCGCAGACTCCCGTACGAAGTTGAATTTTATTATAATTTAACTTTGTTGCTGAAATTTTATACAATAATTTTAATTATATGTTTCTTAATTATTTCTTTTTTTCTGACCGAAATAAAAATAGGTATAAAGCTAGAGTCTGGCTAATGATAGTAGATAATTAATTCAATTTGGAAACTTTTAAATGGCAACACTATTGTGACAGTTTTGCTGTTAATTCCTCATTTGTGTTGTAAAATATGAATAAAACCATTAAAAGTTGAGTCCGAAATATATTTTTTTACATGATGTCCAAATTCCAAGAGATACGAAAAAAAAAATGAAGCTGAATTCAACCAAAAACAAGATTGTTTACGTGTGGTGTTGAATTTGTTAGGTTAGTATGATTTATTATTTTGACATTTGAAACAAATAATCTTGTCAGTGAAAGTATATTACTGTCGTTTCTATTTTTTGCCGTATAAGTTAACAACTGTCCAAACATAGATAAACAATTATTTATTTTAACAACTTTAAGGGATACCATACTAATATTTATTGAATTTGCCGCCATTTTTCGTTATCTACTTTCATTAGCCAGATTCGATTCCTGGTCGGGACACAAAAATATTTATTAATGCAAATAAAAATACATTTAATTAATATTTAATTTATTTGTGATATTTCTCGAGCTTGCCACTTGTCATGAGTAAAGTTGGCTAAATGTGAATCCGCTTATTCCACCCCGAAAGGGAAATGGTCGTGATGATACTTTTATTAGCCAGACTCTAGGAAATAATAAGTCTATGACAAGTGACTTTTAAATTTATTTTGTTGTTTTACGGACAATATGCCGACCTGAGTGCTACGGAAGTGTACGAATAAAACACGTTCTTCTTCTACAAGAGAAGTTGGACAAAGTAGATGGCGTAAAAATTTAACAAACATTTTATATGGAAATAACAGCCAATGCCCGCTCTATCTTATATTTGATCTCGTTGGTTTGCAATTAATAAACTAAGTAAAGTAAGTAAGACGTTCCCCAGGCATGAAGACGGTTGATCTAAAGAAGGTCGCTGGTAAAGGCTTGGATGATGGTGAGGTCTATATCAGTGCAGAGACACAGGCTGACGATGATAAGGATGATAATTGAATAAACACCATTTCTGTCGCTAGACATTCTATTCTGGTCAAACCTTTGGGACAACTAAAGCAGTTACGACAAGATAAAGCAGATGCGACAAAACTAATAGAGAATATTAGATGTCAATATATACTTATGAATAATTACTTATTTACGAACTAATCATACAAATAAAACTACAAACATACGTTCTATGAATATACATAAATATAATATTACTTACTATATGATGATAATGAGAGAAATAAATACAGCAGAGAGTGTATTAGTCTTATGGTGAATTTAAAGCAAAGCCAGTTTTTTAATAATGTTCTATTGACTAATTCCCACCGGTAACTTGTTCCAAAGACAACACAACCGCAAATGACTTGGAAACAAATGCGGTATGATGTGTAGTAGGGAAGGACAGCGTGGAGTTAGAAGAAGATCGTAATGTTCTGTCGTGAGTGGGACCAATAAAATTTAAATTATCTTTTTTTCATAACTTCTCACTAAATGAAATTAAGATCAGATACAAACTTATTAGGTATTTAAGATTAATATCGCAGATGTGTGGGAGAGCCTTAACTGAGGTCGAATGTTGTTTACCAGTTTAACAAGGTAAACTCGTCGGATCCGCCAATCAAATACCGACGCAAAATTTAATTAATAATATGCGCTACACTGACAATCACTGTAATTTGGACGTCCATGACGCACGTACTCTAAAAGCAAAATAATTTATATTGGTGCAATAAAGGTTAACCCTTTTGTTTACAAACTAAACCAGATTGGGACCAGGTGAATAATTCTGACGCTTTCGACTCACGTGTCGGTTCGAAATGTTCGAATGAAAAGCGACAGATCTCCATAGAAAACTGTCACTTTCATTCAAACAAATCGAGCGGACGTGCATTTCGAAAGCGCGAGAATCGGGGCCCTTAAATAGGTCGTTTCAAACCCTGGCATATACCAATGAGAAATGCACTTTTCTTACGTAGAATTTGTCGTAAATTTGCAACACCACCGTTCCCGTGCCTTGTAGAGAACCACCGAAACTACATTACGATTATCAACAAAACAGCGTCAAAATATCTGGGTATACTGAACAAGGTGAAACAGTTTTTCCCGCCCTCACTTATACTTATGCTTAATATAGCTTAAGGTCATGCGTGGAATACTGTTCTCCGGGATGGTTCCGCTAAGTACCTTACAGATGCTCTCAATCTAAATCTCCTGTGCAGAGGCAAGTCATTTGGATAGTAGATGACACTGCAGCGTCTAAAACTCTCGAATCCCTGTAGCTTCGCCGAGATATGACCTCCCTGAGCGTTTTCTACAAGCTATACTACGATGAGTGTTCGGAAGAGCTCCACAACCTTGTCCCTTCATCTCTATTCCGCAAACCACACGCACCCCAATACCGTAGCCAATATCGCTACGTGTACATAAATGAAAAAGTGAAATGCTCTCCCAGCCACTGTGAGGACACACTGGACAACCCTGAATCGTTCAACCGTAGTGTGAAAATGAATCTTGATAGGCCGGCATAATGGTAGGGACCGATGTCGGTCGTTTATGGCTGCCGTCAGTTGCTCCCATCCTTGAACCTCGCGTACCGCTTACCATGAGTTGGGCATGATACTACACAAAATAATATGTTGAGTCGTCGCGTGGCTACCGTTACGTTATTTCTTAAAATATTTAACACACCTGTTAAATATTTTAAGAAATTGTCATCAAACAAAATCAGAGCAAGCGTGATTAGAAACGGAAAAATTCTTGTAATGTTCTGGAAGGACCATCTCCAGTAGTCAAGGTCTAGGACTCTATATTATTCTATGGACTGTGATAGAAGAGTTTTGTATGAAATTCAAAACAATTGATATTGCCCGGTACTTGGATGTCAGTCAATGGGACGTAATCAAAATTTCAGTAGATCTATGTTGAAAGGCGCGGAGAGAGCTTCACTAGAAATCTCGTTATCTGTGTTTACACAGCCTCACGTTTTCGCTTTCTTCGTGAACCAACTACTGGAAAGGGCTGGACATTTACCAATACGTCTTTATACGGATTGATTAGCTGCTGTTGGGTTTGTGGATTTTTTAAAGTAATAATGTTAGAAAGAAGAAAATAAAAAAATACTTTATTTATCGCAACAAATATATAGGTTACAAAAAAATATATGTACGAATTAAAGTTGTATGTACGTAGGGTTGCCAACTCTTATTTACGAATATGCAGAAGACTATAAATTGATATGCGGGTCTTAGCTACAAAAAAGTGAGACTTCCTACACACACATTTTCGAAAATTAGAGAAAAACAATTGTAACATTTTTTTATAAGTTTATTAAAAAAAAAAAAAACAGGTAATTAACACAATAATTGAAATTAACATAGTTCAGTAAATAAGTGCTTTGCGTTGCTTGTGCCCCTAAACACAAGTTTTTTTTCTTTTGATTCTTCATCCGCAGACAACGGATGCTTGCATAACTAAACAAAGAATTACGTTAATTAATTTAACCAAAAAATGAATTCTGCATCCATTTAAAAAGCTAAAATCTCGCCACTGATTTGGATTATTAGGTATTATTTTTGTTATTTTATTATGTACCAGTTAAAACATAAACGTAAAACGCAGTTTTTAGGCATTTGCAAAGGCCTGTTTACAAATAAATTATAGGTTATGATGTAATCTACACTTATGTCTGTAATTTCTGCCTTCCTTTAATTAGCGGAACAATATCAAAGATGAATACCTACTTTTACCTAACAATTAATAACTCAGGTACATTGTGGAAACAAAAAAGATAAAACGTATTTGTGGTACCTATTACATGGGCGTACTTAGAACCTGCAAATTTTACCATAGCATTGTGCACATTTTTTTTATGTAGCTATTAAAAAAGCAAGGGCACTGTATGTAGCAGACAAATGTGACAAAAATCGATTCAGAGTCCGTTTTAGACTTGGACCAATAACTGAATCCTTCCATGCAATTTATACATTTAAATCAGATATAAGATAGAGCGTTGTTATCTTCATACAAAATATTTGTTACCTACATTATTTTTTACACTGTGTACTTCTTCTCCTCTCGACGAAGCATTCATTATTATTATAGTATTATTTCGTGAAATTGATACCAGAAATTATTAGATATTTCGACATCGTTAAAACTTGTTAATTTGTTGGTGCAAGACTCCTTAAATTGTCTCATTGCTTAATTAATGGCCAAACTTCGACATCTAATCTACATAAACAATTTTATTACGCCCCGTCACCCTCAATCATTCCATTAATTAAACAATTTCACAATGAACCACCTCCAATATTTAAAACTGCTTATACAACGTCAATACTAACTTTATCTTCCCATTCTTAAGTTCCATATTTCATTGAAGTTAAAATTAGTTAGTATTTTGTTTGCTAAGTTTACCTTACATCTCGACGACTGGCGTGGGATGTTATGACGTCAATAGTCCTGTACCAGTGTGTTTAATATAAGTTCTATTAAGCCATTATATTGAGTACATAATTCCATTATAACGTGTTATGGAAGAAACATTGTGCAGTATCAATGTCAAATATAAAAATAACGTAGCTTATAGAAATGAGAATAAAGCTTGTCAGGGATAAAAGCCCCTTTTATAATATAGGGAAAAAATAATCGGATAATGGGATAAAAGGTTATTTTAAAAGGGATCATTTTAAACTCTCAGAAAGCGATAATATCACAATTTTGCATTTAGAGGGTTATAAGTCTTGCCTTAGTGTACAAAACTAGTATTAAAGGAAAATCAGTTCCATAAGACACCCAATTATTCGCACGTTACCGCTTATACAAAATTACTGCTGTCTGGAGTTATCAGCGCAACTACCTACCTACATGTTTTTTGACGGGTTAGGTTAGGGACATTATGTCTGTGTAAATGTTACCAGCTCACTTAAATGATCTGCCAACTTTATTTTTATTTTCATATAATATATTCAGCCTCAATAAATAATAAACGATTTACCTAATAATTGACACCACATAATTTACATTAAAAACAACCAAATCTACACTTTATCCTGCATGATATAAAATCATAATATTTTTTTTATATTGTCCTTAAAAACACTACAATTGGATATCTTACCCTAATAGTATTATTTATTCATTACAGAACTAGAACTACTAGAACACCTTTCCACACCGGTCCTAGACCTCCACTGTTGGAGATGGGCCTTACAGAACATATATTTAGAGAATTTGGCCTACACTCTCCACGATTCGCCAGACGTGTTGGCGAGAAAGTAGTAGTAGGAAGGAGTATTTATATTTAAATAATGTGTACAAAATCATTGGAAACTCAGGTTCACTTGGTTGCAAAAACCCCTGATAAGTGCGCGCGGATATACGAGTGCAATAAAACATTGGTATACCAAAAAAAATAAAAAAGGGGTCAATACCATCTGCCCAGGCGTGGCAAGAGTAGGCCTAAATCTTCAGAAATATGCGCCGAAAAGCCTATCTGTCTACAGTCTTCTCACTAATTAATTAAATGATGAAATTATTTATGAGGTAAGGTGAATGCCGCCACCACTAACCTATCTAAGCGCTCTATGTTGCTCAACTTCGCTGCATCTTTTGCAACTCTCCTACCAGCAACATGCGTGTTAGCGGTCTACGAAATGCTAAGTGTTCAACCCACTAAAATTGCATTGCATATAATTAATACGTACCAACATTAAGCTTGCGGACACCGTTGTTACAATTTACACAATAAACTATACCGCCTACGTAGTTAAGCCGTAGCGTTGAATTAGACGCCGACTTTGATTTATGTTAAACAACATAATAAAGTATCATCACGACTATCATTTTGGGGTGGTCAGAAACCACGATTTAAAAAAATCATATTTAGCTAAATATAAGCCCATCATAACAAGTGGCCAGCTCTTCGATGTCTCTAGCGTGCCGAACTCGAGAAATATCACAAATAAATTATTGTGTTCCGACTAGGAATAGAACCCGGTACCTCTGCGTCTAAATCCACAACCGCTAAACCACGGAGGAAGTCATAATACAATATAATAACGTGACTTTTCTCCGGTATGTGCGCCAAAGACATCGAAACACGGTGAAGTCAGGACAGCTGGGTTTTAAAGAAAGCTTAGTTCTAGACTACTCCGAAATGGATTATGGTCGTGATGAAATTTTTACACAATTTCATAGCGCCATCAAACTTATGAAGAAAGAAGAAATACCTGTCTATACACACTAAACTCTAAATGCTTACAAATAATAGCCTCTCTGAACTTGTCGCCCACTTTGACAAATTATGTTCTGGAATAAATAATCTAAGGACAAACGGTGGCGACTTGTAAAGCAACAACCAACACTCGTAAGGAATATAATTCTCTCTAAACACCGCTCTGTCACTGTCAAAGGGGAACGATACGATACGATTCTTGCAGTAAAATACGACGCTCACTCAAGTATAACCTATCTCTTTTTACCAAATGTCAAATTATGAAAGAATGAAAGAGACAGAAATTATTTGATATTAATATCGGAACTTCGAGATTGATTTATTAATACAGACCTTATTTTAATCATGGCATAGCATACTAGAAGGTTATGAATTACCTTTAAAACGAAAGCTCCCATTGTCAAAGGATTTTTTAAAGTTTAATTGGTAAAATAGGTTGTTTTAATTTTTATAAACGCTTGGGCCAATTGCCTTTAAACCTTGAGTTATTACAGTTATGTTTTAAGAAAGTAACGACTGTTTAAATTTTTTAGAAAAAAATTGGTACGCTGGAGACATGATTGGCCTATAGTAAAGTTAGCTAAATGTGAATCCGCTTATTCATAAGCGTGGTTTCTGACCACCCCGAAAGGGAAACGGTCGTGATGATACTTTCTTACTTTCTATTACCTAAGGTATGAAATGGTTTATTACCTCCTTTTTTACTTTATTTTGCCTTAAAAGTTCGACTTGCGTTTTCATTCACTTTAAGCAAATTTTAGTATAAAAAGCAAACTTTGCTTTGCTTTCAAATCTAACACGGCATAAAGAAACATATCAAAAAAGCAAGCAAAGATGCAAAACTTTGCTCCCCAAACCATTTTTTTTGTTCAATTCTTCGGTATATTGCAGGCAGGCTTAGTAACTTGTGTTGCACTGATTTAAAAAAAAAAAAAACTAAAAGCTTACATTTTAAAACATAAATGACTATTAATAAAATAAACCTAATTAATAAATAAAAATACAACTAAAATGAAAAAAAACAAAATAAAAAATATTATAAATAAAAAAAATGCTCCAAATTGCTGCCAATGGTCAAAGTGCCAAGGATACTGGCAGCATTGCCACGTTGAATGGCAATGCACTTATATTGTTAATATTCTTGTGTAGCGATGTTTTCTTCCTTTGATTATTTAATTTTAATCTTATATGTGAAAACCTTTAATAGTTCTTAGGTATTTACTGTATAACAGGTTACTTGACAATATTTTCAAATGTGTTTTAAATTGTTTATATTTACTTACGGATTCCTGGAAAGTACTTTAGATTATTATGGGGTCTAAATCGCCTTAAAATCTACTTTTAAAAATCGTGTTTTTTTGTTCGGATACGCTGCAGATTCAAATGGCTACTGGACAACGTCAAGAGTACCCCATGTTCGATTTGGCGCTGTAAGCGGTAAATTGAAAGTCGATTAAGTTGTTGCAAAATTAATAAAAAAGCGCGCTTTGATTTCAAGTCGAGCACGGTCTTCGTATTATTAAGTGACGTCACTCATGCTGACTAATGTTTTTAAAGTAACATTCTCTAAAATAATGTATTTCATTTAAAGTATCATCATCACGACCGTTCCCCTTTTATTATTAAATTCTTAATTGCGCGAAAAAAATTGTACAAAGGCGAAGATTAATGCCTACAAGGCATTTTCTAACATCTAACTTTTGGGAGAGTATGAGATGAAGGGTTTGGTTTCGGGGTGTTTAGAAACCACGCTTATAAATAAGCTGATTCACATTTAGCGAACTTTACTATAGCCAACTTGACAAGTGGCAAGCTCTCCAGCGTACCAAACTCGAGAAATATCACAAATAAATTTAATATTAATTAAATGTATTTTTACATTAATAAATATTTTTGTGTCCCGACCAGGAATCGAACCCGGTACCTCCGAGTCTAAATACACGGACTTAACCTCTAGACCAGGGTTGCACAGACTTATTAATACTAGGGGCCACTCGGCCAAATCATGAACTGATAGCGGGCCGGCCGCCAGAAGTAGGTATAGGTAGTTAAAGACAATAAAGAATTGATAAAAATTTATTAAAATTAAAAAAGAAATTATTAATTTGAAGCGTGGCACTGCATAGTGCTTACAATCTTTTTTATATTTGGCTCAAATTTACTTGTAGCAACACGTAAAACTGCTTCCAAACTTTCATTTGCAAGGCGGTTTCGATTTTTTGTTTTATTATTATTTAGTATTGAAAAAGTTTGTTCACATATATAGGTAGAACCAAATAAGCTGGCACATTTCAGAGCGTTTATGCGCAACTCTTCGTACATATTTTTATCAATGCAGCGGTAAAAGTTCAGCAAGTCTCCTTCGTTGAATTTGTTGCGTAAATCTTGGTCATTTTGAATGTCGATAATTTCTAACTGCATTGACTCTGGCGCATTTTCAACTGAAATAGTGAAAGGATTGCTGAATATGTCCAACAGAGGTTTCACTTTTTTAAACTCCGAAAATCTGTCTTCAAAAGATTGAATCAAAATATCTAGCTTTTCTACATAACTGAAATTAATCGCAGTTTTGTTGAATTTTTCAGCCATTTTCTTATAATTCGGAAAATGATTATAATTTCCAGAATTCAATTGTGATCTGAAAAGTGTCAGCTTGCATTGAAAGGATGTTACATGAGCATAGAGCTGGGATATCAGTTGATTTTTGCCTTGAAGCCGTGTGTTCAAGACATTCAAATGATTTGTAATGTCAACTAAATAAGCTAAATCACACAACCAATCAGGATTTTTAAGTTCCGGGACATCCCTTTGCTTTTCCGCCAGAAATATTCCAATTTCTTCTATTAAATTTAGAAATCGTTCCAGTGTCAATCCACGACTTAGCCACCTTACTTCTGTATAATACAGTAAATCTCCGTATTCGCTTTCGATGTCATCAAGGAATTGTTTGAATTGTCTGTGATTGAGTCCTCGTGATTTTATGAAATTTACAGTCGAAACTACTACTTTCATTACATTTTGAAATTCATTTTTTTTAGAACAGAGGGCTTCCTGGTGTA
This sequence comes from Tinea semifulvella, assembly GCA_910589645.1. NCBI lineage: Eukaryota > Metazoa > Arthropoda > Insecta > Lepidoptera > Tineidae > Tinea > Tinea semifulvella. Next base: position 13,719,087 of record OU342585.1, read on the forward strand.
TAATGCAGTGAAACTGCATGAGATCTTCAGTGTTTATGTTTTTTTCTTGCAGGTGCTTTTTCAGCAAAGTAACTAGCCCGGAATTGATACCAATCATGGAAGGAGCACCGTCAGTCGCAACTCCCGATAACTTAGATAAGTCCAAATCAGTTTTTGAACACTCGTCCAAAAGTCCATTGAGTATATCAACTCCTTTGGTTTGACCTTTCAATGAACACATTCCTAATAACTCTTCGAAGACTTCAAAATCTTGAGTAACACCTCGTATGAATATGAGAAGTTGAGCTGTGGAACTAATATCAGTCGATTCGTCGAGTGCTAATGAAAAAAATTCCATGATCTTAGTTTTTTCAATTAATTGTTCCGCAATATTACCTGACAAGGACATAATTCGTCTTTGGATAGTCATACGATTCAGTTGAATTTTCTCAAACTTTTTTGCTGCTTCTGGACACATTTTCTTAGCGGCAATTTCCATGCATTCTTTTACAAAATCGCCATCATTGAAGGGGCGACTTCGCTTTGCTATCATTCGAGAAATTTCATAACTAACTTCTGTAGCCGTTTCTGAATCTTGAATGTGTTTTGTAAACATAGCTTGCTGACCAATAAGCTCCCGTTTTAAAGACAACATTTTTTGCTTTCTTAATTCGCCTGTAAACTTGGTAAAAGAAGGATGCTGCGTTTCATAGTGCCTTTTTACATTATAATCCTTTGCAATCGCAACAGAATTCTTGCAAATTAAACAAACGACTTTGTTATGCGACCATACAAAAAAGTATTTCTCAGTCCAAATTTCTTGAAACTGCCGATTTTCATCTTTAACCTTACGTTTTTTACTAGGTCCTGGCTTCTCCATGTTGCGTTCTAATCCTGGCTAGGATTAACACAGCACCTAAAAACAATTACAGTACCCACTTAAATTACCTATCCTTTTTTAAATTATCAAAAATAATTGATTAAATATTATTTCTCAGAAATTTTAAGATTTTTATACAGATTTTATCTGAAATAATGACGTAATTATTACAGTTAGAGAAATTCTTATAAAAATAGTAATTTCTTTGTTTATTTTAATATTTAGCCAACATTAAAGCTAAATTTGATTAAAATTGATTAAATAGGTAGGGAAACACTTATTAATAACAGAGTTTTACTTACGTTTTCACAACACAATTATACACGGCACTTGACGGGTTAACACTGCAACAGGAAATCTACGTTGAATGTGGATCAAAATATATGACACCGGCTAGTCGAGTTAAAATCTACACTAGAACTATTGCCTCCCAAAAACACTAATAAACTGCACTTATTCTCAATCACTTATTACTTCGCTTTGTATTTTCGCGCTTATTTCTTTCTGTTGTTGACACTTCACTCAAATGAAAAGCGAACTGTTCGGCCGCTGCGGTTAACGTGATTTTTAAACGACTCTGGAAGCTTCGTGTAGATACGCGAGCAATCGGGAATACGGGACTATATCTATCTCGCTTGCTCACCGCGCTAGAAAATTCTTGATTTCTATAGCGAGCGATGTTACTTGACTTAGCAATTTTGGGCGCTAGATTCAAATTGCGCGCGCGCGAGTTTCACATTACTTTTCGAACATATTTTTTTTTTGTTTTATTCTGGAATAGAATTCAATATTTTTCGAATGCACGAGAGTATTATTTTTGCTGTCGGCGGGCCACCAGTATTCGACCCACGGGCCGCATGCGGCCCGCGGGCCGCGGTCTGTGCATCCATGCTCTAGACCATGAATAATTTCGTTAATTAAAACGAAAATCAGTGTGATTTTAGGTACTCTGATTTTTTTTTTACAATGTCAACTATTCTATTGTCAACTGTTGGTTTTCTAAAATGAATAAATAAATATGATATTGTATCTTGGGCTGCAGTCTAAGGTGTAATAGGGTGGTTAAGTTTGGCATTTACCCAAAACCGGGGCAAAACGCTAGTGTATTCACATAACCACTATTTACAGTTGCACTTGAACTCTATTGCAATGCTTAGGTAAGTATGCAGATAAACTATCAATTATATGCATAGCCTTGATCGTAATATGCTCTGAGCATGAAGAAACAATACACTTCCGGGCTCCTAGGTCAAGTTATGGGCATTGCGTGTGAACTTATAAGGTTGAAGCCATTTCTTACGATTTATCAACATCAAATCTTTATTGGGTACTGCTTTCTTAACTATTTAGGTTTAGCCGAGAGCAGTGATTTTGAATATATATGTATTGATTGGGTAGCTATTTTCATGAATCAAAATCAATCATTTTTTTATAAACTTTAGGTACATTTATGGTGGTAAAAAAAATCGAGTGCCACAAAAGTGAACCTTTATCAGGTAATTTATATAAATATTTGTAAATAGTCAATTAATTTACATCAGTACTTAGTTATTTTTCTCTTATCGAAGAAGAACTTTTACACTTTTTAGCATGCAGTCTCGACATTTCTCATCAATCGCTATCTTAGCGATTTAAGGTGGTCAAATACGAGTCTTACAACAACATACAAAAACGCGTGGTCATTTTTCAAAATTTGTTCATGATTGTCGAAACGTATATTGATTTTTAAACAAAGACATTACAGCCCTGGATTATGTCTACGTCCCATTAGTTTATTTTGAACGCTGAATTCGATAATCGATCATCAGTCTGCCAAATAATTGGACGCACGTCTATTCCTATAGCTTGATTAAAACTTGTCCGTTTGGATATATGGTGACTACCGTTAGTCATAAGTGACAGAATCGTATCGAATTTATAAAATTAGCCATTTTGCAAACTGTTTAGCAACAAAATTTGACAGCCCGCAAAGTTATCGAATATTATTAATACAGTTTTACCGTTGACAGCAGCCAGCTGATATTTTGGCATTTGCATCTAGTACTGCAAAGAAATAAATATTATGGTGCATTAATATTTAATGAAATAAGTAAGTAGTCATATTGAAATATTACCGTTGTTTAGAACTAATGATATTGACAAAATCAGTTTTTTAGGTATTGTAAGTGGTAACATTTTTTTATAATTTTAAATTGTTAGTCACTAATTTGGCGCGCGGTCGAAATGAGCGTAGGCGAGTAAGTTTGAAGCCGCGGCATCAAAGCATGGCTCAAACGTCTGGCTCGCGGTGTCGATTCTAGTAACACATATTTATTTTTATTTAAAATTTTATTGTACAAAGGGCTAACATAATGTCGTTAGACATTCTCTGGACAGGAGTATGTGCACAAAATATAAAAAATATAAATGATTGAAAAATTTATATTATTTACTTATTTGATTCTAAAAAATAATATAGACCTACGTAATATAAGTAAAATAAACATACAAATACTATATATTAAATATAATAAATACATACTAATAAAAATACACAATGTAATAAATGCGATACAATAAATAAACTACACAATACTTGCATACAAAGACTTTGACACTTCATAAAACTTAATTAAGAGGTATAATCAGGAACTATCTGACCAGGAAACTTTTATTTAATAATATTATTCTACAATAATATTAATTATTTTATTACTCACTTAGGGGGTACTTACTACGAGTAAGTGTTAGTTAACACGTCCTACTGCAATTATAATAATTAGGATTGCATTATTTAAATTGCATTAGTTTCAAGTTAGGTAAGGTTGTTATTTAGTTCAGACAGACAATTTAATTATTTCAATACTTATGAATGAAGGGACATTGAACTGTCTAGTTTTGCATAGTGTGACGCTACGATATGGGTTTACGTACTTTAAACGGTTAATATCGATTTACTGTTTCGAAACGTGACTGCTACACTAGCTATCGAAGGTTAAACTTTTAATCGACGGTAAACAACATGGATGCCATTTGTCAATATGCCTATCTTTAAAAAACAATTATTATTATTTTCATATTTTTTTTTATACTAGCACGACATGTGACCTTGCGCCCACCTGATGTTAAGTGGAAATATTAGCAACTGGAATTAGACACTCATGACTGACATCAAAAATATTTTATTAATAAAAAAAAATCTTATTTAAAATAGCTTAAAAAAAGTACTACTTACATAAAATAACAAATAAAAAACAAAATACAACACTACTTTTAAATAAAAATGAAGTAATGTAGGGGGCAGGCTGCTGCTTTAACTAATGTGCCCTGGGCTCCAAAACATGGGATTTGTGCTATGGAGACCCAGTGCTTTCCCATCTTTAATGGTAATATCTTTTTTTTTCATTTATTTTAATTTTAAATGCATTAAATGCTCGTGTAAGAGGGAGAGGAGAAGGTATGGGAAGAAGGAGAAGGGTTTATATAATAATACTATAATACATACATACACATATACATATATTATACATACATAAAATATACATAGAATATAACACAGATACACCTTATAGAGTAGTGCGCTCCAAGGATACTCGTTTCTAAACGAAACTATTGTACTACCTTTAGCATCAGTTCCTAACACGTGCCTAAATTAGTCGGTCGGGCGATGTCTAGAGCATTTTTTACAGTATAACACACATATATTATTTATATTATATTATTTTTATTTTTCTAAATTATTGTGGTTTAAAATTATTATTTATATGTTTCTTCTATTTGTAAGTTATTTAGTTGTATAAGATATTTGTGGAAACTTGTAATTGGCATCTAGTTTTTTATATAAGTAATCATTTGTTAGAAGCTGTAAGTATTCCTTAAAGATAAATAAATAAAATAACACTATGCCGGCTTGACTGGACATGACGGCAATTCGAGCCTGGTCCCGAAACGTGTGGATACTCCATACCCAGTACAGGTTTATCGGCACGAACGATGGATACTTCCCCGCCCCGGCAGACTGGGCAAATTACCACCATCAGTCCGCCACCACATCTAGAAAATTAGAGTCCCTAGGAACACTGAGTCGTAGTAGACCTCCGCTGTTGGAGATGTGCCTTCCAGTACATATTTCTGGAGAATTTGGCCTACACTCGTCAAACTGGCTAGACGGGTCGGCGAGAATCTGATGTGAATTTATTAACGATTCCACAAGTTGGTATTAGTGGAACCGGGACCGACGGTTTAGCGTGCTCTCCAAGGCTCGGAAACGGCGCCGTGTTGTAAATCTACTAAAGTACGAGTACGTGAAGCAAGTGTAAGTTAATTTTAATGTCTAAAAACATTATCTAACAGCTAAACTTTAGGAGACGTGAGCAGGGATTGTGGGTGCATGACTACTAATGTTAATAATAGGGCTTCTTGACGATTTTTCAAAATGGGTTTTAATTTATATTATACTTTTAAATAACGTGTTTGAATTTTCCCTCGTAGTTGCAAATGGCTGCCGGATGACGTCACGTAATAGTAAATAAACAACTAATTTACAACACCAACATAACAATTAACAATTTGGTTTTATAGAAATTGTTTTTATTTTTTCATGCTAAAATAGTCGAAATAGATTTACTTGTGTGGCAGTTAACAATATTTACTATTAAGTGACGCCACTACTACGACTCACGCTGACTAATACGTAACTTTCCAATATCTATAAAATAATGTACCTATTTATTTTATTAAAATATAAATAATTTCGTTAATTAAAACGAAAATCAGTGTGGTTTTAATGTAGTGTAGTTTATGTATGTATGTTGTTTTATATATCTATACATGTACGTCGTATATGTATTTTATATATCTATTTATGTATGTATTTTTTTTTAAGTATATTTGTTGTTTTATAATAACCTAACCACAAGAAACCTGGTGCCGCTGCAGAATCAGCCGCACGCCTTAAGCGCAACAAGTACGCGGAGATCATCATCAATCACCATTTCATTCCATTTGCAGTTGAAACGATGGGCCCGTGGTCCGAGGAGGCTCTTGTGTTCTCCCGCGAGCTTGGTAAGAAACTCCACTTGGCGACGGGTGACCCTTTGAGTAGAGAATATCTTGTTCAAAGGGTCAGTCTCGCTGTTCAACGGGGGAACGCAGCGAGTGTCCTCGGCACACTACGCCCATCGAATAGTCGTAATTTTATTTATTAATTTTTATAATTTAGTTCTTAATTTATTTTATTTTTTAATCTTTGTACTTTACTCCGAATAAATTAAATGACCTAACCACTAACTTTTTAATTTTCCCGAAGGTTAATTGGAAGAGAGTGCCTATTGGCATTATGTCCGCCTTTTGTCAATGTAACAATAAATAATAAAATAAATAAGAGTGTTCTAAGAGACTATTAGATGATATAGAATGGTGCACGGATCTAAAATAGCACCATATAAATATGGTAATAGATGGGTTAAGTATTTAAGTAAGATTAAGTCAATGTTTTAGTACCGTTGGGTGTGCCAATTTCAATATTTACATATTGTTTACTGCATAGTTAAATCTATAAAGACTCGAAGTCGAACTGATGAATATTTATAATCGACATGGTGTTTAATCGACTGGCAAGAAAATCCCAAACCACAGAATCCGTGTGGGACAATAATAAAAAATATTTATAACATGGTAAACAAAGTTATTTCCGCGTAGTAAGGTTTCAATTGCTATAAAAAAAAACCAACACGAATACTGAGAATTATTTTCGCAATGTTGCTTTAGTTACCTCAGATTGTTTGCAAAACACATTATAATATTAGAAAACTTAATATGTATGTTTGTCTTGCCTTCACAGCTAAATTACTGGACTGCTTTTGATAAACTTCTTGGAATTACGGATATGACGTCATCATATGAGTGCAGCCATAATAGATTCGCCGTTACGCCTAAAGTGCTTGACCGATTAGAATAAAATTTGGCAGAACCTTGGAACCCAAGCATGGCTAGTCTAGGTCAAATTCTCGAGATATATGTTCTGGAATAAGATATATCTCCAACAGTGGAGATCTAGGACGCAGTGTTCTATAGGCTGTAATTAATAAATGAATGCAGGCGTATTCCTTGGAGAGCGCGAAGAACAAAATAACAATGCTTAAGGAGCTCAAAGTCACTACCAGGCTCTCTTTGAGTCCTTGAATATGTTGGTCATATAGCTCAAAAAAGCTCTGACAAATTGAAAAGGCTGGTAATCACGGAAAAAAATGAAGGCAAGAGACCCCGTGGCCGGAGCCCGACACGCTAGTCTGACCAGTTCTGCAACACACTTCACCTGGATCTGCACGCCGCTGTGGTCTGGTTGGCGCAGCATCATCCGGAACATAAGAGGATATAAACATACATACACCCAAAGGTTTGAACGCGATGAAGTTGTTAAAAGTGTTTAAAAGGGGATTGTTGTTAAGATACGCAATAGCCTCTCTCGGGAAATCCATGGAACTTGTCTGAAGCTGGCCGATGGCCTTTAAAAGTCCAGCGAATGCAGTTATTCAAGTTGTGTTGTTTTTTGTTTGTTACTCGTATATTTGCAGTGCATTGTTTTTTTTTTACTTAAGTGTACAGTCAGAAAAGTAAACGCTGAATCATATAAAAATAAATTTAACTTTATTATTTCCCTCTCTATTAAATTCTCATTCTCGGTTGTTTTCTCGCAGTTGTTGTCAGAAAAACCATTCTTATTTAAACAAATAATTCTTTAAGGCCGTTTGCCCACCGCGCCGTAACCAAGAACGAGAATATTTCGAGTTTAAAACGACGTGGCAGCAATCGTGTGTCCACCGCGACGCTATGATAGTATTTATATTGCTGTGACGCCAGTAAATTAGTTATAATGCTGCATTACTATTCATACTCACCTATTTTGATTATTGTAAATAATATGTATATTCCCGTATACTATGTTGAAAGTTCCCGTTTGCACGTTAGCCCCGGAGAGCACGGTAAGCCGCCGGTCCCGGTTTCACTAATACAAACTTGTGGAATATATAATATTTTGTTATTAAAAAAAAAAACAGATTTCGCCAACCCGTCTGGCCGGTGCTACAGCGTGGCATTCTCCAGATATATGTTCTGGAAGGCCCATCTCCAACAGTGGAGGTCGTAGGACGCTGTGTTCTAGGGGCTGTAATGAAAAAAATAAAATAATATACAGTGGACCCCCGGTAGTCCGACAAACATTTTGCAGGGCAGTGTCGAACTATCAAATTTGTCGGATTATAGAGTACTGCCTAAGACCCCCATAGTCCGATTTTTTTCACAAAAGACTACCTTGTAATCCGACAAATTACAGATCCACTGATAAGATTCTTCATATGTATATTACATATATGTACTCTGAAGTACAAATCATACTTCATTACGTATGTCAAATTTAGTAAATTAAACAACACAATAGAAAGATTACGTTTTATATATAAAATTAACGTCATTCATGCTATAGAATTTACAAAAAAATATGCAATAACTTTACATTAGGAAATAATTGTGTGTGTACAAACAAATGTACATACTAAAATAATCAATCAATTTAAGAAGCATGAAAATATTCATCTTTTTTTTTTGTTTAACATTATTAAAACGCGAAATTAAACATGTCAGATTAGACTAGGGCCGGATTACCGGAGGTCCACTGTATATCTTGCCCACCTGCTTTTTTGGTGCATTTAATTGGCACCTACTAAACTATTTATTCTTTGTTTTGTTCTTACAACCGAGTCACCACACCGCTATAAACTCGTTAAAAAAGCCTTTTATCTTGGCTTAACTACAAATAGCAGTAGGTCCCGAGAAGGTAAAAAAGCAACCGATTCTTTCCTCGAGAAGTTCGATTCATGCCATAACTCACCGGAACTGATTTTACTTATTTAAGACGGTTTAAGGCTCTTTCTTGCATCCCTCTCGCTCGCACAATCCAATAGTTTCAATGAACTTTCTAGGAAATAAAATTAAGGACGTTTTGGACATATTTTCACTTTTAAATACCTAATATTCCTGGAAAGTTAATAGACTATATTTCTCAAAAGTACACTTAAATAATATATAAATATGTTGTATTGTGCGAGCGAGAGGGATGCAGAAGCGTTAAACGCTTTAACATTTTTAATTTGTAGTTAACAATTTAGAAATAGTTGTGTGTACGACATTCATTAATCTCTTTATACATGCCCTTTTGTTTTTAATGCACCTTCAGCCAGTGTTTTATTTATTTGATCGTGATATGTGAGTCTCGGTCTGCCAGGGCCTCTTTCACCCACAACTTTCGCATTATATATTTTCGTCTTTCGTCAATCTTTCTTCGCTCATTCTTTCAACATGCCCGAACCACCGTAGCATGACTTTCCTTATTTTTGTGCCTATACTTTCTTTTATACCTACCCTTTTCCGTATTTCGACGTTACGTATGCGGTCCGACAAGTGACGCCGCATATCCGACGTAACGATCTCATTTCTACTGCATATATTTTTATCTTTAATTATTTTCCTTCTATGTATATAAAAACAAGGACAGCTATAACTACCTAATTGTTATCGTTGTACCAGAAAATTTAGGCACAATTTCAACCTTTTTTTTCTAATATTAATGATTGTATTTTATTATTTGTTTCAGAATGCCAGCTTTGCGGATGCTGGGCCGCAAGTGGCTCGCAGCTTCTGATGATCTCGTGTTCCCAAGCATCTTCGAACTGCTCTTCAGATTCGTCTGGTGAGTAAATGACAAATATAAATAAGTTAGGGCAAACAGAATTTTGTTAGGGACGCGGCTATTTAAGGATTCAGTTACCGGCCATTAGTTCCTTTAAACCTCGCGATCACGACGGTAATTCAACAATCACCACGATATGTTTTTTTTACAGCTCCAAGAGTCCTATCTTAACAGCCTCCGTGGTCTAGCAGTTAAGTCCGTGGATTTAGACGCGGTGGTTCCTGGTCGGGACACAATAAATCATTTAATTGTGATATTTCTCGAGTGAAACCTAAAACCCAAGCATAGACGATATATGACGTCATGATCGGACACCACAGCCATGTATCTGTCGGTCTATTTAATTCGCCTTTATGCCAATATTGCTAAACCGATTTTGATGACATTTGGCGGAATTAATCCTTGAATCTTGATCGTCTACCTCCGTGGTATGTGGTTAAGACTGTAGATTTAGACGCGGAGGTACCGGGTTCGCGATTCCTTGTCGGGACACAATAATTTATTTCATTTATTTGTTATATTTCTCGAGTCTGGTACGCTAGATACATCGATGGCCTTACCATTTGTCATGATGGATGAGAGTAAAGTTGACTACATGTTAATCCGCTTTTTTAAAGCGTGGCTTCTGACCACTCCGAAAGGGTTACGTGCGTGAATATGAATAATAATGAACTTGACATGTCCCATTTTAGATACCCATATTAGGTACTAATGTTATTATTATTTATAGATAGGCAAATTAACAATTAAAAATAGGGAATAATTTTCATTTAAATTTTAAATAGGTTCTTAAATGATTTAAATTACAATATGTATTCGCATATTGTCGTTTCGATAGAATATTTCAAATGTCACGAGCTTATAACCTTGAGTTAAGTGGGAAAACCGCGGCGCAATATCCGCCTTTGATTTTCTTAATTACGTTTTTTAATATTATTTTTCCATATTTTCACATTACCCTGCTAGTATTATTTATATTAAATATAAAATATAAAGTGGTGGTCGTCCAATTGTTAGATGGTAACGGTTTTAACCCTGGTAGGTACAGATGAGAAATTTCCTACATTGCCCGTGTAATATAGTGGTTGGAAATAAGAACCTTCAGGTAGCCGTACGTTCACATGTTATATTTTGATTTTAAAGTCTTATACCCCATATCCAGTCCTGAATTTTCAGGATTATTTATGCCAAATTTGATCAAAATCAGTCCAGTAATATAGGCGTGAAAGACTGATAAAGAGGCATAGGTAAATCACTACACAGAAAAGAACGAAGTCCTTAATCTCCACTGTTGGAGATGGGCTTCACGGAACATATTATGTCTGGAGAATTAGGCCTACACTCGCCAGACGGGTTGGCATAGCAATAGTATTAAACAAAAATATAACTTTGTGGCATTTGAGGTTGCAACTATGGGGCTATATTCTCTCGATATCCATGCATTCGTGAAAGAGCTGTAATTGATCGTTGTGGTGCAGTTCTGTATATGTTTTATTTTGTAAATCTGATATAGCTGAGTTTTTCTTGCAGATTCCTTTCTCAGTCAGATTAAACATTAACAGGTCACTGGAATCTGCTAAGCTTTGGAACACTTTGCTGCTTAGTCTTCTACTAGCAGGAGTAGAATCATTCAAAATAATGAAATTAATGACGTTTCATAAATGCCTGTAATAGGTTTACGTGAATAAAGATATTTTGACTTTGACTTTGAGCCCTATTCTGTTACTTAGTCGCAAACGTTATATAATGGAATCCGTTAACTATATATGTACTTGTATATATCACGCTATTAAAGTTGATATTTTCACGGCCGCTGTCAATGTCGAGCGCTAATAGAGTTGAGAATTGAATAATATTTTTTAATTATGACGCAACATCTGACGTAAATAACGAAATCCACTAATAACGTTTGCGACTAAGTAACAGAATACAGCTACTGGGTAATCTAATTTATCAAGATTGTGGTGACCCCAAATGCCATAACTGCCTAAAACAAAATAATTATTCAACGAGAAGATGCGGCGAGCGTTTTAGATACCCTCACAGGTAGTAAGCCCTTAGTTTATTTTGTATAATAGTTTTAATTTCATAGGTATTTTTGGTTAAGTTTTATTTATAATTACTTTTTAGTCTATTTTCAAAAAAATATAAATAAATATGGTTATTTGTTGTGTGTACCTAGTGTTGCCCAACTACTACAACAACTACTCTGGTCTTGCCCAAGAGTCTCGCAAGACTCTTGCACAGAAAATAATCCTAATTTCAAGTAAATTAGACCAGTAGTTGTCGAGATACCGGTAGTAGTTTGCGGAGAGAGATTTCCTTAGTACAATTGGAAAATAAAATATTGAGTCAGAGTAAGAGTCTTGCAGAAGTCTTGCGAGACTCTTGCGCAAGCCCAAGACCAACGACCACCTATTCTAATGCAAGACCAAGACCGAGACCAAGACCATCTATTCTAATGCAAGACCAAGACCAAGACTGGCTAAGTCTTGGTCTTGCTTTGGGCAACACTATGTGTACTAATGTATTTTTTATCATATAAGTTACGTTTAGCTGAGAACTATGAGTAATATTATTTATACAATAAATGACCTTTGATAGTTGATTGATTCATAGTGATAGCATGTGTTTTGTTGTAACCTTGACCGTGATACATTCGATATCTAATATTAAACAGTTCACTAACGCTTTCAGCCGTACTACATACTCGTACTTGTATATAGGGACATACCTACATACATGCGGTAAACTGTATTTAGTCTTTACTTTACTACAGCCCATCATGACAAGTGGCTCGTTGATGTCTCTAGCGTACCAGACGCGAGAAATATCACAAATAAATGAAATAAAATATTGTGTCCTCACCAGAAATCGAACCTGGCTTTTAAACTTTAGGAGACTTGCCTATAGTACCATAAACGTTAACGTCAAGCCGGGAATGAGTGATAGGTCATGTAGTGACAGTTATCAGAAAACTAAAAGAATCTTTGAAATGTTTTTTTCTAATTCTTTTTTAAATCTTAAATGATTATTTATTTTATTTTATGATATGTCATGCCTGGTCTGTCACTCATTCCCCATATGACGTTGGATTATAGGACAACATGTATAAACATCATTAAGTAATGGTTGTCCATTAATAGGATAATCTACGTTACCTAATTTATCATCATATTATTTGGAAAATAATAAAATTGATGCGGTTCTTGTTCTTCTGCCATTCTCAATATATTTACAACCAAACATAATTAGCCTAAACTTTAAGTTAGCTAGGGCGGTTTTGCGATGCTCATTTGGTGTAACGAAACCACATGATCCTATTTATGTGTTTGCATCTTTCTTCATTTTTTGAAAGCAAAAAAAATACATTACTTATTTACAGTATACCTACTCACATTTTTAACTAAAAAAATAATGTAACAGTAAGTCTTGTTTTAAGCGCTGTTTTTTTTTAATATAAATATCATGGCAAACTACTTATAATGTTAGTTCTCCTTAAAATTAAAATTGTCATATGACATCATTGCAAATGGCACATACTTTTAACGAGAAAAACAAATACGAGTAGGTGGTAGGAGGACTGATGGTGGTAATTAGCCCAGTCTGCCGGGGCGAAGAAGTATCCACCGTTCGTGCCGAGTCAAGCCGGCATAGTGTTAGGGACTGATGTGTCTGATTCCAGTTACTAACATTCATAGACCGATAGTGCTAGTATTAAAAAAAACATTTTTGTTTTTATTACAGCTCCTAGACCACAGCGTCCTAGACCGCCACTGTTGGAGATGGGCCTCCCAGAACATATATCTGGAGAATTTGGCCTACACTCGCCACGCTCGGCCAGACAGGTTGGCGATTCTACTAGTTGAAATCAGTGGTACTGGGACCGACGACGGCTTAACGGGCTCTCTGAGGCACACAAGGTGGTGTTATAAATCTATGACAAATGTACTTAAAAGCTAAAAGTGTATTTCTCATTGGTACATACCTGGGTTTATACCCATCTCTAGGGTGTTAAGGAAAGTGTTTTTACAACCGAGCCACCACTGGTCATATGTGATATAGTTTGTTAATTTATATGTAAAAAAATCCGATGGCTTTAATTTGTTTATAATGGACTGCAGCCTAAAGGGTGTAGTCCGCGGCCGTGGCCTCTCTTTAAATGATGTAATACGATTACATTAAAATTAGTAAAGATGCTCATCGTTCAGACAATTACATCATCTCGTCAACTTTCACCGCCAAATAAGATATCACCGGGGTGGGGTTGGGCTTCATTTTGTTGACAAAGTCCTGCGAAACAGCCGTTGTGCAACCGTTTTTTGTAGACTCATGCGAATCTTAATTTATACTAGCTGTAGGACCAGACTTCGCCCGTGGTAGCTCATAAGCACCATCTTTATGCTAGTTTCCTTTCGAGAAGGCAAAGGCTATATGCACGATATTTTTTATTGCTTTTAAAGATATATTTTAGATAAATCATAATTGAAAAAAAAACTGTTTTCCATACAAAAAATGGTTTGATTTTTGCTATTGATGATTACATCCAAAAACGAAACATCACTACTACGCCATCTCTGTCACAACACATTAAACAATATTGTGGTTTGTGTGTATAGTTTAGAATATCCTCACTGAAAATATTCTAAAGTCCTTTCGTAAATATTAATTACTTTTGCCCGAAACATCATAATAGTTTCAACCAAAAGTAAAGCTTTTTTGAACATGTTCCTGTTTAGTTTCTACAAAATTTATTTATTTTTATTAGTGAAATAAAAAAATAATAATGCAATTTAAATAATAAAAAAACAACATTATAGATAAATTTGTAATGAAAATATGCACAATTTCAGCAAACATTTGCAAATCGCAATTCTTGCTTGGCCAGTTCATTTTATACTAGTATCTTAAATCGAAAAAAATATTTAGGTTCCCGTGAGGTCATATGTCGTGCCGAGATATATACGAATATTCTTTGCTATATTTTTATTGTTATTTATTTAAAAACTTTAGTGTAAATCTATACAAAAGGCGAACGTAAAGCCGCAAGAAATTCTCTTCCCGTTAACCTTTTGGACATTTTATCATAATAAGGATAAGTTGCACCTCTCAGCCAGTGTGGTTCCCCATTCTTATAACCTGTAGCCCTATCTGTTACTTAAGCGCCAACGTTTTTAGTGGAATCCCTTAAATAACGGAACTGTCAGTGTAAAACGATATTAAAATTGGTATTCTCGTATAAAGGTTTCCACTACAGATTACAGCAAAATAACGTTACGATACGTTCATTAAAAAAAAACTATTATATATTTCTTTTAGTATTTGCCATACTTTTTTATTTATTACCTAATGTGTTTTATAAAATATATAATCTTAGTTAAATTAATATAAATGTTGTTAACTTTAAAATAAATTCGCGGCGGACAATTTAAGTATTTAATTCACGTTTTTTTTCATTAATTTTGAAGTTGCAACCCCATGGGCGACCTTTAAAATAGTAGAAAACGCTTTGTTGACGTAAGGTCGGCTATGATCGAAGAAACTCGGGCTAAAATTGGTAGTAAATAACAGAATTCACTATTTTGACAATCTAACGTTTGCGACGTAACAGAATAGGGTTGCTGGAGCCCTTTAACCTTGGACCTTGCGTACTATTTACCATCAGGTGGGTGCGTTGTCACATGTGCTAAAAAAAAGGTTTTAGGTCAGCCGTCAGTTGTTACAATCGACGCCATTTTCAAGTTTAATCATTGCAATTACAGATATTTATAACTTAGCCTAAGTCTTGTAGTACCTACCTACATATACTCGTACACACATCAAAAGTGTCTAGGGATCAACATATATTTTTGCAATAACTTTTCTCCTGATTGATATTCATTAAAATTTTCTTTAAGGATTGATCAAATAAAATGTTTTCGTTTGTCTACAGTAACGATAAACCAAGTCACCTTTGCATTAGTAAAAAAAATTGCCATTTTCCTAATAAAGGGATTTTTGACATTTGAACCACTAACATTAAAGTTCGAAAAAAAGACTGAAATAACAGTTTTTTTTTTAATTTTATTGGGTAACTTAAACAATTAATAATCCGTGTTTCTACCGCGAACACTAACAACACAAGAACATCGGTTTGGCATACTCAAAATGAGTTCATCCAAATCACGCTGTGGAATGGCCGCCCATGTTCGTTGCAACAACAAAAAAAGGTCTTCTTGCGACTGGATACCCTCCATATTCGGCAGAGCTCTTCTCTGAAGAATATCCCATGCATGCTCAATCGGGTTCAAGTCTGGCGACTGAGCAGGCCAGGGCAGGACATTGATGTTAGCTGCGGCGAGAGTCTGTCTTACAACTCTTGCGGTGTGCGGTCGTGCATTATCATGCATTAACTGAAATAAGGGACCGATATGCACTTGTAGAGGAACGATGACGTCTGATACAACCGTCTCAGCATAAATTTGAGCGTTGAGGTTGCCTCTGATCCAAATCAACTCAGTTCTTCCGCCGATCGAAATACCCGCCCATACCATGATGGTTCCACCACTATAAGGATGGACTTCCTGGCAGGATTTTAATCGCTGTTGGCGTCCAGGGGTTCTCCAGTGTCGTATACGTCTTGTATCCGGCCTCATACCAAAACGAGACTCATCAGAAAAGCACACGAAACGCCATTGTTCTTCTGTCCAATTTCTGTGTTCAAGAGCCCATTGATATCGAGTCCTACGATTGTGCATTGCTATAGGTGGTACCCGTAGCGGTCTTCGGGAATGAAGGTTCACTTCATGCAAGCGGTTTCTGACTGTTTGGTCGCTAATTAAGTTCCCTGAAGAGCGATGAAGGCTCACGGCTAACATCATGGCGGTTATTGTTGGAGTTCTTCGAGCTGTGATTTGAATGTATCGGTCTTGTCTCCGTGTGGTGCAGCGATACCGTCCTCCATGGCGCTCAGCCACGGTACCAGTGGTTCGGTAACGTGTCCAAAGTCGACTGATAACACTCTGACTTGTATTCAGAGCTAAAGCCACAGTACGTTGCCGGGAACCAGCTTCTATCATTCCCACGGCTCTGATCATTTCTTCCCTGCTTAAATGACGTCGCCGCTCCATAATAACGTTGGTTTTAATCAGTAGTAGGGAAACAGTAGCACTAATAATGTCTTCAATGCGTCTTATGTTTTTATAGGGAAAATATTGACAGCTGATTTTCATCTTTTACTCGAATTTGATTGACAGTTCCTGTTTTAAATTATGAAATGCACCAAAAAGGATCCATATAAATTTATAAAATCATAAATTTATTACAAAGCCACATCTCAATCACAAGAAATCCGCATAAACATGCTTGATCCCTAGACTTTTTTGATGTGTGTATATGTGAAGGCGAGACAAACAGGCAGATAGACAAAGATTCTTTTGCATTTATAATATTATGTAGAATCTTTTTTGTTACGCCAAGTTTATTATCATTAGTTTTAAAAGGTTTTAAACCGCAATCTTGTACGTGAAGTGACAACACATAACAAAAACCTGGTGATAATCATAATTAATGGAAGGAAAAAAATATATTTTCTTGTTAAGGTATAGAAAGACGTTCTTTATATTTGTTTTTAAATATACTTATTTATTTTTAAAGTTATTTACTGTAAAATCCAAGGCAATACCTATTTCCTCTCTCCAAGGCGCCGGGAACCCTGAAATTTCTCGTTACATTCCCGTAAATGGTGCGTAAAGCGAGTTGTAATTTTTAAACACATTGACTTTCAATCTTTGACCAGGCTTTCCATAGAGCTTTTTTCTTTAATGTGTATCACAAAGATAGGTTACGTTAAACACATTAGTCAGCATGAGTGACGTCACTTAATAATACGAAGACCCTGTTCGACTTGAAAGCAAATCAAAACAAAGCGAGTTTTACTTATTATATAGTGTTACAAAAGTACATTGTCAAGAATAGGTAGGCGTGACATGAGTCAAATATAGACAGTCAAATAATAACAAAGGGAAAAGATTTGGAAAAGTGAATCAAGTTATTATTACGTTTCACTTTTCCAAACCTTTTCCCTTATGAATGAAAACCTTACTTAAAACGATTTTTAAAGCGAATTAAAGTGAAAAAACGCTTACAGCGCTAAGTCGAACATGGGGTACGGGACGTCTTCCGAGAACCATTTGCAAGTATTTTTTATCTATTTTTATTAATTTTTATTCTATTATAGTATTTGCTTATTATTTAATTACGTGGATGAAATTTTTGTTGGTTTTGTACTCGTAATACCTATATTGTTAATATTCTTATGTAGCGATGTTTTCTTCTTTTCATTATTTATTTATTATTAACTTATTAGAGGATATTTTAATATCTATACAAATTTTAATATCTATATAAATTTACTACTGTGTTTTGTAAAAAAAATCAGTGGAGACCTATAATTGACCTCCTAAATCTACTATATGTCATGTAATGTGTGGGTCTTAAAGTTTATATATAAAATAGGTCGTCTTTAAAACTAGGGTCCCAGATACAGATCTTTTGCTGGTGGTTTTTGAGGCTATATATATTGGGAACTGTGTCGACGTTCTTAACTATGGAAGGTGTAAGAAAATAATTTTTATCATCATAGAAAAGTAAAAAAAAGTAAAGTATCATCACGACCATTTCTCTTTCGGGGTGGTCAGAAACCACGCTTATAAAGAAGCGGATTCACATTTAGCCAAACTTCACTATAGTTTTTATCATCAAAGTCTTCTCCTTCCTCTTCTCGACTATGGTGATGTGTGTAGCGTCGACCTTTCGGAGATGTTGCTCAATAAGATGGACCGGTTACTTAACACATGTATTCGGTTCATCTTTTGTCTGCGCAAATATGATCACATCTCTGAATATCGCGCCAAGTTAAGGTGGCTACCTATTCGTTGTCGCAGGAATCTAAGAATCCTCTGTTTACTCTTTTCTATTCTCAATGAACCTGCGACACCGAAATACCTCAAGGACAAATTCAGCTATCTTTCCTCATTTCATAACAGATCTCTCCGTTCGTCCCATAATTCTGTTCTATCTATCCCTTCTCATCACTCTGGTTTTCAGTCTAACTCTTTTGCAGTAGTGGCCGCAAATCTGTGGAACAATTTGCCGGTAGAAATTCGTCAAGTGCCGAACAGATCACTTTTCAAAAAGATGGTATACTCTCATTATTTAAACAGTTCCTCACAGTGTAAGTAGGTATTATATGTAGTGTATAATATATATATATATATAGTATGTAGTATATGTAGTATTGTGTACATATTAGTATGTATCTGTCTATATAGATATAATACTTAGATTTAATTTGAATTACCTTTTAATCTATTTAATGGTTGCACCTACCTCACAACACAAATCGTTTCATTGTCCCAAAGGTTGGTTGCTAGAGAATGCCTAGCGGCATTAAGCCCGCCTCTTGTACATAGTGCAATAAAGTTTTTAAATAAATAAATAAATAAATAAAATAATGTAAAAATTCTAAAAATAAAGTGTGTCCGTAATTTTATTTTCTAGAAAGTTAATAATCTATATTTTACAATGTACATACACTCAGACTTGAAAAATCTTTAAAATATTGGATTGTGCGAGCGAGATGGATGCAAAGCGTTAAACCCTCTTAAGTAACTGAATAAATGTTAAATTTAATTTTTGTATCTGCTCATTGCTTATATCTAAGTCAATGTTAAACGTCATTTATTACCGCGACTGAAGGGGTTTTATGGAAGCCGTGCAAGGGATGACCCACATGCCGGCGTTTTATTTGTTGTTGTGTAATCCTTAATCCGGGAGAGTGTTGTTTTTCCCGGCATAATAAATATTTACGACTATCGAAGGTCGTTGGTGTCTTTTAGAAATCCATAGAAGCTATTTAACCCGGCGACATGGGAGTCGGGTCAACATGACCCGCCATGTTTTAGTTTGCTTATAATTTTATAGACGTATGTAGGCCGTACTTTTTAGTAGACGGAGTTGTTGATTTTCTCTAAACGGTTTTACAAGTAATTAATCGGACGGTGATTGCGTTGGGAGTCCAAAAAAACATAATTGTCCGCGCCTGATCGGGAACCTTTCAGGTAACTATGCTTATGCCGCAGGCTCAGACCAAACGCAAAAGGCAGAAGTGGACTGTATTTTAAATTTAGGTTCATAAGATAACGGTAAATCGGAGAGGTCACTTATTTAGAGAAAGTATGCCACGTACCTTTTCACAGCTTCCGGAACATCTATCCTGGCCAGGATAATTAGCAAACTCGACGTCACCAATTTAGACAAGTGCAATATGATGCTCACACAACCGAGTTACGAAGTACCACAGAATTCCAGCACAGACAACTGCGCGCGATTATTATGTCCTGGCTGGCGTGCAACTCGCAACTGGTTCCCTGAAGTCAACAAGCTTATAAGAAAACAAATTTTAGTGTTCACTTTTCAAAACAAAAACAGGTACCAAAACATCATGATAATTATAAAAAAAATTGTGCATTTTAAAAGTGTGGCGCCATCTAGTGGCATACTTGGAACGGAGGCGAAGGGAAATAAATTGCTCATAACATAATAATTAAAATAAAACAATATTAATGGCGTGAACAATAATGACGATTAGAATAAGGATTATTTTTCAATTTAGATAAGTTCATATTAAATAAATAAATAAAAAATCCAATTTTGTTGATTTTCTTCTCCTGCGCCCAGATGATTTATCGTTTAAAAGCTTAATAGTTAAATATATTTTTAAAATATTGTGTTACAAATTCATCATCGTTATTATTATCACGGGGTGGTTAAAAACCACACTTTTTAAAGAAGCGGATTCACATTAAGCCAACTCTGTGGATGATGAGGGTGGCAGAAGGTCGTGTAAAGTGGCGAGCCTTGGAGAAGGGCTATATCCAGCAGTGGAGAGACACAGGCTGATGATGATGAACACGACCTCTCAGCTCATGCTCATCTCAAATCCAAGAATTTAAATCAAAAAAAGCAACTGATTAATCCCTTTTATGCCAATTTCACAATTAATGTTTACGTCTCATCCTTTAGCTTCGTTAAAAAAAGCTATTGCCGAACTTTACAGATAGGTAGTCATTATTTTACTTTTGTTCTCGGGATCCGCATTTTCAATGTACATTGCTTGTTATTTTGTACCAAGCTTGTGTTTAGTATAACGTGTCACAAGTATAAGAGTTGGTGGTCCCTAATATTAGACCTAACCAACACAAATAACAAACCAAATAATCAATACATAACAATTTATTGTAAAAAATACTTAATTTAATGATTATATTTTAGAGGATGATAAAATTACAAGGGTGCAGATACAAAATTAAGCCTATGTTTTGATAATTCACATCACTTTAGTTTGGAACCATAATCACTCTAATACTGTCCTTGCGAAGAGACTCAGGCCTCAGGCTCAGGCTCTCGAGCGACGACGCGCGAATGTTGTGCTGGCCGGCATAGGGGACGCGCCCCATAGTCCCGACGATCTCATTAGTCTTTGGGAGGGACCGATGACATAGGGATGGCCCTCTCAGCCCTAAACTCGTTCCTCAACTGGGGATTATTTCTCTTTTGTTTTTATTAAATAAAATTTAAATTGAACATTAAACAAATTCCATCATAACTTTACTCGTAGTTTTTTTTTGGATGAAGGAGTGGATATTATTTTTCATATATTACTATGTGCGTCCGGCATAGGAGCCGAAGGCTCACTAAGCAAACTCGTTGCCTCGGGCAGCTTGTTTATCATTGTATTTTAATGATCTACCTACTTGTTGGTTTTAATATTTTAAATGTACCTTATGTCTGTACTTAATAAATTGGTTATTTATTGCGAAAACAAAATATATTTTTAAGTACCTTATTTCGATTGATATTTTTGTATTTTATTTTAGAAGTATTTTACTTGGTTCATTAGTTTTTTATGTTGAATAATGTAATTTAATGTTTTTTTTTTTGTTGTTGATAAATGATAAATAACGTTACAAACAATAACACGCAATGTATAATAAAAATGCATAACCCAGTGTTGGTAGAGAACGCGCGGTCTGGCTAGAAGTTCCGATGCGTGAACAAGCTCTCAGTCCGCTGGTCTTCTATTACCACGATCATTGCACTTAACCGATTATTTACGGTTCAATGAAGCCAAGAAAATATACAACCTTTTTATCGGCTATCTATTTTAGGATAAATTGCCTGTAAGCCTATAAGTACCTAACTATTTAATTTAATTATTCCGACAGTTCGTTGAACTTGTATTGTCAGACACTAGTATATTTTGCTATGCAAAACGACGACACGTAAGTTAGGTTATACAGATGGATAGAATTCTTGTATAATTCACAAAAAGACATTAAAATGTACATAGGCGAGCTTAACTAGGGACATTTTCTAACAACTAACATTTGGGATAGTGAGCTGGGATTGTGAGTGCAGTAAATTTTAAAATTATTTAAAGTTAACCTATTTCGAACAACTAAAAAGTAAAGTATCATCACGACCCTTTCGAGTTGGAGCGGTGGTGGCTAGGTTGTAAGAAATCTTTCCCTAAAAAAACATATATAGGTCGGTTCGAACCTCGGCATGTACCAATGAGAACTAGACTTTTCTTACGTAGATTTGTTCGGTCCGGGTTCCACTTATACCAACTTGTGAAATCGTAAATACACTGTTATTAGAAAAGTGACATCAGACTAACCCGTCTGGCCAGCGTGGCGAGTATAGACCAAATTGTCCAGAATTTTTTGGAAGGCCCATCTCCAACAGTGGAGTTCTAGAACTTTGTGTTCTAGGGGGTGTGATGATAATGAAGTTATGTGGACTCGTCTTGGTTTTTGTGAAGGTGTAAATTGTATTTTTTTATATAATACAGAATGCAAATGGAATGGAATACAGGTGATCTCACTCAATAGTAACTAATAGTAAAGATGATATGAAAAAATTGTAGCGTGCGCGTGCGGATTATGCGCAGTACTTTTAGTTTTTAATTGGGCTTTATCTGAATTAACTTTGTTAAGTTTATTAAGTTGTGATTATGCAAAGCTGTCAAAATATTACTGTAGTACAGCTCTAAAAGCGTGGTGATACTTTACTTAAAAGCTTATGTTATGTTAGCGTATTTTATTACTTAGTATTTAGTATTCTTAGACAATATTTGATATAATGTGTTTTTTAAGTAACCAATTCACATATACCTACAGTTAAAATTTTCACTATATCTTTCATTATCACTTTAAAAAATATCGTGTAAGATCATTTAACTTTTTCACCCTCATAAAGTTGTATAATAGTAAATATTGTTTTTTTTAAAACCAATAATAGCGTTTATTTTTAAATAAATAAAAACTACTTAAAAAGTAATATTTAAATAAATATAAACTAAATCTAATCAAAAATAAATGAATAATACAATTAGATACAATGTTCTACATAAATAAGTACTTGAGTACCTTAAAGAATGTTGATTAATATTTAAATTTATTCAATAGGAAATCTAACTTTCTAGAAGCTATAAAAAACTATGTTTATTATGTAGTAAGTAATTACATTACATGATACTCTACATCGTAAACTCGTAATTTCTGCGGTTTACTACACTCGACCGCAAAGAAAACGGGTTCCTAACAAAAACAACACTAAACAAGAACAAGACGCTGACAGTTCCTAATGACATCGCACGCTCTGTCAAAATCCATGTATCCGCATGTACCTTGCCTACAAAAAAAAAAACAATGAGAAATTAGGTAAATACGGCGATACGTCCAAACGTCGTCAGAGAGCTGCGATCACACTTAAAGAGTACTTATAGTAACTTATTATATATGTGTGGTCTAGCGGTTGAGTCCGTGGATTTAGACTTGGAGGTAACGGGTTATATTCCTGGGCACAATAATTAATTTAATTTATTTGTGATATTTCTCGAGTTTGGTACGCTAGAGACATCTATAAGCTAACCACTTGTCACGATGGGCCTATAGAAAAGTTGGATAAACGTAAAATATATCTCTTTACTTTAATTTTTAATGTGACCCGATTTTTTTAAGGTATCTACGAGATTTAGGAAAGTGTCGTAGCTGTTTTTACGCGACGCAAAGAAGAGTTATTACCCTAATATATAAACGGAATCATACAGTATTTGGTTGGGTAGGGAGAGGAGTAGAATGGTGGATGGTGAGCGTATTATCGTGCAATAAAACAAAAAAGGGAGGCCTCCTTTTCTTAAACCAGCCTATTGTCGGTCGCAAGCCCGAGACACCATTCTTCTCATCTCTTACCCACACACGACGGACCTATGTATGTGTATATATTTGTGGCACACTGGAGACCAAACGCGTAAGCCAATTTTCATGATTCTCACGTCAATCGATTCGTCTTAATTACGCGAGTGTCACGCATTAATCAAATTTTAGTAAGGTGACAACAAGACGCAATATTGTGATAAAGAAAAATATTAAAGTCGACTAACTATATTGAGTGGGGTATCGTCGAATAGGTATTTGAAAACCATGTTAAGGTTTCTCTTATCATTTTTCATTTCGACTGGTTTTTTTATTATATAAAAGAATTATTAAAAAAAGTATCATCACGACCGTTTGCCTTCCGGGGTGGTCAGAAACCACGCTTATAAATAAACGGATTCACATTTAGCCAACTTTACTATAGGCCAATCATGACAAGTGGCAAGGTCGTCGATGTCTCCAGCGTACCAAACTCTAGAAATATCACAACTAAATAAATTAATAATTTAATTATTCAAATAAATATTATTGTGTCCCGACCAGGAATCGAACCTGGTACCTCCGAGTCTAAATCCACGGACTTAACCGCTAGACCACGGAGGCAGTTTAATTAATTATTAAAGTTTAAGTTTATTTAATCTTCTATTCTTCTTTACAGGTTGGTGCTTATAGCATTGGTGGTAGAAGTGCTATTTCCGGTGACTTGGAAGTGCGAGAACGAAGGATGGAAGGGTGGTTCTTTTGTGAGACTGTACCTTTGCGGGACTTTAGCCCTGCAAGCCACCCTGATGCTTCTTCTAGCGGCGTTGGCCCAGCAGTCTGCGAGAGGCACCATAGCAGACGTCGACGCAAGAAAAATGGTGGCACCACTCTTATTATTCAAGTAAGTTTAAATAATAAACTATATATATATATATATATATATGCCGAGGTTCTGCAGTGCCTCGGGTATGTTTGCTGATTCGAGGACTGACAGTTTTCAAACAATTATGCGCAAAAGATCTGCGTCTATGCTGTGCCGCATGAGAACCAGTACCAACAGGCTCCTAAACGTATTGGCAGGTCGGTGGGACTGTCCGCTGCTGGAGCACTGGATACAGCTGCATACAGTCAAGTAGACAGCCCCCAGTAGCGGATAGTTAAATATATTTTTTTAGTTATACTAAATATAGATTAAGTAAAATTGTTACTAACAATTTATGGATGTGAAGTCTGAAATAAAAGTTTATTATTATTATTATATATATATTAAATCGTCTTATCTTCACACGGATTCATCTTATCACACTTCTTTTCGTGTGGCGATATGATTAAAACCTTTATTTTATACTAAAACAGTATAACATATAGTGATTACCGTAATCACATATACTCTTTTAAAGCAGTTCACGTTTAAGCTTTGGGCATAGTGTGATTGCCTCCGTGGTCTAGCGGTTAAATCCGTGGATTTAGATGCTGAGGCAGTATCAAGACAACTCTTATCCCGGACTGACTTTACAAATCCACATCGCTTGCTAATATACGAATACTGCTATACACATATATATAGTATAATGTTGGTCCTGCCTCTTATTCATTCATTTTCTTTTAATTTTGCTAGTCACAGTTCAATTGCACTATTAATTTAAATCTTATTACTATATTTTACTCTGATTGCTGTTTTAATTGTATTGTCTAAATAATAAAAAATCTCTTTTTAGCTTGTGTTTTACTATTGCTACTTTGTTTATATGTTTAATATAATATGCTGTGTTTTTTTTAATAAATAAATAAATACTCGTTCGTTCTTGTTTGGGATACAATAATTTATTTAATTCATTTGTGCTATTTCTGGAGTTTGGTACCTACGCTAGAGACATCGACGTGCTTGCCACTTGTGATGAGCTTATAGTAAAGTTGACTAAATGTGAATCCGCTTCTTTAAAAGCGTAATTTTTGACCACCCCGAAAGAGATACGGTCGTGATGATACTTTACTATTTTGTAATATCGTTCCGCCCGCACCCGCCATTAAACGTGAACACGCACTAACAGCCAGTTCCTCGAACGTATTTTTGGTACTTAATTATTACTTAACTAAAAACAAACCTGTTAATTTTTACTTAAGTAATAATTAAGTACCAAAAATACTTTCGAGAAACTGCCTGTTAGTCTTCTCTTACATACATACATATCTTCACGCCAAATCCCTTGCGGGGTAGGCAGAGACAATTGAGCGCCACTTGTCACGGTCACGACATACCTCTTTCGCTTCTTGAACATTCATCAACCTCTCATACATGCCCTTTTGTTTCGATGACTTTTTAATGCACCTTCAGCTATTGTTTTATTTATTTGATCGTAATATGTGAGTCTCGGTCTGCCAGGGCCTCTTTTACCCACAACTTTTGCATTATGTATCTAGTTCGTCAATTTCTCGTCATTCATCCTTTCAACATGCACGAACTATCGGAGCATACCTTTTCTTATTTTTGTACCTATGCTTTCTTTCATACCTATCCTTTTGCGTATTTCTACATGGCGTACGCGGTCCTTCAAAGTGACGCCGCATATCCGACGCAACGACATCATTTCTACTGCATTAACTCTACTCTCATGCGTGATGAATCATGATATATCCACGTCTCGATTCTATACTTAAGTGTTGGTACAAGCATAGCATTGTGTATGGCGAGTCGAGTTTTGTCACTGACATTTCGACTGGCGATCAGTGACCCCAGGGCACCGTTGACACTATTTCCGCGTTCACTCTTCTTTCAACATATCATAGTCTTCTCTTCTTTATTTAAAAAATATTATTGTAGAGCAATAAATAGCCTTCCAAAATAAACCATTTAGAATAGCTAGTCTATGTAGTTCACTTTCATGAATTATTCATCACCTAAGCCTATTTTGTGTTTGAAGATTAGCATATTGGAAGCTTTAGATATTTCCGTTTCGGGTCAAGATCATTTTAATTTCATTTAGTTAAGTGGCAGCCTAAAATGCCAATCTATTTGGGTAGGCTTTATAAAACAAAGCTTTTGACCTATTTTATAATTAAAATAGATTTACTTACTTGGTTAGCAAATGCATTGGTTCACTGAATCCAGGTATGCCTAAGCTTGTCATCATAAAACATTCAATTTGTTTGATTTGAGAATCCTTTTAAGCTTCATAACACTAAATCAGTGCTAGCTCATTTTCCATAATATTGTTTTTTTAGTTCCCGACCACAGGATTCTACACATACCAAAGAGTATAGTAACTAATTGGAAAAAGAGTGGCAAATCTCGCGAAAAAGTAGTCCATATCCTTGTTTCATCGGAACACTAGCGCCGCCAGGTAGATAGTAGGATTCTAAAAGTGCCATGCATATCTAAATAGATATAGCTTCTGTATAAGAATTTCAATGTATGAGCCCGCAACCAATTAACTGTGCGCCTAAATTTAAAAATAATGTGCATTTTCTATTTTAATTATTTTCGTATGATAACGATAAATAATGAATGACAACTACATATATTATGTTCAAGCCACAGACAAGAGTTCTCAATACTAGCTACTAGGACCGCATACGTATTGATGAAATAAGCAAAAAGGTAGGTATGAAAGAAAGCATAGGGACAAAAATAAGGAAAGGCATGCTCCGATGGTTCGGGCATGTTGAAAGGATAAGCGAAGAGAGATTGATGCACCAGATATATAATGCGAAAGTTGTGGGCAAAAGAGGCCCTGGCAGACCAAGACTCATCTATCACGATCAGATAAATAAAACAATAGCTGAAGGTGCATTAAAAAGCCATCGAAACAAAAGGGCATGTATAAAGAGGTTAATGAATGTTGAAGAAGCGAAAGAGGTATGTCGTGATCGTGACAAGTGGCGTTCAATTGTCTCTGCCTACCCCGGAAGAGATTTGGCAGGAAGATATGTAGGCGGCGCGCCACTTACCAATAAAATTAAAATTTTACAATTGCTTGTTTCCACCCCCTATCTCGTACGCTACTGCGAAGACCTACGTGTGTGGATATGCTTCCAAGGCGAGTACGCAAAACCTACCACACTCGCGTTTGCAGGCGTTCTCCATAGAAGAACGCGCTTTATATGTAGTTTCGTCGCGCCATGTGAGAACATAAGACGTATTGCAGTTGCCAACGGGTATCGCCAGTCTTAATTTTCTTGCTTTTAATTTAAAGTTGGTATAAAGATCAATAAATAATAATAATCCCTGGTTTCTGATTAAAATAATCTAACATTTGACAGTTTAATATACGTCATGTGATCACTTTATTATTTTAAGACAATCACGTATAATTTTGAAAACTGACGATACGAGTTCCAAAAAAAAATTTAGGTACCACAACATATTTGAATAAATAAACCCTAGGCGAAA
The DNA here is from genome assembly GCA_910589645.1 of Tinea semifulvella. Lineage (NCBI taxonomy): Eukaryota > Metazoa > Arthropoda > Insecta > Lepidoptera > Tineidae > Tinea > Tinea semifulvella. The sequence goes on from OU342585.1 coordinate 13,747,304, forward strand.
CGAACTTTTTTCTTCAGCAAGTACTTTTATGTAAATATAAGAAGATTGAATTGTAAAAACTTTTACATAACAATTAGGATTTCCTCGAAGTTGTATCGTTGCTCTGATTATTTTCTTAGAAAATTCAATATAAACCCTAAAAGCAACAAGTTTTCTACAAACAGCTTTGTAACCGATACCGTAGAAATAACCTAATGTCTTGTTTTGTATAAAAAAAAACAAACGGTTATCACGACCGTAATCTCTTGTGGGTAGTCAGAAAAAATGTCAGTTGACATTTGCGTATGCTGCGTATCAAGCGATACGCAGAAAGTGCATTTCTCATTGGTACATCCAATGAGAAATGCACTTTTCTTATACGTTAAATAAAAAATACAAAATAAATATGTTTTGGATGGCCAATTGAAATCATTGAATTTTCTAGGGCACGATTATGTTGAATTATGACGCCTTTTCATACTAAAATTATAATTGCCTTCATGCCTTAAATACTGAACTTGGAATCCAAGGGCTGTCTTAGGCTATATAATTTCATGATCACAGCATGACATGTGATCCCACGACCATTTGTCTGTAAGTTAAGTAATCCAAAGTGGTATTGTTTTGTTTAATAATGTACTACAATGTGAATAATTATGGAAAACGATAATTTGGACTTTAAATATGGGGCACAAGTTGCAGTTTATTTTTTACGGTTTTCCCGCGCTATGAACTCCCATATTATATCCGACGTGTTAGCGATATAGGACAGCGCGAACAACCAATAAGTATGTCAATACTCAAGCTTAAAATCTCTACTAGGCTGTATTCCATTTGGCTACAACGAGTCCTTGAGTCATCATCAGACGACATCATCAGTCTCTAGTACACAGAGACCTGGACCTCCATTGTTGGAGATGGGCCTTTCAGAAATTTCTGGAGAATTTAGCCTACACTCGCCACGCTGGCCAGACGGGTTGGCGAGGGCCTGATGTCAATTTTGAATGACGTTTTACATCTGAAGGCTGCGATGATGATGATTGTCTTTGGCATCATGGAGGACGCTACTCATAGTGACAGCAGCATGGAAAATATCCTGAATACCAAAGCGGACAAATAATTTACATTACAATTCATATTGGTTTATCGGGATATGCTGATATTTAAATATTTAAACTAAATAAAATAAATTACATATTTCCAGACAGGTCACACAGCGCCATCTAATTTCCGTGGTAACCTACGAGGCTTGTGTTACGGAAACTAGATGGTTGATAAACTACAAATTATACTTTTTTTTTGTAAATATATACATATTATACATATAAACACCCAGACAGAGACAAATTATACAATGTACAACTTGCCTCCGGTGGGAATCGAACCCACGACCTCCCGAGTTCACGGCAACGTTTGTTACCACTAGACCACGGAGGCGGTCAAATATTTTTTTATTTTTATTTTTATTTTATTTTATTATGGCACAAACAGTCATTACAAATGAAGTTATATAATTTAAAAAGAATACATAAAAGAAGACCTTTAGGGCCAATAGTTTAACAAATTGTAAGCAGTTAATTATGAATATTGAAATTAAGACAATATTTAAAAATTTAAAAGAAAGAAACAACAAGGTATGATATAGTAATAACAAGTAAGTAAGTTAAACAGTTACAGTTTTAATTTTATTTTGGATAAGTCTCTTAAAGGTGGCTGGTGAGGTATTAAATATATCTATTTCAGAAAAATGGTTATTATACAATGTAAGAGAGCGAATTATAAACCTATTTCTAGTGTAGTTATTTAGGGCTCGCGGTGGAACAAAAATATTAGCATAACTGTGTTGAAGTTTCTTATTTCGTGGTATACGAATAAGCAAACGTGAACGGGCTACGAATGGAATTCTTTTTAGGATATCAGGGCAATTAATTTTGTTATTAAGTATTTTATGTAAGAAACACATGTCAAATTGAATTCGTCGATGACGAAGAGATGTCAACCCATAGGTCCCCAACAAATCATCATACTTGGACTTAGTTTCACCTTTACGGTAATTTAAAATCTTTAAGAATTTGGCTTGTATATTTTCAATTCTATCCATATGACACTGGTAGAAGGGATTCCAAATAATACAAGCAAAATCTAATACTGACCGAATAAATGCAAAATATAATATTTTTAAAGTTAAGGTATTTTGAAACGGTTTGGTGACTCTGTTTATGAAACCAAGGCTTTTAAAACCGCGTTGTATTATTTTGTCAATGTGCATATTAAAAGACAACTTGTCATCCATTATTATTCCAAGATCACGGGTGCTCTGAACCCTTTGAAGAGTGTAGTTGTTAAGTGTGTATCTAAACTGTATAGGGTTTTTTTTGCGAGTATAACTTACAATATGACATTTATCAGCATTCAAATATAATTGATTAAGTGAACAATAGTTGGCAAAAGCTGATAAAGCAGACTGCAAGTTAGAACAGTCATTTACATCAGTAACCGTCCTATAAATTTTTGTGTCATCTGCATACAGCAGATGACAGGTATCCCCAAGACAGTCACCAATGTCATTAACATAAATTGCAAATAATAATGGTCCAAAATGGGATCCCTGTGGAATTCCGGAGGGAATAGGCAGGAACTCTGAGCAGTAGCCCCTAACACAAACGGCTTGGCTCCTATTCCGTATGTAGGAGTCGATCCACCTGAGAAGGCTGCCGTGTATACCAATTCCGAGCAGCTTTGCAATCAGAATGTCATGGTTAATTTTATCAAACGCCTTCGAGAAATCAGTATACACGACATCCACCTGTTTGGTATCCATTGCTTCTAATAAATAGTCAGTAAAGCATACCATATTGGTTTCGACGCAACGACCACTAATAAAACCATGCTGACTCAAAGAGATTTGGTTGCGAAGCAAGCTGGACAATGTGGATGTTATTAGCTTCTCCAATATTTTACCAAAAACACACAATTTAGATATTGGTCTATATTCAGTAATAATATCTTTTTTTGAATTTTTAGGAATCGGTGTTATAAATGTTTTCTTCCAATAATTTGGAAATGTTCCATATGCAAGAGAGGCTCTATAGATTCGCATGACTGGTACTATTAAATTATTTGCACATTGAGATATGAAGTAAGGGTGTACACCATCCCAGCCAGCACCCTTATGTATGTTCACATAACGCAACTCCCTGAGAACCGCATCCTCATCGAGGCTAACATTGCTAATGTCACAAAAAATTGATCCATTGTGATAGTTAAGTTGTGGCTGAGGGGCAGCATGCACAAAGACCGAGCTGAAATATTGATTAAAAGAGTTACAAATATCCTGACCTGTATTAACAGCCTTTCCTTGATAGTACATGGTTTCTGGCATATCATTTGAGTTACCTCTTTTAGATTTTACATAGGTCCAGAAAAAATTGGGGTTTCTTTTGATCATTGTCTCTGAAAGGCTGATATAATTTCTATGACACTCCAATTCCATTTTTTTAAATCGTTTTCTAAGTAAAGAAAATGTAAGATAATCTCCCAGACACCGATAACGTTTCCACTTTGAATGATACTTTTGTTTTTCTTTGCTTATTTTTATAAGTGGTCTATTAAACCATGGTGGGTATTTATTTTTATTATTTGTTATTTTAGTAGGTACATGTTCATTAATTATATTATTCAAAATATCATAAAAAATATTGGTAAGTAGGTTTACATCTGTACTATTAGGTAACACACTATCCCAATCAATGTTTGCCAAGCCTAAGTTTATTGCTTCATAATCGGCCTGAAAGAACATTTTTCTCCTGATGTTATTATTATGAAGGATAGCCGGTAAGCAGACAGACAGTTCGATTTCCAAAGCCTTATGATGCAGATCAATAGGTATCAGAGGATTATCACAAGATGTTACTTCACACTGGTTAGTACAAAAAACTAAGTCTAGCAACCGGTTATTTATATTAAATTCAGAATTATATTGTGACATCATTGATATGTTCATAAAGTCAGCCAGCGCTATACACATTTTATTGTTGTTGGTGTTGATGTTCATACAGTTCTGTTCATCATCAAAATACCAGTCCGCATGGGTCACGTTAAAGTCACCCAAAACAAGAAAAATGTCCTGTCGACATAAGCTAGCCTCCGACACCCTCTCAAAGAATCTACTCAGTACTTGTTGATGCCTACAGCCATGAGGAATGTAAGTACATACTACATACAAAGCTGAGGGAGCTGCGCCGCGCGAACCACCTGTCTTTAGGGGTATCTTAACCCAAAGCTCCTCCTCTGGCGGCTGGTCCATCCACTCACCACACTCCTCCGCACACAGCTCACTCCGTATCGCCACCAACACCCCTCCACCCCGTTCGCAACCAGTGAGCTCGGCATTTCGATCGCGTCGAAAGACCCGATATCCACTGTGGAAGTACTCATTATCATAAAATGATTCGTTAAGCCAAGTTTCTGTAATGCAAACAATATCATAATCACAGTTCAGAGTCGCTAAAAACAATTCATTCGATTTAGTTCGTAACCCTCTAACGTTTTGATAGTAAATTGATAGTTTATTAGTTGTATCTATTTCGGTAAACTATGAATGATCAAAACTAATAGTTTATTTGCTATAATTGCCCTATTATTGCGTTTAAATTCACTCTCCCTTATAAACAACACTTTAAATCCTGTATAATAATAATGAAATTTATAAATGTTACATATTTCACACCTCATAATAACAAAACAGAAACAAAATAACCAATAAGAGACATAACCTTCAATATCAAACCACAGATTACATGGGAAATCACACCAACATCCACAGACTGAAATGTCAATAGAATTTAACGTTTTGCCTATACATAATTGTGTATTATAAATAAAAAATAAATAGTGGCTTTCCAACCAACAAACAAACATAAGTAAATGTAATACATTGTTACACTCCCTTGACCCACAGTCCATATACGAGTACAATATTATATTCCAACAAAGATGTGTATCAGAAGTAATATAGATTGCCAAAAAAATACTACTTATTTGTATAGGTCTTGAAATTAACAATTGATAGACAACAAAATGGAATCCCACAATACCATTATGTGAAAGTAATAAATGTGGTAGTCATTTTATTCTATTTAAATCGGACTCGCACCCTATAAACAATGCTTTAGATGTATCGTTCTTACGTAAGAATATTTTACAGTCACTTATCCAAATATACCTATAATCGCACTGTTTGCCGAGTTGACGCGCTTGTCGATAAAGGTTCTTATTATATGGAGTAAGGTGGTCGTTAGCAAAAATGGTTCTGGCTGGCCCGTCGATGCCGGCGTCGGCCGTCGTCAGGCCCCGGCGAGCGCGTACAGCCGCTATCATGTCTCGCTTACGTTGTCTTTGTGTGAATCTCACGATGATATTCGGAGGTAGTTCAAATCGTTGCTCGCCCTCCAATGTAGTTTTAGACGAGTTAGTATTTGTAGGAAATTTACGCACCCGATGAACATAATCAATATCTGAGGGGTTGATTGTTATTCCCACCTTAGCTGCAATATTATTTACCAAGCTAAATAGATTTTCGTTTTTTGAGGTCGGTACCCCAGATATTTCAATATTATTTAAACGACCCTGTTGATCATTTAATAGCATTTGTTTTGACAAGGAATTAATAGTATTTTTTGCTTCACAAAGGTCTTTCTCCAGAGTCTTCTCCCTAGTCTCGCATTCGTCTAAGCGAGTTTTCAGACTTTCATTTAGAGAATTGTAAAAAGACAAAGAGTTTTCGAATGATGTTATTCTTTCAGTAATATCTGCAAATTTCTGAGATATTAACTTATTGAACGTGGAAGACAATGCTTCTCGTTCTATCCGTAATTCCTCCCTTATAATAGCACGTAAATCTTCATGGGGGGTTTGTAAATCCTGTTCTGGACTATCATCTGATGACTTGCGACGAAGCCTGCCTTTACTTTTACCACGCAGAATGACTTTGCTACTATTTGACATTACAAAAAATTACAAATCGCACACCAACAAGCTTGAACGGGTTAGAAGATATATATTGCAACTCTTCCTTTGTGAGACTGCTCGCTTCTCGTAGAGGTGAGGGGCGCCGCAAATAGCTTCGCCGTCAGCGACGCACGCGCATACAATAATAATGGCGTAAGTCACAGATAACGTTCCCATACAATTTAATGCACTACTGTATGAGGTTAAGATACACTTCACTTTATTAAAGTACACTGTTCACGAAATAAATTTTAGTAAATTCAGTAACACGTCTACTCCAACTGCTGCCCAACGATGAATATGATATATTGTGGGCAAATAACCGCAGGAATACTAAAAAATATTAATTTAATACAAAAGTTTCGCCAAAACATTACGAAGGAAGAAGTAAAAATATAAACCCTATTAATATATGTATATTAATATTCTTCGTACTAGTTTTATTATAACACGAGTGAAAATACGGAAATTTGATGGTTGGTTTAATCGTTTACGCTATTGTTTGATGAAAACGTGAAGTTAGACAAAACAACAAACATGTTTGATAGTTTACCAAGGCACTTTAGATCTCGCTTTGCTAGTGATAAAGCTGACAATAGATAAACAGTACAGCAATCGAACCCGTTACCTCTGCGTCTAAAATCAAGGGTCTTAACCGTTAGACGGCGACGTAGACAGACTTGTTTTGTATTTATTGTTTTTCCACTTGTCTTAGAAATAGCTGACGTGGCGTTTGTTTGACCTTACTGTTTCGATTTATAGCTCTGATAAGCGTATCGCCACGCTAATTTCGAGGTAGAAAAAAATATGATATAGGCTTTTATTTGAGCTTTCACGAATTTAGAGACTTGCGTTAGAGGAGAGTCATGTTATTTTTTTTTAATAACGAAACGTAACCGTTTTCCGGAGAACGAAAACTACATAGTTTCAGAAACAGTTCTTGTTGCAGCTGGTATTAAGACAGTGCGGCGGCGTCAGAAATAAACTAACATAGGTTATCAAACTAAAATGGGAACAGTTATAAAATATACGTTTTTTTTTGTAAAATGATTGGAATTGATTGATTGTGAGGTGTGATTACGAGAATTATTAAAATACGAGAAAATATATTAAAAATAATATTTAATTTACAAAAGATGTTACATATTTTATTATAGAACATAACTTTTTTGCAAACCAAACGGGATAGAGTTGCGTATATAAATATGCTATAATATATATAAATATGAAATAATATATTTCCTCGCCAAGCCGTCTGGCCAGCGTGGCGAGTATAGGCCAAATTCTCCAGATATAAGTTCTGGAACGTCCATCTCCAGCAGTAGAGGTCTAGGACGTTGTGTCTAGGGGCTGTAATGATAATGTGAAATTCACAGAAAAAAAATACTTTGTATCCTACAAAGGTCGATTCAAACCCCCACTGGCATGTAACAATGAGAAATACACTTTTCTTACGTACATTTGTCATAAATTTACAACACCACTGTTTCTCTCTCCTCCGTGGTCAAGCGGTTAAAAGTCCGTGGATTTAGACTAGGAGGTACCGGGTTCGATTTCTGGTCGGGACATAAAAATATGTATTAATGTAAATAAATACATTTAATTAATAATTAATTTATTTGTGATATTTCTCGAGTTTGGTACGCTGGAGACATAGACGAGTTTGCCACTTGTCATGATTGGCCTATAGTTGGCTAAATGTGAATCCGCTTATTTATAAGCGTGTTTTCTTACCGCCCTGAAAGAGAAACGGTTGTGATAATACTTTTTTTTACCACCGTTTCCGTCCACTAATACATGTTGTAGAATGGTTGATAAATTGTCATTAAAAAATTGACATCAGATTGTCGCCAACCCGCCTGGCCAGCAGCGTGGCAAATGTAGGCCGAATTCTCCAGATATATGTATGTTCCGGAAGGGCCATCTCCAACAGTCGAGGTCAATTACGCTGTATTCTAGGGGCCATAATGTAATGTAGACACAAAAAGGTGCCCCTGAACCCAGCTTATTCAGTGACTGAGCTACAAACGGTTGAACCGGCACCCGGCCGTACGGTGTGAGCGTAAGAAAATGTTATTATTGAATTATGATAAATTCAATGTTATTTTACATAATTTCTCGAAAAGGTTTATTGTAGTTTAATTTTATAATGACCTTATTTTTTCTAATTTGTTGTTATATATTTTTTTTCAGAGTATTATTAGTTTTACCTGAGATAGCGTTGAACGTGATGGGCACCATGTGGATATTCTGTGACGTCATCAAATGCACGGTCCCAGACAAGTTCTCTAATATAGTTATACAAAGTAAGTGGTGTTTAAAAATATATACCTATTTAAAAAAAAAAAAAAAATTAAAGTAATACTACGAATACGAACTGCATCCGTGGTCTAGCGGTTGAGTCCGTGGATTTAGACTCGGAGGTACCGGGTTCGATTCCTGGTCGGGACACAAAAATATTTATTTAATACATTTAATTAATATTAAAATAGTTGTGATATTTCTCGAGTTTGGTACGCTGGAGAAATCGATGAGCTTGCCACTTGTCATGATTGGCCTATAGTAAAGTTGGCTAAATGTGAATCCGCTTATTTTTAAGCGTGGTTTCTGACCACCCCGGAAGGGAAACGGTCGTGATGATACTTTACTTTTTACTACGAATACGAATAAAGGTCCCATCCGCTTAGAATGGTGGCAAAAACGCTGGATACATTGGGTCCAGTTTCTATAGCAAACGGCACAAAAATTTAATATTTTATTATGGATACATACTTGCGCCGATTTATGCGCTTTCAACCTCGGTGCAAAGCGGGAGGGTGTCGACGAACGTGGCGTCCCACACCAGCACTTTACTTTATTTTATGTGGATATTTTTATTATTATTAATTACTAGCTATTTGTCCTGTCTTTACCCGTCTTATTTATTTTTTATTTTAAATACTTTATTGCACTAAAATTGTACATAGGCGGGCTTAATGGCCAGGCATTTTCTAACAACCAACCTTTGGGAGTGTGGAGACACTATGTATGGGTGCAAATTTATTATTATAAACTACATACATATAAGAAAAAATAAATACATTAATACATACATATAACTATAAAAAGCTAAAAATATTAAGTAATATAAATAAAAAAATATAAAAATCTTATAAAGTAATCGGCCAATAAAACCTCCAGTTTACCATAGAGTCACATTATCCGATACTCCATACTGTGATAGCAACGTCATATAACTAAAATATGTCTATCCCTGGGTTTCAAGGAACATCTCTACCAATAAACTACTTAACCGATTTCAATAAAATCTGTATCAGATTCAGATGACGGCATCACCTATAATGGCCACATGTGATCCCAGGACCATTTATATGTCTATTGATTGAATGACGAAGACGAGCCAACCGAAGTTTTTTTTAATAAATACGCCAGTGTAGTGTCAATACACACACACAATACTCTTGAAACAATTATTGTACATAAACTAACTCAAAGTGCACTTTAGCACAAATAAACAAGAAATAATTATCTTATCCTATTTACATATCAAAAATGTATAATTTATTATTCATTAATCAAATAATCGGCCCAATAAAGACTTACTTTTATTAACCACCAATTCTGTCTTTAGTTGATATGCCATTCGAAAATAATCCTATTTAAATGATTACATTTTATTGATGAATCATTTACATTTTTAATGTTAATGTAATAAGTGGAAGAGTGGAAGGCACGGTGGTGGCTCTGTTGTAAGAACGCGTTCCTTAAATCCTACACATACATACACATACATACATATCTTCACGCCAGATCCCTTGCGGGGTAGGCAGAGACAATTGAGCGCCATTTGACACGATCACGACATACCTCTTTCGCTTCGTCGACATTCATTAACCTCTTCATACATGCCCTTTGGTTACGAAGACTTTTTAATGTACCTTCAGTCAGTGTTTTATTTATTTGATCGTGATATGTGAGTCTCGGTCTGCCAGGGCCTCTTTTACCCACAACTTTCGCATTATATATCTGGTTCGTCAATCTTTCATCGCTCATCCTTTCAACATGCCCGAACCATCGTAGCATGCTTTTCCTTATTTTTGTCCCTATGCTTTCCTTCATACCAACCCTTTTCCGTATTTCGACGTTACGTATGCGGTCCGCCAAAGTGACGCCACATATCCGCCGCAACGACCGCATTTCTACTGCATTAACCCTACTCTCATGCGTATTCTGACATATCCACGTTTCGCTTCCATACATCAGTGTTGGTACCAACATGGCATTGTGTATGGCGAGCCGAGCTTTGTCACTGACATTTCGACTGCCGATCAGTGACCCCAGGGCACCGTTAACACTATTTCCCGCGTTCACTCTTCTTTCAACGTCCCTATCGTACTTCCCATCCGCAGTGAAAACACTGCCCAGATATATAATTTCATTTACTTGTTCTAGAGTTTCATCATCAATCTTTATCGTCACGGTTGTCATCCTTCTTCTTTCAAACACTAGTACCTTGGTTTTTCTCGCATTCAAACGGAGTCCTTTTTCTGCACATCCCTCCTTCATTCTTGTGACTAGTGATTGCAGTTGTTGTTCGGACGATGCCATAAGAACAGCATCATCTGCATAAAGCAGGCAGTTCACCACTAGATCACTCATCTTTATCCCACAGTCACTCTCTCACACTCTTTTTAGGCATTTGTCGAGATATAGAATGAATAATCTAGGAGAAAGCACACAACCCTGTTTGACGCCCATTTGGGATTCAAAGCAAGGCGACATACCCCCCTCCACCCGCACACAAGCTTTGCAGCCCTTGTACAGGGACTGTATAGCCTGTAGCAGTTTGTCATTCACTCCATACTCCGGCAATATGTCCAATAAATCCTACACAGGTCGGTTAAAACCCATGCGGCATGTACCAATAAGAAATACACTTTTCTTACGTACATTTGCCATAGGTTTACAACACCACCGTTCCCGAGCCTCGGAGAGCACGTTAAGCCGTCGGTCCCGGTTTCACTAGTACCAACTTGTGGAATCGTTAATGAATTGTCATAAAAAAAATGACATCATATCCTCGCCAAGCCGTCTGGCAAGCAGCGTGGCGAGTGTAGGCCAAATTCTCCAGATATATGTTCTGGAAGGCCCATCTCCAGCAGTAGAGGTCTGAGACGCTGTGTTCTAGGGGCTGTAATGATGTAATGAAGTGGAAGATATTATTGTCCTATTTTTGTAACGAAACCCACCAACATCAACGTTTTTAAATTCTAATTAATTTAATAATAAGATCGAATATTAATATTTTTTAAGAAATTACCATTTTTACCACGGTAAAGGTAAAATTTTTAGTATAATCCACCAATTCATACTATAACTAAGCAGCCTCGTGTGTTTTTTTATACTGATCATGATATCCAAGTGTAATACCGCTCAAACTTGTTGGTGATAGTTGTCGTTATGAATTTTTCAAATAACCGTTATCCGTTTTCGAACAACATTGTAAAAACGATCTACTTTTAATAGTTATCTACTTCAAGTACATCGCGTATTCAAAACAAATATTTGACTATTTTATTTCTATATCTAATTTATGCATACTACACAAAAGGATACTTAATCTTTAAAACTAAACGACAAGGTTACTTCCATACACATTACGTCTCGCTTCCATACATAAGTGTTGGTACCAGCATGGCATTGTGTATGGCGAGTCGAGCTTTGTCACTGACATTCCGACTGGCGATCAGTGACCCCAGGGCACCGTTGACACTATTTCCCGCGTTCACTCTTCTTTCAACATCCCTATCATACTTCCCATCCGCAGTGTAAACACTGCCCAGCTATATAATTCCATTTACTTGTTCTAGAGTTTCATCATCAATCTTTATCGTCACGGTTGTCATCCTTCTTCTTTCAAACCTTGGTTTTTCTCGCATTCAAACGGAGTCCTTTTTCTGCACATCCCTCTTTCATTTCTGTGACTAGTGGTTGCAGTTGTTGTTCGGACGATGCCATGAGAACAGCATCATCTGCATAAAGCAGGCAGTTCACCACTAAATCACTCATCTTTATCCCACAGTTACTCTCTCTCACTCTTTTTAGGCATTTGTCGAGATATAGGGTAAATAATCTGGCGGAAAGCACACAGCCCTGTTTGACGCCCATTTGGGATTCAAAGCAAGGAGACATACCTCCCTCCACCCGCACACAAGCTTTACAGTCCTTGTACAGGTTACTTCCGTGCATCTTTATCACTCGCACTCGGGCTAATGTGCAATGCCCTAACCTGCAATGTCGTTGCGAGATCACACCAATCGCTACGCTATTTCAAGTAGTGTTATAAAAAGTAGATAGTTTTTTTTCGTTAGAAATAAAGCAATCGTTGTGAACCTCAATAGATAGTTTAGTAACTATCCTACCTATATCGCGCCCATCTCTAGTTAGTAAGCGAACCACTTGGTCCAAGACTATGATCAACTGACACTAGCCTCATGGATTGTCCTAAACACAAGATAGTGTTGTTCTATTAAAGTTGACATGACGTAAATATTCTTTGTTTCAGGTATAGTATTATTTAATTGGGTGCAGTTAGGTTTAACAGTATTCGGTTTGTTCATGGTATTCGATCCGCTGGGATCAGTAAACTACGGGGATATGCAGGACACCCCGAACCAGGTCCGACACCATAGGAAAGTCACTGGGCTCTGGTCCAGGAGGTTCCGATGGGTCTTCTGCTGGCTCAAGAAGGATGAACATGGAAAAGAGGCTTTTCAACAAGTTGCAGGTTAGTTTAGTAAATATTTAGTTATTATTAATGTAAATAAATACATTTAATTAATATTAAATTTATTTGTGATATTTCTCGAGTTTGGTACGCTGGAGACATCGACGAGCTTGCCACTTGTCATGATTGGCCTATAGTAAAGTTGGCTAAATGTGAATCCGCTTATTTATAAGCATGGTTTCTGACCACCCCGAAAGGGAAACGGTTGTGATGATACTTTACTTTTTTACTTTTTATGATTAAAGTAATCTGTGATCAATATTTTCATATACGCCACCTGATTAATAGTTATAAGCATACGTTAAGCATGTGAAAAGATAAATAGCCTATCGCAACGGTCGGACCACTTTTTTGGCATAAGTTTAAAAATATACCCTCATCCTTAAAAACTTTTGTTCCCAAGCTTCGGATTTGGAGCGTGCAGTTTTTTTACTTACGACTTTTTTTTTAGTGTACCGTTATTTTATTTAACTGGAATTGGGCAGTAAATTAAATATTAAAGATATGGTTGATTTAAAAACAAAAAGTTTTGACAAGATGGACATCTTCTTAAATTTTATAATCTCTAGCGCGCTGTGAACATATTTCCAATATTATTTAATTATGAGTAAAAAGTTTTTAAAATATTATATTATGTAAATCTTTAATCTGAAAACAGAGATGAATCAGACAAAGGATGAAAATACGCCAACCAGGAAACTATTTTATCGTCCCTCATTATAAGAGCAAATAACATAACAAGGATTTCGTATGTTGTAATTTCGCAATAATTGACCTATTTCTAAGAAAATGTAAGCTTGTAATTAGAAATAAATTACAGTAAATAGCTCTCATATTAAGAAGTCCTATGTCGACATGACAACAGCGAAGATATGTCGGTCGCAATATTTAATTACATATTTCTACACTTCTCACAGTTTTTATTAGCTCTTATTATTCAACATGCGTTCCCATAAAATGGCGGCAAAAAGCGTTCTATTTTAGAAATTAATCAAGTCATCTTAAGTACTTAATTTTAATGCTACTATAACAATTATGTATCTTATTATACCGGTAATTTACCGTTGGATAAAATTCTTATCGTTTTTTTAAATCATGAATTTATATTTTAAGTTACCCTAAAATTATGGGAGTGGTGAATTAACGGCCTTCACTACTACGACTTTCTACAGAGTAGAAAGTGATCGACTCTGTCAAACGCTTTTCTGAAGTCGGTATACACGGAATCCACCTGACCAGACCTGGATAACGTTTTACATAAGTACTTAGTCCGTCTATTCGAGCAAGTTGCTCACAGTAGATTTACCCCTGATGAACCCATGCTGATTTGAAACCGAGTAAGGCCTAAACTAGTTAAAGATATGGTCATATATGACACATTCGAACAACTTAGCCATAGCAGACAAGATACTAATTGGTCTGTAGTTTTCACAATTAGATCTATCGCCAGATTTATGGATAGGAACTATATGCGCCGTTTTCTAGCAAGATGGAAATATTCCCAGCTCTAAAAACCTGTTGAAGATATGTATATTGCAAAGGTGTTGTGTTCACCTACTTACAGTATGTACTCGTATCAAGGCTAAAACTTTTCTTTCAGCATTACTCAGCGCACTATTTCGCTCGACGGACCTGGTACCTTCCGACGTGGTAGCTGGCTGCGTACTCCTCAGGGTGCGACAGAAACGAGAGACCAGAGAAATGAGAAGAATACAAATGTTAAACGACGAAGAACCGATCTATACCACGGATGTTAACAAGATCTTCTCCGAAACCCCTCCATGGATGAACTTGGAAGACGCTTTCCATTACCTAAGGCTGTCCATTGCGGCTTACGGCTGGCCCTACGTGCTGTATAGACATTGCTTCACTGGCTTTTGCAAGCTCGCAAGGCATCTTACTTGCTGCTGTTGTAGGTAAGTTTTGGATTTTTAGTACTAGTAGCGGGTTATATTAGCCGGGCGAATAAGTCAACTGCATGCCTCTCGTTTTTACTTTTTAGCTTACCTAAGGTTAGACAGAGATTACTTGCAAGAACCTTTTTTTTTCTATTTTTCCATAATAAATATATGATAGAAAATAAATTTCTAAGTATTGTTTAGATTTTCCGTGCTGGTGCCATCGTGTGTGGGTAAGAGATGAGAAGAATGGTGTCTCTTACCTTATCTTTATTATAGTCAATAGCTACTTGTAGCTTTTTTTTTTAGCGTCCTTCTGATGGTAAATTCCGCGCATTAGCCAGCAACTGGAATCAGATACTCATGACTGACATCAGTCCCTAACACTATGCGGCTTGACTGGGCATGACGGCAATTCGAGCCTGATCCTGAAACGTATGGATACACTTTACTGGGTTTATCGGCACGAACGGGTGGCTACTTCCCGCCCCAGCAGACCGCAACCAATAGTCCGCCTACCACCTATTATTTATTATGTTTGGAAAACTTACAGCTATTTTACACTTGTAAACTTAAGATTAGATACAATTAAGAGTTTCCGATTATAGTTGCACCGTGATAAAAAAAAAGTTTATTGCGGAATATTCCTGGACGGGAATATTGTACTGACTTAGCTGTTGAGACTGTTCGCGAGGTGTGCGCGGAACCGACCGTCGCGACTAATGCATTGCAGAACGTCAGCCACCACAATATTCCCCCCTTTACAAAAAAACTAGCCTAAATTATAGTCGTAAATAAAAAATTTAACGTACCTACAGGTAACATAACACTTAGTAGGTAACTTAAATCTATGCGCAAGTAGTTCACATTGGTTGTGGGGAGGCAGACCTTGGCCAGTTCGTCACCTCTTTCTGCAACCATTTGTTGTCCTTTTTCTGCATGCACTCCAACAGTACAATGAGACAAAGCAGAATAGCCACCGTGACCAGCAGGATATTATTAATGGTATATCAAGATAACCACAGATATATTAAGGTATATCAAGTGGCTAATAGTTTGTGAACCATTAGTTATTATTTTTATTAACAAACGTTATAAATTCTTAAAAATGCCTTTGAATTAGGCATAATTACGAGCATTAAATTAAATTAAAATATTTCCCGAGTTGGCTTCAAAAACTATAATGATAAGATTTGATCTGACCCCGATTATGGTTAGAACTACAACACACAGGTGAAAATTTATCGAATTAAATAGATCATTACTTATAATTAATGATCGTATGATATTCGCAGGCCGAAGAACTCAATCGTAATCGACGATAATTGTTGCTTGTGCCACTTCGCTGGAGTCAAGTACATGGGGCAGGTGGTAGCCGACGACATCGTCTTCGCCTCCTTCAATAATAGGGTTTTTGAAGTAAGTTGGAACATTTTATTATCTCACTTTTGTATCACAAAGGGATCAAAATGTATTTTTATTATACTAGCTGTATGGCCCGACTTTGCCCACGTAATAATAAAAAACTTTCAGGTGACCATGTTATGTTAAGATTTAGACGTCATGTTGACACTGGGTTTCAAAGAATCTCCCTGCCAAAAGACATCATCCAATTTTGGTTATTTTTGTACAACTTGTGCAATTGTTTTCTGCAGCTGCAGTTGTTTTCTTTATACCTGGCCAAGGTGATATTTTACGAATTTTATATCGCACAAAGAGTGCACTATTGTTCACAATGAGAAATATTCTGGTGGCGGGTATAATTTTAATTGCTTCTTCTGTTGCTATCTTCTATGTTCTTATGTTGCCTGTCTCTGTCCTTTCTCTTCGAATAAGTAATAAAAAAATATTTAAATAATAGTTTCAATACTTTTATTTATAAGACAGATCTAATTATTTGCTTTAATTTTTATTTTATAGAGGGCCCCTGGTAGGAAAAAACACTAGTTAGTGGGGGCCAACAAATGTCATTATTGTTAACTGTTTTTTATCTGCCTAAATAAATATTTAGGCAGATAAAATACATTAATTTCATTCGTTTCATTAGTTTCATTCGTTTAATTAGTTTCAATCATTTATTCGTTTCATTAATTTCATTCGTTTCAATCGTTTCATTACTGTGCAATTAAGTTATTCTATTAAAAAAAAAAAGTCAGCAGGCGCGACATAATTATACAGACAGTTAGGTATACATACAACCAGTTTCTCGAACGCATTTTTGGTACTTAATTGTTACTTAAGTAAAAAAAACCTGTTAATTTTTAAATCCATGAATCCTTGAAAAAAAATACTTGATCCTATGAACTTCTTATAATATCAATTCTGCCTCCGTCAGGCTATAGATTTAAAACGCGGAGATGCTAGTAGTTCGATTGACTGGGACGAGAACACGAAAAAAAAAAAAATATTTGTGATATTTCTCGGGTCTAGTACGCTAGAGACATCGACGAGCTTGCCACTTGTCATGATGGGCCTGTAAAGTTGGCTAAATGTGAATCGCACCTTACAAAAGCCTGGTTTTTGACCACCTTGCAAGTGATATGGTCGTGATGAAACTTTACTTCTATCACAGTTAAACAAACTGAATCACCTTATAATCAGCGATGACCTACTGCTACTTAAAAATCGCTCAAAAAACTCGAATGATGATAATCCAATTTGTGAGATAAGATATGGCAACTAACTTAACGTCAACTATTAACAACACAAGTACCTATATCAATAAACAAATCTTATCGGTCACACGTTAAAAACAGTTGCTATAGCTATCAAAGTCCGTGGATATAGACTCGGAGGTACCGGGTTCGATTCCTAATCGCGGGACTCACTAATATTTATTAATTTAAATAATTATTTTTAATTAATATTTAATTATATTAATATTTTGTGTTATCACGAGTTTGGTACGCTGGAGACATCGACGAGCTTGCCACTTGTCATGATGGGCCTATAGTAAAGTTGGCTAAATGTGAATAAGCGTGGTTTCTGGCCACTCCGAAAGGTATACGCCACGTGATTGGTACCGTTAGCTTGTCAATTTGGTTATATCGAGCCTCATAGTAATGGTTTATCACCCATACAGCCATGTCTGATATGACACAATAATTTTATGTAAAATAATCCTTTTTTAAAACAATTTATTTTGACGATTTCAGTTGCCATTCTGTGTGATAATAGACCACGAGCGAGAAAGCATAGTGGTGGCAGTACGCGGATCCATATCTCTACGGGATATATTCACAGATCTCACGGCTGGATCAGAGAGATTTGAGGCTGAAGGTAATACTATTATTGTTTTTTACTAATGATTTCATTTTTTTTTTTTCAATACAACCCCTAGAACACAGCGTCCTAGGCCTCCTCTACTGGAAATGAGCCTTTAAAAACATATATCTGGAGAATTTGGTCTACACTCGCCACGTGACCAGACGATTTATTAACGATTCCACAAGTTGGTATTAGTGAAACCGGGACCGACGGCTTAACGTGCTCTTCGAGGCACGGGAACGCTGGTGTTGTAAATCTATGACAAATGTACGTAAGAAAAGTGTATTTCTTATTGGTACATGCCGGGTGGGATTGAACCGACCTTAGTTGAACGCGTTCTTACAACCGAGCCACCACCTCGCCTATTAATGACTTAGATGTGTACAAACTACTACTTAAATTTATTATTATCATAAATAAAATACAGTTATATAGTACATTTAAAATGTATTAAGATTTACATTGTTACCAGTAAATTTAATTTAATAATGCCTCATTAGGCACACATTGTACATTAATCAAGTAAAGACTAAAACCTCATAAGTACCATATTTTATTATTCTTTCTCCAAACCGTCTGGCTAGTGTGAAGAGAGAAGAGAATATATTCTGGAAGGCCCATCTCCAGCAATGGAGACTAGTCTGGCAGTTTCTTATCTTCTAGTAACTTTAAACGTTATATAATTTTGGTCCTTCGAGCCGGATAATAATATTATCATCTTCCAGGTTTACCAGAAGATACAGCAGCTCACAAAGGCATGTCGATGGGTGCCGCCAAGTTGTTGAAGCGTCTCTCTCCCGTATTAGATAGAAGTTTCCAGCAGTTTCCACATTATGACCTCGTACTTACTGGTAAGTTGGTAAAATACTTTGACACACCTGTAAGAATAACCATATCTACTATTTTGAATAATTTAGCTAGCATATGTTTGTGTAGCTTAAATTGATGTTACAACATAGTAACTTCCTTCCTTCCTTGCAGGCTTAGATGTATATTTCATATTCATTCTAATGTTGGTACAACTGCAGTTGTTTGTCAGCAATTGGTTAGGCAAAGAACTCAAGTCCTAAGCCCTTCAAAACATAGATAAATATATTTAATTTATTAAATACTATGCTATGTATATCTTTGATATATTATCGTATTAAATTAGTTTTTTGTTTTTAATTTCAGGTCACAGTTTAGGTGCGGGCGTCGCTGTATTAGTAGCATTAAAAATAAGACCGAAGTATCCACATTTAAAAGTATTCGCCTTTTCTACGCCAGGTTAGTTATTTTATTTGCGTTTAATTTTCTTACATCAGTCACTTAAATTGTCTTAAAAACAAATATAGCTTAAAAAGCCGGTATAGTAGTCACGTTGAAATTCGTGCACGGGGTTTTTTAACAAGCTGTCGATTTTGGTTGATTCCGTATAAAATTTGTAACAAATATTCCTGGTGTCATGGTAACAATCTATGTCAGTCTATCCTGTACCTACTTAATGTCATTTCAACCATGAAAAAATAGCTCCAGACTGAGAAGTATAAGTTGGCGTTTTATATATCTCTCTATCTAATTCATGGCTTCCCTTAAACTTCATACAAAAATAGCGAAGATTGATTTTTTAATGATAAAGTTTGTTTGGTATGAGGTCATCTCCAACAAGAATCTTAGGTATAAGTCATAACCAAAAGCTATTTTATTATTAGTATTTTATTAATAATAATAATGTATGATTACAGCTGGATTAATAAGCAGAGAAGCAGCGAGGTACACTGAGAGTTTTGTTTTGACGATTGGAGTTGGAGACGACTTGGTTATGAGACTCAGTGTACATAGTATAGAAAATTTAAGGACCAAAGTCATACAAACTATACATGCCACAAAATTGCCAAAGGTAAATTAAACTAAACTATAGCAATTATAATATTTTTATTTTTAATGTACTACAATATGTAAAACAATTATATTATGTAAAACGATACGGCTAATGGAATAAGTTTTATTGTCAAAAAAATATATATATATATATATATATATATATATATATATATATATATATATATATATATATATATATATATATATATATATATATATATATATATATATATATATAACAGGTATGGCTAAATTCTTTTGCCTTTTCATTAATGGTAAAAAAAAATCGGCGGGACTTTTTAATGATTTTCGTGTAGTTACCTAGTTCTAAATGTTTTATTAAATTAAATAGATTGAATAGATTTAAAATTAACGTGTTACGCAAAAAGGATCCAATCCACAATTTTTCAGTAATTTTATTATGAATTTTAATCAGGTCCTTACTATGATATATCTCATATTACACACGATCCATATGAAAAAACCGTTTTTTACATATTCTAAAGGTATTAAATATAGGAACAATCCATTAGGTCCTGATTTTCTAATTTATAGTTTTTTTAAAGTGAGAACTTAATTGCGCGCGCTTGGTTGGGGACCTATTTCGTTGAACGTACGTCCGTACGTCAGAACAGCGCTCAAGGGGAAACAGCGCGGCGGGGAAGAAGAAGAGGGGCGGATAGTCGCGCGCGTATAGGCGTTGCCTCTCTCGCTCTCTCCCGGTTCTTCTTTCTCTGTCTTTCTTCCTCTCGAAACAGCGCGGCGGGGAAGAGGGGCGAATAGGCGCGCGCCGCGCGTACAGCCGATGCCTCTCTCGCTCTCTCCCGCTCCTTCTTTTTTATGCATGCGTAACTAATCTAAATTCCAACTACAAATTTAATAGTATATAACTTAAAATTAACTTAATGTGGATTGTATTCTATTTGCGTACCTACGTCCAATTGCCTATTTGGATTGAATAGTAAGAGTTTACTTTTTAGTATCGAATAATGCTGAACGGCTTCGGCTACGCGTTGTTTGGTGTTCCTGCAAGGGATTTGGAGTCAACATGGCGGCGGCCCGAAGACTTGGAGGCCAACCAGTCGGACGACTCGTCGGACGCGCTGCTCATACAGAGCGTGTCCACCGTGAGTGCTGTCAGTCATATCCTCTCCTTACAGGCGACACCGCTTCCGGGGCTTTACACCAATCATCGGGGAAATATTTATTTTCGTTTTTTTTATACGCACACTGAAGTCGAGTCTAAAAATAATAAAAAAATATTTTTTACATAATTATAATTACGTTATTTTTCCTCACAAGTAAAAAAAAAGAGAAAACGTCGTCGTAAGAAACGCGTATGCATTAATCATAATGCCCTCGTTTTTGTTTTATTATTAATCTATACTTTATCAGAGTTTAATAATTATATATTTTAGTCACACTGATTTACGTTTAAGTTACCAAAATCTTTATATATATAAAGTTAAATGTTTGTGTGTATGTTCCCTATGCATTTCAAAACTACTTGATCGATCGGGATGAAACTTTGGGAATATGTTGTGTGAACATTGGCGAAGGTTTCTGACATAGTACTACTGTTGTCCGATAGGTGTCGCGCATAAGCACTGATTTGCAAACATTCAATAACTGTTAGGCGCTGAATTGCAATACTAATTCTTTGGGCGAAGAAAGAGCCAGCCCTCTTGTCACCGGAGGAGACGACAAGACGCGGTGTTATGTCTTTTTAAAACTTTTTTGCACTTGGACTCCATGGGCCCAGAGTTTCTACAGCAAACGGCATAAATATGTAATCTTTTAATATACTTACATACTTGCGCCGCTTGCTGGAACGTTATATTAAAACATTATTCAGCCGAGGCGTCCCTCCGTTTGACAGATAGAATAAATAATTGAGTGGATATAGGTACTATTAAATTAAACGGTCCACGTCTTCTCTGACTCGGCTTCGGTCTGTTTTTTTTATATCTATTTTATTTTATTATGTATTTAATATTGTTTATTATATACTCCTCAATGTTGCACTTTACTGTTCCTAACGATACAACAGTTTTAACAAATAAATTAAAACTTGTTAAAACTTTTGTTTGAATAAATAAATTGATAACTTAAATTGTATAAAGTGAAAATATTTTGTATTTACTAATTTATGGTTTTATTTATATTTATGTAAGTATTTATTGGAGTTTTTTTTTTGTTATTTAATGCACTTTTTTGCAATTTCATTTAGCAATGCAGTTTGCAGTTGTTTTTGGTTTAATTAATTTAAAAACTACAGGTTATGTATTGGCAAGTTGGCAAGCTTTGGCAGTAAATTACAGGCAAGTTTTGCGTGTGTGTGTGTGTGTGTGTGTTTTAGATTTCATATTTTGGTTGCCGGAAATTATATTTTTGCTAATAAATTTTATAATACCCACAATATTTATGCTAAAGCAATTCCATCTACATATTTTAAATAGTAATATGAATAATAATTAGAGATGCAACGAATACTACTTTTACGAATACGAATAATTCTAAGTCAAAGTCAAAAGTCAAAATATCTTTATTCACGTAAACCTATTACAGGCATTTATGAAACGTCATTAATTTAATTATTTTGAATGATTTTACTCCTGCTAGTAGAAGACTAAGCAGCAAAGTGGTCCAATAAGTAACTACAATAAGTAAATAATACAATAAGTAAATTCAACAAGGTGATAAATAATACAACAATCAAAGCAGTTGGTTCAGGCCACAGAGCACGGAATCCAGCGCGCGGCGATTCTTTGCTCTGTGGTTCAGCGTTTCAATACAGATTCTGTTCGCATGTTTGACGAAAATTGCTGTTTAAATCTGTAGGAGTTAATCCATTCAAAGAAATTGGATTTACGCTGTCGGATACACAGTGCACAGCCAAACCGTAATTTGAGTTGTGTTCAGTTATAAATAGTTACGAATTCGAATATTCGGTAAATTTCTACTATTTGGCGAATACATATATTCGTATTCGTATTTGTTGCATGTCTAATAACAATATAACAATCGTGAGAGAAACTCGATGCAATCGGAAATACCTATTCGTAAAGCTAATTGAAGAAAAAAAAATAGTAATCCTAAAAAAAATATGACCCTTTATTTTTGGTAAAATAGTCAAGTAAAAGTAAAGTATCATCACGACCGTTTCCCTTTCGGGGTGGTTAGAAACCACGCTTATAAATAAGCGGATTCACATTTAGCCAACTTTACTATAGGCCAATCATGACAAGTGGCAAGCTCGTCGATGTCTCCAGCGTACCAAACTCGAGAAATATCACAAATTAAATATTAATTAAATGTATTTATTTACATTAATAAATATTTTTGTGTCCCGACCAGGAATCGAACCCGGTACCTCCGAGTCTAAATCCACGGACTTAACCGCTAGACCACGGAGGCAGTTTTTGGTAAAATAAGGAGAAAAAATCTGAGCAATCTTGCGAGACTCTTGCGCAAGACCAAGGCCGCGATTCTCGCCTTCGACTTGCATGTCCGCTCGATTTGCTCGAATTAAACCGACAGTTTTCTATGGAGATCTGTAGCTTTTTATTGTAATATTTCGAACCGACACGCAAGTCAAGAAACCAACTGTTCTGATGCAAGACCAAGACCAAAGCTGGCCAAGTCTTGCTTTTGGCAACACTAATTGGTATCAAAAAAGCCTTGTGATTTACTGTAGTTTCTATTTTTATAAGGTTTTGATTTACGGCGAGTTTTTTTACACGATTTCCGAATGTTTTTAATTGTTTTTAATTCATAGTTTAATTTGATTTTAGATTTAAATTAGTATTGTTGGTGTTAGTTTATTTTTTAAGTCAGTCAATTTTAACAAGTCTATACACTTCCCAATTGAAAATTATATTTCGTTAGCTTGTGATTTTCGATTTTTTTAGTATTCGTTAAGATCGTAGAGTAAATCCTAAAATCCATTTTTCTCATTGTATATTTATATATTTTATAGCATAGTTTTTTTTAACTTTGTATTTTCGCTATCAGGAAGCTGCGTTATTGTCCCGTAACGTGTACGTGAGGCGATTTTCATCGGCGCGACTTTTCACAGCCGGCAGAATACTTCACATAGTACGACGGAAACGAATGGGTATTGAAAAGTAAGTATTGCTATTATACAAGTTTTTGATTACATTATCACAGAAGATATTGCCATTGGTTGCTATTCTCATAAAAAAAAAAAAAAAAAAAGATTGATGATCGAGAAGGGCTCCTGGAGGAGAGCTAAATTTGTCGAACCCAAACCCCTTAGGTTCGTGAGCCACACAGGCACTGTTACTCTAGTAAGGGCGCCCTGCACCAAGTGTATTGAGTTGCCAACGGGTGGTTGTCCGCTGAGATAATGCCGGGGTAAACGGGGGAATATCCCCAACCCAGGCCCATTCATTACCCGGACCTGGACGACCCTGATGATTGTTGTTTGTTCTCTTATCGAATTAAGAACGTGTTTACAGTTCTGTAGCACGCAGGTCGGTATATTGTACGTGAAACAACAAAATAATATAATAATCAGTTCGAACACGACCATAACCAGTAATGATCTGTTATAGATTAAATATATTTTCTTAATTTATATTTTATTATATTATATATACACACATCAAAAAAGTCTAGGGATCAAGCATGTTTATGCGGATTTCTTGTGATTGAAATGTGGCTTTGTAATAAATTTATGATTTTATAAATTTATATGGATCCTTTTTGGTGCATTTCATAATTTAAATTCGAGTAAAAGATGAAAATCAGCTGTCAATATTTTCCCTATAAAAACATAAGACGCATTGAAGACATTATTAGTGCTACTGTTTCCCTACTACTGATTAAAACCAACGTTATTATGGAGCGGCGACGTCATTTAAGCAGGGAAGAAATGATCAGAGCCGTGGGAATGATAGAAGCTGGTTCCCGGCAACGTACTGTGGCTTTAGCTCTGAATACAAGTCAGAGTGTTATCAGTCGACTTTGGACACGTTACCGAACCACTGGTACCGTGGCTGAGCGCCATGGAGGACGGTATCGCTGCACCACACGGAGACAAGACCGATACATTCAAATCACAGCTCGAAGAACTCCAACAATAACCGCCATGATGTTAGCCGTGAGCCTTCATCGCTCTTCAGGGAACTTAATTAGCGACCAAACAGTCAGAAACCGCTTGCATGAAGTGAACCTTCATTCCCGAAGACCGCTACGGGTACCACCTATAGCAATGCACAATCGTAGGACTCGATATCAATGGGCTCTTGAACACAGAAATTGGACAGAAGAACAATGGCGTTTCGTGTGCTTTTCTGATGAGTCTCGTTTTGGTATGAGGCCGGATACAAGACGTATACGACACTGGAGAACCCCTGGACGCCAACAGCGATTAAAATCCTGCCAGGAAGTCCATCCTTATAGTGGTGGAACCATCATGGTATGGGCGGGTATTTCGATCGGCGGAAGAACTGAGTTGATTTGGATCAGAGGCAACCTCAACGCTCAAATTTATGCTGAGACGGTTGTATCAGACGTCATCGTTCCTCTACAAGTGCATATCGGTCCCTTATTTCAGTTAATGCATGATAATGCACGACCGCACACCGCAAGAGTTGTAAGACAGACTCTCGCCGCAGCTAACATCAATGTCCTGCCCTGGCCTGCTCAGTCGCCAGACTTGAACCCGATTGAGCATGCATGGGATATTCTTCAGAGAAGAGCTCTGCCGAATATGGAGGGTATCCAGTCGCAAGAAGACCTTTTTTTGTTGTTGCAACGAACATGGGCGGCCATTCCACAGCGTGATTTGGATGAACTCATTTTGAGTATGCCAAACCGATGTTCTTGTGTTGTTAGTGTTCGCG
Source organism: Tinea semifulvella (assembly GCA_910589645.1). Lineage (NCBI taxonomy): Eukaryota > Metazoa > Arthropoda > Insecta > Lepidoptera > Tineidae > Tinea > Tinea semifulvella. The sequence continues at coordinate 13,772,977 of OU342585.1, forward strand.
GTAGAAACACGGATTATTAATTGTTTAAGTTACCCAATAAAATTAAAAAAAAAACTGTTATTTCAGTCTTTTTTTCGAACTTTAATGTTAGTGGTTCAAATGTCAAAAATCCCTTTATTAGGAAAATGGCAATTTTTTTTACTAATGCAAAGGTGACTTGGTTTATCGTTACTGTAGACAAACGAAAACATTTTATTTGATCAATCCTTAAAGAAAATTTTAATGAATATCAATCAGGAGAAAAGTTATTGCAAAAATATATGTTGATCCCTAGACACTTTTGATGTGTGTATTATTAAATAGCTTTTTATTATGTTTTATCTTCATTTTAGTTTTTAGTTGTATTTTTATTTATTATTTGGGTTTATTTTTATTAATTGTCATTTTTGTGTTAAAATGTAAGTTTTTTTTTTTTTTTTTTTTTTTTTTTTAATCATTGTACCTTATTGCCTTCAAATAAAGCATCAAATAAAATAGCTTTGATTTTCATACCATTTAGCTTCTTGCCCCGTCTAGAAATATATTAAATTTGGTCTTAAAATAAAATAATAATTTGTTTCCTTCTTGTTTATTGCTTACCACAGTAGTGAGGAGGAGATTGAGGAAAGGTAATTACGTCTTTAGAAAAGTAATGTATCATCACGACCGTATCCCTGGCGTGGTCAAAAACCACGCTTTTAACGAAGCGGTTTAACATTTAGACAACTTTACTATACTTGTCATGATGGCCTAAAGTGTAGGAAGCTCATCGATGTCTCTAGCAAACTAGACTGAAAATTAAATTGCCTACATCATTTAAATCTTAATTTTATATAAAATAAAATTAGTTACACCATATAACTAAAATACAGTAGGACCGATTTATATAGTCTTTATTTTGTTGAATTTGTCTCCGCCTCGAATAGCAGTTAAACTATTAAAACAACGAATAAACAAAAAAAAAGATAACAGCTTTAGAACTAATGATTTCAATTGTTTTTTTTTATTCGTCTTTGTTGGTCTTCAGATTGTGACATTATAGCTTTTTTTCGCTGGCAACCATATTCTAGTGGATAGTTTAAAATAAGAAAAATACAGGATTAGGAAATGAGGATCTAGTTTTAATTTAGTATATAACTTGAACTCCAAGAAAATCTTCAAATTCTGCAACATTTGGAATTTGATGATAACCTCATTAACTCATAAGAAAGAAAGATATATTACGTCAGACTTGGCTGTATAGGCCCTTTGCCTTCCCTATCACATCATTCTACATCCATTCCAATAACAACAAAAAAATGGGAGATAAGAATAAGAAATTCCAAACATGACTCATGCTTCATGAAATGTAATAATTATGTTTTCCTCAGGAAAGTCCGTACACAAGAGCCGAGTTTGGAGATGCGTTGGGCCTGTCCCGAGGACTTTATGGAACTCCAAGTGATGCCTCGAATGTTACTCGATCATCTTCCGGAAAACGTCTACGAGACCATGGAGACGGTCCTCAACGAGAGGCAAGTCTACAGGGTCACTCATATTTAGGACGCATTTATTAAGGAATAACGCAGTCATTGTGATTTTTGAAAAAGACCTAACTGTCTATACCTATATGTGCTATACTATAACTGTTCAAAATGGGTTAACTAAACCAGAACTAGTTTAAGCTGTCTTAATGTAGTTTTAAATAATTTCATATCCCTCTACAACCCAAGAAAACCCGCGTTCATGCCCTCGTCTGACATACTTGACTGTTATCCACGACATCTAGCAATGGTTTCACAACTGAATAATTTGATAAAAAAAATGCAATTTAGTTATTTCTGCTTTTTTATCTGTTATTGCAAAACCGTATAACTAAGGAAACATCTTTTTTTTATCTGTGTAATAAACTTATATCTCATTATCCCTGCGTACCAGTTATAAGCTGCTCTGACATCATGAACCAGCGCCACCAACCGTTTCATCTAAGATGTGTTAATTATTTGTTTTTAGCTACGTTAGCTTCGTTTAATTGGAACGGTTTATAATTATTTGAAGTAAAATCTAAAACAACCAAATTGCGCAGTTTAGATTTGATAATTGATATTATCTGTCAACCAACAATACATTATGTGACCTTGATATCAAAAGTCACGATGTTGTCAGACTATTTTTATTGCATCCATCTTATTATTAAATAAATAAATACAAAATTTAAAGAGGGTAGATCGATTTAGTTTGAATCTGAATTGACAACTGTCTTTTTTTATTATGATAATTTTAAGATAGAGAAGTTAAAATGGAATTTTATATTTAAATCTATTAAAAAGGGGTACGTAACTGAATACTGATTTTTTTTGTGTCCGAAGTTAGTTAGTTTGTAATGCCTAATAAATCGAAAATTTTAATATCAAATGTTCAAAGTTAGACGTTTCGAATTATTCAATATTTCTACAATTCGGCATGTGTATTGTGTATGTTGAATTTAAATATTAAAAAAACTATTTGATAATTACAGTTTTTTAATTTTCGGCATTCAGATACGTAACCTAGTTTAAAATAACAATCTTTAAACGTACATAATAATACTTTGATAGGTTTTGTTCCTAATTCTTTCGATACGTATTAGTTATACTGATAGCGTTTAGTTTTTGTAAAAACTTGCGCGGATAGAGAATGTGTCTGAGGGCGGCAACCGCTGTTTTTTGCATCTCTCTCGAATATTAGTCTTGTCTTGGTAAGGTAAGCAAAAAAATATATAATTTAAGTAAAATACTTATTTTTTTAAAATAAATTAATAGGTTATTATTAATTATATAGGCATAGGACAAAAAGAGATGTATTCTGCGCTTTAATACGTAATTTTTTTACACATACCTGCTATTAAAAAATATAGTAAAAATAATTCGGACCGTACATGATAATCATCATTAGGAAAGAGAAAAAATAAAATAACAAGAATAATGTAAAATTCTACTTCATTGTAAATCATACAAATGTAGTGTTGTATTATATAAGTAAATAATTTTTAATTATTTTGACTAAAAAAATATGTATACGCGAGTTGTTTTACTGTCTGTACGTGCGAATATAGCGGAACGAGTGTTTAAAGAGGACAGCAAATGCAATCTTTGACGCCCCTTAGTCCCATTCTTTATCCGTAGCATCGAGTAGTAATTCCAAGTGAATGCTATGACGAGAACAGTCGAGTAGATAAGTGCTATTATGTATGTGATTTCTGTAGACTTATAACTTACAATACCTGAAGTTTATCATTATCGTATCAAACTAAAGATGGAAAAAGTGACATTTAATAGGATTAAATGCTACTAATATAAGATATAGGGTCTTTCATTAAGCGCTTCCTATCATTATTTTTTAAAATTCTTTTGAAAGACCTTTGATCTCTGGGTGGAGTGCATCGGTAATGTCCAATTTTCCAAGACTCTGGCTCATAAATCAGGCTGAATTATCAAATGACGCCGCCGGCCCAAAAACCTGGATAATCTTGGATTTCATGTGGATTCCACAATTTTATTTGTTCACATACCCATTCATCCAGAAATAGGCCTGACGATGATTTTTCAATAAAAAATAGGGTCGGTTGCCAACTGCTCCGTTCAGCGAACACACGTTGTTGTATATGCTAAAACAACTTGCCCAAAATTTATAAAATTTATAAGTAAATTTTATGTAAGTTTTTATTACTATTATTTTTTTATTTTTATTTTACTTTATTACTTGAAGTAGGTAATATTTTAGTTATTTTCGTTACTTTTTTTATTATTTTTAAAAGGAATTGTATGTTTATTATATATATATTTTTAAAAATTGATTCAGAATTAGTTTTTCGAATAATATTTAGTTTTTGTATACTTATTGAAAATTTTATAATTTTGTTATTTCTTATAGGCAATAAAAGCTACTGTGGTAATGTGGTGGTCGCCTATAATAGGTGCAACATCTAACTTCTGATTTAGTGTTAAGTACAAATAAGTGTGTGATGTTAGCACTGTTGGCTACCCTATTATAAATAAATATGCTCGTTTACCTTTAGTTCCTAGGTCAGTTCAATTTTGTTAGGCCCAAGTCACTACTCAAGTTTTTGACGATCCTATAATATAAATAAAAAATGATATAGCTTGTTTTCTTAAAAAACTATTGAGTGAGATTTCTTAATATTTCCACTCTGTATAATTGAGTTAAGATGCGATGATGACAAACTACGAACTACGAACGTAAATAAATGACATTGTATTTTTGACAATTGATTTGCCCCAGTTTCTCAAAGCATGTGATTATAGATGGCGCGCTTTGAGAACCTGTGGTTACATTAAATCGATAAGTTAGGTTTAGTTAAGTAATGTGAAGACTGTGATTATGGATTGATATTTAGATAGATATAAGAACCAGTTTAGAGCGTGTTTTTGTAAATATATTTTAGAACTATAATACGTACGAGTGAGGAATCTCTATATTTATAGTATATATCAGTAGCAATGGTATGTATACATTTTAGCACCTTGTCATCTTTCACTTCATTTATATGTGAAAATTAAATATTTCACGACAGTATATCGGAGTAAAAGCCAGTTTCTTTAGAAAAGTGACGAGTGATGAAAAACTGTATACATATTCTTAAACCTCATTGTGTACTTATTTTGTGCATTGTATGTTAGACATATCAGTCTCTTACCCGCAGTTTCCGAAATAATTATTAATATAATGTATGCTTAACATTTTGATATACGCAACCTGATTGGCCACCTTATCACATTGTAATTTAGCCAATGCCGGCCACTATAGGAAAATATTTAACTTGCGATAATTTAATCATTTATTCGGAAACTGGCGGTTACTCTGTCAATGTAAACACAGAATTTGGCAGTTACTCTCCAGGTTTTAAGTTTATTCGCTTCGTTTCATATAACTTTTACTTGCCAATTCGCATCTATGGTTTTGCTCAATTAAAGCAATCTTTTAAAAATCTCCTAATTTAGAATATTTAGGCATCGATCAAGAATACAACTAGATGTACCTATGTAATTTTTGAAAACGGCCCGAGAAATAACAGCAGAAAATAATCGTGAGCTGTTATTTCTGACGTACGGTTGAGGCAATTTAGAATTTATGTTTAAACGTAATTTTATTTTATTTTATTTTATTTTATTTTATTTGGGTAACTCACAGCTAATACAATAGATTAAATACTATAATAATGACTACAAGCTAATTAAGAGTTACCACACATAACAAAAATACAAGCAAAAAAGAAAACCAAAAGTAATAAAAACTAAACCGAAAATAGTTACTCATTCATTTAGAGTTACGAAATTGGAAATTATTTTGCTCCTCACGGAATAAATGCTGTCACAAAATAAGTCAATGTCTAAATTGTGACTTAGTAAGTTAAACAACGATACTGCTCTAGGTATATAACTATTCTGCCTATAATTGCTATGAGCATGAGGTACACATAGTAGGTCTGAAGCACGCAAGCAACGGACTGATGTCCTAAGACCAATCATATCTAATAATTCTGGACAGTCAATGATACCTCTGGCAATCTTAATGAGAAAAGTCAGGTCAGCTACATCGCGTCTGATCGAAAGAGGGAGGACGTGATATTTTATACAACGCTGTTCATAAGTAAGACCAGGTAATTTAAATTTATAACTGAGAAATCGAGTAAATTTTCTCTGGATTTGTTCAATCTTACTTATGTAAATATTATAGCGTGGGTTCCATACCTGACAAGCATACTCCAGGTGGCTTCGGACATACGCGCAGTACAACACCTTGACAGTTTTCATTTTCGTAAATGACTTAGACATACGCATAATAAAGCCTAGGGCTTTGTTAGCTTTCATAATTATGGAATATACATGACTATCAAAATTTAATTTACTGTCATGTACTACGCCTAGGTCTTTAGCTTCCACGACTGTTGAAATAATTTCTCCATTGATTTTATATGTAGAATTGTACCCATTAATTTTGCGAGAGAAACTGATTGAGAAGCATTTTGAAGGATTTAAATTTAATTTGTTGGAGAGACAATAATCACTCAACCTAGAGAGATCATCCTGAAGTTTGGCTTCATCAGTTGAATCGTTACAGACTCTAAAAATTTTTATATCATCTGCAAAAATAAGAAACCTGGAATTAACAAAACATGAATCGATGTCATGAATGAAGAGAATGAATAATAATGGGCCTAATAAAGACCCTTGTGGAACGCCAGAAGGGATTACCGCCCATGCTGATGTATAGCCGTTCAGGACAACTGCCTGCGATCTATTTTTGACATAAGACGAAAACCATCTAAATAAGTCACCCCTAATGCCAACTGCCAGAAGTTTCCGGAGCAATAACATGTGATCAATGCGGTCAAATGCTTTCGTATAGTCGGTGTATATTGTGTCAATTTGGTTGCCCATATGCATCTGATCAGTTACATAATCATTAAAGACAGTGAGGTTGGTTACTGTGGAGCGATTTCTAAGGAAGCCATGTTGACAAGGGCTGAAATATAGCCTAAGGCTATCATACAGTTGAATATAGACCAAGCGCTCCAAAACTTTGGCAAGCAGACACAATTTAGAAATTGGCCGATAATTAGAGACACAGTCCTTGGGGCCTTTTTTGTGAATAGGTGTTATAAAGGCCATTTTCCATCTGACAGGCATAACTCCTTCGCGAAGTGATCTTTCAAATAAGATGGACACCGGAACAGACAATTCTAAAGCACAATTGATTAAAAACACAGGTTATAATAGGTTAATTTTGTAAAAAAATATTTAATAGCAATCTCTTATAAAATGTAACAAAAAGTTGTATTCTTAGGACTTAATTAATAATTTTTATTCGAAGTAAAATATACATTAAAATAAATTAAAAGCTACCTAAATAATAAAATTAAAAAATATACTAAACTATAAAAAAATCCCTTTAGAGACGTCCCATCCGAGATAGTCAACACTTCCCCTATGTATAGCGAGGCTAATACGTTGGCAGAAATAATGTCAGCCTTCCTGTCTCCAGACCTTTCCGTCAGCCGTTTTGACAAATCCTTGGCCTGAAGGTCCCCATGGGCCTGTAGTCTCGACCCCAAACAGCGCAAATTCGTAACCGGTACAAAAGTTGGCGTATTTGCGCAACTTGAGATTCTCAGCAGAAAACGCCGCACCTCCGCACATGATGGAGATAGAGCTAATGTGTCTATACACGTCGCATCCCACACCAGAGACCTACCAAGGTTCCACGGCCCAACAGTCATTCCTTCGGGTTTCTTGCCATCGCTCCGCAAAATCTCAGAGGGTTATAAGATTGGTTATTCCAGCAGTGACAAGAGCCCTTCGGATGATGTCGTTAATTTGAGAACCGCGTGAAGAGGAATGCTGTCAGCACCGACACTGGTGCGGGTGGACAGTCCGAGTCGAAGTGTCATTGTTTATTATATATTTTTTAATACTATATCTGAGGATTTGGTTTATTTTTATATGCAACTTTAATAAAAAATAATAACATGTAATACACGTATATCTAGTTTAATTCTTGATCGAAGGATTTAAGTGTAATTTTTAGATACTCTAAGTACAATAATAAAAAATTTCAATCAAATACCGTAGGTATATGTGGGAAAAAAATATAGTAAAATAAAATGGAGCCACACCACCAAAATTATTTAGTCACATGCCGCAGACACTATTCTCCTCCTCTCTTTTCCGCAGACGATGGACCCGACAGCTGCACGGTCAATTCATGAGATGCCACGAAAATGTACTTCTTTTTTTAATCAAAATTAGCTATTATGGCAAGCTCAGATTATGATATTATAATTGTTAAAAATATTTTATAAGATTGGTTGGTAGAGCTCGGGGATGAATGATAGACGATAAAGTTCATTACCAAACTATATATTTATGTTATATATGATAGCATTTTTAAAGATTATTTAAGTTGGTGTACTTTTGAGAAATGTAGTCTTCTAATTTTCTAGGAAATAATTAAACAGATTATTAGATTTGTTTTAGTAAAATCGTTATAAATGTTTTTGCTACTTTTATCTGTCCAAAATTAGGAACTATATGAAAGTCGAAAAATGTCCGTAAGTTTATTTCCTAGAAAGGTAATAGACTACATTTCTCAAAAGTACACTCTATATTCAATAATCCTTTAAAAATATGTATTGTGCGAGCGGGAGGGATGCAAGAGCGTTAAACGCTTGTCGACATGTTGTCTTACGCACGCGTGTAGTTGCTCTCGCTCTCACCCCCGCCGGGGCGATGCGAGACGCCACTACTAGATTTTCGATACGCACCACGGCAACATGTGCCGACGACAGCAAGCGCGCGCGCACTAATCTTGGCCGTTTAAATTTATTTTGTAATCTGTTGTTATTGTTTATTTATTATCCTTAGGAGCCTATAGGAACACTTGGATTCGTCAAATTTCATTTTTATTATTTAATACCTATTAATATTAAGTCAATATACATAAAAATGGCTGGAATAGCTTGCTGTTGTTAGCAAGGAACAGTATGCTAATAAGGGCATAGTGCCTGAGAATAACAAGCTTAATTCTAATAGTGGATAGCAGCTGTAAAGGGGCATTGTCTTATTTACCTACACTAAAATAAAGCCAAATATTAAATGTCTAATTATTAAAATTATTATTTCAAATCTATATACCTACTTAAATATAACTAGATTACTATGAAAAGTATTTATTGCAGCTGTATAGAGGCATTGTCAGAATTAATATTAATCCTTTTAATAATTGTAACAAGTTTATGATACTGGTGCGTATCGACGATCTACTAGTGGCGTCACGCATTGCCGGCGGGGGTGAGAGCGAGAGCAACTACACGCGTGCGCAGTAAGTCTCCATTTCGATGATGTACCGCGCCAGAAGTCGACCGCGCGTATATTTTGGCGGCAATATAAGATTTACTTATTTGACGTAACATTAATTCTCTATTGCTATCTCTACTCCATTAATATTTGTACACTTTTTGTTTTTCTATATATATTTCTTCGATGGGACCAGGCAAGCACTTTATATATTGCAAAACTTTATTGCACAATGTACAATAGGCATACTTAATGCCCGTAGACATTCAATAACTCTTTTGAAGAGGTACGTACAAGAAAAAGTTATTTTTCGAATAGTCTGAGTTTTCTTTTCAGTCTATTTACATTAAATGAGAATAATAATGCCTAGATACAAAGTACACGCACTATAAGTAACGCAAGTTTGACTGAGCCGTAGCGGCTCGGTTACTAAACAAGCCATATCAGTCTCAAGTTTAAATCATAACACTAACAGCTTTTCGGATTTTTATTTAATTATGATGGTTTTAAAAAAAAAAATGAGTGTCACAATGCATCGGAAAAACAAATGAAATTTTCATATACAACATTAGCTTACACACACATACACATTTAATTGCCTCTAATAATTCAGTTTTTGTATGTAACTAAATATATATAATGTAATATAATAATAAATATTAGTGTTTAAATTACATAATTAATATAGACCTTATTAATTCTCAACTTTCAAGGCCTAATTGTAGCAATTATTTGACAAAGTTATCTTTTTGTGACAGTCTAAAGTAATTTGTCATTTTACATATTAAAGTTCAATACAGATTTGTAATTGTGATAGGTCCTTTGTTTAAATGGGGTGTGTCACTAACTTTTTATCACGATAGATGGCGCATGATAGATGGTACCTAATATAACTGTCAGTTGCATAGAAAACTTGTATTTTTATTAGGAAATTTATTATTTTCTGGATATCATGCAGAAGTGAGCAGCTTTTAAGTGTACAAATCGAGATTTCCAAGCAAAATCAAAGATATGGTGATCTCAAAATTGCCGTTCTATTAATTCTACCTTTTATTATTTTAAAGACGGTGTTTGCTTACTTAATTCGTCTTTTAAGGTAACGTTAAATTAAAATACATTTTTCTGTTATAAAAATGTAAAACTACAAATAAATTTAAAAATGATCAGTCATAGGTGTAAACAAGGTACCAGTGCCGCTGGCGACATCTACAAAAAGCTTTCCCTGACACACCCCATTGACCCGAGCTTAGAGATAAGGCGAAATACGACAAATTGATATGGTTATTTTCGCACGGTTTAAATTTTAAAAAGGGTGTAGGATATTATATTGAATAAACATGTGTGTCCCGGGCATTAATACAATGTTTTGTATTGACTAATGTGCAATTATTGTATTTTTTTATAACGATGAAAGATCATTTACCGTAACATAATAACTTATGCTGTGTTCGACTGTCGAAAATGGGTTTACAAATTGATGCACTTGTATGGTCTAAATAATCATTTTTTTTTATCTTTAACTAGCTGACCCGGCGAACTTCGTACTGCCTGACAGTCAATGAATGTCATTATTAATAATAAAACTACTCACTAGTGTTGACTTAGCCAGTCTTGGTCTTGCATCAGAATAGGTGGTCTTGGTCTTGTACTCCTGGTCTTGGTCTTGCGCAAGAGTCTCGCAAGACTTCTGCAAGACTCTTACTTTGACTCAATATATATTTTATTTTCCAATTGTACTAAGGAAATCTCTCTCCGCGATGTCTTTAGGGTACCAAACTTGTTATTAAATAAACATATAGTAAATTAAATAATTGATTGTATCCCTACCAGGAATCAAACCCTGTACCTCCATGTATAAATAAAAATTACGGACACGACGCAATTAAAATTTATTGAAAACCTAACCCAAAAAAAAGTAAAAACTTTAGCAAAATTTGGAAAAAAAATATGTGCAAGAATCTACCCAAGACTGCAAGACCAAGACTGGACAACACTACTACTCACACTCACTGGGAGAGGTCGATTAACTGTTGAGCGGTAAATTGTTTGACTTGCTTTATTTCTGTATTCGACGACAGTCAAGCGCAGAGTGGGCTCGCGCAGGAATCTCAAGAGCAACGACTGAGTAACTATATATATAATAAGTGCGCTAGGGAGTATTAGCCTTCCGCTTGGTACCCTCGGTCGGTATGCCTCACAACAATAGTACTATGTCAGAAACCTTCGCCGATGTTAACACAACATATTCCCAAAGTTTCATCCCGATCGGTCAAGTAGTTTTGAAATGCATAGTGAACATACATACACACAGACATTCGTTTATATATATCACAGTAAATTGACAGTACAGGTAGTCAGGTTTTGGAAAAAAAAATATTGTTAACATAATCAATTGAACTATGGGATTCATCACCTAATAATCATTACGAGATCTAATATTACTATTAACTACTACAAATATTAGTGTTGTTTTATTAAAAAAAAAAAAAAGCAAGTATGATAATTGGAATAGATACAAATAACTATTGCGATTTAGCTATTTGACTTGTACTAATTTTGTATAACATTACAGGAAGTTCAAAATGTTTTCTCACTTGATCTTTATGTTATGAATCTTAATAATAATGTTATAATACATATATATAATTGGGAACAAAAATGACCATAAAAAAATCCTAAGTAATTGCTAAATTGTGAAGGTATTTGATGTTTAGTTAATAGACGACATAATTGTGCTTACTTAAGCATTTACCTAACCTCCTACGGCCCAAGTACACTTTAACAACTTAGTAATTTAGTCCAGGTCAATTCTAAAAGAGAAATAATCAGCCCCACATCGGGGGGGAGGCGGAGTGCATAATCGTCCAAAAACGAATCGTCTAAGCTAAGCTAGGCAAGCTCAAAATTTTGACATTTCTGACACACATAATCGATCTTAGACGATTTGTTTTCGGACGATTGTGCACTTCGCCTCACCCCGCTAGCCATAATTTTTATCTTTCAACTTAAAATTGCTTCTGAATGAACACATTTTGTTTTGAGTGGTTATCACTAATTAGAAACACTGGGCCGCACGAGGTTTAAAGTAGGCACGTAGCTTTTATAACTTTTTTTAACAAAAAATATATTTTGTATAGTGCATAAAGTATTTTGAATGCTAAAGTAGATGTTCGTGATATTGTTTTGCGACTATTTCGCGTGGGCGTTCTATTTAGTCATCGATGGCAGGGTAGGCACTAGTTAATTTACGATCTTTTATTGTATTAAGTTAATTTAAAATTGTCAAAACTAAACTTAATACTTAAAATTAGAGATCCTTCGCGCCATTTTGCGCGGACATCTCAAGTTGACGGTGGTGTTGTTTTGTTTAATAATGTGCTTCAATGTGAAAAATTATGGAAAACGATAAATTGGACTTGAATTATGAGGCACAAGTTGTAGTTAATTTTTTGCGGTTTTCCCGCGCTGTCATATTTTACCCGTCGTGTTTGGGCTATAATGCCGCGGGTAACTCCAAGAAAAGAATCAAATTCTGCAACATCTGGAATTTCATGATTTCATTAACTCATAAAAAATAAAGATATATTACGTCAGACTTGGCTGTATGGGCTAGATCCTTTGCCTTCTCTGTCACCTCATTCATCACCCATCGGGAGAAAGAACACAAACAAAAAAAAAAAGTTACTTTATAGATTCCACTATAGTAAGTTCCAAGGGCACGTGGAAAAACTTATAATGATATTTGCGCATACCACTGGTGTTACAAACCTTTTTTGGGCATCTTAATATTATGATTATTATTAAATAGAAATTAACTGATTCGTTATCTCTGATTGACCGCATGGTCAACTTCACCCCCTACCAATAAACGCCGAACAAAGCGTAAGAGATAAATAAATGTATAGAGAGCGATACGTATCGTTTATTTCTAAGCTAACATAATACTTTGTGTTGTTGATGAATTATTCGCCGGCTCTAGTAACATACTTTATGACATTAAACATTAGGTAGATTTTATCCGGCTCGAAGGACCAATGTTTAGTCATTTAGTGGATTCAATAACGAAGAAGCTGGCTTTAATTTTAATTGTCTAATAGGTATAAAACGGTCTAGATCGCGAATTGACTAGTTCTGTGTACGCCAATATCACGAGCAAATCAGTTATACTGTAATTATATATATTTTCTGTACTTACTATCTAAGCTGTATAAAGTATTAGAAGGACTGAGGTTCTCATCACTGGTACCCTAAATTAGGGCGTTTATTCTATATCTCACTTTATATTCGAGTATAGCCAATGTCTTTGTGTTGGGTACGTGTTAATTTATATTAAAAATCTATTTTTAATTTTATTTGTTTTATTTCTATCCTCCTTCTTAAGTTTGACTTAGCTTGCATATTAACTAGAATTGGGGTGTATCAGGCAAAGCTTTTTGTAGATGTCGCTAGCGGCAATGGTACCTTGTTTATGCCTAAAGACGGATCCTTTTTTAAATTTATTTGTAGTTTTTTTATTTTTATAACAGAAAAATGAATTTTAACTTAACGTTACCTTAAAAGACGAATTAAGTAAGCGAACACCGTCTTTAAAATAAAAAAGGTTGAATTAATAGAACGGCAATTTTGAGATCACCATATCTTTGCTTTCGCTTGGAAATCTCGATTTGTACACTTAAAAAGCTGCTCACTTCTGCATAATATCCAGAAAATAATAAATTTCGTAATAAAAATACGAGTTTTCTATGCAACTGACAATTCTATTAGGTACCCATCTATCATGCGCCATCGTCGTGATAAAAAGTTAGTGATACACCCCATTGGTTATTAACAATAGGTGATAATAATATCAGGTTGCCCGGCATGTACCAATGTGAAATACACTTTTCTTACGTACATTTGTCATAGATTTACAACACCACCGTTCTTCGGAGAGCACGTTAAGCCGTCGGTCCCGGTTCCACTAGTATCAACTTGTGGAATCGTTAATAAATTGTCATTAAAAAAAGTCTGGCCAGCGTGGCGAGTGTAGGCCAAATTCTCCAGTTATATGTTTTGGCCAATCTCCAGCAGTGAAGGTCTAGGGGCTGTAATGATCAATAATCAATTCGCCTTACTGTGCGGTGGCCGATTTGCAGTCTCGGCCGTTCTAGGCCCCAAACCATCAGCCGCCCTTTTCTCAGCATCCATATAGACTAGATGAATTTATTTTATTGCCAACTTTTTTTTTTATACTCGCACGACATGTGCCCACTTGGGCCCACCTGTTGGTAAGTAGCGCGCAAGGTCCATGAATGTTAGCAACTGAAGTCAGATACTCGTAACTGCCATCAGTCCCTAACACTATGCCGGCTTGACTAGATGCTTTTTCACACTTCGCTTGAAGGACTATAACTCTATATAACTATAGGAAAGTGGAAACACAGAGGCTGGAAGAGCATTCCACATCTTTATCGTACGACAGATGTATGAGTTTTATGTTTATTAAGTAATCTAAATCGATGTAGAAATGAAATGATTTATTTCATAACTGTCAAACAAAAATCACTACACAACACAACAACTCGTACTAACAAAATGGCGGCAAATTTAAATCCGGTGCTCTTGTTGGGACACCGACATAAGATCCGTAGAAGGCGACCTACACCGATCGATTATCATAATGACTTTATATAATAATACAAATACGCTAATAATGTATTCTGTATCTATCAATTTATTCGGAGTAAAGTACAAAGATTAAAAAATAGAATAAATTAAGAACTAAATTATAAAAACTAAAAATTAATAAATAAAATTACAACTATTCGATGGGCGTAGTGTGCCGAGGACACTCGCTGCGTTCCCCCGTTGAACAGCGAGGCTGACCCTTTGAACAAGATATTCTCTACTCAAAGGGTCACCCGTCGCCAAGTGGAGTTTCTTACCAAGCTCGCAGGAGAACACAAGAGCCTCCTCGGACCACGGGCCCATCGTTTCAACTGCAAATGGAATGAAATGGTGATTGATGATGATCTCCGCGTACTTGTTGCGCTTAAGGCGTGCGGCTGATTCTGCAGCGGCACCAGGTTTCTTATGGCTGGATGTCACATGTGACTGACAGAGTGTGTCAACACATGTGGCATCCCAAACTAGTATATGGAATTAATGACATCCCGTCCGCATCATTTCTAACTATCCCCGATGGTTCGAGGATGCAGGGGATGTTAGCAGTTGTAAGCGCCCTTGACAGGATGTCATTAATAGCATGATGTCTTGAGATTCTGCCGGCATTCTGTATCTTAGACTACAGGTTGAATGGAAAGTAAACAAGATATAAAATATAAGCATTTATTCATTATTTACTTATATACTATAAAGATTATATCAGTCCAGAAAATATCACAGGTTAGTATACAAATAATAAACTTTTCAATAATAATTTGATTTAACATTAATTCATATGAAAAAAAAAGCTTAATTATAATATATATATATATATATACGCTACAATTAACTACATATTGTAAGTGGCAACATTTTTTTATGATTCACCGACAGAAATCGTTAAAATAGCTATCTGTGGAGACTGCCGGCCCTGGTAGGGTTGCTTCTATAGGACCTCGCGTACCCCCAGGTGGGTGCGGGATCACATATCGAGCTCAGTGTAAACAATATATGAAATTTATTTTATTGTCAAATCAACACAAACTTATACACAATTTTTAGGCTCATTTTTTTAAATACTTGTTTTGTAATGGAGCAAAAAATTACAACGTGAAGAATCCAACTCAAATGTTGCGTACAATAGCATACCGATTTTAGAAATAATTTAAAGAAAAAAAATTTGAGGGATTAAGTTTGGGAACTATAAAATTTGAGATCTAGCGAAGCCAAACTTTATAACGTCATCTGCACAAGTTTTGCAACTCGGTCATGGCTGCTTGGGAGATCGCTGTTGTCTTCTTCTCACACTTATATCTGAAAACAAAGTAACAAAGATTAAAAACAAAATCAGGGCGAGTTTTTTTTTTTTATAATATGGCATTTGAAACAAGTTCATTTTTATTCAGGTTTATTGAAATATTAAATATTACCTTTTCAATATATCATTGGCGACATCTGGCCTGTAAGCCGCCATGTCCCTGAGATAGGCTTGGTCGTTGGAGAGAGCGCGACGGTATGACAGTTCCCGCCATTGACTCTGCCGGCCGATCAGAAGTACCAACCCTTCCATGAAACTAAAAATTAAATTATACATCCTGTAACGATCGTATTACATGCGGCCAAGGAATAAATATTGTTGGCTGCAATCGACATCCTTTGCCTTGCGTTTATTTAAGACGTCACCTGCCAGTGTAGATTTTGACACACTCCACTTTTTTAAAACCAACTGCGAGCAATGTGCTGCTTCTTTAATTTATAATAGTTTTACTTACTAGAATTAAATATTTCTTAATAATTAAACACCCTTATAAACCTACTGGATATTGTCGCCCCCGTAGCTTGGGTAAGTATTGAATTAAAAATAGTACGGGTCACTTCATGACCACGTGCAGTAGATTCATTTTTATTTGTGCACCACCGCTGCGGTCTCACCAACTACATGGTATCTTGTCTTGGTGTGGACTGGAGTGGTGGTGGATCTAGAGATGGAACGTAACGTGTGCTCCCCGTGCGTTCCAGGGTTTTTCCAGTAGGACTATAAAGCTGGGGCCCAGCTTGAGAAGATAACCCCGCTGCCCAGGATCCCCGTGACGCCTCGTTGTCCGCTTGGGATCGGCAGCGCTCTCCGGGTCCCCATCTTCAGGCTCTCCGAGGGAAGGTACCCCTACGTACGGTCAACGGATGCATAAAGAGTGATAGGGCTAAGTTTTGGCTTACGACCCTCCCTTTATATAATTGTAGATTCTCTTGCTTTGTTAACTTCATCTTACTTAATATATTAACTTCCTTGCTTAAATTCCTAGTTTTATTTGAATGTCCCGCTTAACGTGACATCTGGCGCCCAACAGTGTTTTTTAGTCATCTTCGCTTAACTTTATTGCATTCTTTGGCCTTGCGTAGCTAGTAGTTGTGTGATTATTGCATGCGTGTTTGCAGGTTTGTGTAAAATCAGTTTTTTTTTAACTTCTTCAAAGTACCTGCGCTGTAATTTTTATTAACTTTCTTATTTCTAGCCTAATTAACTGTTATTTCTACTTAAATTGTATTGCCTATTGTTAATAATTGCCTACTCTTTGTATTAATAACTTAAATTTGTAAAAAAAATAATGACTTGTTTTTTTTTTTCTTTTTGAAGCATGTGCTTAGCATTTTTTTTTATCTTGTGTAACAAAAATATTTTCTTCATCTACTTAATAATTCATTCTAGGCATTCTGGTTGCCATATTATTTAAAATTTTACTTAATTAAAACAAAATTATTTTTATTGCACAATATATTCATTTTTTTATATCAGTCATTATCATAAAATTTCATTTAGTTTTTTTGTTCATCTTATTCAATATTTACCCAAACTGTTCAATATTTAGTAATTTTCTTTTTCTTTTCCCTTTTTTTTTATTGTAATAATGTTTTCTTTAATTTTAAAAGTTGAATCAATTTGTAAAGTGGCTATTCATGGACTGACATCCATGGATATATGTGACAGTGTGGGGTACTTAGATGGTGTTGGGGAAGGTTTGTTGAAGGCAGCGGACAATGTTTCTCCGTTGCTTGTGTGTGATGACAGTCGTTACCATTGCTCCCAAACAATCTTGCCCTGTAGTCATGATTGGCTAAACTTTGTAGGCAATAGGCACATAGAATAATAGTTAGGTTAGATTTAAATTATAATGTGATATTTTTTTAAACATTTTTTTTATTTTCTTAATTTACTGATATAATTCTATATTTTTTTATTATGATGGTATAAATGCCAGTCTTAAAGCTGTGATATATTTACACATATATGAATGTTTTTGTTATTTATTTTCTAATTGCTTGATTTTTTTTACTTACTTTTTTTTTCTTATTAAATTTTCTTAAACTTTAAATATCAACTTAATATTATTCCTCAATCTTATAGCCTAATATTGCCAGCTTTTTAAGACACTAGTTTATTAATAACAAGTGCCTTATTGTATGAAAGATGTGTCGACTAATAGTTTGCTTGGTATATCCCGCTATTAGCCGAAAATTGAATGCTGAAGCATGAATGATTATGTAGATTGAAGTATGAATATGATGAATGGACGAATATGTGTGTTGTTGGTAATGTTAGTTATATTTTTTTTGTAATAATTTTAATTTTGTACGAGTAGATTTTTTTTTCTTAGTTTTCTTGGTATTTTTTTTCTTAGTTTACTTAGTCAATTTCTTTTCTTAGTTTTTTTTATATTTTTTTTTTTATATTTCATAGTTAAGGATTTTACCCTTAGGGTTAAAATCCTCAAGTGGCGAGCGGGGTAATGTAACGATCGTATTACATGCGGCCAAGGAATAAATATTGTTGGCTGCAATCGACATCCTTTGCCTTGCGTTTATTTAAGACGTCACCTGCCAGTGTAGATTTTGACACACTCCACTTTTTTAAAACCAACTGCGAGCAATGTGCTGCTTCTTTAATTTATAATAGTTTTACTTACTAGAATTAAATATTTCTTAATAATTAAACACCCTTATAAACCTACTGGATATTGTCGCCCCCGTAGCTTGGGTAAGTATTGAATTAAAAATAGTACGGGTCACTTCATGACCACGTGCAGTAGATTCATTTTTATTTGTGCACCACCGCTGCGGTCTCACCAACTACATGGTATCTTGTCTTGGTGTGGACTGGAGTGGTGGTGGATCTAGAGATGGAACGTAACGTGTGCTCCCCGTGCGTTCCAGGGTTTTTCCAGTAGGACTATAAAGCTGGGGCCCAGCTTGAGAAGATAACCCCGCTGCCCAGGATCCCCGTGACGCCTCGTTGTCCGCTTGGGATCGGCAGCGCTCTCCGGGTCCCCATCTTCAGGCTCTCCGAGGGAAGGTACCCCTACGTACGGTCAACGGATGCATAAAGAGTGATAGGGCTAAGTTTTGGCTTACGACCCTCCCTTTATATAATTGTAGATTCTCTTGCTTTGTTAACTTCATCTTACTTAATATATTAACTTCCTTGCTTAAATTCCTAGTTTTATTTGAATGTCCCGCTTAACGTGACAATCCATAAGTACAACTATGCTTTCTAAACTACAAGGAATAGCAAAAAATTCTCAGAGGAGCCTCGGGGCCATTTTGATAAAAACTAAAATTGCATATTTAGATTTTTATAATTCTTCTAGCCGGGCATAGAACAGGTTGATTTAAAAAAAATCATTCTGTAATCGGTCGAACAAATATTAAAAAATAAAAAAAAGGTTTTCGAATATTCGAATATTTCTGAAATACTATTCTTAGATAATAAAAAACCAAAGTATTTTTTATGTTTATTATGTATTTCTTCTAAATATTCATGAAAAATATCAAGATATAGTAAGTACTGCAATAATATAATATAATAATAAGTCAAAGTCAAAATATCTTTATTCACGTAAACCTATTACAGGCATTTATGAAACATCATTTATTTAATTATTTTTAATGATTATACTCCTGCTAGTAGAAGACTAAGCAGCAAAGTGGTCCAATAAGTAAGCTGTTAGCAGAAGACCAGCAGCTTAGCAGATTCCAGTGACCTGTTAATGTTAAACCTGACTGAGAAAGGAATCTGCAATGAAAACTTATCTATATCAGATTTACAAAACAAAACATATACAGAACTGCACCACAACCATCAATTAATAACATTTTAAATTTAGTTATCAGTACCTATGAGATTACAATACCTGGTAAAGCAGTAACCCACCAGGCAAGTCAGTATTAAGATAGACTACATGCCTATGTGCAACCCGACAAATAAAATCAACAATCAATAAATATACTTAAAATATATAAAGCTTTGACAATCATTTAATTTTTTTGATTAATATCTAAAAGATATAAATTACAACATTTAGTTTTGCCGTTTAAACACAGTAGCAATAATTTGCATTTTAGTTGGTACATTTTTTTCTTAAAATGTTTTAACATTTAAATAACACGGCAACAACTGACAACACTTTCTTGTATCTGGTACAACAGTCCTTTAAAATTATCAGATTATCATACTACAACAATTTTTTTCTGTTTCATATTATTATTTTATCAGTTACGAATGATAAACCACTTTAATTTCATAAAATCCGATTTAATACAGTGACGTTTTTAAGGCTAAAGAAATTGGTCGAACATTGCTAAATGTATATTCGAATATTCGTTTCAGAAAACTATTCGAATAATTCGAATATTAGTGTGCAAGTTCTAATTATTGCATCAATATATTTTTTTAAATTATATTTATTATTATATAATAATTTTAGTATGAAAATGTATATTTTTTTTTTTAATGAGCACATTCCTTTAGTTTGCTGTTTAAAGTTACTATGTAGTAGTAGTATCATCACGACCGTTTCCCTTTCGGGGTGGTCAGAAACCACGCTTATAAATAAGCGGATTCACATTTAGCCAACTTTACTATAGGCCAATCATGACAAGTGGCAAGCTCGTCGATGTAAGTTACTTTTCACCATTTTATAAGAGTCACCTTTGGGATATCCCAATTAGCGGGACTGCAATCCCTAATTGGAACGTTATTCATTTTATTAATACTAACCTCAAATATTCACTGACGAGGCTGTAGATTTGTTCTGTGGTCCGATTGAGGATGAGTCTTGTGGGCGAGGCATTAAGGAGGGACATTTGTAACGCTATTTGTTGGGCCAATCCCGCCATTTCTCCGCCAAACCCCATACAACCGCCACGTAAAAACAACTCCGCCGCATCCGTACAATGATTTAAAGCAGTCTCCAACAAAGACCTAGTGCTTATATTATCATGGATTTGAACCCATTCGGGGGGTTGAAAAGGTTTTTTAGAAGTCGCTTTGACAGTGTCGAGCGCCATTTTTTCGAGCGAGTCTATTAAATCGGCGACCTGCTTCTTCTTAACGTTGGCAGCTTCGACGTACATGTTGAAATGTAGAGCTACCATTATGTAGGTGTCCGTATCGCCCGGACAGTGTGATTTTAGGAAGTCCAATATACCTACAAAGAAGAATAATATCATTATTTAAAGGGCTCTAGCCACCATCGAAGTTCCAGCTCTTCTAGATCCTGTTGGAGTTATCCGAGACGATGGAAAGAGACCCGATGGTATGACGTTGGTCCCCTGGGAACGGGGACGTGCTCTGGTGTGGGACGCCACGTGCGTCGACACCCGCGCCGCGTCGCATCTCAAGGGGACAGCGCATAAAGCGGAAGCCGCGGCGGAAAATGCAGAGTCCAGCTGTAGAAACTCTGGGCCCATGGAGTCCAAGTGCAAAAAAGTTTTTAAAAGACATAACACCGCGTCTTGTCGTCTCCTTCGGTGACAAGAGGGCTGGCTCTTTCTTCGCCCAGAGATTCTCAGCCTCAGTATTGCAATTCAGCGGGGAAATGCAGCCAGCGTTCTTGCCACCATTCCACGCGGACGTGACTTATATCCCTATCTTGAGTATTAATATTAATTTTATTTTATATTTTGTCAATATGTTTTTCGAATAAATGTTTAATTAAATTTGAGGAAAGGTATAAAGTCTAACACCGGTATTCTAAGACGTTTGCTCAACGCCTCCTCCACTCAACATTTCCTTCCAGCTGTCAAAAGAAAATCAAAATTCTGTAATAATTACGATTAAAGTCAAAAATAGAGCCTAGCTGACAGTTTTATTTTGAAGGTTAGTCGTAAGCTGGTACATTAGACGCCATTTTTAATTTTAATTATCTGTATTATTGAAAATTGCCTCCGTGGTCTAGCGGTTAAGTCCGTGGATTTAGGCTCAGAGTACCGGGTTCGATTTCTGGTCGGGACACAAAAATATTTATTAATGTAAATAAATACATTCGTATATTATTTAATTTATTTGTGATATTTCTCGAGTTTGGTACGCTGGAGACATCGACGAGCTTGCCACTTGTCATGATTGGCCTATAGTAAGATTGGCTAAATGTGAATCCGCTTATTTATAAGCGTGGTTTCTGACCACCCCGAAAGGGAAACGGTCGTGGTGATACTTTACTTTACTCTTTTTTTATTATTGAAAATTAATTTTCGTTTGACAGCTGGAAGGAAGTGTTGAGTGGAGGAGCCATGTCCATAAAATATCAATAATAATAATAATAACGTTTATTGAGCTTTCTTATTGGTACATTGGTACATGGTATACAAAGTTGAATAAACAATATATAAAATATTCCTTGAATTTTACATTTTAAGCATACAAACATTTTTGATTGAATGCAAACCACAAGGATAGGCAAATTGAAGATGGTCCCTGACTCCTAACCAAGATAACTTGTGTCCTAGGATGTCAGTCAGTTCCATATCGACTAATACTCATAGCCTCAGATAGCTAGCTCAAAATATATGATAAAAAAAAACGTAAATCAAAGTACAAAAGAGGTTCCAACACAACAGACCATAATACAATAAATATGGGTGTTATTTCCTCAACAGCTCCTATTCTCTCCTTTCTTTATTATTGCTATCTTAAGATATCTTTTCAATTTTTTTTATATGTTGACCTATATATATATATACTGCTTCTTACTGGTATAAATCATGTTAGTAGGAACTATGTGGAAATGGATGTTGATTGTACTACTAAATTCACATGTTAATTATTGTTTTTTTCCGTATTTTTTTAAATCTTATTTTTTATATATTTATCGCCATAGGATCCTATCGAAACACTCGGTTAAGTGATTTTTTCTAAATAACAATGCTAAACAAAATACCTGGCTTAGATATGGTGATACAGTATGGCAAGGAACAGACCCAATTTCCATTATCGTTATTTTATTATTATTATCTCTATCTCTTCCACTTCTAAGCCTAATATTTATAAAAAAAATAACACTTACCTTGTTTAAACTCTGTGATTTTGTCCTGTTGTTGCCCGAGCATGTAGTCGAACTGACCCAGCAGGAACTCGAACTGGTGGTTGTCTCGGAGCGCCGCAAACACGTACGCCATCTCGGTGTACCTCGCCAGACCAGTCACCAAGCGAACCTAAGTTGATAGAGAAAGTCATGTAAAGTTTACACACACTTACATAATACAGAAAAAGAGGATCCCAACCACACTTTTTTTTTTTGTGTTTTTTTGCCGACGGACAGACTTATACATATAGGCTTAGTTCGGCTGCAAATGTTTGTTTTCCTGTACCATAATGCATGATAAGATATGTTATTGTTTTTATATCTTGTTAACTTTACTGAATAAAGATTTTATTATTATTATTAATGTGTGAATTTACAGGGTGGGTCACGGGAACCTGCCACATTTCAAAAGGCTAGCAAAATTAAACTATATATAGATAAAAAAATATAAAATAAATTGCCAGAAAGGTTATGTAATGTAGATTTAAAAATAACATCGTCCAAATAATGGCCTTGGTGGACAATGCACATATTGAGTCTTTGGTGAAAGTTTGTGGCGGGAGTTACCTGAATCCTCAATTGCAGTCTTCAGGTCATTTTGTACGCGACAAACTGGCAATTAATATAAACTAGGTATGTACCAATAAAAAATACAATTAATAGCTAAAACATAAAGAAAAAAAAAATAGGTAACTATTGCAATTGTGAAAAATATTTATTTATTTATTTTATATTACAATTTTACTTGTGGGGTTTTTGTTTATTTATTTATTAAGAAACCAACAACGTAATTATGCTTAATAATAATAGTATGGTACAATTTATGGAGTAAGGTCAATTATAGGTTTCGCTATATAAACATAGTACGTAGTGGAGTTTAACTACTTACTATACAAATCTAGAAATAGGTACATAAATGTTTCAATAGTTTATTACAACATAATTTTATAAAGCACGGAAAATTTCCAAAAATAATATTTAAAATATATATATATATTAGAATAAGTATAATAATAAAACATACATTAATAATACCTATAATTTGGTAACAACAATAAATGTGCATATGGGAAAGTCAAAAACAACATTAATCAATCCACTCAATCTGCGTTATTAATTATATTTTCTTAAAAAAAAAAACAAAATATATTTTAAAAGTACTTCGGTAGTTTATAAGGAACTTCTTGCAATTGTGTCTTGTATATGGTAGAAAACTAAGAATTTAAATTAATCTCACCATAAGTCTCCAAGATCTAGCAGCGAGTAGTTGTGAAACGAGCGCCTGCGCAGACCGGAGTACCACGGCCACTCCCTCTGTGTCGCAGGCGCAGGAGAAACTCTCATGGGCCACCACTAGCATCTCAATGGATATTATGTTCACCTGGATTGAGATTGTATGTAAATTTAATCTACATCCCACCAATAAGGAATAATGTAATTGTCAAAAAGCAAATATTTTTTTGGACTTCAGCCCTATTCTGTTACTTAGTCGCAAACGTTAGATTGTCAAAATAGTGAATTCTGTTATTTGCCCGAGTTTCTCCGATCATAGCCGACCTTACGTCAAAATAGCGTTTTTCACTATTTGAAAGTTCACCCATGGGGTTGCAATTTCAAAATCAAATCATTGGGAAAACGTGAATTAAATACTTAATTGTCCACCGCGAAATTTATATTAACAACATTTATATTAATACAATTATTATTAGATATTATTATTTTATTTAAATCAAAAATATGGCAAAAACTAAAATAATTATTTAATATTTTTTTTTAAATGAACGCATCGTAACGTTATTTTTCTGTCATCTGTAGTGTAGCGTTTTATACTGACAGTTCCGTTATTTAAGGGATTCCACTAAATAACGTTGGCGCTTAAGTAATAGAATAGGGCTACAGGTGTCATTGGAAGGGGTACTTCCAATTTTGAAATAAAAAGGTATATTTTTTAAAGATAAAAATCATTATCCCAAAAACGTGTGATACTCGTATTAATTGATGTCGCTCACAGCCGAGAGATGAAATAGAGAGAGAAACAATGACATAAGACAATGTTCGCGCGATCGTCGACCTTTCGCTACGTACTTGATTAGGTCTACTGCCTTCGTGGTCTAGCGGTTAAGTCCGTGTTAAAATCGTGCGCCATTTATCGTGATAAAAAGTTAATGATACACCTCATTGAGACCCTTTAAAATATATTTTTGGTGGTTTGTTTACATTTTTTATCTAGGCTCGATGAATGACATATAATATTTATAATTGTTAGCAATATACTACTTTCTCTCGGTTATAATAACGTGTTTTTTGTTAATTTTTAATTACAGAAAAGGACAAATTACCTGTTTAGTAGACAGCTTGGAGCCTTTCGTAATCCTTCTAATATTGGACTTGATATCATTTCTAATAAAAATATTGCTTTTGGATATAACATCGAAAAGGTTCCTTCTGGATTCCCGAGTTAGTTTCGGACCAAAGCTGTACACCGTAGATACTGAATACACAGATTCTGCATCAGCCGAGTTTAATGTTCCACCGTCAGTTGTCAAGCTCTCAACTTCTTCTTCACCAACGTTCTGATATTCCTCATCGATTAATGTATCAACATCCAAACAACTATCATCCAAATCTTTAGTAGCTTTCAACGACATATTGCATTTATAAATCTTTCGAAAAGCCAGCAAATTGTCAAGCATCAAACGGCCGATTTGACAACAAGCGTCGGGTCGCATATTCAAAAACATCTCTATGTCAGAATTAAGCGGGTAACCCCACAGTGTGTATTGAAAATGCTCTTTTTGACGAAAAGTTGATGTTTTTACCAAATGCGGAGATATTATGGCTGCTGCCATTTCGTTGGAAAGGTATTCTGCAATCTGTAGAAAAGGAAATATATCTGATTTCTATTGCTTATTTTAGTGCTTCAAATATGACAAAATTGTTCACTTTTGTAAGCCAAACTAAATAATATATACAACAAAACAAATGTGCAAAAAGTGAAAAGTAGTATTATCGGCGTGGCAAGTGTAAGCCAAATTCTCTAGAAATATATACTAAAAAGGTGGTTGGCCACCAGGACTCTGGTTCTAGGGACTGTAATAATGAATCAATATGTCGGTCCTTAATATATAGAAATTAGAATTAATTAAATGAAAATATCACAAAGAAAATACCAACCTGTTTAGATGAAATATTAAATGTCCTGAAGACGAGATTTGCTAGAGACATCCGTGCTTTTCCACTCACATAGTTAATGAAATCCATAGGATTATTCTGATATTTCAATACAGTCGTGTAATTCCACCCAATTTGTAGGGAAATCCTGTAGTAGTTAGCTATTTGTCGGACTATGGAGAGACCACTTCTGGCTGCTAAAGCTTCTAAGGCTGATAGTCGATCAGCATCTTCACGACCAGCTAAATGAGAAGCGGTTTCAGTAGTGTTATCTTGTTTCTCTGATATCACGACTAATTCTTCAAAACTGGCGTCAGATGCTTCAGATGCTATAATTAACATTAAACATTTAGTGAATATAGAAATGTTATTAAAAAGCTATTTCTTTCTAATATAGCGTGTGGCTAACTTTACTGGGGCCATCTAGTTGATAAGCTTGTTTTTTATATGTTATTGGCAATTTTTCGACCGCAAAAAAATCTTGTTTGTTTTAAAATTTACAAACGTCGTAATGGCCACATTATAAATATATGTAATTATATTATTAAAGGTCGTATAGATACTAATACACATAAAAGATTTTTTTGTTAATATTATTGAAGAAAAAGATGCAACTTACTTGAAAGTTTCAAATGTGCTGACGACGAAGAGATCACCAGTCGTAACTCTTGAGGCAACTCGTATGGAGAGCATTCTCCTTCCGCCAACTTTAGACAAGTCCTGATGATCTGCACCGGACAGACCACACCACGGAACTCACAAGACAACCGAAACAACACGGACAATCTGAACGCTTCAATTATCAACTTTAACTCCAACAAATCACTCACAGTCTTTTTCCAAACATTAATAACTTCACCATCTTCTAATAAAACTACATTTTCAATATTTCCCACATCAGATTCCACCTCTACTTCACTTAGCAGCATCGCAAAAGGCTTATCGCTAACCAAACCTTTCTTCAAGGACGCTTTCTGACCATTTAGAACAAAGTTCAAAGTAGCTTGATAGCTGCTAAGAAAAACCTCACTAGCAGTTTCACATTCGAAGTAACAAGCCCACATCAAATGCTCAATATCCTCTCTATTCGAACCAAATTCCAAATGATCTTCAAACCAACTTAGAACGATTCTGTACGCATAAAACTTCTGTATCGAATCTTGGATTTCATGTATGTATAAGCTGAGAAAGTTTACAGCGTGGCTAAAAGTCACTGTGGCTTTTTTGAAATCTTCACTAGCTTTTGCTATGAACATTGTATGACCTTTACAATCCAAATTATCTTCTTCCTCATATTTTTGCTTCCATTGCGATATAAGAATATCATCAACACATAAGCTGGATATTTTAGCAATTTTCAAAGCTACATCGTAATATTGTTCTCTTGTATACATTTCTATGCATTGTAATAGGTATTCTGAATTATTGTCGTGTACCAATTTGGAAACATTTACAGCAGTAGAAGTCTCCATTGATATATCTAATATTCTGTACATCATATCAAAATCTGGGCTTGGCACTGGAAAAATAATATCCATCTATAGTTGAATTGATGGTTGGTAATCACTGCTAAATATTAATTTATGATAAAATCTCTCTTAAAATATTTATCAGCAAAAAAAAAATAGGTCTTTGTCTTTTGACTAAGTGGTAGATGGATAGAAAAGAGACTTATTTAATAATGTGCAGAAATAAATAAAGTAGTGGAATTAACTTTTATTAATAATTAACATTAAATTAAATGTGCTTGCTTTTATTTATGGACACTTAACATAAGAAAATATTAGAAGGAGAAACCCGAAATTGGGACTACTTTTAATGAAAAATCTCACTTACCCAAAAAATCTTTTCCAAATTGAGCATCAACCAAGCATATCAGGAAATCCTTTTGATGTTGTGCACTATCGAAACAACTTGTTAGTGCAATTTTAACAAGTGCTACCGCTACTTCTTGCAGGTTTTGTCGTGGAAGTGACCAAGGATTGCCACTATCCAAGCTAAACTTCCTCAAGGATTTTTGTACAAAATTATTAAGAATTTTGGTAGCATCATTCCCGAGAGACCTGAGCCAGATGCAACGGCAAAGGAAGTCTGTCAGTATCGCTAGTGGGCTTTCCTAAAACATAATTAATTTATTATTATTTATTATATTTTTATTCTGTAAATTAAGTAATATGTAAAATGTAAGTACAGTGAATGGCTTTTGTATACAGATAGTATCACTAAAAACTGTTAACAGTCTTATAAACAAATGTACCTACATAATTTATTTTTAGTTATTTTATCACGGTACTATTTGCGTAGATCAGCGGTCAGCAACCTTTTTAAGGGAGTATTATAAAGTAGCAAAATTATATAAGGCCTAGATAATTTTAAAAAACCTGAATTGAAAAACAATAGCGAGTCACAATCGCTGGGGTAGTATATACTTCATATAAGGTAAAGCAAAAACGTACCGGAAAAAATATGAGCATAGATTCGTGTAGTGTCCTGACATAGCCAGCATTTAGACACAGTTCTGCAACCGTTTGGAACTCTTCATAGGCCAGGTGCTGTTGGCTGATATCCCATTGTGGGCCATTCCCAGGTTCCGACATGTCCCCGACTATAGACAGTACCCAATGTGCCCATACTACACTTACTGCATTAGGCTAAAACAATTATTTTATTGTATGACTAAATACAGAATTCGGAAACATCAAGATATGTAAATGTACAGAAATATTTCGTCGATTATGCCATTATATATGACGTAATAAAATATTAATAATATAAATGGCCATTTGTTCTGTTTAGTATGGCAAACAAAATAATATTTAATATACTAACAAGCTACAGAATCATTGTTTACTTTTTTGAATCAAATTTTAAATTTGATTTTGTAAATGAAGACATTACCTCATAACATGTAGCTATAAGAGCCAGTAATGGTTCTCTGTGCAATCCTGCAGATTTTACAAGAGCAACGGGCGGGTCTTCTGGACCATGACAGGATGCTGCCACTTCCCAGAGGTCTCGGGAATAACAACTGGCATCCGGAAATTCAAAACTACCTCCAAATGTAGGGCTCTGAAATATCATTTACAAAAGTTAAGTAAAGGGATGACCCTAAAAGTTGAACATGAACAACTATGTCATGGCGAATTTTGTATCCCTCCAGCCCTAAAGAGGCGCACACTATTCGATTTGTCTTCGGCGTTACAGAAATTCAACCTAATCATTATTTTCGCATTCTAAACAATTCCATCCGAACCAGAGTAAACTATGGATACGATCTGTACATTTGTAGGGCTTAGAAACTGGCCATTTAATAATAATAAACTATTAAAAAATAAATTAGTAGATATGCATTTTATGGTTGTTTATAGAAGTTACTTGTAACATACTTACAAATTCAACAGAATAAAGCCTTGTCACTTTTCTCTGTCCATTAGTCATGGAAGACTTGTGTTCCTTATCTATAATATCCTCAACATTTCTATGAAGTATCACATGCTTTAGGTGTTCAGCTAGCGATACCTTCTCGAACCCCTGAGACAACTCCAACATTTGAGGTAAAGGATAACGAAATATATCCCCAAATAAAAGAAAGTTGAACCACAAGTTTTTCACAACAAACTCTTTTAACAGTAGCTCCGGCAGAGGTAGATTATGTAACATCGCAAACTTAACCATTGTTTGACATTCATACAGAATAAGGTACATTTCTTCATCCTTCATCTGCCTTATATTATACATAGTAATCTCCTCTAAAATTGCCAGCACTTCTTGAGCTCCAACTACATTGCTTTGGGACAACTTTAGCATATAATCATTTACCTCCCTTATTGCTATTTCCTTATTCATGTTCTTTACATTTATCATATAATTCTTTATTGTCTTTGCAGCAGCTACATGCACTCTACACCTCACAGGGTTACAGCCAATCATGGCCACAAACGATATTGCACAAGCAGTCATCGCATCATCATCCCACAACTCTAAAGCCAAAGCATGGGCTTCACCACATGCATTTTTAATACCTTTCTCCTGAAGACGATTGTACATTTGATACTGTTGGGTGACAAATGCTTGACTTGCATTACATGGACGAAACTGTTTCAAATAGTAAATATGGTTCAGTTTAGCAATGTACCCATATCTTTTCATGAGTTTATCATTAGCAAAATGGGGCATTTCTATAACATTTTGAGCAAACATCCTCACATCAGCCTTAATGTCACTTGACATTAGACTGCCTAGACTTCTTCTGTCCGGTTTCTCTATATTAATATTCTTATGCAGTTGCTGATTTATTAATTGGAATTCGAAGACTTTGGCAACATCTAACCCTCTATATCCAGTGAGCAACTGATACACATTTACATCTCTAACATTAGTAAATTTAGATATATCACAAAACTTTTTATAAACCTTGTACAAATGTGGAAGCCTCTCTTTATATGATTGTTTTGGCAATTTAAAGTCTTTAAAGTCTAGTTCATTATCAGCAAAAATATCAAAAAGTTTCGAATTATCGTCAAGTAAAACCATTCCAATAACAAGTTCAGGATTCATAGTAATGTATTTGTTAATGTCATTCCTGGCAATTTGTTCGCAAGTTTTGTAAACTGGAATGACATGACTTTGTCTGTCAGATACTTTCTCTATACTCTTAAACATTAACCACAACTCTATACATTCTCTTACATCATCATCAACATCAGAAAAGTCAGATCCTAAATCATGGTCTTCAACACATGCTGTTAATACTTTGTAAAGTTTGTGTTTAATGCAATATTTAGCCAACTCTATGTAGAAGATACTTTTATTGATTGTACAGCAAGATTCAGTAAATATATCATCTATAAGTTTAAGATTTTGTGTGCGAGCTAATCTTGAAATTATAGCATGTAGATTTTTCTTCTCATCTTCATTCACAATACCATAAGAACTTAATGTATCATATATACACATTTTTGTATAACTAAAGCATTTGCTTTCAGGAATACTATCAAGCATTTTCTTGCTTATAGGCCAACGGTGACATATTTCATCTAGTTTGTCTAAAATCTCTTTGTTCAAACCTTTAGTATCAACATTTAGGAGTTTATGTACAAATTTTTCATTGTTAAAGAAGTTATAGCGACTATTCTTATCCTTCACCACTTCTGACATCTGGATATTGATCCAATGGACCAATATCATAGCTTTGTTGTTTTCTAACAAGTGGTTCCATACTTGTAGTGGGCTTGAAAAATCCAATAGGGAGAATTCTGTAAATTAACAAAATATTTAAATTGTTTCAAGCAATTGTAGTATTTTTAAACAAAAATGTTAGTTATTAGAGATTTAATTACAGTATATTTCGATTATTATACAATATGGAAATGCAGCAAGTGTTTTGTACCTTAGATTATTTTATAGAATAGTTTTTGTTTAGCTTAGCAATATTCCTAATTACAGTCAAAATTTTACAGTCATTTCATGTCAATTTATTGGAATATATTTAAAACTTACCAAATGTATCAAAAAACAAACAGGTTGCAATTTTGCTTTTCCAATTTTCTGGATATTTTTCAATTTTCTCTATTGTCAATGCTTTTATTTCAGTTTCATTAACAACAATTCTATCTTTACCGATACCAAATACTTTATTTTGCTTGTAAGTGCCATCACTTTTAAATGACTTTTCGAGATATCTAAGTAAATTCCAATGATTGTAAAAATTTTGCCAGACTGCTCGTTTTTCAGTTGGGAAATCCTTTGATAATTTTTCTAAATGGTTGACGATGAAATCTCGATATTCAATTACAGAAGACTCTTGAGCAAGACTTAGAAGGTGATCTTCCACATTGATTTGGGCCTTATTAAGAATATGAACAACTTTAAAGATTTGCTTTCTCAACAGCAACTGGACAACCCATGCCCTTACCTAAAAAAATAATGTATATTAAGTTATTATATCCCTATATATTACTAGATTGAATACAGATTTTGGTATATACATATTAATGTGCAAATGCTGTTTTCAATTTAATCTAATTGCACTTATCTAGTGCCCTGTTCCAAAAAGAAATCTATGTACTTTCCTCCACAAGAAAGAGGCAGCCTCATACAAGTTCAGATATGCTAGAAATGGTTGCATGGATTATTTATCAGACGAAACATATAATTTGTTTTTTGGAATGTGAAATTTATTAATACACACACAGATTATTAGGTAATAATAAATGCAAAACTACTTACTTCAGCATGAAACCAGTCCTTGGCAGTCGATTCATTCCACCCATTTTTATGCATTAAATATTTTAATGCTAACGGTATGTGAGTGCCTTTTGCAGCAGATTCCCTCACCACTTCCCGAAGACTTTTCTCTGTCCAACATGACCATATTATCTTCTCTTTTTGAGACAAATCCTCCATCACAAAATTAACAAAAGTAAACTAGGTCATGTATACATAAGAACAAAGTGCAAATGGCAAAACAATAAATAAAAATTAGTTGATACGATAGGAATATTGTGATAAACTCGTCCTATTTACTAATATCTTGATACTCATAAATATTATACGAATATTTCAAAAGGTTGTAAAACTTTCAAGAGTGTATACAAAAACATAATACCATTTTTAACTGAATAATCAACTTGGAATTTTTACAGCAAAAGATATTTGACAATGACAGAAAAATTGCTTTGTAAACACTATGAGAGTTCTGAGACCAGCGTTAGTACCAACTGGTAGCATCATCATAAATTAAACGACTAATATATTAACAAAAAACTTAATATTGCAGCTTTAACACAGAGGTTTAAACAGCAAATTTTAATTATATTTTACTACACTTAGTGCAAAAAAATAAGAAGTGCATGTTAGGATGGCTAGTCCTAGAACGTATGCGAATTTGTTTATAAAGTCCGCTTAGTAAACATATTTACGCATTAAAATATGTGTGTATGTATAATATTATATTTTTACCAAGTAGTCAGCCACTAAATCCGTCTATGATTTACCTAATTTTATATTATTTTAATTTATATTTATTATTTTTCAGTACGTACGGTGTAAATTGGATAAGGATAAATATTGTTCATATTGCTTGGTTAATAATGTTCATTAATTGGTTACTTAGCAACGGCTGTATGCAAACTAAAACCAGATGATAACCAGGTTAACACCACGGACTTAGGATTACGCCACGCATTTTTAGTCTATGAGTTCAGACCTTGTAAAATACTTGTACAGGGCATAACACCATTAACCAACAATATCTGACTGCTGATGTATTACTTAACGAAACATAAGAACTAAACGATGGCTGAAGAATTGGGGAAAGCATATTTGTACTTTGACGATATTAATAAGTTGAGGATACTAGAGGCCAATGTTATAAAAGAAACAGAAGAATTAAAGACCTCGTGCAAGGATTACGAAACAAGTAAGTACCTAGTTACCTAATACTTACTTATTCGGTCAAATGCTTTAGAGGACAGTTACAATCATTTCCGTGTTTGACTTGAAAGCAAAGCAAAGCGTTCAACGCATTTTTTTTACCGAATTTTGCTTAATTTGTATGAAAACCATAAAGCAACGCCAAATTGAACAACGTTCAAAGCGAAATAAAGTAAAAAAAGAATTTAAAGACAAGTCAAACACAATATATACTCGCACACTATCGAACATTTCTAACAGTTCCAAGCGATCTATCTATTGCACCGTGTGAAAAATAATTGAGAATGCCCAATGCTTTCGTAAACCGCAGATTTATAAATAAAAACCCTCGGGCGGGTTGCCTATGAGATTATAGTCCTCTTTCGCTTCGTCGACATCAGCTAATGTTTTTTAGGCGTAGATTTTGGAGTGAAAATGCCTTATGTATAGTTTTATTTCAGCCAATGACGTACGTCATAGGCATACGTTAAACACGTCAAA
Organism: Tinea semifulvella; assembly: GCA_910589645.1. Lineage (NCBI taxonomy): Eukaryota > Metazoa > Arthropoda > Insecta > Lepidoptera > Tineidae > Tinea > Tinea semifulvella. Next base: position 13,806,875 of record OU342585.1, read on the forward strand.
AGAAAACCAGCCTCTCTGCAACCTCGGCCAGGTCCTCTTATCCACAACTTTCGCATTATAATAGATGCGTATCTACGCCTTTGGTCGGCCAATCCAAGAGTTGGTATCTTGCACATTTTCAGCTTGCATTCACTTCCATAGGTAAATAAGTGGGAATATTATTACTCAAATTGTAACTATATATATATATATACTTTATGCATAAAAACCGTTATTATTCGATTACGTCCTCACTATTCGCTAGTCTGTGGTCTGTGTACTCTTATGTTTGAGTATTGTGTTCTGTGCTCTTATGCGTATTTCGTCGTCACTTGGTGGCTTAGAAATATTTTATGATTATTAGAATACGGTATATTTTCAGAGGTACAGGACTTTGGCCGCATTATTAATTCTTTATTGGAAGTCTTGAAGGAGTTGGGAGAAAACGTTGAGAAGCAGAAAATGGCGGCTATCGGCACCATGAATCTATTAAAATCTATGTCGAAGGATCGGGAGTCTCAGCAAGCTAAGTTACAGGTAGGTAATAGGTATGTATGTATAGGTAGCCCTTACGCTGGTCATACACGGGCGGCTTGAGTCGCGTTCGGTCACTAACACTGCGTAAGGTTTTTAATACAGAGTCGCGACACCGGTCGTTTGCTTGCTTGGTATGGTAACCCCAAGCCGTACAGAATTACATTGGGTCGGTTTAGACCGTTGTTAACTAACATCAACTCGCAGGTTTTGAGCATTCCGCCTAGCTTTTGACATTTCTAACCAGACGTAATCGATTTTATACGTTTTCGGACAATTGTGCACCCCGCCGGTTGGATCGCGTGATAACGAGCCATATTCAGCATTGGCTATGATGATAGAGGTGTGATTAAGCTATTTTTAGTACCTACTTCTATTTAATGATAATAGCATCACTCTTTTTTAGGCTGAAATAACTGAAAAAACAATGACTTTGGAGAAACTGGATAGTGAATATGATGCATTGCAGATACTGGAAGCAACTCAAGTGGAAACTATCGAGTATTTAACACAACTTCGATAAATAAACACACAGGGACAAAACTTAGGTTAAGATCGATTAATGTTATAACAAAAGTTATTATTTAAAAAATCAACAATTTGAATAAATGTAGGCCAAAAAAATACGATTTTTCTTCTCTTAACTAATAATAATAATAAATATTTCCAGACAGGTCACACAGCGCCATCTAATTTCCGTGGTAAGCTACGAGGCTTGTGTTACGGAAACCAGATGGTTGATAAACTACATATTATACTTTTTTTTTATAACTATATACTTATTATACATATAAACACCCAGACCGAGACAAATTATACAATGTACAACTTGCCCCCGGTAGGAATCGAACCCACGACCTCCCGAGTTCACGGCAACGTTTGTTACCACTAGACCACGGAGGCGGTCAAAGCTCGCACAATCCAATATTTTTAAACATCTTCCAAGTTTCAATAAGTGTACTTTTGTAAAATATAGTCTATCAACTTACTAGGAAATAAAATTACGGAAATTTTGGAGATTATGTATATAAATCATATATCTGTTTTAGTAAAATGGACGAAAATCGTTGTTTGTAACTAGATTAAAATGAAAAACGAGAACAGTCTGTAAAAATGTATTTTCTTATTAAAAACCTTGTAACACACAAAATATATTTTCGGAAACATAATACCGAAAAAAAGAAATAAAATGCATTCTGAAGAAAAAAAAACTATATGGATTGTATTTCCTTTGCTATATTTTTATTAGCGACATAGAAAAATATACCTACTTATAACTACACAAATATTTATGCTTACAAAAATGTTAACATCCCAAACTTTCAAATTTAGATCACCAATTATTTAGGAACATATATTCAATCAAGAATATCGATACAAGTTCTTTCGTTATAATTTTGAAGAAATAAACAAAATATATAAATTTAAAAATAAAATCGAATATAAGTGCGTTCACACTATATTCTATGTGCATTTTATACTGAGAATCACTCATCACAAGTTATTAAGGGTCCATCTTCCTTCATAATGGTATAATATCAAAAATCTTTTTTTTAAATCAACAGTAGGCGTATTCCATTTTTATTATTATTACAGCCCCCAGACATAGCATATATCTGGAGAATTTGGCCTACACTCGCCACGCTGGCCAGACGGCTTGACGAGGATATGATGTAAATTTTTAATGACAATTATTAACGATTCCACAAGTTGGTATTAGTGGAACCGGGACCGACTGCTTAACGTGCTCTCCGAGGCACGGGAACGGTGGTGTTGTAAATCTATGACAAATGTACGTAAGAAAAGTGTAATTCTCATTGGTACATGCCGGGTGGGTTTGAACCGACCTGTGTAGGATTTAGGGAACGCGTTCTTACAACCGAGCCACCACCGTGCATATTCCATTACTTAAGCGCAAACGTTAGATTGTCGTAGTGGGTTCTGATATTTACTGTCACTTTTTGCCCGACTTTTTTCGATCACTCATGTCAAAATAACGTTTTCCACAATTCTAAACGGCATTCATGGGGTTGCAACTTCAAAATCATTTGAAAAAACGTTAAGTAAATATTGTACGCGGCGCATTTATAATTATTTTAACAATATTTATATTAAACATAGTTTTATAACATTCATAAATTAATGAAGTAATTATTTTCTAATTATAAAAAAAACAAAAATAATCGACAATCATTAAAATGAACGCAATCGAAACGTTATCTGTACCGTGTTTGACTTGTAGCTTTAAGCGCTCTGAAAGTCGTTCGACATGGCGTTGTTCTATGGTTTTAAGCGAAGTCGAACATAGCAGTGGTGGAAACCTTACGAGAATACAAATTTAGCGTTTTGTACTGATATTTTCCACTACGTTTCGTATGCGTTCATTTTAATAATTCTCTATTATTTTTTTATATTTACCATAATATTGCCTTATTATGTATGTTATAAAACTACGTTTAATGTAAATATATAATCTTATTTGAATAAATGTAAATGTTTTTAAATAACCCGCGGACAATATTTACTTTACGTTTTACCAGTTATTTTGAAGTTGTAACCCCATTAGTGACTTTGTAAAAAGTGGAAAACGTTATTTTGACATCAGCTCGGCAAAACTCGCTGAAAGTGACATGACGATGGAATGGCTACAGTTTGAAGTGTGGATAAATAGTATAAACCAAGATGAACGAAGAGAGAATCCTTGAAAGTACAGAATTAATAATATTAATGCTACATTTGTTTAATGTCAATATACTTTAAATTAGAAAGCAGCTGCCGAACTATATGGATTATCAGTGATCTCTTGTGCTATTTAATAATCTTTCATTACTCTTTTTTTATTATCATTAGGGTTAATATTTCTGAGTAATGCTACAAATGATTTCTAATAAAATGGCCGCTGCATCTCAAAAGGTCATAATAATGACCTACTAGTCAACGATAAGTCTTTATAAAACGGAAAGTTTCCTACAAATAACATAATGGGTTAGATTAGAAGTAATATTTATTCATAATTTAACTGGTTAACTAGAATTTAATGCTGACATTTTGCTTATAAGCTAGATTACCATCAACAATTCAGTTCTTAACCATATTTAATACGTCGCTTCTTCAAACTAGGTTTCATTGCCGACGAGAAGTGACAATTGATATCTCTTTCGCACGTATGAAATTTGGCGAAACAAAAGTTGTCTCTTTTCATTGGCAATAAGATTTAAGGGGAAGGCGTTCGACATTCTGCGTATACAAATTTTAGATAAGAGGATTTAACGATTTGCATCCAACTCGCGCGCACAATCAATTTACAAAGATTTTTTAAGTCAAAGTGTACTTTTGACAAAAATCTATTAACTTTCTAGGAATTTGGGACATGTTTTCACTTTCATAAACCTAATTTAGACAAAAGAGAAAAATAGCAAAATATTTCAATTTTACCGAAACAAATATAGTGTAAACTCCATGTAACGTCACTCGATTTAACGACAAACTCCCTAAAGCGTCGAAATCAATTAATTGGCTTTGGTTGGTTTAGCTTGTCTTCCATACAATAATTCTTCCATTTAACAACTCTTTATAACGCCATAAAATGCACAGTCCCTTTAGTGTCGTTATATAGAGTTTACACTGTACTTATATCATTTATATATCTCCGAAATAAGTTGATACGATTATATTTCTCAAAGCTAGAAAAATCTTTAAAAAAGTATTGAATTGTGCGATAGAGGGATGCTAAATAAAGCGTTCAGCCCTCTTCAGCAAATCCTGATAAATATAGTTTTTTTAAGAAACAAAAAATAATAAGGTTTGCTCGAAAATGTATAACGCGTTGCCCAAGGCCTTCACCTTAACAAACTTAACACCCCTAATGCAACTATTTAATCACATTGTTGGCGCATCTTACTCTAAAAACTTTATGCCCTTTCAGAGTCAGGTTATTAGCACCAATGACTCATTAATAACTTACAACTGTTTTCTAAATTATTAATATAAATTTCTAAAAAATATTGTTTTGTAACTATAAAGCCTCCATTAATTATGCGAGGAAGGTGGAAATCGAGCCAAATCTCACCTCATTGTTTTAATATAGCACAGATTAACGTAATAACACAAAATAAACTCATTTTGAAAATCTCATGTGAAATTAGCGGAATCGAGCCAAAATACGTAAATCGCCTCACGTAATTAATGGATACCCCGAAACACCCATATTCTAAACGTATAGCGCCGCAGTGAAATCGTAGGCAACATCGCACCGAATGAAGGTCACAGACACATATCAACTCGGAAAGATATTGTCATCGTATCGCTTTTCGCCTCGCCGTCAACTCTTGTAGGTCAAATCGGATACGGCTAGGCGAAGCCGCGCTTTTATATAACCAATGCGCGTCTAGGTGCGTGTTTACCTTTACGTTTTTTGACAAACGAACCAGCGGGGTGAGCTAGGCAGAATGCCCAAGATTTTGACATTTTTGACAGACGTGATCGATCTTAGACGATACGTTTTCGGACGATTTTGCACTCCACCTCACACCGCAGGGGGTGGAACTTAGAACAAGCAATTGACAAATTTCGGTTCACACACTATAGAAGATAATTTGCGGATTCCACATCTTTAAATACGAGTATGAATACTAACAAACACACCTCTCTCGGCTTTTTTAGCTTTAAATGTGTAATAAAACGTTTTATATTTTGGTCATCTAAAATAACTTGCCATGTAACAGATATTTTTTATTTACTTCCTACTTAAATAATGATTTGTTTTAGAAGTAATATACAAACAGTATAAACGAATAACAATATTAAATATATATATAAAAAAACTAATATTAAATTAACTTGAAAATAGCGAGCGACATAATCACAAATAACTGACAGCGCTCAGAGCGATCTACCTCGATATCGTGAGCAGTCTGAGATGTCATTTGTGACGTCACAAAGCTTTGGCAAAACAGTTTATACACGTCTCGGAATGGCTTTAAGTGTGCTCAGATTACTATTATCGTGTCTCGGAACGAGGGGTTAGAATATGGGTGTAAGTTAAATCGAAAAGTCATTAGAGTTTTATTTCGAGAATTTTATACAACAGACTAGTCTCCAAACAGATTCCAGAATCATTTCATTATTAAGATCTCGTCAAATTAGTTTCATAATTTAACTAAACAACACTTAATTTTATGTGTTTATTTTATTGTAACAAAATATAAGAATATTAAGATTAGACCTTTCCACGCACATTATTTAATTGTAAAACACAAATATTAGGTGGGGGTTCACACGGCATTAAACTCCACGCTATTTTGCAGGATAAATAATAACTTAGCGTTACAGAAAACGTTCACACATCGTATATACTGCAAAAAAAAACCCTACTTTACTGAGCTTGTCAAACAATGTACTTTTGACTTATTAGGTTTGCAATATTACCAGCATGAACACCGTTTTTTTCACATGGCAATAATACAAAGTGTATTATTGTCCAAAAGAAACCAAACCATTCAGTGCTCGGTGCATTTATGACTTGATTTGTTTGTTTCATATTTTAAAATGGCTGTTGAATTTTTTAGCAAAAGAAATATTAATTTCTTTATTTTAACAAAAGTCTACTGTCAATAAACATCCGAATTTAACTTTAGATATATATATTTTTTGTTTTAGTTTTCCATGTTAACTTTTCACATTGATTCTAGATTCATAGAATGCACACAACATCTTCTGTTTTGTTGGCGATGAAACAGTTTGGCGTCTCTGATATCAACATAAACAATCTAAACGATACAGCGCATAAAACGGGGGCGGTGGTGGAAAATAGAGAGTCCGGCAAACGGCGTAAGTATGTAAATATATATTTGTGCCGTTAGTTGTAGAAACTCTGGGCCCATGAAGTCCAAGGGCAAAACATTTTTTAAAAGATATAACACAGCGTTTTGTCGTCTCCTCCGGTGACAAGATGCTAGTGTAGCTCTCTCCACGCGGACGGGACTTATATCCCTATACGTAGTATTAATATTTATTTTATTTTATATTTTGTAAATATTCTTTTCGAATAAATTCGAAACAAAACGTACGATCACTCACTTACGTCAACTTAAGTCGATTGTCGAAACAAATAATAGAAAAACGTGCAGTACAATGCCGTGTGAACAATCAGCTGTTTGTACGGTTAAAATGGAATACAACAAACAGCGTGCAGTATGCTGTGTGAACCCAGCATTATTGTTTATTTAAGACGTAAAATATATAAATATTAATATAAAACACGTTTTTATACATGATGTCCCCGCATGTCCTTTCAAATTCTATTTTTGTAATGTTAACAAAACAGAATAACTAGTGTTCTTATTTTAGATTATTTGTGATTAAATTGACAATTAAATAAACACTGCAGAAGTAGCACGGGCGTCAAGACAAGACGTTTTGAATTGTCACACTATCCATGTTACAACTGTTCATTGATCAATGATTTTGTATACATGAAACTTAATACCTTACTTAAACCATGAAATTAAGATTAAGTATTAAAATTAAATATATCGGACAGAGTTTAAAATGAAGTGACGGCAACTATCTGTGGTTCAGGCTGTTTATATTAAATAAAACAAAAAGCAGACAAACTTGTCTTTGTATTGCTGGCAGATACCAAAAATAAAATAATTTATAATCTAATCTAATTTCCATGAGTCGGACGCGTTCCTGTACCACATTAAATGACAGCGCTTTATATAGCTTAAATATAATCCGACTAATTTAAATTGCTCAGTTATTTCGTATTACCCGTAAATTTAAGTTGATTTGGTTAACTATAACTATGTCACAATTGTCATTACGTAAAAGTTTCAACTCAGTAGAAGTTCTTTAACTTAATTTATAGCTTCTCGTGGCGGGTTTTATACAAGATTGTTTGGTATATCTCATGTTTAAACATTGAAAGGAATAAGTCTAAAATGGCTAATTTTGAAATATCAAAAACAATATGAAGTTCATATTGTTTTTGATATATCAAAATTAGCCATTTCATATTATGAACCGATGAAAATATAAACCGTATTAACTTAACACACTTCGACAGCGCGATTTTAATAAATATGAGCGAAATAACCATAATTAACCAGACTTCATATTCAACTCGTACAAGTGAAAAAAATTTGATAAGAAGGGGCTTTTGCATACCTCTCACTCGCACAATCCAATATTCTAAGTAAGTTTTCTTTTAAGAAACGTAGTCTTATCAACTTTCTGGAAAAAAAAATACGGACATTTTGGAAATTTTAGTAAAATAGAGGAAAATCGTTATAAATGTTTTTGCCTTTCTATCTAAAATTAGGTTTATGAAAGTAAAATTATGTCAAAAATGTCCGTAATTTTATTTCCTAGAAAAGACTTACGGCCAGTTGCAGAAAGGATGATTGAAAAAATCTCTGACATATATATTGATATACGGCACGTGATTGGTAGTTAGCTTGTCACTTTGTATATTTCGGCCAATGACGTGCCTCATAAGTTAAACATGTCAAAAGATAATCAGGCAGAAAATTCTAACATTTGATGCTAATTTCGTATGTCAGTACCGTATTGAAAGGAGGGTTATTGATGTTACTTTTTGACAGATGTCATTTAACATAAGAAATGGTTTGTTTACATTGTTGTATACTTTATAGTTTATATTATATTTGTTTAAAATGTATTTTAAACGATTTTATGTAATAAATTCAAAGACCATAATACATTGTCAATTGATTTGTTATTATTTGTTACTTGTCATACTTGTCAAAAAGTAGCCTCACCGCTCGTTTTTTTTAAGAAATGTTAGCATTGTTAAAAAAAGTGATATTTCTTAAGAAAAACGACATTTCACGATGGTTTATGAAGTTGCTACGAAATATTGGAAATGCTATAAAACGAACGCGGCCAGTCTTTAAAAAAAATAATTGTGCGAGCGATATTAAAAGATACGCATGATGTACTGGCAGCTAGAAAATCAATGTCTTATAAAGGCACAAATATTGATCTAGTATTAAGTATTATACACAAAACCATTGACAAATAATTTAATCTTACAATTAAGAATATAATTTAAACTTCCTCGCCGGGCGTATCACAAGATTGCGCGTGGTCTCAACACTTGCCATCATTTAATAAGCAAACCTCGTAACTAGCACTTTATGTCAAGCAATTACTTGGCCAAAGTATAATATTATACTGTCAGGAATGACGATTGTAAATTTAGTTTTTTTTTTTTATCAAACCATCCCAACAGCCTATGGGTGTTTTAGAATTCTGTTACTAAAGCGCAAACGTTATATAATGTGTAAATCCCTTAATTAACTGAAACTGACAGTGTAAAGCGCTATTCTCTATAAATGTTTCTAATTCTCGTATAAAGGTTTCCACTACAGATGATAGCAAATAACGTTTCGATGCGTTCATTTAAAAAAATGTTTTTATGAGTATATTATATTTAACATATTTTTCGTTTACTAATGTTTGTTATAAACATTTCTTATTTTAATGAATATAAATGTTGCTAACATTATTATTGATTTTGAAGTTGGCAACCCTGTGGGTGAACTTCTTGTGTTCCTTTCTCCCGATGCATGATAAGGTGATAGGGAAGGCAAAGGGTCTAGCCCATACAGCCAAGTCTAGCGTAAAATATCTTTCTTTTTTATGGAGTTATCATCAAACTGCAGATGTTGCAGAATCTGATGCTTTTCTTAAAGTCACTTGCGGAATTATAGCCCCAACACGTCGGGTATAATATGGGTCCAATTTATCGTTTTCCATAATTTTTCACACTGTAGCACATTATCAAAACAATACAACATTACTTTTGACTAACAATATCCACAGTAAATTAATTAACAAAACAAAATTGGCACTTGACAATTCCGCGCAAAATGGCGCGAAGGGCTCCCATGTGACCTTTAACATAGTGGAAAACGCTATTTTGTCCCAAGCTCGGCTATGATAGGCAAAACTCGTGCTAAAAGTGACTGTAAATAACATAATACTCTATTGTGACAATCTAACGTTTGCGCTTAAGTAATGGAATATACGGCTGCTGACTCAAGTCGAATAGAAATAAAAAATATTGAACTTATTGAAAAAAATATTGAAAATATTGATTGAAAAAAATAACTCTATCAGACTATTTTTTAGTTTTAAACAGACAGTAATTGATTATAATATACAGAGTGAATTTTTCAAGGCCTAAACTACAAGGAATAGCGAATAAATGCTTAAGGATCCGATTTTGTTAAAAACTAAAACTGTATCAATTGATTTCTTAAAAAAATATTCTCCTGGAATAGAATCTTACCAGTAAATCCTGAAAAAAAAAAAAAAAAAAAAAAAAACTTTTCTGTATCTATTATCATTACCAGCTGATAGAGACGCTTATAGGGATCAAATGGTGAAAATTAACTTCAAACGGAAAACTAAATGTAAGTTTTCGTTTAAAATTATAAATTACATATAACTTTTTTTGTTTTAGTGAATATTAAATGTGCATTAGAAAATAGAACAAATAACATTTAAGGGTTCTAAAATTTTGACGTTAGACATTTGAGACAAAAAGTGAAGATACGAGGTTTCGCCTTCTAGTGAAATTGTTCTTATAATAGACACTGGACTAACCTTAGATTTTAGACACTGGATGTAACTACTGAGCTTGATAAGGAGTCGTCGATTTTGGGTCTCTTGGAGTCCTGGGCCTCTATGGGGTCGTCTTCTGCTGCCCGTTTCTTGGACTCTGTGTGTTTGACAACTTCTGTGATGAGACCGTCTTTAAAGCGTATTAGTATGGCAGTCATGTTGTCGCAGCCCGTGCCGTCTCCCATGGTGCTTGGGGCTAGGCAGTGGTCGAACATCTAAAACAAAAAAAATAAGTTAATAATAACACTATCTTTATTAATAAAATAATATATAAAAAAATAAAATGTTGTTAATGATCTTAGGGTACTATTTGATGATAAAATTACTTTTAGAGATTACTATGATTGCATTACTAACAGAGCATATCGGCTGCTCGGGTTTGTGACCAGAATCACTAAGGATTTATTTTATTTATTTTTGATTTGTTTTAATTTTTATATTCCTTTTAGTAAACTATTTTCGGTAATTCGACTGCATGGTACCATAGTTGGCCAGGCATGAAAGTGTCTTGTGTGGGTCCACCACTAATCACATTTGAAATTTTGTTGCAGTATACTTATTATTCGATAAATATTTGTTTGGAATAAGTTTAGATTGTATTTTGTAGGTATATTAGTAATTAAACATATTATTATTATTATTATTTTAAGAATTCTTACTCTTTACTTTTCTCTAATGAGAAGTGTTATGGAATATGCCTCGGTTGTATGGTCACCGTGTTATAAAGTTAATTTGGACAGAATAGAAAGCATATAGAGAAAAACTATTAAAATCATTTCGTTTAGGATGGGTCTAGGCAGAACCCTTTCATCATACTCAGAGAGAAATCTTAAGACACTTTTATATTGAACACATTCCGAAATAACACATACTATAACCAGCTCGTGCGAATGTGTCGCCTGTATAATGACATTTCCAAAAACAATCTTGACATTGACATAATTAATTACAGCTGAGTGAGGAGTTGCACAATCGTCCGAAAACGTACCGTCTACCATCGATTATGTCTGTCAAACATGTCAAAAAGTAAAAGTCTAAGTCAAAATATCTTTATTCACGTAAACCTATTACAGGCATTTATGAAATATGATTCTACTCCTGCTAGTGGAAGTCTAAGCAGCAAAGTGGTCCAATAAGTAAGCTGTTAGCAGAAGACCAGCAGCTTAGCAGATTCCAGTGACCTGTTAATGTTTAATCTGTCTGAGAAAGGAATCTGCAAGGAAAACTCAGCTATATCAGATTTACAATATAAAACATACGAGTATACAGAACTACCTACTTTTTTTTACTGCTACCGTGGTAAATATGGTTAAGAAGCTATAATATACGAACCTCTTCGCAAATCTGCGACAACCTCTCCCTTCCTTCAACCAACTTTGGTAAAATGAAGTCACATACATCCTGGCTGGACATGAAGTTCCAGATACCATCACAAGCTAGCAACATGAACTGGTCCTTAACCGGATCAATAGTCAGAGTTTTGACATCAGGTAAGGCTGTGATCATTTGTTCTTTTGGCCCTAGGTCTTTTTTCTGCTTGTAGGAGTGGTCTCCTATGGCCCGGGAGAGGTTAAGGCCTCCGTTGATCCTTCCGTCGTTGGATACTCTTCCTCCTGCTTTGATGACACGCTCCAGCTCTGCTGCGTCCTCAGGTTTGTGGTCTACGGACATATCCACAGCCTTCCCCTCTCGACAGATGATACAGCGGGAGTCGCCCGCGTTGGCGACGTATAACTCATTACCTGTAATAATGCATACTGGTGTAAAAGAAGTAGTGTTAACCAAAGCAACACCGAGACTTCTCTTTCAATTTTCAATGTAGGTCCTACCTACACCTACCTACCCAAATTCATATAATCGTACAATAGGTAGTGTGGACTAATCCCTAAATATTTAATGTCAATTTTGTATAGCACAAATACTTACATACCTACAAAACAAATTAAACCTACAAAAACAAAAAAACCAACTCGACATATGAAAAATATAGGTATAAATTAGGTACAGAATTCTTGTATATAAGTACCTAGCTCTATCTAGGGTCAATCTTTTGAAGATAGTATCCACCATTGATTGCTCGCAGTTCAAGTTCGTTTTTAATAATTAGTGTGGGTAATTAGGTGTAAAGTTTTGGATTAATCCAGACAATTCGAAATATTATATTTTTGCGGGATCGCCGCCGCCCGCCCACCACTACATACAAGGTAGGTAGGTATTAAATGCTCAGTAGATTAAAACTGTCAATTTATTAATACCGGCCTAACTCTCTCAATGACAAGATTACGAAATTTACCAGCTTATAACAGAGAGTGATAACTAAAAAAGTTAATTTATAAAATAAAAAGTGAATAAAACAAACTGAACTTTAAATAAAAACTAAAAAGAAAAAATACAAGCCCAAGGATTTCGTCATAAAAAAGTTTCGAAAACTGCTGAACTACACCATTGAAAAAATTTTATGATTGATACACACATAAAACAAATAATAAATTCTTATAACCATAGTCATTAAAAACCATGACTGGCTCAAATCTTTCTAACAATGTTTCGCATTAAAATGTATTATATATGTTTACCTAAGACGTTATATTCATCATCCCAGATTTAGGAGCATAAAGTATATTTTTTTTTTTAAATGATCAACTTGTAATTGACTGGCTCAATTTTTTATATTTGTTGGTTTATTTATGTTGTATTTAGATGTAATGTCTACCTTTGAGTAGCGCTACAACTGCAGTGCATCCGCTGTCGTTTCCAGGTTCCTCTGACATGGAGATGTCCTCATCTACATCATCATCACTTGACTCATTCTCTTCATCCTCTTCACCTTCACCTGATAAATACACACATTAATATTAAAAACAAGCTGAGTTGTATATTGATCGGAATAAAATATAAAATGGTAGCAGGGTCACATGTTGTGATAAGACAATGACATCATATGTATACTCTATGTCCAACCCTTGGCTCCGATCTTTGTTAAATAGGGAAAATACCCTAATATACCTTGAAAATTATATCATACCCCAAAAGAAAACATTTCTTGAATTGATTCCAAAAAATAGATTGATTATATATATTATCGCTGAGTCCATTGATATATTTCACCTATACTAACGAGCCATTTTCATAAAATTTGCTTTAAATGTAACATTAATATGACATCATAATTTCAGCGCAAGGTGTGACCGCACAATCACTTAGTAGGAAATACATACACTCACTATCGCTGACTCCATTGATGTTTTCTTCATCTGAGGAGTTGATTTCTCCTCCCTCAAAGTTTTCATCATTGGAGTCACTCTCTTCATCATCTTCCAAAGAGGCTCCATGCGTCAGAAGGGACTTGTAGACTGCAGCGGCTGCTCTACGGATAGCACACTTCTTAGGGCTTCCCGGGACCTCTTGAGCTTCTGTACTTGAAACTGGTGTGTTATCTGAAATTAATTTCATTCAACGGTTAAACACTCGAAAAGTAAAAAATAACAAGAGTCCATAAAATCCAAGAGTTTTGCAGTAAGAACCCTGGCATATACCAATGAGAAATACATTTACAATACCACCGTTCCTATACCTAATTTCACTAATACCAACTTGTGCAATTGTCATTAAAATTGATATCAGACCCATGCCAACCCATCTGGTCAGTGTGGAAAGTGTAGGCCTAATTCTCCTGAAATTTCTGAAAGGCTCATCACAACAGTGGAGTTCTAGGGGCTTTGATGATGATATAATTTAAATAATTTTATTTCAGCACTTACCCTTGACAGCAGGAGTAGAAACTCCATTAGAAGAAGTAATGTCATCATCAACCACAGTTTTAGACTCGGTCACTTCTCCATTGCACATCTCTGCCCCGTTCTCTTCTACTGTAGGTTTGGCACTATTGTCTGGTTTCACACTTTGTTCTGGTGTTTCACTTTGTTCTGGCTTAAGGTGGTTATCTTCAGAACTGTCAGGAGTAGCATTTGTCATGCTAACTGCTTTTTTGGTGCTGATTTCACTGTCAGCCTCACTTGTTGATACCTATTTAAAATAAAGTATATATTATTTAATCCACATAAATTTATTTTATTTAAAGTAAACTATGAATAACAGAATTACAATTAATACTTTAGTAAAGTACTCAAATAAATGCATCTCTATTAGTTTTAAAATAGTTTTTGTCATAAAACTGTGGCAAAAGTCAATAAATACAACATGTTATGTGCGTTTGCAATGACGGACTCGGTATATTAAATAGAAAATCTGTAAAATAATTTGATGTAGATAAAATAAAGATTTACCATTATTTTAAGTTAATATAGTACGCAAATTTTGTGTTATGAAAGTAATATAAAATTTAAGAATAATTATAATTGACGTGGATGCTCGCCACCCTGGCCAGGCCAGAAGGCAAAGTACTCCAGAAATAGGGGCTCATCTCTAGCAGTAAAGGCTTATTAAATAATAAATAACTTACCACTCCATTAATATCTTTGTCTCCTTCATTTGTAGAGGAGACAGCATCTCCATCACCATTTCTGGATATTTCTGCCTCTTCTGCAGTATCTTTGCTGGAGGATGCTGCAGTATTCTCAGAACTTGATCCCGCAGCACCAGAACAAGATGCGCCAGATCCTGATGTAAGACAAAAAATATAAATAATTATTTAATATAAAGTAACACAAATTAATGTAGATTTGAGCTTTATTGTTAGTAACAAAGTAATATTACACATTCATTCACCCGGCCCCTAGAACACAGAATTTACTGCTGCCACTTTAGAACATATATCTGAAGAATTTGGTCTACAGAGAATTTCGCAAAGGTCTGATGTCAAATTTAATGACAATTTATTAATGGTTTCACAAGTTACTTTTGGCTATTCGGCTCATATCATTATTTATAGGTGAATTTGAAAGGTATTTATAATTGATGTGTAATTCTGTATTTGATTTGTAAATCTGATATAGTTGAGTTTTCCTTGCAAATTTCTTTTTCAGTCAGATTAAACATTAACTGGTCACTGGAAACTGCTGATCTTCTGCTAACAGCTTAGTCTTTCGACTAGTATGATGCAGAATTATTCATAATTTAAATAATGATGTTTCACAAATTGTTAATAAGTTTATGTGAATAAAGATATTTTGACTCAACATACCAGAAGCTGTGGGTTCCCCATCAGGTCCTGGACTCTTCTTGGCTCGTAGACAAGGGGACATAGGTGTGGTACTGTCTCCTAAACGCGCTCGGTGAAGGGTACTCAGCTTGTTCTCGTATTTCGCAAGTACCTCCTAGATCACACAAAAACAAAAGAATTTATATGCATCCGTCATTGTAAATTAACCACTGAGAAAGTCGATGAAAAACATTTTACTGAAAAATTTGTTAGTAATCTGTCTATAAATTATTGTTTAAAGAAACTTAACAGAAGCCCTTTTATCTGATAAGAAATAAATAGTAGTATATAATAAACACTGCCACATTTACTTACTATCTCTTTCACAATGCACATAAAAGTTCCTAGGCTATTTTTTTTTGACTAATTTCATAGTAGATTTTCTAAGAAATAAGTTCACTACAAATCACAAAGCTGTTACTTGTGAGTTAGCTTGCAAGGGGTTTAGGGTAGCAGCTTCGGAGTTCATCTGGTAGTTTTAATGCATTTTAACATAAACATTACAGTTATTTTCTAAATACCTGGCCAAGGTGAATGCTTACCAAAATATGTTTTAGTTCACAGTGAGAAATATTCTGCTGGCGGGTATAATTCTAATTGCTTCTACTCTATTATTGTTCTTATGTTGCCTGTCTTTGTCCTTTCTCTTCAAATAAATAAAAGTTCATGGAAGATTTTTAAACAATAGATCTCTCAATTAGACGCAGTTACGCAAAAAGGATCCAAACCACAATTTTTCAGAAATTTTATTATTTAATTTAACCAGGTCATTATCAAATACGATAGATATAAACATACCGTTTTTGACATATTCTAAATGTATAATGCTGGACTAATCCATTGATGTATTGATGGACTAATCTAAATTCCAACTTTAGTGGCCTATAACTTAAAATTAGCTTTATATGGATTCTGCATAACTATGTCCAACTTACTATCAAATTGTGTTTGACAAAAATGCACATGCTGATTTTAGTTTTGCAATGACAATGTATTAAGTATCTTTTTATTTATTAGTTGATAAGTACTTTATTTTTACTCTACTAGTTACTATCACATAAAAAGGAAGTGTTGTGCATGACTGTACTTTGAAAACAATTTCATCTGGAGTTGAGTACTGGCTGTTGGTCTGTTTACATGTCAGGATCTGAACACATAATAATAATTCACTGTACACATATGTGCTATAAAGAATTTATCTATCTAACCAAGCTTTAAGTTTCCAAATTTATATGACAGTATTGTGGTGGTCTGTGAATAATTGCAGGATTAAGGGTTAGTAATCTACTTACCTGTAGTGGGAGTTTAGCCTCCTGGAAGAGATTGCTTACATTTTCATCTTCATCCGATTCATAATTCTCATTTACTTCAGGTGGATTTATTTCACCTAAACATAAATATTTCAATATTATTCAAATGCTGTTGTTTAGCAGTTAAATTTTGATTCACAACTTTTTAAAAATAAGGAATTTCTAATAACACCACAAATAATTACAAATGTTAGTAGAATAACTAAAGGCCAGTAGGAGAAACAATAATTAAAATAATCCATGTTTAACAATTTAATATACTCCACATGACTGGTAGTGATTATTTCAGCCGCTGTGCAGCATATGTTATTCATGTCAAAGGCTGTTAAGCCGATATTGAGTGAACATTTTTATCGATGAAAATCCTCTACTGCACATATGTTCGTAGCCACCTTGACTATGCCTCAGAAGTGTGGAATCCAATGTATAATGTCTACATAGACCGCATCGAGAGAATTCAAAAGCGTTTTATCAAATATATAAATTTTAGAGCTAAGTCACAAATAAGGGACTACACTGCCTCGTGTCGCCGCTTTCACCTGCTACCGCTGTCCAACCGTAGGCATATTGCAGACATAACATTTTTGTTTAAAATTCTGAACGGTCAAGTCAATTGTCCTGCTCTCCTGGAAAAGATCAAATTCGCAACCCCTGTAAGAATATCTAGGTACAAACCCACTTTTGTTGTCCAGAATTCCAATACCTCATATAGACGAAATTCATATTTAAATAGAGCATGTAGGTCATTCAATGAGCTGTTACTCAAGTGCGATATCGACATATTTTATACAAATGTAAGGACGGTGAGACATGAGCTTAACAACTTATTCTTTAATTTATAATACATTAATATTGTATCGTATCTTCAGTCTATTCTGTCATGTATGTATTGTTTGTGCTGTTATTATGTATGTGTATGTAAGTGCTTTATTATCTTAGGTTAAAATATTACTTGTTGTTTTTATAGGTATATTGTTACTATTAGTGAGAACTTTTTAATGACACTCTGTTTCTAATTCTTTTTAACATAGATTTTTTATTGTATTGTCGATAGTTCTCCATAGAATAAATAAATAAATAAATAAATAAATAAAATAGATAATAATTATTATATTCACCCTTGAAAGACAATAATTGTCAAGCAACATCAATAGGGTAAAATAAAAAAAATGTAGCTCAATAATTATTGCCTTTCAAGCATCAATATAATATATCTTACCAGCGAGAGCCTTCAGCATATCCATAACGTCTTTGGTTGGAATTGTGGCATCAAAACCTAAGAATGCATCTTCAAGAGCCTGTGCAAAATTGCCATTTTTGTATGATTCTGTGTCCTTAATAAACTTTGGCAGTAATCGGGAGCAGTATGTAGCCACCTCAGCTCCTCCATGTCCATCATAAACAGCAAACAATGCTGTATTCACATCAAAGTCAAGGATTGTGTTGTGAGAATCCTAGAAACACAATCTTAGTTATTTATCATTTTATGCACTATGCTCACATGTTGTGAACATATTCTTCATTCAAAGCCATGTTGCACCTTTTACAAGTGTGAATGGCGCCAAAAAACGTACATGCAATTTTAAAATCATAATGTGCGAAAATATCAAACTGCTTCATTGAAAGTGCATACAAGCACAAATTCTATCCAATTCGCTTTGAAGCTATACCTACTATAGTTAGGTTATATGCAGATAAAAAAAACTTGTAAATCTTAGCGCCATACAATTGAATTATGAATCTGGTATACTATATGTAAAAGAAATAATTCTTAACTAAACGGTGATCAGTTACATTATTAGAAGCGGCGAGCTATTATCAATAGGAAAGGAAACAATACCGACCTCTTGATTGACACGCCATCCCTGCATAGAGCTGGCGCCACATTCTAATTTGTCGTTAGCTTCATCGCTCGAAATTTTCTCAGTTACAGGCTCCGATAAATATGCACCCATGATGTAATATTCACATAAATGTTAATAAACATAAAATTAGTAGCGCAAGTACTTTTTAAGAAATAAAAAACGCGCGGGCGGCAAGCACCGATGCGACCGAAAAACCGACAAACTACGCAATGTTGCTACAATAATAAATATATAAATTTATAAAAATAAATTTGTAATTATTATTAAATAACTTAAATATCTTTAAAATGAAGCTAAAATTACATTACAACATCTTTTATTTAAATACCACTCCGAGAAGGATAAGTCTTGAATACATCCTATAATCTGTGCTTGAATATCTTTGCCTGAAACTTTAGAAAAGATATGTACGTTCTGGGATCAGCAGTGATATAGCATCTGGTAGCAAAAATATACAACACTACTACAATGGGGTGTGTCACTAACTTTTTATCACGATAGATGGCGCATGATAGATGGTACCTTATATAACTGTCAGTTGCATAGAAAACTTGTATTTTTATTACGAAATTTATTATTTTCTGGATATTATGCCGAAGTGAGCAGCTTTTAAGTGTACAAATCGAGATTTCCAAGCGAAAGCAAAGATATGGTGAACGCAAAATTGTCGTTCTATTAATTTTACCTTTTTTATTTTAAAGACGTTGTTCGCTTACTTAATTCATCTTTTAAGGTAGGTAACGTTAAGTTAAAATATTTTTTTCTGTAAAAAAATGTAAAGCTACAAATAAAAAAAAATGATAAAAAATTAGGTGTAAACCAGGTACCAGTGCCGCTAGCGACATCTACAAAAAGCTTTGCCTGATACACCCCATTTTGCAATGCTAATACTAACATTTTACATTGATACTTACACCTTCAACAAATAACCCAAAATAATTACAGTTTTCATTTACATTTGTTATTAAAGAGCAGTGTTTTTTTTCCTATATAGTCTGTGCAGTTGGTCCTATAATAGTCTGTGGTCCTATATAATCTGTGGCTGGTCCCTAAACGTACCTATGATTTACGAAAAAAAATTGGCAATTTATTATTTCGATATCTTATTAAATTCTATTATCCCAATTTAAGTTTAAGTAATTGGATAATTATTATATTAACGTGGCTGTTAAAATCCTAACCAATGTTACAAAGCGGTACGAAAAAATATCAAAATTTTCTTGCTTCGCCCATCTGGGTGTGTTTTCGACCGATAGTGATCCAGTCGAATTGAATACCACTTTATGGTTTAGTGTAAATAAATTGTGATATCAAAATTATCTATTACCCGCAAGTAATAATGTCTGGAGATCATAAAACCCTTATCAAAGGGAGTCCCTCCCAGTATGTAAAGCTTAATGTGGGCGGTACGCTATTTTATACAACTATTGGTACCCTAACCAAAAGCGATAACATGTTGAGGACAATGTTTAGTGGAAGGATGGAGGTACTTACAGATTCAGAAGGTATGTACACTATTATTTATTAATTGTTAATCATTAACTGTTTTTTACATTTGAGATTATTGTTAGGTACTTATAATTAGTAAATCAATAATTTACAATATTTCAGGCTGGATACTGATAGATAGATGTGGAAAACATTTTGGTACAATATTGAATTATTTACGAGATGGTACAGTGGCTCTTCCGGATACTTACAGAGAAATCATGGAACTTTTGGCTGAAGCTAAATACTTTCTTATAGAAGAATTAACAGAATCATGTCAGCAAGCACTTGCTAAGAAGGAGAGAGAAGCTGAACCTATTTGTAGAGTTCCACTCATCACTTCTCACAAGGAGGAACAGCTTCTGATTATGTCCACATCTAAGGTATATTGAAGTTGAAAGTATTATTATTGTTTAATTTTAGGGCATTGCTGATATGCCTATATCCAAATTAAAGATAAGTTATCCATTGGCAGGAGGGCTTAAAAATTGCCTCAAATATACTTTGCCCTTTGGCCCTTCTTCACATTCGCTGATCATGGGCAATTAGGCACAATCACAATCACGTAGAGGGCTTACTCGCCTGTAGTCACCGAGCATCGTCTATCGTCACTGTTATCTGTGAGTTGCGGGTTTTTTTGTACATATCAAATGGAACTACTTGTTATGTTGTGGAACTACTTACATGTGTTTTAAGACTGCTCACTGTGGTTATGCCGATTTGACAGCTAAGTTACAACTACCTACATATTACACTAAAATACACAACACTACTGTTATGGCCAAACGTGTGGATGTTTGCATGATGAGTGTGCCGATTAATCATTGACCAATTTGTACATTTGTATATTTATTTTAATTATATATTTTTTTCAGCCTGTGGTGAAGTTGCTGATCAATAGACATAATAATAAGTATTCATACACCAGCACCTCTGATGATAACTTGTTAAAGAATATAGAGCTCTTCGACAAACTATCCCTGCGATTCAGTGGCCGAGTGCTCTTTATAAAGGATGTCATAGGATCCAATGAGATATGCTGCTGGTCTTTCTTTGGTCACGGCAAGAAGTGTGCAGAAGTATGTTGTACATCTATAGTATATGCTACAGATAAAAAGCATACTAAAGTAGAATTTCCCGAAGCGAGGATTTATGAAGAGACATTGGGGATATTGTTGTATGAAAGTAGGAATGGTCCTGACCAGGATTTGATCCAAGCAACGTCGTCCCGCGGCACTGTAGGAGGTCTATCCTGCACTAGCGACGAGGAGGAGGAGCGTTCTGGACTTGCCCGACTACGTTCAAACAAGCAGAATAATCAATCTTAGCGGTTACAATCTGGCTTGGCGCGCCTTCGGAGCTCTAAACGGACAAATGTCTGATACCAAGCCGGCTACTATCTGCCCTTTTGCTGGCTGCTGCCGTGCTTCGGTCTGTCGACTTAGCTCAGCTGTGTAGGTTTTATAACACACACAACTGAGTTTGTCTCTATAGGTCTAATCTTCTTGAGCTCTCTTAGGAATATTGTCAGTGGAAGCCTGGTGAATGGAATTAAGCAAAAGAGGCATTTATAACTTATAAGGGATGATGGACTATTTCAATGTGATTACATATCAGTGTTTAGTGATGAAGTGGAGAGTAGGTAGAGTTGATAGGACACATATCCTTGCGACTTACCTCCAGTTTCTTAAAGGACAAAAAAGGTATCAAATGTTTAACTTAGGCTAAGGTCACACTACAAATGGCCTCGCTTATTACTATAAGCCAGGCTACCTGCTTAGTGACTAATCCTAGTAAACTACCAGCAGTGATGCGCCTAGTTAGTACAGTGTGGCCAACTATGACAGAATGCTACATGTCTGCTCACTAGGATTAGTTACTAAACGAGTAGCTTGGCTCTCGATTATGAGTTTCTTGATTAGCTTAACTAACAAAGTGACAACTACCAATCACCTGCTATGATTGATATCTTTTATCCTTTAAGAAACTGCAGGTCAAACCACATACCTCAATAGATTGTAAACAAATGCTTCAATTTAGCCATGTATATGAATTATCATATTTAACATAGACAATATTTTCAGTATTCTACATGTACAACTATAAGTTGAATAGTTGTATTATTTCGAATTCCATTTTAATTTAATGTATAGTCTAGGTGTTATACAGTGTAATAAGATCTCATGAAATAAATAGCAGGCAGTTGTAATTTCAGATCTTTGAACTTTTTCTCTTTTTAGATCTTGATGTTATTGAGTACAAAAACTTTTTTAAAACTATGTTGACCGACAGTTTTCGATGGGTCAGAGGGGTGAGACAGGGTGCACAATCGTCTGAAAACGAATCGTCTTAGATCAATTTCGTCTGTCAGCTATGTCAAAAATTAGGCGAAATGCCCAAGATACGTTTTCGGATGATTGTGCACTCAGCCTCAGGAGGTTTAACATTCATATTGATTGACATTGTTTCACAGTCCTTAAAATTTATCATGAGATCATAGAACTAGTACTTTGATGTTAATTTGTGAATGTCGGTAATTGTCTTTGTGGGTAGGCATAACTTCATAGTATTGCTTTTAAATCATCCACAAGTATATCATAGCTCAACTATTTGCCAAATTGATGTGTTAGATATGTTATTAGGGTATTAAATTAAAGATATTTAAATATTAATCATGTAGATGTGAAATAATATATTGTAGATCTAATGTTGTAGAAAAATTGTAGTTACACTTATTGTAATAAGATTATAATTCTAGTCCATTATGACCAGTGATTGACAAAGATTATTAACATTATGTCTATTAGGGTCCATTAGAAATTAGATTTAACGTCTGGGGGCTTTGGATATTTGATAAGGTAGATTGATTTAGGATCAATACTAATACACATCTGGAGTACGCAGGCTTAAATCTAATTTATTATTAATCTAGCTTTTATGACCCCAAATCGATCAACTCATTCTGATCACTGGTTATTTAGGATTTAATAAAATTTCAATTTGTTTTACTTACATTATATTTGTTGGAATCTTTATTTATTTAATCATTTGACTGTTGTCAAATTGATGATAGTTTTTTGTCTATTAATTTGTTTTTAAATTTATCAGACTTTATTCTTATCACCTAAAATTTGTATGAATGCTTTCTTTGTATTATTCTTGTATTCTGGTTTATACTGTCATTGCAATATGATAGTAGCATTTAAGTTTCTATCATCAAGGATTACTATGAAATATATGCTCATTGTTTCACTGTCTTATTTGTGGTAGGTTGCAGATAGGCAGATTATCTTTTGACATGTTTAACATATGCCTATGAGGCACGTCATTGGCTGAAATAAGATGCCGAAGTGAGAAGATAATTACCGTTCATGTGGAGTGTATATCAAAATGTTTATCATGGATAATTCTAATTATCCTTTCTGCAACCGGCCGTAGTGTTTTATTTAAAGAAATAATATACAGTTTAATCCCAATCATTTTGACAAGAAAGCCTGGTATGACATTGCTAAAGTTATTCATTATTACAACCCCTAGAACATACACTGGTAGAAATGGACCTCCCAAAGCATATATTTGGCCAACTTGCCACAACGCTGGATAGATGGGTTGGCAAGGATCTGATGACACAATTCTACAAATTGGTATTCATGAAACTGGGAGGGCTTAACATGTTCTCTTGGTTTGAACCACAATTTGGATAAAGGAAAGTTTTCCTACAACAGGCAACAAAGTGCTCAGTTAATAAAAGTAAACTATCATTCAAATTGGAATGCTAAGCAGGGTTGTATTTAGCCGACTTTACTATAGTCATCATGGCAAGTGGCAAGCTTGTTG
The DNA here is from genome assembly GCA_910589645.1 of Tinea semifulvella. NCBI lineage: Eukaryota > Metazoa > Arthropoda > Insecta > Lepidoptera > Tineidae > Tinea > Tinea semifulvella. Next base: position 13,830,703 of record OU342585.1, read on the forward strand.
ATGTCTCTTATTTAAGTGGTATATGGTTACCAAAACCTATGAATCATATTAAAACAATCACTAATAATTTATCTGTTATATTGACTGAGATACGGTTTGTAAATTTTTCTTAAAACATTCTAAACTACATAATGGTACTCCTGTCTTTGAACAATTATATTTTTTCAAATTATTACAATCATTTACTGCACATTTAACTTTTTTCGGTGGTTCGACAGCAACTTGGGCTTGTAAAGGAAATAATATACCAGGAGGCAAAGTCAATGTGATTTCATCAATAGAGTTCTTATAAACGATCATTGGTTCTAGTTTCCTAACAGGTTTTCCCCTTTGATAATTTTTCAAGTTTTTTGATTCTTGCTTTTTTAGCAATCTGTCCATAGTTTTCTGTTTGTCTTTTTCTCTTTTCTCATCTGCTAATTGTTTTCGTTTTTGTGATTTTAGTGCTGCTTTTTGTATAGCTTCTGCAGTCATGACCTTTTCCTTATAGCCAGAAGGAAGCGCAAGCAGGACTTCTCCACCCGACATTGTTTCCTTATCAGTTCCCCGTTCATACATTGCCCTTTGCCTTGCTGTCATCATTTTTGGATCTTTTGGTTTAATTTTCTTAAGTTCTTCATCCACCTATAAACAAAAACATATCTGTTAAACAGGAAAAGAATGTTGTCTCAGCCTTGCAACTGACTATAGTATAGAACGATTTAGAAGGATGCATTTATTACTGAACAAGATATACACCATCCTACTCCTCTCTGTACCCAACTAAATACTGCTAATGCCAATTTGGAGGCATGTAATTATGAAATTCAAATATAAAAGAAGCATAGTGTCTCAGGCTTGTGACCTACATAACTTAAGGAGTCCCCATCCACCATTCAGCTTATCTCTACTAACTACTACATGATTCTGTTAATGCAGTCTTCGAAGCTTGTTCTAAAAGGTCACTTTTTAAAATATGCATAAGTTACCTCTTCCAATTTCCCAGATTTAATAGCATCTAGCCATCTCTCTTCTTCGCTGGAGGTGCCGCTGTCTCTTCCTTTTACCTTTTTCTTCTTAATTGACACTTTACTTGGAGGTGTATTGGACGTGGAACTTGGAAAAGAACGCCGTGAATCTACTATAGTTTTTACCGACTGTGCTTTTAATATTTCTGCTGCAGATGTACTCGCTAACTCTCTAGTAGACTTTAGTTTCACTTTGAATGCTGCTTTATCAATGCTGTCTTCAAATGAAACGTCGATGGAAGTATCGCTCTCCAGCTCATCTTCCATTCTTCGCCTTTTGTGTTTCTTATGTTTGTGTCGTCCGTGCCTTTTTTCCGGGGAGGTATCTAAAATGAAATAATCACAAATAATAAAATGCAATTTTTAAATCCTGTAGAAATGGGGGTAAAACATACCTACAACGATTTCGTCGTCGGTAGTACTCTGCTCCCTTTGTCTTCGCACCATTCCCTTTTTTAATTTAATTACAAAATGACTAAAATAAAGCCAGAAATTAAATTACCGACCGAATCCTGATTTTTGTTTTGATAGTGTAGTATTTTTTTTTTCACATAAAAAGATGTGTTGCAAAATTACAAATATTTTTTCTGAGAGAAGAATTATTTATCCTAGGAAGGATACACGCTTATGGCTGTCAAAAGTTCTGGAGCGAGTAGGTAATAATTCTAATGTGTGTAATATTTTGAATACTGGAACGCTTGGTAAAGAATAAGGCAAAGAGCTCTTGGTCTATACAGCCATTTGTTTGTTTTTGATACGGCGAACAGTTTATTGATTTTGCTAATTTATCACTAAATCATTATAATGGGTCATTAAAGTATGCGGTGGCGTCCTGTATTAATGGCCGGTCGTTTATATGGTCCTATTTAAATACCTATGTGCGTACAGTTTTTTCGTGATTGCCACCGCGCCAATTTAAAGGTTTAATTCCGTAGCTTAGCTTGGGCTATTTAAACTACCTAGCGTTATAGATATTACAATAATCTAGTGTTTTGCGATGAATATAACACATAAAACGTAAGCTTGGAAAACAGAAATCGAAAAACGCTTTAAAACCGAAATTAAAAATCATATATAGGTAAGCAAAGAACATTCTATAGATTATTTTGATCGTTGTTTTTAACATATGAGTTTTGTATGAGCAATGGAGGTAGTTGGTAACAAATATATAAAAATCAGAAATAGATTTATACTTGACAATCAACCTACGAGGCTCTTCACAAGAAGCTCTTCTTTTACGACCGCTCTTCTAAGGGGGGGGGGGGGGGGGGCAGCTGCCCCTCCCTGCCCGTACCTCACTACGCCCATGGTTATAGGTACTTATATTTTATCACCGTAGATATATTTATTTTATAACTATAACTTGTCTTTTCCATTTTTCTGTACGGTTACGGACCATAAAATTCTCGGATAGAGCGAGAATTGATGCGTTTGAATGCTGGCGTCGTTTGCCCAGAATCCCTTGGATTGCAAGACGTACTTCTGTGCCTTTACTTACCAAGGAGCATAGAGCTACCATCTGCTTTGCTTTGAAGTTGGCCACATTTCAAGAAGACGTATCGATAATCTTAAAAAAACTTCTAATTACGGGCAAGGTAAACGGTAAAAGAACATGTGTATGAAGAAGTGATTAACCACCAGAACATCCCTGTGCATAGGTCATCCACTACCTTCTCCGAGGGCCGGAACCATGGAGCTTAGAGCTGCGATTGCGACGGATTCCCGATTCCCGTCAGTGGGGTACGGTGGGGTTTTTAAGGAAGGTAGCATAAATACTTTAAATAGATATTTTGTATACTTACGAGAGCTCGATTGAAGAAAACAGAGGTTACTCGTATGAAAGTGAAAATATGTCTAACCCTGTTTGACTTGTCGCTTTAAGCGCTTTTTTCACTTTATTTCGCTTTGAAAGTCGTGCGACTTGGCGATTCTCTATGGTTTTCATACAAAATTCGGTAAAATTTCTTTTTACTAATATAGAATAAGCAAACACTATGTTACTAACCCCTATGGATACTATTCCGAAATAAACGCATTTTATTTTATTTTATTTTATTTTATTTTATTTTATTTTATTTTATTTTATTTTATTTTATTTTATTTTATTTTATTTTTATTTATTTATTTATTTTTATTTCCTTTCAAGTCACATACTCAGACTTGAATAATCTTTAAAAATTGTGCGCTCGAGGGGCATGAAAATGCATTAAAGCCCTCTTAAGGTTTATTAGGATGTATTTTTATTACATTTTAAATAATAAATACGATTAATGTTGCCATAACAATGTAATATTTTTTAAAAATATTAATATCAAAACCAAATGTAGGTATGGTAGTTAAAACGATCCCTAAACACGGCCATAAATCCTCATTAGATTTTTTGTAATAAAAATTAATTTGATGGGATTTACAGGAAAAATGGAGCGTTATTTATTAGCCGAAAATATTTGACTAGATTTAAATTTGTAGGTATGATGTTCGGAGTTCTGTGCTTCCCCAATTAGGCGTAGCTTGCGGTTGCGGTACGGTGGCGGTCATACAGAACTGCCCGTCATAGGCGTATAAACGTAGGCCGTCACCCGTATCGCCACCGCGTGTGTGTGACGCTGTGCTTATTTTAAATCTTTTTAAAACAATATTCTTTCTTCGTAATATATGTAAAAACTAATTTCCTTTCCCTATTGTCAATATGGAAATATTTTCGTAGACTCACGCATTTTTGATAAATATTATTAACCAATTAAGTTAAATATAAAGCCCGGTCTATACAATTCAATGTTACAGCGGACTAAGCCGTGCTCGACTAACTGTAACGCTTGTTTTGTTTTTCACTTCCCTCGTTATTAGCGACAGAAGTGAGAATTTACAGCATAATCCAATTAACTGACGACAAAAACCTTAACTTTGTCATCCCCGGCGCGGCAGCGGCGCACTAAGTATTCCACTTCTACAAAAAATCCACAAGTCTAACTTTTAAATTAAACCTTTTTTTCCAAAAGCAAATAAGGAACGGTTTCATTGCTTGAAACTGTCACAGCCTTTACATGTCAGAGTCCTAGATCTTCACTGCTAGATATGAGTCATTTTTTTAAATTATATCTCGACAATTTGGCCTACACTCGCCACACCAGACGGTTTATTACGATTCCACTATTAGTATTCGTATAACAAGGATCGCTCGCTTAACGTGCTCCCAGTGTTCCTGTGTTCGTACGGCGACCTTTGGACTGTAAAACAGCGTTTTATTTAATTATTTAAAACTTTATATTTAACAATAACAAATATACTAATAGTACTTAAACTACATAATATGCATATATCATATAAATCTGTACATACACAAATACATAACTATACTACGTACATATCCATTTATATACGCTGTTGGAAGCTGTTTAAGTGATGTGAGTATTGTTGTTGTAAATGAGAAGGCGTGGATAAATGCAGAATAATATAATAAACATAAAACAGAAAATTGGTATAAACAAAGTGACAGCAATAGATGAACGACAGATAACCACAGACTAGGGTATCCATATAAGTTGTCGAAGCTACCAGCCAATACTGAACTTCAACATCTTCTCTCTTCGCTACTTATATCACTGCAAGAGTCCCATCTGATTACACAACATAACCAGTCTAGGTTTATGTAAAGGCTTCGTCATGACATCTGCTAACTGAAATTCTGTAGCAACTTTGCTTACGTCAAGCTGATTGTCTTCGACTAGCTCTCTTACAAAGAAGAACCTTACTCTTATATGTTTGGTTCTTTGATGGTATTCGTACGGAGGGTTGTGTGCTAGTTTGATTGCAGACTCGTTGTCTACATAGAGCGTTGGAATCTTCTCTAAATTCGTTATCTCTGAAAACAATCTTGTCAACCAAACGATCTCCCTTGAAGCCTCACTCGCCGCAACAATCTCTGCTTCTGTAGTAGAAATTGCAACCGATGTTTGCATCTGACTCTTCCAAGCAATAGCGCCTCCAGAATACATGCATAACACTCCTGTCGTCGAGCGACCAGTACGCATATCACCAGCATGATCAGCATCACTATAACATTCTAATGTTTTATTAAATGCTTTCTTATACACAATTTTATAGTTAATGGTTCCCCGCAAATATCTCAAGATTCGCTTCACCCTTACTATATCTTTTGAAGTTGGCTTGTCTAAACTTCTAGATGTTACGCCAACTGCATAAGCTATATCTGGCCTTGTACCAACCATTAAATATGCTAGTGCTCCTACAGCTTGTCGGTAAGGAAATCTTTCTTCAATAACTTCTTCTATTTCCATTTCAGAGCTATCCTTAAGAATAGGTGTCTTTACTGGCTTACAATCCATCATATTAAATCTCTGTAATACCTTCTTAGTATAATTACTCTGATTTATTTCTATGGCACCATCTTCTCTTAACTTCAACTCCAAACCCAAGAAATATGAAGCATCCTTGACAGTTATCTTAAATTTCCCCCTTAACATTTCGATAAATAATTCAGCATCCTTCTTATCAGATGAAGCCACTAGACCATCGTCAACATACAAAGCAAGCAATAACTTTTTACTATCTTTGATTCTCATGTAAAGACATGGCTCTGCTTCATTCTGCTTAAAGTCTGAATCTATAAGGAAATCATGAACACATTTATTCCAACAGCGGGGTGCCTGCTTTAAGCCGTATAGACTACGCTTAAGTCTGCACACCTTCTGTGTACCATCACTGTACCCTTCAGGCTGTTTCATGAATATCACCTCATCAAGAGTACCATTAAGAAATGCTGTTCCCACATCAAATTGCGTTAGCGTCAAGCCTTCGTTAGCAGCTACACTCAGCAATGCTCTTATAGTACTTAGCTTTGCTACTGGACTGAATGTCTTGTCATAGTCTATGCCCTTTCTCTGCGAATAGCCTTTAATGACAAGCCGAGCCTTGTATCGTTCTATGGATCCATCAGCATTAGTTTTTAACTTATAGACCCATTTGCATGGAAGTGCTTTACGGTCTTTTGGTAAATTTACTAATTCCCATGTATCATTATCCTTTAACGATCTATACTCATTTTCCATTGCTTCCAACCAGTAATCCTGTTGATCACTTTCCATAGCAGCTTTATAGCAATCTGGTTCAACATTCTCTTCAATAGACTGTAATGCACTCATAACAAAGTCATTGAATCTGCTAGGTAAGTTTAGTTTTGAACGGTCTCTGAGCCTGCTTTCGCCTTGACACTCTTCCTGTTCTATACTTTCTTCTTCCCCCTCTGATTCAATAGACTGTAAATCCTCAGTTTCACGTATATCTTCTTGTGACTTACTTTCGGACTTATCCTCTATATTTACAGGTATTTCATATTGTGCATTACTATTTACAAGTGGTTTTTCATCAAAAATTACATCCCTAGATCTAACTAACGTATTGTTTTCTTTACACCATATACGATAGCCTTCGTTTCCATCATACCCTATTAGTATACCTTTCCGAGCTTTCCTATCTAGCTTTCGTCTTCTCTGCTTCGGTACATGCGCATAACATGGAATTCCGATTATTCTCAGATGTTTAATACTGGGTTTCGTACCATACCACAACTCATACGGCGACTTGCCTTCAACCAGCGTTGGTCCTGTACGGTTTAGAATATAAGCGGCAGTATTTATCATCTCAGCCCATAATCCTTGAGGAATATCATAGTGAGCATGCATCATCGCACGAGCGGCTTCTACTAGTGTTCTATTCTCACGTTCGCTGCAGCCATTTTGTTCGGGCGTATACGGCATGGTTAAACGTTGTCTGATGCCATTTTCTCTCAATATTTTACGTACCTGTTCATTATCAAATTCACCTCCATTATCGCTCAATATCTCTTTAATAGTATGTCCAACCGTTTTACTTTCAGCTAACATCTGTTTGAGCTTCATATGTACTTCAGATTTCTCTCTCATGAAGTAAACATACCGGTAGCGTGAATAATCATCCTTAAACAGTACAAAATATCTGAATTTATTAATAGAATACATAAATGGACCACATACGTCTGTGTGGATGAGGTTGCCAGCTTCAGTCGCTTTCTCTCTAGTGCCAAACTTCAGTCTATGAGCTTTACCGTATATACATCCTTCACACATTTCAGAATTTACGTCCAATTTTATTCCAAATTCCTTTTCCACTAATTTTTTAACGTGTCTTTTATTTTGATGTCCCAGCCTTTCATGATATATTTGCAATAGATCTGACTTCGATGTAATTTGATTAACTTCCAAGGTAGAATTGACATTCCTTAAATTAAGTTTGTATAATCCTCCATGTTTCTTCCGTTTTCCAATCAATTTTATCTTGCCATTAACTTTCAAATAACATGTTTCTCTGTAAGACTCAAATACACTGTTCTCTAGTACATCTTGTGCGGCCAATACAGAAAATAGATTCTGCTTAATACTAGGAACATACCAGACTCCAGTTAATCTAATGTCTTGTAGTCTACCGTTTACTTCTGATTTGACATCTACGTCACCTTTTCCAATAGCTTGTATGCTCTGTCCATTAGCGGTTGTAACAGTGTGACTGTTATCAAAATACGTAAAATTGACAAATATATCTTGTCTGTGTGTTACATGACTAGTAGCGCCATTGTCAACATACCAGCATTCCATATTATCTACAATCTTAGTATTATTATTTACACTCTTAGGATCAGCATTTACTGCCATTAACATTAGGTTCATATTTACAACGGTCGACTCTTTTGGTGGTCTGCCATCAGAAATCCACTTTTTACAATTTCTAACTATATGTCCGATTTCACCGCAATATTTACATTTCATAACTCTTTTATTTCTCTTCTTATTACTTTCTCTTGTGCTGCTTGAGTTCTTAACTGTTAGAGTCTCTATATTAGTATCTCCATCTTTACAAATTAACGATCTCTCGTGCGCGCATAGTTGACTTGTCAGGTTCTCAATAGTCCGATCCTTCTTTGACAATAGCATCCAACTTGATTTAAATCCAAAATATTTATCAGGGAGTGTGTCCAATACCTTGCATATCAGTAAAATATCAGGCAATTCACATTTCTCTACCTTCAATAGTTCAGTCTTCATATCAAACCATAGGTTTTTAATCTTCGATAGGTGTGTGGCCATGTCGTGACTTGGATCATGCTTGTAGCTGAAGAACTGTGTGCAAAGATCATAGCTGCGGTCATTAGATACACCGTCAAACAGTCTATGCAACTCGTCCCAGACCTCTTTGGATGTTGAGAATCTCATTACCTTTTGTAACGTTTCATCTGACAAATTCGTAGTAAGTAAGAGTAGAGCATGGCTATCAATAGTTTCAAATTTCTGAACATCATTATTATACTTAGTAATATTTTCAGCAGAAGCCCCTTGTTCTGGATGAACGGGCATCGTGATATTACCTTCGACTGCATATTTTGCACCTGGAGTACCTCGGAGCAATATAGATACCTTATACTTCCAAGTTTGCCAATTATTTTTACCTTCAAGCCTGCCAACTTCGATTTTTAGACTTGACGTCTCCATATTGAAATTTTATGCTCGGCGGTTTTAATAATTTCACAATTAAACATTTCACGGTTCTGCTACCATGTTGTTGTAAATGAGAAGGCGTGGATAAATGCAGAATAATATAATAAACATAAAACAGAAAATTGGTATAAACAAAGTGACAGCAATAGATGAACGACAGATAACCACAGACTAGGGTATCCATATAAGTTGTCGAAGCTACCAGCCAATACTGAACTTCAACAAGTATATCAATCTCTTGAATATTATTTTGTTGGATGCTTGTCGAATTTTAACCGGAAAATTGTTCCAAAGATTTACTACAATAACTACGAATTAGTTAGATATGAAGTCAAGGAATTGAGAGAACAAAGTTGTGTGACGAACGAAGAGACCGATCATGATACCTCTTTTGGCAGGTAAATTTGTCTTTGAGGTATATCGGAGTATCATTTCAAATTATTAAGTAATTAAAAAGTACATTAAGTAGAGTAAGCTGGTAGAAAAAGCCGAAATGGCTTTAAGTTCGCCTTTGTACATACTTTTAAGTTAAAGTGAAATAAAGTATTTTAATAATAATAATAAGCAAACGATTCTAAGATTTCTGGAACAACGATTTTACAAGTAACAACTCCACCACCAGCTTAATTTAATATTGATTGCGATTACGTAGAAATCGCTCTTTATCGTCTTTATTAATCGTCTAAGTTTTTACTTTCACGTATTTGAAACCGCGGTGTATAAAGTTTTGAAATTATTGCAACTCATGCTGGTTTTGTTGTTTTGCTTTATGTCAAGCTTTTCGCGTTTCTTTAATTTATTCTGTACATTGGCAATTTTATCTGAATAGCTGTAGAAGTTTATGGATACCAATATCCACTTTAATTAATAGGACATAAGTTAACGGGTGTTTATTTTTACACATACTCGTACTTCTCATTGTGTACCATATTATTATCGTTGCTGCCTTAACAGTTCGCTTATCGAAATAATCTTTGCGCGAAGAATCAGGAAATTTTGGTCATAAAATGAGATTCGTCTATTGAACCATCTGTTCCAACCTTTTTTGGTGGAAGGCTATAAGCTGCCTTGGTCGCAGATTGAAAACAAACTGCCACGCAATTAAGAGGCTAAATATTCATTTTCTGGCAAATGCTTTTTAATAAATATCAAAAATTGTTAATTTATAAGTATTTAATTTATTAAAGTTGAAACGCTTTTGGATTCTCAATAAATTAATAATGGCAAAAGGGTCAGCGTTGGCAACATATTCAACATATTAGGCAACAAATAGCTGAGGACTAAATCTAATTTAATGATGAATTAGAAACTCGATTAGTTAAACTTTTCCCCGTAGATTTATTTCCTAAAGTAGGATCTTCAAAAACATGAATACTAATTTATCTATAGATAGATCGAATAGAGACTGAAATTGTACATTTTTTTAATACAGTACTTATATTTAATTTATATGATAAGATGTTGTTGTTGTTTGTTTGTTCTCTTCTCCCGATGGATGATGAATGAGGTGATAGGGAAGGCAAAGGGCCCATACAGCTAAGTCTGACGATATATATCTCTCTTTTTCATGAGTTAAACAGGTCATCATCAAATTCCAGATGTTGCATCCATTTGATGCTTTTCTTGGAGTCACTCGCGGCACCATAGCGCAAACACGTCGGGTAAAATATGAAAGTTGACAGCGCGGGAAAACCGCAAAAAATAAACTGCAACTTGTGCCCCATATTTAAAGTCCAATTCATCGTTTTATTCACATTGTAACAATTATATGATAAGATTTACAAAATAATATGTTTGATTTGGCACTTTATTTCTGTTAATTAAAGGTTAGAGGCAGCCTTCTGATCTTTGTCCCATTCTTACACGTTCAGAAGTAATTAGCCTTGCAAGCTAAATCCCGGTGTGAAAACACCTAATATTTATTTCATCCTCCTCTTGAGATTATTTGACAGGATAGAGGTGTTAAACAGGGCTGCATTTTGTCACCTCTACTATATAGCGTATACAGTAGCGATGACAAGATAATAAGATACACTGGAGGACTGAGTGTCGGGGTTCAAAAGAGCTTTGACGTTTTCGCATCATCAGATGCAGAAAGCAAATAGGTTGTCTTTAAGTACTTGAAGCCATTATAGTTGACCCATAACTTGTCATGTAAAATTTGTCCTATATTATTGTTTGGATATAAATCTGTTATGTAGTACATAGTATTTTGTAAATAAATAAATAAAATATCACAAACTTGCACTATGACGACACAACTCTCTTGGCTGCATCTGAAGCAGAAATGGTGAGACTGCTTAATCGAATAGAGATTCTAAACAATGATGTGGGTCTTCAGATCAAAAAACAATTAAATGACGAAGATCATGGTGGTGGACCGCATCAAGAAACTGGAGCTCACTGGTGATGCTAAGTAGTTGTATGTTGAACATAACGTCATTATACATGACATGTAACCAAGCATTCATCAGAATGTTTTTTTTTGCTGTTTTATATTACGCGTACAACGCCGGGTCAAACAAATAAAAAATATTTTGGGTGAAACCCTCTTGTAACCAAGTCGGTATATACTTGACTTTACGGCACGTAATGCTTTTAAATTAGTCTCACTTCCCCAATTTCAGGGAGTTGTTATCTGACCCATAAATGTTAATGTTATGTACAAATATTGCCGCTTGTTGTCCTATCATAAGACACGATTTCACACAATGCCGTGGAGTGAGGCAAACATATAATTAATTTCAGCAGTTGAAAATATAAATACACACATCAAAAAAGTCTAGGGATCAAGCATGTTTATGCGGATTTCTTGTGATTGAGATGTGGCTTTGTAATAAATTTATGATTTTATAAATTTATATGGATCCTTTTTGGTGCATTTCATAATTTAAAACAGGAACTGTCAATCAAATTCGAGTAAAAGATGAAAATCAGCTGTCAATATTTTCCCTATAAAAACATAAGACGCATTGAAGACATTATTAGTGCTACTGTTTCCCTACTACTGATTAAAACCAACGTTATTATGGAGCGGCGACGTCATTTAAGCAGGGAAGAAATGATCAGAGCCGTGGGAATGATAGAAGCTGGTTCCCGGCAACGTACTGTGGCTTTAGCTCTGAATACAAGTCAGAGTGTTATCAGTCGACTTTGGACACGTTACCGAACCACTGGTACCGTGGCTGAGCGCCATGGAGGACGGTATCGCTGCACCACACGGAGACAAGACCGATACATTCAAATCACAGCTCGAAGAACTCCAACAATAACCGCCATGATGTTAGCCGTGAGCCTTCATCGCTCTTCAGGGAACTTAATTAGCGACCAAACAGTCAGAAACCGCTTGCATGAAGTGAACCTTCATTCCCGAAGACCGCTACGGGTACCACCTATAGCAATGCACAATCGTAGGACTCGATATCAATGGGCTCTTGAACACAGAAATTGGACAGAAGAACAATGGCGTTTCGTGTGCTTTTCTGATGAGTCTCGTTTTGGTATGAGGCCGGATACAAGACGTATACGACACTGGAGAACCCCTGGACGCCAACAGCGATTAAAATCCTGCCAGGAAGTCCATCCTTATAGTGGTGGAACCATCATGGTATGGGCGGGTATTTCGATCGGCGGAAGAACTGAGTTGATTTGGATCAGAGGCAACCTCAACGCTCAAATTTATGCTGAGACGGTTGTATCAGACGTCATCGTTCCTCTACAAGTGCATATCGGTCCCTTATTTCAGTTAATGCATGATAATGCACGACCGCACACCGCAAGAGTTGTAAGATAGACTCTCGCCGCAGCTAACATCAATGTCCTGCCCTGGCCTGCTCAGTCGCCAGACTTGAACCCGATTGAGCATGCATGGGATATTCTTCAGAGAAGAGCTCTGCCGAATATGGAGGGTATCCAGTCGCAAGAAGACCTTTTTTTGTTGTTGCAACGAACATGGGCGGCCATTCCACAGCGTGATTTGGATGAACTCATTTTGAGTATGCCAAACCGATGTTCTTGTGTTGTTAGTGTTCGCGGTAGAAACACGGATTATTAATTGTTTAAGTTACCCAATAAAATTAAAAAAAAAACTGTTATTTCAGTCTTTTTTTCGAACTTTAATGTTAGTGGTTCAAATGTCAAAAATCCCTTTATTAGGAAAATGGCAATTTTTTTTACTAATGCAAAGGTGACTTGGTTTATCGTTACTGTAGACAAACGAAAACATTTTATTTGATCAATCCTTAAAGAAAATTTTAATGAATATCAATCAGGAGAAAAGTTATTGCAAAAATATATGTTGATCCCTAGACACTTTTGATGTGTGTATATTAATTATGAATTTCCATGGATTATATTATATACAAAGGAAGTTGCAAGAAGAAGTATCGCTATCTACGTTCCGTCGACTTAGAGCCATCCTAATGACAATGATGTCTCTATCTTTTGTCTTCATCGCTCTCTCTATCCCTCTCTTTTATCCTACATATATAAAAAAAGTATTTATTTATCTGCTGCCCGAACTATACTACAAACGCAAAAACGTTTCCAATCTGATCTGCCTGTATGTAAAGTAGACCACAAAAGTGGTCAATCAATATTAACAAATCTTCCTTTGTAATTAAAATATTTTCAAGGTCGAACGACAGTACTATTACAAGGTAAAATGAACCTTATTGTTAGATGACGTGCAAATAAATGTCAATCAAAAGGTGATAGACTACTTTTTGGTCCACTGTTCTTGTTTGACATAATTTCCGTGTGGATAGGAGGTTGGCTGTCTTGGAGTTTATAGGCTCTCCTGCTCCAAAATTGCGTGCAAATTTTTCCGCCACGGCTCCCTTAACGATACTATTAAAAGGGCTCTAGCTACCATCGAGGTTCCAGCTCTTTTGGACCCTGCTGGAGTTATCGAGATGATGGCAAGGGACGCGATGGTGTGATGTTGGTCCCCTGGGAACGAGGACGTGCTCTGGTGTGGGTTATGCTCGCCGTATCGCATTCCAGGGGACAGCGCATAAAGCGGGGGCCGCGGCGGAAAATGCGGAGTACGGCAAGTAGCGCAAGTATATTAAAAAATTATATATTTATGCCGTTTGCTGTAGAAACTCTGGGCCCATGGAATTCAAGCGCAATAAAGTTTTAAAATGACATAACACCGCGTATTGTAACAAAAGGGGTGGGTCTTTCTTCGCCCACAGAATCAGTATTGCAATTCAGCGAGGAAATGCAGCGAGCATTCTTGCCACCATTCCACGCGGGAGGGACTTATATCCTATCCGCTTATTTTATATTTTGTAAATATTTTTTTCGAATAAATGAATTGCTAATTCTGTTGTAATTTACCTATTTTTATGGAAAATTTAACCTGGTCGAGACATTATTTCTGCGCTTGTTTGCGTGACTTTGGCGAAAAAACTAGTGGCTGACGCACACAAAATTTTATTTGATCTCAAATATGACAGTTTTTTTGTATGAAACTATCTTTTTATCACGCTTCTACTTGTTGGTTGACAACTTATTTATTACAATGTAAATGAGAAAACTGAAGCTTTCATTATAACAAAGGGTGGAAGGCGTCCTTTAAATTCTGAAATGTCAACAATCATTTGTTTAAATTAGGTTGTAAGTCGACTGGTCAGAAAGCATCAATCTCAGGGGATTTGCGAAATTTATACCCACGTCATGTTTATACGAACATAGACTCACTACTTATTTATTAAGTTATATCTAAATCACTCCGAAAAAACTGACGACTACAGACTGCGGGAATTTTTCCAGAGGTCTGCAGGATCGTGACGGGTTCCTGGCCTTCCTAGAGGAAATCGCATGACTCCGCTGTCGGAATGAAGCTCACGCACAAAGGTATCATGGAAACTAAGTGCGGAGAATCAACGGACATTTAAATGTAGGTATGCGTATCAATGGCGTGCCGTCTGTATTCCGTACATCGTTGGCGCTAAAAACGTTGAGAATTTTTTTTTTGTTGTTTAAGATGTAGGACAGATGACAGATACGTGTTGTAACGTTTATAAGGGATCTCTTTTGTCGATCGGTAAGGTTATCTTTATGTGGGATTCTTATTGTGTAGTTTAGAATTTATTTAAACTACATATTTATATAGGCACGAGGTAAGTCACGTCAATCAACGATTTTAGTTAACATAAACAAAAACTTTTAGCAATTTTGTGTAGTCATTGTAGAACTATATTAGATAAATATAGTTAATAAGAATTTGGCCTACACTCGCCACGCTCTGGCCAGACGGGTTGGCAAGGATCTGATGACAATTCTTTATGACAATTCGACGACATTACGTGCTCTCCGAAGCACGGGAACGGTGGTGTTGTAAATTTATATTTATGACAAATGTACGTAAGAAAAGTGTATTTATGCCGGGGGGGGTTGAACCTTTGTGGGATTTTTAAGGAAAGCGTTCTTACAACTGAGTCACCACCGCGCCATTTTCGTATATTTTAACAAAATTGACAATGTCGGATTATCTAGCTTGTTGATAGCCAGACAGTGGAGTCGTCCAGGCCCGTATGGCTAATGGGCCTGGGTTGGGGATGGAGACATTCCCCCGTTTTCCCCGGCAGGATCTCAGCGGGTAACCATGCTGGTAAATCATGCACTTTTGGTGCTGGGCGCTGTTACATTATGTAATCGTGTGGTTCATGAACCCAGAAGCACCTCTCTAGGAAGTGGTCTCCCGTTGGGGGGCTAGGCGCAAGACGAAACGATAATCTGGAGATGCTTGAATTGTCTGTTATCGGCCCGATAGAACATAAGTCCAATCAGGCCGAAGACCAATTCCTCAATAGTTGGCATCTCCAGAGCTATGACCGAATTACGAACGAACCATGGCGCTCGGGAGACCAATCTGAGCGATATGTTCGACTTTGGATCTTATCCCTGTTAGACTTGGCCAGAAGGTGGTGCCAGGCTGGCGGAGCTGGAATTCATAACAGTTCTTGATAACAAATAATGCTAAACATGTTTATCCATAATAACTGATTTGAGTAAAAAAATATTTTAAAGCTACGAGTATGTAAAAGGCAAATCAGCTCTTTTAGTAAAGATAATTTTATAAAAACCTGCTCCAATCAGAGTCAAAATAAATGCAGCGCTCGAGAGCTGCAAATCAACGGGACGCTACGTAATATAATTTAAACGAATCAAGAAGTTTCTGGAACTTGTAACTTCCTTATCAAAACGTCTCCCGAGTTTCCTTCGAAACTAGGACAGGTACTTGAGTTCCTTAAGTTTGTTTAGGTACTCAGATTAAGTAAACTATAAACACTCGTTTAAAAATTCAATTAACCGTATTTTCTTTTCCTTATTTATTAGAAAGTTGTAAATTGGAAATTAAAAATGTGGCAAAGTATAAAAAGTGTAGATGGTAAAGTAAAGCTATTAATAAAAGAACTTAATTATCGGTTCATATTACTGGCGGTGCACTAAAATTGTTAGTTGAGCTATATGCATCAATTGTCTGCTGCATGCACCCATTGTATTTTGTTTTCAATTTTCAGGATAATTTAGAATAAGTTATAAATCTGTATATGGTTTTATCCCCTACATAAGGATTAGAGAAATTCTTTTATACTTTATAGTACGTTATAAAACATGGTAGATATTTTTTTAATTTTATTATTAATATACTATAGTCGCTACGCTATTGACAAAGTGGTAGTGGTCTCCACTGCGCCGCTCCTCTCAGGCTCCATCTTTCTTGGTGCACTCTTGTGCTTCGCGTGTGGTTTATTGCTACCTTGACCTGGTCATTCATCCCACTTTTATACATATTTACCAATAATAAATATTAACACGTAGTCTTTATTACCAATAAAGATTACGTGTTTGTGCCGTTTGCTGTAGAGACTTTAGGCCTGTGGGGTCATCCAAGCGCTAAAACATTTTTAAAAAACATCACCCCTCGTCTAAATGTCTGCTCTGGTGACAAGAGGGCTGGTTCTTTCCTCGCGATTCGGCGAGGAAATGTGGCCAGCGTTCTTGCTTTTGTAAGTAGGTTTTTTTGTTTTAGTTTATTTTTTATTAAAATAATTACCTATATTATTCTATATGATAATCCGCACTCAGCCAACGCGAATACGGGGCGCTGCACACGGCCCGTATTATTAAATACTCGTAATTCCCTTTCTTTCTTTCTGGATTTGCCATTTGGTAAAAATGTCTAAGTTTGACATCGAACTTGAGATTTATTTAATCATTTCGGCCATTTTCTTACAGCGCAAAAGTTCTATTGTCAAAATATTGTATTTTGTTATTTACTGTCGGTTTAAACGAATTATTATACAAATAACACCTCTAAAAGAGTTTGACAGTATCAGTTTCCAGATGATAAGGGAATGTCTTACCTTTGCGTTCAAATACGTGGACTTCGGCCGCTGCGCTCTGGTTGATTTGATTATGATCTGAGCCCTTTTGCATCCGCGCTCATAAGTGGCATATAATAGCGCCTTGATGATGTCTCTTGTATATACTGTTTTAATTCTAATCTAATAATATTGACAGATTATAGAGAATAAAACACCAGCTTAAGTTTTGAAATGATATGTTAGATCAGAAGCTTTCATTTATTCGATAAACTTTATAACGAAACACTAATAACCTACTCGTACATACGTGTTGTAAAGTTTGAATTGTGTTTTCTAAGTTAGAAGTACGTATGGCAGCCGACATAGCACAAGTTCGGGCCGAAGTTGCATTAATTAAGTTAAGCCAGGCTAACTGACGGGCGGATATGTGTGACAAGTGCACTATAGGCTGCCTGACCTGAAAATGTTAACCAATGATTTGAAAAAATAAAGTCCACGTCGTGTCCATTCCAGAAAAGGGATAAGATCCAAAGTTAACAGAACATATCGCTAAGAGTAGTCTCCCGAGCACCATGGTTCGTGCGTTTTTTTTTTTTTTTTTTGTAATACTAGCACGACATGTGACCCTGCGCCCACCTGATGATAAGTGGCGCCCGAGGTCCATGAATGTTATAAAACCAAAATCAGACACTCTTGACTGACATCTGTCCCTAACACTATGCCGGCTTGACTAGATGCCTTGTCACACTTTGCTTGAAGGACTTCAGGTTATGGGAAAGTGGAAACACAGAGGCAGGAATTTCGAGATCTGGAGATCCTTATACTATTAAGGAGTTTGTCGTCGGCCTGACTAGACGTATGTTCTATCGGGCCAACAACGTACTCTTTAAGCATCTACAGAATATCGCTCCGTCTTGCACACGGCCCCCAACGGGAGACCTTCCTAGAGAAGTGCCCCTGGAGGAGAGCTAAAGTAGTCGAACCCAGACCCTCTGGGTTCGTGAACCATACGGGCGCTGTTATGCCAGTAAACGGTTAAAAGAAATCCTGCCGGAGGGAGTGGGGAAATGTCCCCATCCCCAACCCAGGCACATTAGACATAGCCTGGACGACCCCACTGTCTGCTGACTTTATATTTTGTGAAGAACATTTTTTTCCAGTTTCGGTATTTCATTATTGCAGAGGCATCCACTAAAGGCATTTACGTTCATTAGGTGATGTGCCAACATAGTTAATGTGTAATTTCTGTTTTTATTTACATTTGGAATTAAGCGACAGTTAAACGACGACATGATGAATGTAGTCCAGATATGTCTTAACATAAACTTTTAGCCTTATTTGTACCTATTATTAACTTTCTTTACTTAAACAGGATTTAGCGCACTATAATAATTTGTACGTTTCAGTCAAGTTACACCGACCGTGATCACGAGAGTGTCTTTGCCGTCTTATCCGTTTATTCATAAAACAGTTTAAAATGCGCAATAGATTGTTTGGAGCTTTCAGAATTGTGTGATAGTTCATTCTCGATTAAATAATTAATATCTTCTCCGCTTCTTTAGTGGACAGGCAGCTTTACTGGCTATACAATAGATGTCACCTTGCGTGTAAGCAGGAAGTACTATGCAAATTCAGTCGTTGCTAAGGTGTGCATAAATTCATTGGTAGTTTCCTGTATTTTAATAAGGTCTGAAAGGATATAGGTAATATAAAACGAAAACTATGTAAATCCATATTCATATTATTATAGGCCGGCATAATGGTGAGGACTGATGTCGGTGGTCGATGGATGGTGTCAGTTGCTTTCCTATTCTCATACCGTTTAGCATCGACGATGTTACATATCGTGCTTCATATAAAAAAAAAACTACTAATATAAATGTTAAAGTAGCTGTGTCTGTATGTGTGTATGTTAATTGTATACACGTATTTCTAAACCGATTTAAAATAAAATTTTCAAATTTGATACTTAGAACACTGAGATAGACAAAGGCTTTATGACGTCATCATCTAACAAAGACAGGTAAACGATTATATATTTGTGGACCTCTTACTTTTTCAGTTGTTTTTTTTATATTTTATTATATTACTAAGTGAACATTTGTACTACGACATTACTATGACTGCAAATTTTCCAGAAATAAATAAATAAAATTTATGTTATTTTATAATATCCCATTGCTGAGCGGATTTCTCTGAAACAACAGATTGGTTAATATATACAATTAATCAATTTTTTTGGTCAACCTAATCTAAACTTCTTATAAATAATAATAAATAAATATTTCCAGACAGGTCACACAGCGCCTTCTAATTTCCGTGGTAAGCTACGAGGCTTGTGTTACTGAAACTAGATGGTTGATAAACTACATATTATACTTTTTTTTTGTAAATATATACATATTATACATATAAACACCCAGACCGAGACAAATTATACAATGTACAACTTGCCCCCGGTGGGAATCGAACCCACGACCTCCCGAGTTCACGCAACGTTTGTTACTACTAGACCACGGAGGCGGTCAATATAGTTGGTCATCAATATGGTCATAAGTGGACGTAGTTACGCAAAAAGAATTCAAACCACAATTTTAAAGAAATTTAATTATGTATGCCAATCAGGCATTTACCGGTTTGGCAAGTGTAGTAAAGATGTCAAGCTGACGTTGTTTAAAACATACTGGCAATGTATGTACACTTGCCAACTATTGGTAGTTTCCATAGGAAATCATACAGTGCCATGAGGGTACAATACAATGTATCCTCATGCGCACGAGGTACTGCAGTGCATCGGGCATGTTCGCTGAGGCGAGGGTGCCAGACTTCTTCGCGGTGCTCCGAAACCGTGTCACGTCTTTCTGGGAGCAGCTACGTTCTTCAACCAAATCCATTCTGAGAGCGGTTTGCGATGGGATCCCCAGTAAAATATTCTTATATTGGCTGTCTGTTCAGCAGAGCCCAAACCGTAAATGAACTTGAGTTGATGGTTGAGTGGGCGTGAGTATTCTGCTCGATTCCCTCCGAGAACATGACTCTTTGGCAAATATTTTATTTTATTTTTGTTTTATGTATTTTATAATTGTACTATAGTTTTATTTTATTTTATTGTGAAATGTGTTCGATATGGGTCTATACCTAAAATAAAACTTCATTCATATTTATTTATTATTTATTTTATTTATTTAACATACTAGTATTCTAGATGTTTTAAATGTTGGACTTATCTAAGTTTCAACTACAATGACCTGGAACTTAAAATAAACTTAATGTGGATTGGAACCTTTTTACGTAACTATGTCCAAGTATTCCTGTATTTTTAGTTGTAAAAGCTAGAGTTAGCTGTATCGCAGTGCCTCTGCCTTAATTAAAATTTACTATTCACCTGGCTTGAGTAGGGAATTCTTACTTGTTGAAGTGAAAGCAAAGTAAGATTGAAATTCAGAAAGGATTTCTACGGAACGTGTCAGTGTACCTGAAGCGTGCACTTCAAGTACTCGAGATTAGCTTAGGAGATGGTGTAATAAAAAAAATGCTTTTATTCATAGCGTTTAGAACTACATTCTAAAAATAGTTACTGCATTAGGATTTATATCAATTAACACCAGTTAAGAAATAATGAATTTGATAGAAGGTTATTTAAAGTTCTGGAACCTCACTTTTTTTTAAATACTAGCACGACATGTGACCTTGCACCCACCTGATAAGTGGCTTTGCGAGGTCCATGAATGTTAGCAACTGGAATCAGACACTCATGACTGACATCAGTCCCTAACATTATGCTGGCTTTACTGGGCATGACGGCAATTCGAGTGTGATCCCGAAACGTATGGATACACTTTACTGGGTTTATCGTCACGAAGGGTGGATACTTCCCTGCCCCGGCAGACTGGGCAAATTACTACCATCAGTCCACCATCAGTCCGCCACCAGTTGTTCTCGTTGAAAGTACGAGTATGTGCCATTTGCAATGATGTCAAATGCCAATTTTTATTTTCAAGGAGAACTAATATTGTAAGTTTGCCATGGTGATATTTATATTTAAATAACACCGCTTCAAAGAAGACTTACTGAACTCACTACTCAACTCGCCTGAGTGAGACTGAATAATGGGCCATACACACTACGGTCCACCGGAGAGGTCTGCCTGTACAGGTATGCCTGCGCAGGTAGTCCGGTGCGTGTGTGGGAATAGACACGTGCAGTTTTTTGAATCTGCGCAGGCGACCGGCGCAAGATTAAAAAACAATTATTTCAAGTGACCTGTGCAGGTCGTGTCAATTATTTGACACTAGAGTCAAAAGATAATCATCATTTCTCCAACCGGCGTATAACTCCTTAGTCTTTAGGTATTTATTACGATAGAAATCTTAATTTTCAGACACAGCCTTATTCACCATACTATGTATAATATTTTTTATTTCGATAATGAAGTTTATCTTTTAAAAAAAATTAGATTTTCATTTCAAAAATTGGTTCTACCAATGACACCTGAAGCCTAAAAAAAATATTTGCTATTTTGACAATTACACGCGTAGATGTATATATCGTTCAAGGAACATATATTTATTCGCAGTACTTAGATACAAATATATTAAAATATATTTTTTTTAAAACTAATTATAAATAAAACTAAAACGAAAAATACCTATGAAATTAAAACTATTCTACAAAATAAACTAAGGGCTTACCACCAGGGAGGGTACCTAAAACGCTCGCCTCATTTCCTCGTTGAATTATAATAACATTATAAGGAACATTATATCGTTATAACAATGATTAAGGGTATTTATATAAAATCTAGAATGTTGTAATGCTAAATCTAAGGTTAAGGTCTAATCTCATAAATGTGCTAGCAAATTAATTAATTTAGACTGAAAAATGTTTTATACAAGTCAACGATTTTTTTGACCTACAATTTGCTTATCTTATAACTACTTTATATTTTTTTTTTTACAATAATTGATCTCAGACTTAGAATTAATGATTTGTGCCACCAGCTCCCTGACTATAGTTTGGTAGTCGTATATCCTACAAAGGTAGAAATTCTCTTTCAACTTCGGAAAGTGAAATTATATTTTGTTAGAGCTTTTCTCGAATATTTTCTCCTTTTGTAAGTTTGTCGTATTTTCTAATGAATTCTGATGGTTGACAAATGGGATTTTCTTATTTGACAAACAACTTTATGACATAATTATTATAATGAGTCTGTTATTTCAACTTTACAATTTCTAATGTATTTTTTTTTCTTTTATCATTAGGCCGAGTTGCACCAAATTTAATTTAAATTTAAAATGCTTTATTGTCAGAATTGTTAACATGTAAAATGAGAATGCCAATTTTTCTTAGAGGCCCAATAAAATGTTCTCGTGCCATAAGGATTTCTTTTTTATTTGATAGTTAATTTAAGTTTATATGTATGTATTTGCATGTAGTATTAGTATGTAGATATGTAAATATTATTTATTTGTATGTAAGTATGTATTAATTTATATTGTCTAATTAAGCCTGTAATTGCACCTACCTTTCATTGTTTAATTGCTCTTGTTGTCCCGAAGGTTTGACTGTCATAGAATGCCTAGCGGTATTAAGTCCGCCTTTGTACTTTGTGCAATAAAGATATAAATAAAATAAATAAATAAATAAATAAATATATTGTGTTTTCATACTCTGTAATTAATTTTATTTATGCTAGGGTATAACGACAATTGACAAAAACTTTTTTACGTTAATAATTACATAGTTTCATAGTTACAAAGTTTCAAAATTGACGTGTAAAAGTGCAGAATACATATCTTTTTGAACTATGCCTACTTGCAAAATAAACGAATTGAATTGAAGCGTGGTTTCTGATCACCCTGAAAGGGAAACGGTCGTGATGATACTTTACTTTTTACTTTTCTATTACATAGTAATTAAAATAGCAGAGGTTTGTGCCAGTGTGATGATGTCTAACCGAATTGGATTTACATTTGATTGATATTCGAAAGTTGAGTGAATTTGTTTCGATGATATTTAAAAACAACATGACACAGTTTGGTTCGTACTTATTCGACATGCAAATTCTTCTGAAACTTTTCCATCTATCATTTTTGTTTTGTGCCATATTCGTACGAGAGCGAATAGCAACAAACGTAGATTGAAAATTTGTAGGATTTCAATAATTTTTGTTTCGACTTGCGAAATATCGACAGGTACATAGATACATAGTATTTTGACCGCCTCTGTGGTCTAGTGGTAACAAACGTTGCCGTGAACTCGGTAGGTCGTGGGTTCGATTCCCACCGGGGGCAAGTTGTACATTGTATAATTTGTCTCAGTCTGGGTGTTTATATGTATAATATATATATATTTACAAAAAAAAAAAAAGTTAATACGTAGTTTATCAACTATCTAGTTTCCGTAATACAAGCCTCGTAGCTTACCACGGAAACTAGATGGCGCTGTGTGACCTGTCTGGAAAATATTTTTAAAGTATAGGTAATAGATTACAACAAAGATAGAATCCTACTCGATAACTCAATAATTTATTAAGTTTTCTCGAGAATCAGCTTGCTAATAGCTGATAATGACAATTGTCCTGGTAAAGTTGGCACGCAGTTTCAGTCAACAGTTTATTATTATTATATTATATTATTTTATTATTATTTATTTATTAAAAACTTTATTGCACAAAGTACAAAGGCGGACTTAATGCCCGTAGACATTTTCTGACAGCCAAACCTTAGGGACAAATTAGAACATTTATAGGTTTACCTTATTACAACTCAGTAGAATGTGCCTAAAGTCAAAGTCAAAATATCTTTATTCACGTAAACCTATTACAGGCATTCATGAAACGTCATTAATTTAATTATTTTGAATGATTCTACTCCTGCTAGTGGAAGACTAAGCAGCAAAGTGGTAAAATATAACACTTAAATACGTATGTAGTAAATTACCTGTCTTATAATATATATATATATATATATATATATATTTTTTTTTTTCCTTATATCATAACATTTAAATATAACATTATTCTGTCAAACTATAAAATAGTTTATCGGCAAATACTCGTATATATAACTTCTTAGTTTTATAAATAAATAGTTCAATAATATTTTTATAACGGTAATATGTACGAGATCAGTTCAAAAAGAATGGCGAATTTTGAATTTACGCGGACTTCGTGTATTTGATTTTAGAATTTTTTGTTGCGTTATATTGGTACCCGTATCCCTTATACTGATAAGGTCGGCCATTTTTAATGTTTAATTAATTTATGTCAGCTGTTTTGCTTGTTAAAAAAATATTAAACATTATAACAAATAATATTTTGTCCAATTTAATTATTGTGTATTAAATATATGTTATTTTAACTCAGATTACTTATCGTTTTTCATTAAAAGTATATATATATTCTTTAAGTATATGTATATATATATATTGCAATTGGTTTATACTCGTATATATATATATATATATAAACCAATAAGTATAAACCAATTGCTGTGTGTTAGTCACGGTTCTTCTCCAAGATGGCTCTACCGATTCAAATATATTTATTTAGTTTTATTTATAATAGTAATTTTTATTATTAAGTATTTTGTAATTACAACTTTTCATTACTATGTAGAATAGAATTAACGACATTGTATTCGTAAAACTTTAAAATAACAACTCCATTTTTCTCATATTAGGAAAAATGTTTTTCAGTTTTCATATAAGTCATTGTTTAGTAAAGTTGGACATATAATCACGTCTCGTAAAAGTGTTCAGTCGACCACTTAAGTGTGCAGGTGTTGGGTTAGATGGTGCGCCCATTACGGCGCCCACACACTATTCCATTCCACTCCGTCATCCTGCTAATGGGAACCAAAAGGGGTTATTATTTATTCATCAAGTGTTTGTTGGCGCTCCGAGCACGAAACCTGAAAAAGCCACCAAGTCTTAAGTAAATACTCGTAGTACCCATTGACCAATATGCAATGATAGGGCTTTTTATATTATTAAACACAAAAGGTATGAAATATTTGAAAAGCCAGAAGATATGACAATTCCTTTTTACAGCAGCTTTTTAAGCGACATATTAAATTATTTTTGTTCTAGCAATAATAATTTTTCAACAATTATAATTTTAAGTGACATCTTAATAATTGTTTTAGTTAATATATAGTATGACAATGCCTCTTTACAGCACCTATAATCTTAAGTGACATAAATGTTTTGTCTTAGATTGTAAAATGACAATGCATATTTACAGCAGCTATAATTTTAGGAATAATATTTTAATGTACTGCTCCAAATACAAGCTATTTTTAAGTAAATAAGTTTAGCATTATATTTATTTAGTTTGACAATTAAAAGCTCAATATACAATATATAAATTGTCCTATGCCTATTTTTATTCAGTTTTCGTTGCGACAGCTATCCAAACGGTCGTGTTCAATAATCTGTGGTCGTGTTGTAAAATCATTCAATAAGAAATCGCTAACAAATATTTTATACAAAAAAGTGACGGCCTGCGTGAGTCATTCGAGGCGAGTGCGCGGTCCTAACGGAGATTTCAACGTACATCGATTGGTTAGTGGCTGAGAACGTTACAAATCGGTGTACGAGGTGTCAACGGACAGGTGGTCCACCGCTATTGGTATAACGTGATACTGGCCTATTGAATACCGCGTGCTCTGAACTTTGGAGCAGCGCGGCGATATGCTCGGTAAAACAAAACACACCGCCGAAGGATTCTAGCCTGCCCCACTCGGCTTCAGATCCAGACCTGACAAGACTTGGGGATAGAAAAAAAGAGACCTCCAATCGGGGCAAGCGACGCAAGATGCTTGATGACCAGTCTTCATCAGAGGAAATTCCAAATATCCTTACTTCATTTAAAACCGAAATGAAGGAGTTGATCATGGAGCTAAAAAATACTCAAAATGCAAGACTGGACTCGCTTGAAAAGCAAATTTCAAATATTCTGGTCCAAAGCAAGTCTATACAAACAGCAAATCAGGAAATAATAAAATCTGTGGATTTTATTTCGGGGCAAATTAACACCATTAATAACAAAATTGATCAACTAGAAAACCTACGCAAAGATATGAAAATACAAATTTCATCAATCGAAGAACAAATGGAAACTCTTGAACGAAATAGCCGTAAAACAAATATTGAGCTAAGAGGAGTTCCCAGAAGCAATAATGAAACAAAATATGAACTCTTCTCAATGGTACAATCTGCATATAAGGCCGTCAATTTAGTTCTAGAACGAAATGACGTAAGAGACGTTTACCGATTGCCACAGAAAAAGGATTCAAATTCTACAATTATTGTGGAGCTTGCTAGTACGTTGGTAAAGATTAATTTCTTATCTGCGGTCAAAGACCATAATAAGCGTAATCGAGATAATAAATTTAACTCTTCGATGCTGGGCATAAAGAATGACGTTTCCCCAACCTATATCTCGGAAAATCTTACAAGCAAAATGAGAAAACTTCATTTCCTAGCCCGCGACTTTGTGAAAACGCATGGATACTCCTTTTGCTGGACCGCTAATGGCAAAATCTACATTCGTCAACGAGAAGGTTCACCAGCTATATGGTTAAAAAATGAAGGGCAACTATTGGCTTTAAAAACGTCTACTGGAGCTTGACTACTATGTGCAAATGAATTTAGTATAGATTATACTGTGTCTAAGAAATATTTTATTATACTTTATATATTTATAGTTATATATATAAATAATTTGTATTTATTTATAATAATTTTATATTTATTTATTTTTATTTATTTAATTAAATTACCAAAAGTACTAGAAATCTTACATAAAACTAAATACAACATATGTAAAAAAAAAACATTTTCATCATTCATTTGTTTGAATATTACTATTAACGGTAAACGTATAATTATTATAATAATTGGCGATTGCAACTCTCATTTGTTATTTCACGATATAGTCTTAACCATAATACGTTATTGCTATAATATTTCACTACAATTATCACCTAATAAAACCATCTTCAAGAATATAAAAGAAACAAATTTAAAAGAATTTAACGGTTTCTTCATACTAGAGCTTATATTTTTTATATTACTCAAAAGAAAAAACTATGGATGATATCGAAACTAACATAATGAATATTGATGATGTAGCTGTATCTACCATGAAATATTGCCAACCAGAGGACTGTCGTGATCTTGTTGGTAGGTGCAGTGATCAACTTAACGTTCTCACACAAAATATAAGGAGCATAGCGTGTAACATGCCAGGGTTTCTTACACTATTACATAGAATAAATACAGACTTAGATATAATAATACTTACGGAGTGCTGGCTGTTAAATACTCCCACTCCTCCCACACTAAATGACTACAATTGTTATATGACTACTAAAGTAAAAAATCAAAATGAGGGAGTGGTGGTTTACATAAGGAATAATATTAATAGCTATACTTATGAACCTGAATTTGTTGACGCAAATTGTCTGGTTACAACGATAAATAAACACACAGCAATAATATCCATCTATAGATCTCCTTCATATCGAAATATCGAAAATTTTCTAAATTCATTGGATAATGTTATTGGCTCACTATCATCATTTAAAACTATAATGATAATTGGAGATGTCAATATTGACATTAAACCTCAATCAAACGATGGTATTATGGAAGGCTACGTAAATTTAATAGCTAGTCATGGCTTGATCCCGGCTCATAATCTTCCTACTAGACTGGACAATTGTTTGGATCATGTAATATTAAAGTCAAATGGTATAGCTCATACTTATGTTATACAAAATTCATTAACAGACCATTACTCAGTACTGTGTTCCATAAACATTAATTCTCGTAAATATAACGCCCAACTTAAAACAAAAATTCAAATAAATACAAACGGAATTAAATCTGATATGGCTAAAATTAACTTTAACCAAATTTTAACTTCTACAGATTGTAATGAGGCAGCTGATATTCTTGTGGAACTACTTTCAAATACGGTACATAACAATACAAAAGAAGTAACATTACCACGACGAAAAATCATACTTAAACCGTGGATTACGCCAGGGCTTATGAGATGTATGAAGAATCGTGATAAAATGCATCTTAAACTAAAGCGATATCCCAATGATGAAGTCCTACAAATAACATATAAACGCTATAGGAATTTCTGTAACAACCTCTTGAAAAATATTAAACGTAATTATGAAAGGGCAGAATTGGAAAGAGCTAGTTCTACAAGTGTAAAAAAAACCTGGCAAATAATAAAATCAGTTGCAAACTACAATACAAATTCCACGTTAGCCCATGACCTTATTGCCTCTCATAACATGCCTGATAAGGTCGTGAATGATGCGAATCATTACTTTGCCAACGTAGGCAAAAATCTTGCAGAAAAGATCTTACAAAATGACGTGCACACATCGGATATGTGCATTAATGATAAGTTACTTTCTGGTGTGTCCATGGTATTACTTGAAACAGATACTGATGAGATTATATCAATTATCGATTCTTTAAAGTCAGACTGCTCTGTTGGCTGGGATGGTATTTCTACAAACTTCTTAAAGCAATATAAGGAACTATTAGCACCATCTATTTCACATATTTGTAATCTTTCTATTCGTTCTGGTAGCTTTCCTAAAGCTTTTAAAAAGTCTATAGTTCTTCCTATTTTTAAAAGTGGCGACAAACAAGTTATTAATAACTATCGTCCTATCTCGCTATTGTCTAATTTGTCAAAAATTCTGGAAAAAATCATTAACCGACAATTAGTAGGCTTTCTAGAAAAACACCACATTTTCTCGGAGAATCAGTACGGGTTTCGTAGGGGTAGGTCAACAGCTGATGCTGTATCGAACTTTGTGGCACATACAGCTAAGTGTCTCGATGATAAACAGAAGTGCCTTTCCATATTTTTGGACCTAGCGAAGGCGTTTGACGCAGTATCGATTCCTTTACTATTACAAAAACTATATGACCTGGGAATCAGAGGCTTACAACATGACTTGCTTACCAGCTATCTGGCGGATAGATTTCAAGTCACAAAAATTGGTAAATATCTCAGTGAACCACTACCTGTTTACTATGGCATTCCCCAGGGCAGCATATTAGGCCCTACTTTGTTCCTAGTCTATATAAACGACCTGTGTAGCCTGGAAATTGATAACTGTAAAGTGTTTACATTCGCAGATGACACGGCGCTACTGTTTCAAGGTAAAACATGGGACGACGTTCATGGTGTGGCACAGAGTGGCTTTGATAGAGTAATGAAATGGTTAAACAAAAATCTTTTGACAATAAACACGGATAAAACCAAATACTTAACTTTCTCAATTCTTAATTCTTCTCAACCAGAACTAGACATCCCTGGCATCCAAGCCCATACAGCGACATGTCTACGGACTACCCCATCAAATGGGTGTGCCTGTCCGATTCTAGAAAACGTTCCTAACATACGATATCTAGGCATAGTGCTTGACAATAATCTCAACTTTAAACAACATATAGGCATTCTTACACAACGGGTACGTAAACTAATTGCAATTTTTAAAAACATACGACATATAGCTGACACAAAGGTCATTAAAATGATTTATTACGCCCTTTGCCAATCCATTATAGGATATTGTATCACATCTTGGGGAGGTGCTGCGAAGACGTATCTGTTAGCCCTGGAGCGGGCTCAAAGAGCAATTTTAAAAGTAAGTTCATTCCGACCAAGGAGATATCCGACATACGATTTATACAGTGATTGTCAAGTTTTGACCGTTAGGCAAATATTTATACTTCAAACAATTCTAAAAAAGCATAGAAACGTTGTATTTGATAAAGATATTATTCAAGATAGTAGACGTAAAAATAGAATTTGTCCTACTGTCAGATGCAGAACAAGTTTTCTTGCCAGATTCAGTCCTTTTCTTGAAGGTTATTTATATAATGAGATAAATGAACATTTGAACATTGGTGAAATTAATTATTTTCAATGTAAAAAGGTTACTTGGAAGTGGTTGCAACCTCTAAATTATCTTCAGACTGAACAACTTTTAATCGTGGACAAATAAAGTTAAACTAGTACAAATAATTATATTCTATTATTATATATTTTTATATTATATTATGTTATGTTATATTATATTATATTATATTATATTATATTATATTATATTATATTATATTATATTATATTATATTATTATAAACATATAGTACATTCTAGTACATTATTTTTAATTTATTATGCTTTTATATATATACTTAAATAAAATATAGACCTAACTTAAATTAATTAACTAAAATTAACTAAAATTAATTTATTATAGTGCTTCTTTTTATATGTAATACATTGTAATGAAACTTTGCTTCCAACCCAGTTGAGCCAGTTCCTCTAACGTTTTGATACTTTGATTGCAACCACCTTTTGCTCTCCTGGAATTGGAAGCTTAATCTTGGTCTCTAAGCTTATATTAAAAATGTGTCTTTACTGTAACGGGGAGAGCACTGATACCAGTATGACAGTTAACTGGTATAGGTATCAGTGAATCAAACCAACAATTGATAGTGTACCTAATGTAAAAGAGTTCTTTTTTATCTATGATGTACCACTTATTTAATGAATAAACGCTTTTTATTATTATTTATATTTATTTATTTGCAGTATGACAATGCCTTTTTACAGCAGCTATAATTTTAAATGACATTTTATTTTTATTTTTTATATATGTGTTGCATTAGCTTCTAGAATGACAATGCCTCTTTACAGCAGCTATAATCTTAAGTGACAATTATATTTTTTATATTTGTATATTTTTTGATAAGATGGCAATGCCTATTTACAGCAGCTATAATTATAAGTGTAGTTTTGTTTGGAATTATTATTGTGTATATAATATAACTCACGTAGGTTTTTTTTTTAAATGTTATTTTATGTTTGTATTGTAACGCACTGCTCTACATTTAAGTAAGGTTGTGTAGTTTCATGGCGTTCTACCTGGTAGAATGCTGTGAAATTATGTAGCCTAATATTAAAGTATACTTATTGTAAATTTGACATGTAAAAGTGCAAAATACAATATTTTTTTTTGTCCTATGCCTAATAACAGAAATAAACGAACGAATTGGATTGAAATTGAAAAAAAAAAGACATTGAAATAAACTGCTTTGAAGCGTCATGGCCTGCTACGCGAGACATTGGCGTAATAATTTACAGTAGGAAGCTTGTCTAAAAATTAAGGCTGGTAATTCACTCCTTTTTTAAGATTTAAGTGGCGGTCACTTAAAAGGTTTTTTTTTCTAGCATATGCTTTTTAATACTGCAGTAACGGAAACAGCGGGGTGAGGCGGAGTTCACAATCGTCTGAAAACTAAGTCGTAGGCATTCCGCCTAGCTTTTGACATTTCTGACAGACGTTATCGATCTTAGATGATTCGTTTTCGGATGATTGTGTACTCCGCCTCATTCCGCAGGATTAGAGTTAATATTTAGGCAATAAATAGTTCAGGACTAAATATAATTTAATGTAAAGTAAAAAGTAAAGTAAACTTTAATTAAATTTTTGTAATAGTTACGATTAAAGTTAAAAATATAATTTTATTTTGAAGGTCAGCCTTAACCTGGTATATTAGACGCCATTTTTAATTTTATTCGTCTAAATTACAGAGATTTAATTTTCGTTTGACAGCTGGAAGATAATGTTGAGTGTAGCAGCCGTTGAGGAAATGTCTTAGAATACGGGTGTGAGTGTACTTTTGCGAAATACGAGTATAGTCTATCAACTTACTAGGGAATAAAACATCTTTGAAAATATTGGATTGTAGGAGCGAGAGGGAAAAGAATTAAATCCTTTGAAGGTATTCTCATTCTTCAAATTAAGCTTGCTATCAGATGTATAATAATCAACGGCGTAAATATTCGTATCAAAATCCCGCATATTGAAACTAAGTCAATGCTAGTTTAATTATCTAGCTACGTTAAACTCTTGAATAAAACACTCACTAATTGAATGATGTTGTCTAAAATATCAATTTTATAAATGGCTTATTGTTGAAAATACAAATGTACTTTACACCAATCGGAATAAGGACTATTTTGTAGCTATTAAAATGAGTTGTATTTAAAGGCCTGGGCACACGGATGGGCACATATTAGACCTAATATTGTTTTCGCCTTTGGAATGGTTTCAATAATTACCTTACAGATTCTATCAATGTCGTGCAAAGTAGACAATGACTAAATCTTTCAAATCGCTGTAGCTTTGCCAATACATTACCTCTCTGAGCGTGTTCTACAAGGTAGACCATGGTGACTGCTCAGACCTCCATAACCTTATTCCTTTTTTTCTATTCCGAAACCAACCCACACGCATAGGCCAAAGCATACTCGAACACCCCCATACCGTAGCCACTATCCCTACGCGTACACATAACTTTGAAGACATCTGTCGCACTCTGAAGACGTGGAAAGCTAGGCTAGTATATTTCCCCATTGCATTAAGTTGATTGACTATTTTTCTCAAAATTACACACACGAAGGATTTTAGTAAAGAAATGACGAAAGGTGCAATGCTTATACGATTTTTCTACACACTATAACATTGTCAGCAGCCGGAAATCCGTTATTTATAGCCGCAAACGTTTTATATATATGAATCTTTTATCTAACGAAATCTGTGAATGTCAAACGCTATTAAAGTTTACATTCTTACGGACACTGTCAGTGTCAAATGCTATTAAAGTTGTTATTCGTATTTTAAGTGACAAGTGGATTTAGTTTATATCTACCGCTCATTAGGACGATGGCTAAACTTCAAACACGCTCAACGAAATGTTGAAGTATGTATTTGCAAATTATAAAAACTAAACTGACATCAGACTGACGACTGAGATCAGTCCCTATGTATGCCGGCATGACAACATGGTTTTTCACACTTCGCTTAAAAGCTATAGGAGAGCCGAGCTTTGTGTATTATTTTCTAAACAGGACCAGCGTTGGTTGCTGACAGTACGCTAATGGTGTGCCCAAACTTTTTAGGTAGATTCCGTTGCCTCAGTTAAAAGGCGTCAGTTATAACAGTTATTAAGTCTGACGGTAGTAATTGAGGTTAAGTGTTTAACGTATTGCAATAAGTGATAAATAACATGACGTTAATTGCGACATTGTTCTACGTTGATGGATTACTTAGAAGTAAAGTTGTGTGCGTAATGGAACGACCCCGTTTCTAAAGGTCGGTTTAGACTAAACGAACAAAAAGCCAGAGCCAGAACAGGTGTTCGACGTTTTTTTTGGTGTAAATGAAAAGTAAGTTATTATTTATTTATTTAAAAACTATTTTGCACAAAGTAGAAAGGAGTATATTTTTTGTAAGCCAAACCTTGGGGACAAATTCAACCAAAAATATGTGCAATCACAAAGATAATAATAATAATATAATTATTGGAAATTAATAGAAAATTATAATATACTAAAATCAATAAATATATATATATATTAATAAACATATGTGGTCATATTTACGTAAACAATATATGAACCGGATACATGCGTTAATTAAGCGGTCCATCGTAACATCTCTTGACATATGAATTCTTTCACAGTTTTCACATTTTGAGAGTGAAACAAACTTCATTTGGTTATCTGAGCGCCGTCTATTAATATATTTAAAAATCTCCTTATTACTTGTCAACAAACATAACTCTTCTTCTTAGTACGTACATCATCATACTATTTTTACTGTTTACAGTGCTATTTTCATACATCATTTATTCATTACAGACCTAGAACACAGTGTCCTAGACCTCACTGTTGGAGATGGGCCATATATCTCTATATGGGTGTTTATATGTATAATATGTATATATTTACAAAAAAAAAAAAGTATAATGTGTAGTTTATCAACCATCTAGTTTCCGTAACACAAGCTACGCTTACCACGGAAACTAGATGGCGCTGTGTAACCTGTCTGGAAATATTTATATTTATATTTAAAAAAATAATAAAATATTAATTAAACTAAAAACTTACATCTTAAAACATAAATTACTATTAATAAAAATAAACCTAATTAATAAATAAAAATATAACTAAAAACTAAAATGAAGAAAAAACAAAATAAAAATTATTATAAATAATAAATTTGCTCCAAATCGCTGCCAATGGGCAAGGTGCCAAGGATACTGGCAGCATTGCCACGTTGAATGGCAATACTGATCCTTTGGCCCAAATATTGCCCAGCCCTTTTGTCTCCCGAGGTGTTGACGAGCTGTTTTGACAACGCCTTGAAAATTTCGTGTGCACTTGGTCCCCACGGCCTGAGAGTTTCAACTCCAAACGGCGCAAAAACACATCTCCCAATAAGCTGAGTGTATTTCCGCCGCTTGAGGTTCTCTGCTTTTAAATTTATATTTATATTTATATTTATATTTATATTTATATTTATATTTATATTTATATTTATATTTATATTTATATTTATATTTATATTTATATTTATATTTATATTTATATTTATATTTATATTTATATATATTTATAGAACTAAAATCTGGAGGATTTGGCCAACACTCGCCCGATGGCCAGTCGGTAAGACGTTAAGCCCTTTGTTAAGAAACAAAAGTGATAAAATGCATGTGTCTTAAACTATCGCTACTAACCAAACTGAGCTTAGTGAAACGGCTCAAATATCTCTAATAATGAAAATATAATAATAATAATAATATAATAATAAATCTTTATTGCAAAATAAAAATACATTACAATTCAGTTTTTACATAGGTTAGGGCATAAAATAAATCGTACATAGTAACAAAAACAGTTTAGCTGTGACATCTGAAATAGTCGGTGGACGGTGTTTCAGATGTCATTGTAGGAATTAGTACTTACAACATTTAATTTTACTCTAGACAATATTTATTTATATTTGCTGTAGGCAAGACTTAAATAATTGTTTGTGTGTATGGTTAGTGTGTGTGTGTGTGTTGGTGTACGTGGGTTTGAATGAATGTATATAAATATGCATGTGTTAGCAACAACCTATATCTTATAATATTATTTTATGATTTTAAACAGGTTTCAGTATCCTCATAAGTTAGTTCCTGAAGCCAGTTCCTAACGAGTACCTTGCACTTTCTGGAGGTTTGGGGATAAATATGAAGCTTTTTATTTAACCTATTATATAACCGGCTACTTAAAGTGATATAATGCCTTTGGGCCAACGCAACCCTACAGCATTTAGTGTCACATACTCGATCCCTGGCTCGCACATGGTTGTTGATTTCATTATATGGTAAGACAGCGTGTGTTCTTAATATGGTTTGAAGAATAAATAGCTGCCTCACAGTAAGGACTTCTAAACTTGTTTCACTCTCAAAACTATGTATTAATTAAAAATGGTGATCATTAATATTAGTGAATTCCCATTGCAGAGACATTCCTGCGTTCATTACCCGAACTATGATTTAGTATTTCATAAAGGAAGCTCGGGTACAATGCATCTTGTTTCTCTAATACGAGTATCCCATTTGTCATTATGGAGTACTACTGTACCAGAAATACTAGAAAATAGTTATTTGTATTATTTTAGAATATAATTAAGGATTAGTCGCGAGATAGAGCTGGCTAGTTTAGTTTTTGTTGGTTCATGTTCGCTTTCAGTTAAGTATTTTTTTATTTCATACTAGGTATCTTAATAGTCTATGTAAAGTACAGCAAAACATCGTATGTACATTGCCACGCCAAACGGCGTTATCCATAAAGGTCTTTTAGGAGAGCTCCACACTGAGTAGTGGGATATAAAATAATGGCATCATCGCATTATTTAGATTGTTCATAACATATGTATAATAGTATATAATAGTAATAACAAAGTATTTAAATTTTAAACACACACTCACACACTAACCGTACCCCGTATTCTAAGAGGAAATACCTCAAAAACTCCTCCACTCAACATTTCCTTCCAGCCGTTAAACAAAAATTAAGTCTCTGTCGAGACGATTAAAATTTAAAATGGCGTCAAACGTACCAGCTTACGGCTGGCTTTCAAAATAAAACTGTCAGCTCCATTTTTAATTTTAATCGTAACTATTACAGAAACTTTTCTTATCAAATATTCCAAAAGACCACAACATGAAGTCGAATAAATATTATGATCTCGCAGAAGAAATGATCAGGAACGGGTTCAAGACTCAGCTTTACGCAGTGGAATTTGGTGCGAGAGGAGTTCCAGCAAAATCTTTGCATCACATACTGAAAGAATTGGGCCTAAGCAGGTCTGTCGTCAATACATTTATGGAACGAGCTTCCAAGACGGCATTAACGGAATCATACAGTATTTGGTTGGGTAGGGAGAGAAGTAGAATGGTGGATGGTGCGCGTATTATCGCGCAATAAAATAAAAAAGGGAGGCCTCCTTTTCTTAAACCAGCCTATTGTCGGTCGCAAGCCCGAGACACCATTCTTCTTATCTCTTACCCACACACGATGGACCCGGCACCCGCACGGTGAATCCATGGAATGCTTAGAAATATGTTTGCCTAGAAAGAATAAATTTTAAAAGTTAAAATTAACTGTTCTGTTTGTTTAAAAATAAAGTATTAAGTTGTTTTTTAAAGATGTGAATTGAAGAAGGTTGTCTGATGGTCAGTGGAAGCTTGTTCCACTGACGAGCAGTCGATACAGTAAATGTTATTGTTTTCATATCTTGTAAACTAAGGTGATTCAAGTCATATGGAATATGGTTTTTAATATTAATTCTGCTATTAAAATTAAATTTTGGAAGATCTAAACGATTCCGCTTCGAGAGTATTAAATTCTGAGAATGTGAAGCTGTAAAAATATATCAACGTTCCGTCACTATCTATCGCTTCTCCTAAATTTACCTAACGTTAGAATTAGATTTGAAAATATTTTCAGAATTCGAGTAGGCTAAACTAAATCCCGTTACCCGCCTGTCCAAAACTTTCCTCGGAACAGCCTCTTAAATTGATTATACACCGCGACCCTGAATCGTAACTACAAAATCAAATAGGCCAAACAACTTACCTATTACGCCCGAGTTTTAAACATTATTAGCTAGAACATTCTATAAATATTTATGGATATATTTATGATAATAAAATGAAAACTGTCTTTTCCGCCGATTTTGTTGGAAGCTATTGTGAATTCGATCTGTGTAGTTTGAAGTTGCTGTAATTCGAATAATTGAGGAACCAATTAGCTGTAATTGTTGGCAAGTTTTCGGGCATGAATTGGAAAGCTGAAGCAATAACGTTGTTGAAATAAGCACTAAAAGTAAACATTGGGGAAATTACATTGTATTCGAGCATCCCTGTAAAATCCATTGTGATTTTTATAGTCGTAAATTGAGAAATTGAACTACGGTATTGGCATAAAGCAAAATTAATATTGCTTCTATATTTTCGCGCGCTTCAATATACTCTTATTTCTCACAATTTATTCGCTACAATATTCACAATAAATCACTTGGAACTGCAACCCATGAATATACCGTGCGGGTGCCGGTCGACGGTGGAAAGAGGAGAATAATATGTCTCGGGTGTTTGGCTGAAATAGCTAGTTGGTAATACCCATTGTATTCCGTAATAATACTCCCTATCAACTATTCTTGCTCCTCTCTCTCTACCCTACCAAATAAACTTCAAAAATAAATATTTGATGTAATTATAAAGTTTTATGCCAATAAAAGCAGTTTTTTCGATTTCTACGAGGTTCTGGCAGTGAGAAAATATTATTGCTATTAATTGCCAAGGAAGGAATACTGATGAATTCTTTATAAAAACCTGGGTATATTTTTCTCAAGTGTATGCTGCGGAAAGCTAAATCTGACTCTAGTACCGGCAGATAAAAAGGGCGCTGGATAACTGTGGGCGGTGCAAATTTGTGCATCGGTACAGACATGGACTTAAGTTTGTATATTTACTTAAGTAATAGTACAAAAAAGTGTTTAATCTAATTGATGTAAGTATTGTAACTTATATTTAAATAAAAATAACGCTGCCTGCTGTCAAACTATATTATTCATAATCATGAATAATAAACTTTGGGTTATTTCATTGTGTCGCGTCCACGACGACAGACTTGCCTCGGTCGACATCTTCACACAAAGCTGCAGCAGTTACAAAACCAATATCACAAAGGCACTTATTAATGAACAGCAAAATTGTTGATGCAACTGGTAAAAAATTAACTTATTTCATAACGATAATTAGGTTCGTGTTGTATTGAAACCACCAAACTATTTACCTATATGATCTCAGTGAGAAATATCAAAGGAAGTGATTCGAATGTAACTTACGACTGTACTTTTTAACAGGACGGAGCATCAGGAACCAAAATTTTTTTTTGTGCATTTTCAGCCAGCTCTCTTTTTACCTGCCGATAATACTTACTTATATAAACTTACCTAGTAAATTTTGTTTTTTATAAAATTATTCTTCTACGTTTACTATTATTTATTATATTAATAAAAAATCGTATCTGAAAATGTAATACAATGGAAGCCGCAATAGTCGTGCATCAGACCAATACAACTCCAATTTCGTTGTTCGAATCGAAAATTATTTGATTTCATGTGTATCGAATATGTATTAAATGTGTGTTTGCAAATTGGGGCTGTTGTTGACTACTAGTAAATTATCTTTAAAATGTTTATTTCAACCTACTATAGATACACCGTTATACCATATTCGCAACATCACCGTCATTTTTGGCATAGATCTGATTAGAAAAGTCGTAAATTTTAATAAAAATAATAATCAACGTGGGTAGTTTTAAATTAGTCGCCGAATAACCGAGGAAAACATTTGCGTAGCTTCAGTTTCTACCTGGCCACGATCGATGCAACTTGGCCGTAATGTTGCCGTAAGAAATGTTTCTCATTGCGGGAAAAGGCGTTATTAATAAAAAAGAATCATCACGACCGTTTCTCTTTCGGGGTGGTCAGAAACCACGCTTATAAATAAGCGAATTCAGATTTAGCCAACTTTACTATAGGCCAAGTGACAAGTGGCAAGCTCGTCGATGTCTCTAGCGTACCAAACTCAAGAAATATCACAAATAAATTAAACATTAATTAAGGCCTAATAAAACATAGTAGGTTAGTGCGGCAGCTTCCTACTGAGAACACCTGAAATGGTCTAGATGATCGCTGATGCACTCTCATAGGAACGCTGTAGTGAGGTCACTACAGTCATATCGGTTATGACATAAATCATACAACAACATTGCCCCGAGCTGTTTTAAAAGGCTAATAAAAGATTTAAAAACATAAATGTTATAGGTTAGATTGAGTGTACATAAAGGATATTGTTAGCCCTCCCTTATTTGGACGGAGTGGATGACGATTTGAATTCATGTCTCGCGCCGCTCGCTCCCTGTCTAAATCACGCCCGCAGAGATCGCAGCTTCTCAATTCTATAAAGCTAAATACATACTATTCTTATTGCTCGAGTCTTTAGAGATATTGCAATGTAGCTTGTATTTACTTGGGAGGGTTTGACGCTTGTGCTTTCCTATCACTACAATCAAATATAGTCGATTAACTTTCTATGAAATAAAAATTACGGACATATTAAAGATTATTCATGTCTGAGTGTACACTCAGTAATGCAGTAAAAAAAGCGTTAAAAGTAAAAGCGGTAAACCCCCTAACCTTGACACACCCTTCCTCATTTCCTCGACGCAGCAGTGCATCAGACATTTTTGCGGAGGCGCGTGTGGATGGATTTCCGGCCATAATCCGCAAAAAGGCAGCGTCGATACGGCAGAGAGTGAGAGACAGTGACAACAGCATTCTGAGGATGATATCGTCGCGCTTTGACATCACTTTTGTTAGGCGTTGGATTGGAGTTGTAACTGGGAATGTGTAATCAAATATGTACAGCATTTGCGTAGTATAAATCGCTACACATATTTATGGTGTCGCCAGCGCCCATGATTTTTGAGGTCGTATGGATGTATGATAAATTTAATTTAATTTATATAAATTAAATTAAGTACGTATTATTATTATTATTTGCTGTTTATTTTTAACTTTTTAATTAACCTTACTAATTACCTACTAACATCGTTCTAAGTTAAAATGTTACTAACAATTATGCAATAATTCTGAAATAAATAATTTATTATTATTGGGATGTAATGAATTGACGATGATTGCGAATGTACTTGTTAAAAATGCCTCGACAATGCGGCCCAAATCTCCATTATGGTTAATACCAATCTTTGATTTTCTTATTCATTTAAAATCTAATACTTATTTTTTTATTAAATTTGGGTTTTGGTTGTTAATAAGTTAAAAATCTTTATAAATATAAGTACCTAAATACCTGGTTTTCAAGTTTGTCGTGGATCTATGTAATTTTTTTTAATGATAATTTATTAACGATTCCACAAGTTGGTATTAGTGGAACCGTGACCGACGACGGCTTAACGTATTTTCCGAGGCAAGGGAATGGCGTTGTTGCTAATCTATGACAAATGTACGTAAGAAAAGTGTATTTCTCATTGATACATGCCGGGGTTTGACCGAGCTTCTTTCTTACAACCGCTGCGCTATTTCTGGTTACTTTACTTTTATAAGATCGCAACTACTACAAATAATAATAACGTTTATAATAATAACGTTTATTGAGCTTTCTTATTGGTACCTATTTACAAAGTTGAGTAAACAATATATAAAATATTCCTTGAATTTACATACATTTTTGATTGAATGCAAACCACAAGGATAGGCAATTTTAAGATGGTCCCTGACTCCTTACCAAGATAACTTGTATCCTAGGATGTCAGTCAGTTCCATATTGACTAATACTCATAGCCTTAGATAGCCAGCTCAAAAGGTATTATAAAATAAAATAAACAACGTAAATTGAAGTACAAAAGAGGTTCCAACACAACAGACCTGTAAAACGACACCAGCATTAAAATAGTTCTTAATTTAAATAAAAAATTGTACAAGAAGAATAATTTATAATTAAACATTAGCATAGTTTATACAAAGCATCTGAGCGTAGCAATTTTATTAAATCTTAACGTAACTACGGAATTAAACTTAATTGAGTATTATTATTTGAACGAAGCAGCCCCTCGACAAAATGAACTCAATTTGTAGCGCTCGTAGCAAAGCTCGTACCACTTGTTACACTAGTTATAATAATTTATCATTGCAGAATATCCAGTTGATTAAAAAATCTATGTTTATATTTATATATATATATAGCTTTGTTTTTTAAAGAGGGTATATAAAGGTACTCGTACTTCAACCAATAACATATTTAAAAGTCGAAGAAAATTTTAATACAAATCTTGTCAATAGATCCTGTTTCTTATTAACAAACAATTCTATTGGACCAATTATAGTAAAAGTATTAAAAAAAAAACCGGCTTTAAAACTGTATGTAAATACTTAAGCTAAAAAGTATAAATAAAATTATATTTTCATTATTTCAAAGCTAAAGTTATTATAATTACAAAATATAAAATAATAGTTACAAACTATTTATTTATTTATTCATTCATTTCCACAGCACATTACAGAACATAAAGGTTAGTATATAATTGAGTTTATACATTGGCCAAATTAGGAAACATACTTTATTACTGATACTTAGGTGTCAAAGAAAAGGAGAAAAAACAAGAAATACAACCAAAAGATATAGAAATTCAATTAAACAAAAAACAATAACACAAATAAAATTACAGATATCCAATATTGAATTAAATTAAATTAAAAAAGAAAAAAAACTAAAGATTAAATTATAAAGTTTTTTAAATTAAAAAATTAAATAATTCTTGGCTGCCCTAACTACAGGAAAATAAAATAATGAGTTTTAAAATAAATAAATTTATTTATTTAATATAATTACAATATAAATTAAAACTACTTAAAAGTAAAAGTTAAAATAAATATAAACTAAACCTAATAAAAAATAAACTATAAGTAAAAAATGTCCTCTAGAGACAACCCTTCAGTGATAGTCCCAAGAAGACTAGCTAATACGTTGGCAGAAATAATTACCATCCTTCCTGTCTCCAGATTTCCCCATCAACCATTTGGACAACTCCTTAGCAGACGATTGGCTGAGGGTCCCCATGGTCCCATCGTCTCCAAACGGCGCAAATTCTAAGCCATTTGCGCAGCTCGAGAATCTCGGCAAATTAATATTGGTGAAATAAATATTTTTAAATCATCATCAATCACCATTTCATTCCATTTGCAGTTGAAACGATGGGCCCGTGGTCCGAGGAGGCTCTTGTGTTCTCCCGCGAGCTTGGTAAGAAACTCCACTTGGCGACGGGTGACCCTTTGAGTAGAGAATATCTTGTTCAAAGGGTCAGCCTCGCTGTTCAGCGGGGGAATGCAGCGAGTGTCCTCGGCACACTACGCCCATCGAATAGTCGTAATTTTATTTATTAATTTTTAGTTTTTATAATTTTGTTCTTAATTTATTTTATTTTTTAATCTTTGTACTTTACTCCGAATAAATTTATCTTTTTTTTTTAAATTGTATTGAAGTATTTAAAACTAAATACTCTATAAGTTTACAATGTATGCTCACCCTATAGTCTATCCTGCCTGACACCCCTTCGAGGTTCTCCCGATGTTTGCGCGATCTCGGGACGAACGTTAATGTCATTGCCGTCGTAACATGTGAGATCAATACTATAATTGACTACAACTGGCGGCTTGTCTCAAACTCGAAAGTAATGTGACAACTATGGGCTTTGATTGTTTAGATAGCGGCACGAGTTATGGACGTTCTGTACTGTTTAGTGACTCAGTACTAAATGTGTTCCTCTCTTCCTGCACCAGGATTCTCGTTCTTTAGCTGGACCACAAAACAATATTTTATTTATTTGGGATTCCATCACACTAATCGACTCGTAGATTTTAGTTTTTAATTGGTTTCAGAAAACTTATTGCTCACTATTACAAAATAATAATAGTAAAAGGTTAGCTATTAATATAATTACCTAATATAAGATGTAAGTAAAGTAAAGTATCATCACGACCGTTTCCCTTTCGGGGTAGTCAGAAACCACGCTTATAAATAAGCGGATTCACATTTAGCCAACTTTACTATAGGCCAATCATGACAAGTGGCAAGCTCGTCGATGTCTCCAGCGTACCAAACTCGAGAAATATCACAAATAAATTAAATATTAATTAAATGTATTTATTTACATTTATAAATATTTTTGTGTCCCGACCAGGAATCGAACCCAATACCTCCGAGACTAAATCCACGGACTTAACCGCTAGACCACGGAGGCATTTATATAAGATGTGAAATTTGAAA
Organism: Tinea semifulvella; assembly: GCA_910589645.1. Taxonomy (NCBI): domain Eukaryota; kingdom Metazoa; phylum Arthropoda; class Insecta; order Lepidoptera; family Tineidae; genus Tinea; species Tinea semifulvella. The sequence goes on from OU342585.1 coordinate 13,873,900, forward strand.
TATACGATTCACTTGCTACGTTAGCTATACCCGGACTGGTCCCCTTTCCTTTAAAACGTAGTTAACTACTAGATTATATATTGAGGTACAAAACCAAAATAAGTAAGTACATAGGCGAGCTTAATTACATCATTTTCTACCAACTAACTTGGAGATGGTGCTTGACTGACAATTAAAGGAAGCTTGTTTCACTGGCGAGCTGCAGATACTGTAAACTGATGAGATTTTAACGATTATTGGAGGCAGACGCATACAAGATCGTCTCTTTTTTTAATTGGTCCATCGTGATTTGCCGCTTGCATGTTTAAAATTCTCAGACATACCAGACTTGACAACAGTATCCAGTACCTACTCGTACCTCTACATCACTAGGCTATGAAGGCGAATACATTGTAAATAAAAAAGTATCATCCCGACCATTTTTCTTGCGTGGTCAGCAACCACGCTATCAAAGAAGCGGATTTATATTTATTCCTATACGCCCATCTTGACAAGTGGCAAGCATGTCTCTAGCTTACCAGACTCGAAAAATATCACAATTAAATTAAATACATTGTGTCCCGACCAGAAATCGAAATCTCAGTACCTCAGCGTCTAAATCTATGTTCTTAACCGCTAGGCCATGAAGGCGGATACATTGTAATAAAAGTTAAAAGCATAAAGTCAAATAGAAATAGTTCTTGTGTTTTCACAAATTGTGTCGGAAAGTTTCCTCAGACGTATCTCTCTGACTTCGCGACATAACATACAGTGGTTGTTTTTATTTCATTGGATAGGACCATCGACATATAGGTAATGCAACGGGTACATGTAGGTTAAGGAGTTTTATTTGAAATTTCATGGAGAATAGTATTGTCATTAATACAACAATGACATAGTCGAGCGATTTTGTTGTGGTAAAGAGAGAGAATCGGGAGCTCGGACCGAGAGGTCGACAGAAAAGTATTTTTATAAATATTACGATTAAAATAATATTCCGGTTAAAGTCAATCGCGTAAAAGTGGGACACGTAATTATATTTTCGATATAATTACAAATTTACAAAAGCTCCCGATTCAAATGAAAATAAAACTCCGTAATCTACATGTACCCGTTACAGTATCACAGCTGCTGTCTATAATGAAAAAAAAAAAATTGTAGTTCAATACTTTTATTGATAAGACTATGTTAAATTACTATATTATAATCACAGCCCCTAGAACACAGAGTCCTAGACCTCCACTGTTGGAGATTGACCTTCCAGATTTTTTTGGAGACTTTGGCCTACACTTGCTATGCTGGCCAGACAGGTCAAATTTTAATGACAATATATGTATTAACATTTCTACAAGTTGGTATTAGTAGAACTACTAGTAGGCGCCGACGGTTTACTGTGCTCTCTGAAGCACGGGAACGGTGGCGTTGGAAACATATAAGACAAATGTAAGTAAGAAAAGCCATAACTACCTAAAACAGAATATGTCGATTATAGTTCAACGAGGAAATGCGGCGAGCGTTTTAGGTGGTAAGCCCTTAGTTTATTTTGTAGAATAGTTCTAATTTCATAGGTATTTTTAGTTTTAGTTTTATTTATCATTAGTTTTTTAATATATTTTATTTTAATATTTGTGTATCTAAGTACTTCGAATAAAATTGTCTAATAATGATGTATGAATAAGATTGATTGTCACGAAGATATTCGAAATCATCATAATCATCATCAGCCTGTATCTCTCCACTGCTGGATGTAGGCCTCCCCTAAGGCTCGTCACTTAACGCGATCTTTCGCTACCCTCATCCAACCCCCACCAGCGACCTTCTTTAGGTCATCTGTCCATCTGGCGGGGGGTCGTCCCACTCTGCGTCTTCCCGTACGTGGTCTCCACTCTAGAACCCGTTTGCCCCATCGATCGTCGGTTCTGCGGCAGATGTGTCCGGCCCATTGCCAATTCAGCTTGCTAATTTTAAAAGCTATGTCAGTAACTTTCGTTCTCTGACGAATATCAACGTTTCGAATTCTATCCATCAGAGATACACAAAGCATAGCTCTCTCCATGGCTCGCTGAGCGACCTTGAATTTATGGACCAGACCCACTGTTAGTGTCCACGTCTCTGCTCCGTACGACATTACCGGGAGGACGCACTGGTTATTATATATTCGAAATAATGGAAACAAAATTTGTAAAGAATGAAGTTGTATTTTTAACATTATATTTTATTACCAAAGTTTTGTATTCTTTCTTTCAGCACTTTATTCTACCATATAGCCTAGAAAAAAACACGTATACGTCTATGCACTGAACAGGATAACAAGCTGTTTGTTTATTTATCATCCCGATTTAAAGCTCTCTTTGTAATTTCAACAAAGGAAACCGCAGCAGCAACCCAAGCGATTGGTTTTGTAGACGTGTACTACTCGCCCACTGCGTAGTTTTACTGTAAGGTATATTTGTATAATACAATCCTTTGAAGACGAAAATAATTCAGGGAACATCATGATAAATTAATAAAATGTTTACCTACAATAGGAAACATGTCAATATTTTAAAATTTGTTTTAAATTGTTTACATTTATTTACGGATTTCTGGTTAAATATTTTGTATTTTTTAGATATATTTTTTTTATAATCGCCTTGAAATCAACTTTGCATTACGCATTAGATTTTTTTATTACTTTCGTAAGTATTAATATAATTAAAAACAACTTAAAAAGTAAAACAATAATAAATAATAATAATAAATAAATAATAAATATTTCCAGACAATCACACAGCGCCATCTAATTTCCGTGGTAAGCTGCGAGGCTTGTGTTACGGAAACTAGATGGTTGATAAACTACATATTATACTTTTTTTTTTTTTGTAAATATATACATATTATACATATAAACACCCAGACCGAGACAAATTATACAATGTACAATTTGCCCCCGGTGGGAATCGAACCCACGACCTCCCGAGTTTACGGCAACGTTTGTTACCACTAGACCACGGAGGATAAACTAAACCTAAAAAAAACTATAAGTAAAATTGTCCTCTAGAGACGACACTTTGGGGATAGTCACAAGGAGGTTGGCAACATTTCCCCTCTGTATAGCGAGGCTAATACGTTGGCGAAAATAATTGCCAGCTTTTCTGTCTCCAAACTTTTCCATTAGCCGTTTGGAAATGTCATGCCGTAGGGTCTCTTGCCATCGCTTTGCGCAATCCCAGAGTGTTCTAGGATCGCGGGTATTCCAGCAGTGACAAAAGCCCTTCGGATGATGAGCACTTTTAGCGCAAGAAATCCAATAGTGTCTGAGATGTTCCACGGGCTCTCCACACCGACACTAGTGTGGATGGACGGTCCGGGCTCCGAGACGAAGGCACCCCGCCATGGTCAGTGTATTTCGATCAAGGAGTGTACCAACTGAAATCTACTTTTAAATATTGTGTTCGAGTTCTATCGTGAGTACTACCAAGGAAATCGCTTATTAGGAAATCTAAAATACGCGTATTACAAAATATACCTACACATCCTCCTCCTTGCGTCGTTTTCCTCAATGCTGAGGGTGTGACCCCCTCCTCGGATCACTTTGTCCCGGACTATGCTGCGCCATCCGGGTCTGCTCACGGCGGCGTGCAGGGCCTCGTGGACTTGGGTGTGAAGTGTGGTGCGGATCTGGTCTGACCAGCGTGTCGGGCTCCGGCCACGGGGTCTCTTGCCTTCAATTTTCCCCGTGATTACTAGCCTTTCCAGATTGCCAGAGCTTTTACGGGCTATATGACCAAAATACTCAAGGACTCGTTGCAGGCAGATGGAAGAGAGCCTGGTAGTGACTTTGAGCTCCTTGAGTATTGATAAGTTTAACCTACACATATCTTTACGCCAAATCCTGGTTAGGCAGATACAATTGAGACATTCATCTTTATACATGCCCTTTTGTTTCGATGGCTTTTTAATGTACCTTCAGCTATTGTTTTTTTTTTTATATAGTAATATGTAAGTCTTGGTCTGCCAGGGCCACTTTTACCCACAACTTTGGCATTATATAATAATAAAATAATAAATAATAAAAACGTTTATTGACTTAAAAACCTAGATACATCAATCAGTAAATACGGGGATCCCTGTACTATGACCCAGAAGGTCTGTGATACAGGGAGCCCCACTCTTGCTTACAAAGGTATTCGTGATCAACATGCATAAACAATAAATTTGAAAACAGTTTACACAAGTATAAAAAATAATAAAAATAAAAATAACACGATATAAAATAAAAAACTACAGTATTTATAAAACTCATTGCATAAATCAAGTACGAATAAACAAATAAAATAGATAAAAATAAATAAACATATACATATGATATAAATACAATAGATAAAATATAATATAGTATATTACTAAAACAATCTTTAACAAATCTATGTCATTACTTTCAGTACTTCTTCTGTTTTTTGGTAGTCCAGCAAATACAACCATTCTGTAACGGCTATATATCGTCAATCTTTAAAAATGATTTCTAATTAAAATGCAACAATCACCGCCGGACAGCTTTACAAAAATAAACAAAAAAAGGTTGAAGGAATTTTACAATCTCGTTTTAAAACGTAATCGAATTAACTAAGGCCACGGATAAAGTTGTGGCGAGTTTCAGCACGGACGAGGCAAAAAGTTAAATTGATGTAAACGTTCCGGGCGTCCCTGTGTGCGGTCCGCCCACTGAAGCTGAATAAAATGCACGTAAAACGAATGCACGTAGAACGAATTGTAAAAGTAGAGATGTACTCACGTACTCGTATATATTTTTGAAAAATTATATATTTATATATTTTTGAAACAATCTTGATAAATTTAGTAAAAGTAAAGTATCATCACGACCGTTTTCCTTTCGGGGTGGTAAGAAACCACGCTTATAAATAAGCGGATTCACATTTAGCCAACTTTACTATAGGCCAAGTGGCAAGCTCGTCGATGTCTCCAGCGTACCAAACTCGAGAATTATCACAAATGAATTAAATGTATTTATTTACATTAATAAATATTTTTGTGTTCTGACCAGGAAACGAACCCGGTACCTCCGAGTCTAAATCCACGGATTTAACCGCTAGACCACGAAGGCAGTTTTGATAAATTTAGGTAGAAATTTTAATATATTTATTGTTTCCAACTACAAAGGTCTAACATAAGATTAGACATTTTCTGCATTTCCTCATTTCATAACAGATCTCTCCGTTCGTCCCATAATTCTGTTCTATCTATCCCTTCTCATAACTCTGGTTTTCAGTCTAACTCTTTTGCAGGCCGCAAATCTGTGGAACAATTTTCAGCTGGAAATGTGTCAAAGTCCAACAGATCACGTTTCAAAAAGATGGTATACTCACATTATTTAACAGTTCCTCACAGTGTAAGTATGTAGCGTATATAATAAATTTATAGTATGTAGTATTGTGTACATATTAGTATGTATTTGTCTATATAGATATAATATTTAGATTTAATTTAAATTTATTAATCTATTTAATGGTTGCACCTACCTCTAATGGTAAATTAAGCATTGTAGAAAGTACATATTTAACAATGTTAGCCATAGTGCTATACTTACGCACCATACATTAGCAATTCAGTATAGTATTTATAATTACTCCCAGTAATTGGATCATAAATTAAACTAACTAAAACAGCTAAGGCATTACTTGTCGGGAACAAAAGCGGCTAGTTATTGAACAAAGTCCTAACTATCAGTTGTTCAAACTGCTACCTCCAGCTCGCCCGGCCTTACCCTAAACTCTATCTAGTGACAACATAAACTTTACCCCAGCCACATACACAAATTAACGATTGAAGCGATATTAAAATTAATATAGATGTACCAAGTTGTAGAAAGGGATCTAGAAGTACTATTTTGGAGTGACCTGACTTTCCACACATATGTACTCGTACATTTTTAAGATGTGTGCTTTTATAAGGCTAGAAGAAATCTGTGAAGAAATGTGTGCGTGGTTTCTGACCACCCCGCAAGGGATACGGTCGTGATGATACTTTACTTTAAAAAAATAAATAAATTAAATTTATTTGTGGACTGAAGGGCGTCGCTATCGTCGTTTCAGTGTTGCTAAGTAACTTTATTATGCACCAAAATCGGGAAAATATACAAATATTTTAACATAAAAATATTTTTAATAGTACGGTTTAGTAGGTGCTACCTAACACAAAGCAACTGGGCATTTTCATAAAATTCCTGCACCTGAAACTAGAACAACGCCGGAAGCCCTCAATTATTTAGTTCTGCACACCTATTTTAATTACACTCTGCGATAGTTGGAATCGCATTTGGAAAATGTAACTATCGTCTAAGTACACAATAACCTACTAGGAATACGTAACTAAATTTTATTTGGGAGTGATTTTAACCAAAATTTTGTTTACATTAATTTTTTAATGACTAACATTTTTTTAAGAATTTTAGATTTCTTCAACCTCTAGGACCAATCACAATATATCATGCAGTAATACAAATGGTGTTCTTTAATAAAAATCAACTGGATTGATTCTCGGCTAGGAAAATACATTTTCCAGAACTACAGAACTATTCAGCCTTTTTATTGGCTTAAAATGGGATCATCTTTTTAACCGACTTTAAAAAAGGAGGATTTCTCAATTCGGGTGTATATTGCACGATGGCTAAAATATGCAAGTTACAGTTTATAAATACTGAATAGATATGCAAGTATCAATAATTTTGTTGATTGTCCTTTAAAGTAATTCAAATACATTGTTAGATCACACGCGTATATAATTTAACTAGCACTTATTACAAGAATCTTATAGTTTTTATTAAAATTGATCATGTGAGTTTTTATAAATATTTTCCCATGCGTACTTAAAAAATGTTTAGGATAAAGGGTAAAGGTTGTTATTGATCAGTCTTCAAGTACTACAAAAGATGTGAACGCACATCGTAAAACGTTGAATATAATAGCAGAAGATAACAAGTGCTTGTTAACGTCTGCTTATCTTGAACTATAATTTGCATGACATGGCCCCTTGAGTGTAGTTTTACCCTGCTTTGTTTATAGAGGTGTCTCTATATAAGCATGTAGGTATAAACAGAAGGATATTCTTTGATGATTGTTCATGTTAAATTATGCATAGTAAATGTATGTTGAACCTTTATCATGTTGAGTTGGGTAATGATTTGAACGCTATCTAAGCAAAAACTTTTTATTTTATTTAAATACCTTACTTTTTGACGAGGCAACACTGGCAGCGAATGATGTGGAGCGAGAATGGAGGGAAAACATCGAGCCCGCACTGGCACGAGCACAGTTGGAATAATTTGTCTTGGTCAAGTAGAAACTAGATTAACTATTAAATTTGGTGAGACTGTTATTACTAACTAATATGTGTTATAGTCTGCATAGTAATAATTAGGTACTATTTAATTATTCATGAGTCGTAAAAAGAATAATAAAAATGTTTTAATATGTAATCTGGGTACTTTTTGTATACTACAAATAAAATTAACAACTAAAATTATAACTGCCCGATATGCGTAGTGTGCCGAGGATACTCGCTGCGTTCCGCTGTTAAATTATTTTTATCAAATTTATTTATTTAAATTAAGTAAGTCTAAATCCACGGACTTAACCGCTAGACCACGAAGGCAGTTTGTTATAAGTTCTGTTGTTTGATTCATTCAATGAGAAAAAATGTCAAGTAAAATTTGATTGTCATTTAGGTACATTTGATTGGTAAGAAGTAAAAAATATTAATAATAAATATTTAGATAGTATTTTAATAAACAGTAGGAACCTAAATAATGCGATAGCAACTAAAATTCACAATAGGCTTCAAATAGAGGGAGTTCTAAACTCAATAACGTAGGAACATGCGGTTCTTTAGGTGCGTTTAATCAACTTTTAGATAGCGATCTGTTTTGTAACTTTTATGGAAGGCCTATTTTTTTACAACCGATGGTACGTAGCTCCATTATTATTTCAGTCATATATAGAACACTATCTATTCATTATTTTCCCTCCATTCCGTATCGTATGACATTAACATGGCGGAAGCATTGTTCCGGATAAAACGGCCAGATTTTTCACGGAGCATCTGTCGGACAAGCTAGTGTGCCACTGGCGATATAAATAAAATTTACGACTATGTGACTCTAGTCTGTTATTTTTAACGCAAACGTTAAATTGTAAAAAATTAAAATATATAAATGAAAATAATAACCTATTTATTGTATTTGTTTATTTAATCTCAGCATGACCCAGCAGAGGTATTATATCAATCAATCAAAATAATTTATTTCCATTGGTTCTCTCAAAACAACTTGGATACAGTCAGAACTAATTAAATCAATACAATTATCAAAACATATGTACCTACTAATCAAAGTGGTAATAATAGTTGGACCGTAAACAGGCAATAATCCATATTTATGTATGTTATGCACAACATTATTGCTACAAGCAAGTAAAACTAACTTAGAAACTACTTAAATAAGATAGAGGCCGTGTCAGTTTACATTCTAAATACTTAATAATTATAATTATATACATATGTCAGATAATTTATAAATCTATAAAACAAAAAAAAAATAATAATAATAAAATAAAATAAAAAAGACGTCATCTTATAATCTAAATAATAATAATGATATGTCAATTAAACATAAATTCATAGCTGTAAATGGGCCGTGTCATCTTATATTCTAATAGCATTAATGTTAATTAATATTCGTGGCTGTAAAATTGCCGTGACACCTTACAATCTAAATAAAACATTCTATGTCAAGTAAATAAACTAAAATTTAAATTCGTGGCTGTAAAAGGGCCGTCTCAATTAAGAATAAATATAAAATTATCTAAATAATTTAAATTTAAATATTAAGAATTATTATTGATTATTATACTCGTAATGGTGTACAAGATTTACATTTATTGATTTAGTTATATCAATATTATATTAAGGAAATAAATGGAAGATAAAAGAACTTACTAAATCTATAAATGATATATAATATATTAACTTGAGGTTAGCATTAAAAGACACCCTTTTGCGGGCGGTTAAAGAAACAGAATTTGAGTACCAGATCCGGAAAATATATCCATAATAAAATGTTACAGTCAGCGAATACGAACGGTTACAATAAAAACAATTAATATTTGTTTCCACTCTGCTGTAATTACCGACTAGCTGGCTGAATGGCTTGTTTTTATTAAAAAAAGCTTTTGCACAATATAAAGCAAAGTATCACCACGACCGTAATCCTATCTCAGTCAATAATTTGCCAACATTACACATTATGACAAGTGGTAAACTCGATGTCTCACACGAATAACTCAAGAAAAGTCACGAATAAATGCGTTATGACTTACTATTACTGTTTTTCACCTTCAACTCTGATCAAACAGAAAACCTAATAAATACTTGTAATACAAACTTTATATAATAAAGAAATAATTCAATAGAATAATAATAAAACAGTCCTTATACAAACCCCTTAAGTACTTGGATAATATTTTTCCGTATCTTTTTATTTTTTTTACATGTATATATTTATTAATGTTTATATATCTAAAATATAATATTTAATTATAAATTGTATATGTATGTATCTAAATATATTATATTTATCTATCTATTTATTATTCCACACAACACTGACACAATTCGTATAAAAAGAGCGGGGCACCCTGAGACACAGGCATCACGCTAAGTTTAGGGGCCTTCGTAAAATGTAAAAAAGTACTATGAAAGAAAACGTTTTTTTTTTTTTTTATTGTCATTATTCTAAGGTTATGACTTCTGCACTCTTGTTTATAAATTATTGTAACAAGATTACAATTTAAATAGAAAATACCCTTTATTTTATTTAGGTAGTTTAGTTTAGTGTGCAAAATGTTTAAAATACTCTAGTTTTAAGGGACTTGATTAATACGAAAGCTACATATTTGTAAGAATATTATAATAATAATAATAAATATTTCCAGACAGGTCACGCAGCGCCATCTAGTTTCCGTGTTAAGCTACGAGGCTTGTGTTACGGAAACTAGATGGTTGATAAACTACATATTATACTTTTTTTTTTTTGTAAATATATACATATTATACATATAAACACCCAGACCGAGACAAATAATACAATGTACAACTTGCCCCCGGTGGGAATCGAACCCACGACCTCCCGAGTTCACGGCAACGTTTGTTACCACTAGACCACGGAGGCGGTTATGTATGTATATGTAAAGTTTATGTATTAGTATGTCGCTTATATTATATATATGTGTTGTATGTATGTAAATGTAGTTATATGTATGTGGTAAGTTTTTTTTTTTTTACAGCTCTAGTTCTAAGGGACTTGATTAATACGAAAGCTACATATTTGTAAGAATATTATAATGTATGTATATATAAAGTTTATGTATTAGTATTTCGCTTATATTATATATATGTGTATGTATATATGTATATGTAGTTATATGTATGTGGTAAGTTATTATTTTTCATTTCATATTTGAGCACCTACTTTCCAGTAAATTGTTTAAAGTTGTCCCAATGGTTGGCTACGATAAAATGTCTTGCGGCATTAAAGCCTTTCTCTTTGTGCAATAAAGTATTAAATAAATAAATAAATATTTCATTTTCCAAATATCTTAATTGCACAGTAATACTCGTAAAATAACATTAGTGTTATCAACAAAATTACCTACTTAAATAAAAAAAAAATTGATAAAAAAATATTTAAAAATATTCGTAGGTACATGATATTTTTTTTTTATCATGTACATAAATACAACAAGTAGTACATAAATAGTCCTAAATAGATGATAACATTTTCAAGTTTTTTTTTTATATCAATCATGTATTTACTTTCCAATACATTAATAACTTATTGAATAGCCCGCCAAAGAGTTTATTGCGAAGACAAATTAAGTAGTAAGTTTAATATTAATGAATAAGTAGGCAACTGCCTCCGTGGTCTAGCCAACATAGAGACGAAAGCGCGATCGGGGACCTGGTAAAAATTTATAACTTGTAAATTTCGAAAATACGCTACCACAATTTCTAACAGTTCCAAGCGATCCAATTGCCTCAGTGGTCAAGCGGTTAGGTTAGTCCGTGGATTTAGACGGTTTTAGGTACCGGGTTTATTGCTATTCCTGGTCGGGACACAATAATTTATTTAACTTATATGTTATATTTCTCGAGTTTGGTTACAGACATCGACGAGCTTGTCACTTGTCATGGTCGGCCTATAGTAAAAAAGGCTAAATGTGAATTCGTTTCTTTGAAAGCGTGGTTTCTGGCGGTCGTGATGATATTCTTTTTACCAAGCGATTTATAGTACGATAATGCATATGGCGCGGTGATGGCTCGGTTGTAAGAACGCGTTCCTTAAATCCTACAAAGGTCGGTTCAAACCCACCCGACATGTACCAATGAGAAATACACTTTTCTCACGTACATTTGTCATAGATTTACAACACCACCGTTCCCGTGCCTCGTTAAGCCGTCGGTCCCGGTTCCACTAATACCATCTTGTGGAATCGTTAATAAATTGTCATTCAAAATTGACATAATATCCTCGCCAAGCCGTCTGGCCAGCGTGGCGAGTGTTGGCAAAATTCTCCAGATATATGTTCTGGAAGGCCCATCTCCAGTAGTGGAGGTCTAGGACGCTGTGTTATAGGGGCTGTAATGAATGAAAATGCATATTTTAAGACTGATTTATTCACGCGAAAGACGCAAATTTGGTGAGATACGCACAACGGCCTCTGAATCGAACCCGGATCTCCTTCTAAATGGGTTATACCACAAAACCATACAATATGAAACGTAAAAAGGCTAATGTATCTTTTGGTAGACTAACAATGTACAGACCAACACATTTAGTAACAAAGAAAAGCACTACTCATCGCGTTCGCCTTCAAGTTTAAAATCCCTGCAAGTGGGTGGACTTAGATCAAATACCTGTTCCAAGAATACGCCCACTCTTTCACGTAATGACGACCTAAAACTGCTTTGTCATTGAAATTACTCGTTTCATGTAACTTACGGCTACCATAAATATTATAGAACAGCGTGCACGTGTGTGTTTACAGAGTTGTAAGGTACGAAAATCTATGATAAGCGGTTTGTTTATACTAAGCACGACATGTGACACCGCACCAGTGGCAAACGGTGCGCAAGATCCAAGAATGGGAGTAACTAAAGCCAGCTACTGACGGCCGACTTCAGTCCTACCGTTATGCAGGCCTATCAAAATGCTGATACCACCTATGATTTCGGGGTGCATATTTTGGCCTGTGCGAGTGGTTGGTTGCGGAATAGAGAAGAAGGGATAAAGTTGAGGAGCACTCACTGTCGTCCACACCATTACGCTCTCATAAGTTATGTGTTATAAGAAGCATGCAGCTTATCGTTTACCTGTTTTAGCCTTTAGCCATTTTGTTTGTACGCTGGGAATGTTGTCGAACTATAGTTTAAGTACTATGTTCCCTGCGCTGCCTGCGTCGGAGGAAGACGCAAGATAAAGATGAATACGCACTGGTGTGGACATACTCGTACTTATACATAGGTAATGACACATGTGTGTCCACGTACACGTTAACTTTTTTTATTTTTAAAATTATACGCCAAACTGCCTTAACAGTTTGTTGGCGAATAGTACACTCTTTTTTTACAGTATTTTTTTACACTATATTTTTAAAACACAAAGTTATTTAACATTAAATCACATTACTGTTGTATTTACTTAGAAAAAGCAACTTAAATTTTCCTTTAATTTTTTTTTGTCATTTTTACACAGTCATCAATGGGCATAATATTATTAAATATAATGGGAGTTAAGAACTTTCTAGTTCTTTACTCACCTCACAAGCGTTATTTCATAATATCCCATACAGTTTAGCTCTGTATGCATACATGCCCGTACACTTACTATACTACTTAAATAAGACGGTTGAGATGAACGCGTAACATCCGAACATCATACTGGCATCTTTCCGATAGACGTGCTTTGATTTTAGTTATTGCACTATATTACCGTATTCCTTCTGGGTAGTCAGAAACCATGCTTTTATTTTAACGAAGCGGCTTCAATTTAGTCAACTTTACTATAGGCCCATAATGTCTGTAGCGTACCAAACTCGAGAAATAAATTGATGATTTAATATGTCCCGACCAGGAATAGAACCCGGTACGTCCGAGTTTAATTACTTCTTACTACTTAACCGCTGGACCACGGAGGCAGTCACTATGTAAAAAGTAAAGTAAAGTATAATCACGACCGTTTCCCTTTAGCGGTGATCAGAAACCACGCTTATAAATAACCGGATTCACATTATTTTAGCCAACTTTACTATAGGCCAATTATGAAAAGCTTAGAAAAGTAAGCACGACGATGTCTCCAGCGTACCAAACTCAAGAAACTTAAAAAAATAATTAAATATTATTTAAATGTATTTATTTACATTATTAATTATTTTTGTGTCTCGACCAGGAATCGAACCCGGTACCTCCGAGTCTAAATCCACGGACGACCACGTCCCAATGTATTATTTAATATAGTATTTGTTTTTAACAATCTTTACGAGCTTTTTTTATTGTTTATTTAGTTGATAAGTATTTTAGTTAGTAATTTTAAATCATAGTTTCTAAATATACACATGCACCCACACTCTCTTCTCACTCTCCCAAAGGTTAGCTGTTAGAAAATGCCTAGACATTAAGCTCGCCTATGTAAATTGGAATGTTTTTATTTTTTGTGCAATAAATAATTTATCTATCTATCTACGAGCGCTTGGAAAACGGAACAACGCGCGTGGTGTTAGTATAATGAATTTAAATTACTAAATTTATGACTATAAAAGTTCCTTATTAAGGATGAATGGCAACCCTTTCCGTGTAACAAAGTGGAAAACCCAGCGCATTAAATTACCCGATCCTATCCGTCAAGTGTCGCACGCTCGTCTCGGAAATTGACTTGGTTTACGATTAACTCTGAAATATTGAGGCGCAGTTCCTTCACACGGTGTAACTTACCACAGGCTATTGACACGGGAAAGTATCTAGATAATTAAGTTTCAAGAGGGCCCATACTCTGAACGTTAAAATTGACTATACGAAATTGACAACTTGTTTTGTAATTGTTTTCTGTTAATGCCATATTTTGCAATATTAATGATTTTACGAACGTATAGGGGTAGAATGAAAAGGTTGCGCAATGACTGAACACAAGTTTGGGCAATTTTCCATAGGTGGTAGGCGGACTGATGGTGGTAACGTGCCCAGTCTGCCGGGGCGGGGGAGTATCCACCGTAAAGTGTATCGTTTCGGGATCAGGCTCCAAAAGCCGTCATGCCCAGTCAAGCCGACATAGTGTTGGGGACTGATGTCGGTCATGAGCCTCTGAATCCAGTTGCTAACATTCATGGACCTCGCACGCTACTTACCATCAGGTGGGTCGCATGTCGTTCTAGTATAAAAATAAATAAAAAAATAGGCCAAATTTAATGTACCCGCCAAGACACAAAGGATCGGGTTAAGACTAATGCTTCCAAAAGTCGCCGCGAATATAATTGGGCAGGTTGAACGTCAACGTCATCGTATCATCATCATGCTTCTAAAACACAAGAGTATACAGCGTTATTTTTTTTTTTAGTTATTAGTTTTTAACTCAATAAAACTTTTTATCTCAAATATTAGCGGTCATGCACCTTACAATCCCTGCTCACATCTCCCAAAGGTTAGCTGTTAGAAAATGTTTTTAGACATTAAGCTCGCCTATGTACTGTAAAATGTATTATTTTGTGTGCAATAAAGAATTTATCTATCTATCTATCTACAACCCTTTACTGTAAAATTTGGGACTTCCAGAATTTTTGGGAAAATTTGGCTTACTCACGTCACGTCAATGTCATAATTATCATTACAGCCCCTAGAATACAGTGTCCTATACTATACACTGCTAGAGATGGGCCTTCCAGTGGTCCGGTTGAAACCTTTCCTTCAATCCAAAAGGGTCGTGGTGGAAACCCTAGCATGTACTAATAAGAATTACACTTTTCTTAACTATAGTCATATATTTACAACACTACCGTTTACCGTGCCTCGGATAAAACACCAATCCACTAACTGCAATATAAACTTGTTGAAACGTTAATAAATTGTCATTAAAATTGACGTAAGACCGATCTCCAGCAGTGGATCTTTAGAACTAGGGGCTGTGACATCGATGATGATAAATAATATTGCTTAGAGTTGTCCAACCATTTTATAAGACGACGCTCGCCTCTACACTCGCACCTAAAACAAATAAGCGTGTCACATTCTCACTCACACTACACTGTACAACACATAGATATCAATTTAATTTGCATTTGTATACTAAGCCTTAACGCGCAAGTTGTCGTTACTTAATGCACGTGACACATCTAGTAGAGGTGCGCGCGTCGTCTTACAAAATCACAATTGGAGTTGTCACAAAAATTCGATAGCCGATGAAATATGCAAAATAATTGCTTCCCGCTTCCCAGGGTAATTTTCTTTCCTAGTCTCAAAATCATGTCCATCATCCAAACTTGCAAGAGATCTTCGTTATTCCACAGTTGACACCTAGTTATCAATATTCTTAATTAAAATTTAATGCGGACAGAGTTCATACTTCCTGGTTCGGTTTTAGGGTGTAGTCGTTAGAATTTTAAATAACAGTAGGAATGGATCGTATTTTAAAATTACCACTACATGCCTGAAGCAAAGCAGTAGTCGGCCAGGAACGGCAACGCTGTTTCAGGTATTGGCAAATAAACAGAGCGCTGGACAGCTGTGGGCGGAATATTTGCGCATCGGTACAGTCATGAAAAAAAGTATAGGTAGTCTAATTGGAGTAGGTATTACTTATTACTTTTATTTAAATGAAGCAACACCACCTGCGGTCTGATATTTTTATCTCAACTCCCTTTTTATTCTTTCATTTCTATCTAAAATCATGTTTAAAAAAAAACAAACAGGTGTCAAAATAGAAATCAACATCCAACACGATTAATAATGCTAAGAGCCAGTAATCCACCGCTTCTTCAAGATTTGTGCGACACGTACAACAGTCGGTTATTAGACGTCGATATATTTAGCAATTCTCGCGCCGCATTTAAGGCCTAAATAAAGAAGCTGTTGTTGTCGGTTTAGCTCGCTGGGTGGGGTTTGCTTCGGAGTTCATTGGTAGTTCCATAAATTCGAACACTGCAATTGTATCATCCATTATACCTGGCCAAGGTATACATATGTAGTACTAACGTATCTAAAAATATAATTGGTATTGTCCACAGTGGGAAATATTTTGGTGGCGGGTATAATTCTAATGGCTCCTACTGTATCGTTTCTTAATTGTTCTTATACTGCCTGTCTCTGTTCTTTCTCTTCGAATAAATAAATAAATTTAAGTATGCCCTAAATACAGAATATATATGTGTATGGTAGCCACTAAAAAGTGGTGTATTACTGGCCCAAAGATTAAAAGTACGTATATCGTGGCCACTTAAAGAAATCGAAGCCACTAAAAAGTGGTAAATTACCAGCTCAGGAAAAATATATTTGAAAATAAACTGTAAGAAAATTAAATACCTAACGGACAAGAAATATTTTATTAATTTTGTAGCCCGTTCCTGCCCGAGTCTCGGAATTATGTGATTAAAAGTTGGTGTAGCTGCTCGATCGATGGTGATGAGCGACAGGAATGTCAACGAATCTTTAAATTAATTGAATTTCTTCGGTCCCTTTTCCTTAAAATTCTTGGCGTTTATTTTTCTTATAATTAAAAAAATATTTTATTTTCTTCTACTCAATATGGCCTAGTAGTAAGTAAAGTGTCAAAGAGCATGTTGTTAAGCCGGCATAAAGGAAAATAATTAAATTTATAGTTTATGATTCGCGTTCCGTTTACAGCATTACCAGCGGCGCTAGCAAAAATATTTTAACATGATTAGTTCCATTAAAAAAAACTGACACTTGACAATTGTTAAAATTAAAAATTAATATTTTACCAATGTCAGATTAGATTAGGCCACATATTCTGATGAGCTGTTATTTATGTTAATAATATTATAATAATATCATATTATATCTATAATATTATCTTCTACATCCACCTTGGGTCCTAAAAGTTACACGGTTATAGAGATATATTATATATTTTTTCTTATTTATTTATAAATTACTTTTATTTCATAATATTTTTATCGTAATCTGTAACTTATCCAGGATTCAATTTCATAGTGTAAAGAACACAAATGACACTACCAGTCCATTGGCCGAAGATTCTGTATTATACTGGTAAGTTATTATAAAGTTCATTTGTCCACCGTTGCTGTCACCGGAACGTGACAAAGTGATCAAGTACGTTCGTTCATATTTAAAATTTAGTAGTTAATAATGTGTTGCAGAAAACAGACCGCAACATTGTTGGTTTCATAGTTTACGTGCTGATATATTTTGTAAACTATCCAACTATGATATACAAAGTTCATGAAAGCTTCTATCAAAATTGAATAATAAAATCTCTCGTATGAAGCCGGCGGTATCTCAGAGGCCCCATCTATTAGGTGTGGCTTCTCCCTTACATTGCGGGGTATGTTCCCCCTTCCTTCCACCCGGAGTGCAGCTTGCAAGTGATGGATGCGGTTGCCCCCTAGCCTATTTATCACTCTAAGTAACTCGTTCTTTTTCAATTGCATTTCGCACCGTCCGCCGCTTGTCCAGAAAATTGATAGTGGGAACCGAGTAGCCGATTCCCTGTACGAATCATTCCAAGGCGATGTTTTATTCTAACATTTATCTTAGATAAAACCATCGACAGATAATCCTATTCAATAAAAAATGCAAGCTAAAAACATGCTGCCTGCCACGTATTAACATTGGAGGTGCGGTACGAATCCACTAACCAGATACAGGCGTGTTACGAATCAACCAATCAGGTGCGACTAATAGACTTTTCCGAATTAGATTAGTTAGGACCATATTTATATTGATAGGAAAAATAAATAACGATGATTTTTTCTACGTATAGATGTAAACATGTCATATTTAAGTGTGTACTTTCATTATAATTAAATTATTAACAATTAATGGATTTTTCAGATTTAAAAAATATTTTATTACCTCATAAATTAGCTCTATATAAATATAATTAATATCGTAACTAAGGGCCGGTAACTGAATTCTTCCTTAGAGGCATTTGATCACTTAAATGTCCGCGTTCCTGTATAATTTGTACCTCTATTTAAACGAACAAATACCACTAAGGAAGCATACATTTACCGGCCGAAAACCATGTGTTTTCTGTATTTTTATTTCTTGTGACGTGTGAATCAATCAAAAACTATTTTGGCAAAAAACAACACGATCAACTGTGCTATTTCCATTGGTTTATTTAACATTTAAATATCCTTAGAACGTAACCTATATGAAACCAAAGACTGCAACAACATTTTTTTTTAATTAATAGGATTTCACTCATTTTGTACTTATATTTAATAATTATAAGAAAATTTTAAAGTTATTCTCAATAATTAAATAATTATTGAATCCAATGACGTTATAAAAAGGCAAATCAGTAAACGCTACACCTATCATGTTACGCGAGAACCTATCACAGACTATGAAGAGTACAAGTGAACCTATTAATATGACAAAACAAGTGATAATGAAACATTTAAAAATAATTCGTAATTTTACAAGGAACATACTTGTACAAATAAATGCTAACAATTTCAAATGACTTAGCCCATTTGTGTAGTGAATTTCCAACCCACATGAGGTGTGTGACATTTGAAGTGTTTTCGCAGAATTTTCGGCAACGCGGGGGCGGCGATAACGTGCATTGCTATTTGCCGCCCGCCCACGCCACAACTCGACAAATCCTGTAAAATGACATATTACTACAATAATAAAAATGTGTTCGATAAAAAGAATACGCCAACAATAAACTTGGACATTCAGCCGCATAATATTTCGATTTCTGTTTGAGTTAAGTTTTTAGTAAAACATACACTTTAATCTGATATTATTGTGAACCGATAGTTGAGAAGAAAAATAAAATAGAGTTTATCCAAAATGAGAATCGCTATATCAACACCGACTTAGCTTTTGGAACGCCATCGACATTTTTTTTCTTTTACATCAGGAAATCCCTACCGGATACAGCTAGTCTCCTTCATCGCCTTCAAGAGGCGCGCGGGAACAACAGCACGCGCAGTCACACGGGGCCCTATGCGAGTGATTTCACCCTCGTGACATCACCTCCTACGCTGCCTTCTTCTCTGGCGGAAGGGAGGGGCGCTAGGATCGTTCTCCGGCTCCCGTTCCGCTGCCTCCTTCTGGAGCATAGCACGCTCACAGAAGGAGGCCACAGATTGACAAGGACACTGCGCGGAGCAGTGCTCCAGGACGTGTTGCACAGTGTCTTCGAAGTTGTTACTATATTCTAGGCATGCGGCCGTAGGATCTCGTCCGATGCGGCACAGATATCTGCCGAAGCAACCATGCCCCGACAGTATCTGCGTCACCCGGTACGAGAGCGACCCGTGCTGCTTCTCCACCCGAACATCAACGACCCGTAACTATTCTTCGTGCTCTACTAACGTCATAACCTCATATGTCCACCTTTTTAAAACTTCTTATACATTTAATTTTTTTTGTAAATGGCATATACTTTCAGCGAAAACAACAAATATGTAGGTGGTAGGCGGACTGATGATGGTGGCCTACTATAATTTGCCCAGTTTGCCGGGGCGTTCGTGCCGATAAACCCAGTAAAGTGTATCCACACGTTTCGGAATTAAACTCGAGTTGCCGTCATGCCTATTCAAGCCAGCATAGTGTTAGGGACTGATGTCAGTCATGATTGTCTGATTCCAGTTGCTAACATTCATGAACCTTGCGTGCCACTTACCATCAGGGATATAGGCGCAAGGTGACATGTCGTGCGAAAATATATATTTTTTAAAAGCTATAAATATAATTGTCATCGTAGCGAAAACTAAAATAAATAATATATTAGTAAATTTATATTATAGTTCTTACAATTATAGTTTTCGATATAATAATGCTACACTAACGCGTCCAATTATTCTCATTTGCATTAGAAACAAGAAGGCTGATAGTGTAAATTAAATGGGCAGAACTCGCTGAAGTTAATTAGGTATTTGGGAAAAAAATGCGATTTAAACTGTGTTAGTTTGGTCAGTTGGCGACTCGCCCAGACACGTGCCTTGTTTCCTGCAAGAGTAAACACAAGAATATTCCCTTGTCACTATTATTTAAATAACATATTTTACAGCGACTAAATCATATAAACTTATTATTGTTATTCTTACATATATTTCTTGACGGTCTAGATCTCCACTATAGTTGATGTACCTTCCAGAATATATATCTGGCGTATTTGACTTACAGTCGCCACGCTGGCCAGATGGGTTATCGAGGTATAAATAGGTATTGTGGAACCGGGACCGACGGATTAACGTGCTCTCCGAGGCACGAGAATGGTGGTGTTGTTATTCCATATAGGTAATAAATTCTAATGCAAAACTGCTAATGATTTAACAGTCGGGACCCATTCAGTGCCAATAGGTCCCGACTATTAAAGGCTCTATATTCCGCATTAGAATTTATTATTTGTTTTATGTATGTATCAATTAAACAATTATTTCAATTCTGTAGTTCTGCGGTTCACAAACTTTTTGGAGACGAAACCATTTGGCATGTTTTTTTTTCTTTTTATTTTTAATTTGCTCAGTATGGTTTATTAAATTTAAATTTATTTATTTTTAGTTTTTATAAGTTATTTTATTACGAAGATTTTAAATTTTTGATTATTTTATTG
This sequence comes from Tinea semifulvella, assembly GCA_910589645.1. Taxonomy (NCBI): domain Eukaryota; kingdom Metazoa; phylum Arthropoda; class Insecta; order Lepidoptera; family Tineidae; genus Tinea; species Tinea semifulvella. The sequence goes on from OU342585.1 coordinate 13,894,754, forward strand.
CGCAACGATCCATCACCCATCCACCATTCTGCTCCTTTCACTACCCACCAAATACTGTATGATATCGTTAATACCGCATTGAAAGCTCGTTCTATAAATATATTGATATAAATAAGAAAGTAGATTGACTATATTGTTTAAAGTACACTCAGGTTTAAATGAATTAGTTGAAAATATTCGAGTGTGCGAGTGAGAGAGTTAGGGTTAGAGGATTATAGAGCTATAATACGTAACTTGACGTATAATCTACATTTCTATTGTGCTAATTATTCATAGTATTTTTTTATACAATGGTTAGCTAGGATAAAATGTCTAGCGGCATTTGTGAAATAAATAATAAATTGCTAATACGAAAAATAGGAACTAAATAGGAGGAGGACGTTGCAATAAGGTTTGCTCATAACTGACTCCGCTCTCGACTTTATGAGAATAGTATGGTCTAAGTTGTGAGAGCCGGGACGATAACAACTGGAACTTGTCGCTAACTGCTCTTCTTTCAAGTGGACGACTTCTGTCTGATGACCCTTCAGATGCACATCTTATAAAACAATGGACTTAATGTTTTCTCATATAATTATTATTAAGTAAAGTATAAGTAAAAAAATCTTTATTACACGATTATTATCTAAGATGAAATTAAGTACATAGGCGAGCTTAATACCTTAAAGGTATTCTCTAACAGCTAACCTTTGGGAGAATGACAAAAGAACTTGTGGGATGCAGAGTTAAAGTAAAAAAATAATTATAACTAATAGCAATAAATAACTATGTCCCTGGGTATTTTAAGTAAGTAATATTATGAAGTTCCTAATAAATATTCCACTTAAGTAAGCATGCATATAATTACATGTACATATATAGGTAAATAAATATTTTATTATTAAATATAATCAATGTCTAGTTAAGAAATTACATCTCATTCTGCTTTTTAAGAAAGTACGAAGATAGTACATGCCTAAATATGTTTAACGAAGATGCCAGTCTGATTGACAATGGCAGTTTGTTCCATTGGCGTGCTGCAGAAACTGTGAGAGAATGCGAATATCTGCTGGAAGAGTGAAGAGGAATTGCAAGTTGATTGTTGTGCAAAGAGCGGAGAGAATGGGCCTGGGAGTTACAGAAATTGGAAACGATCGCGCAAGTAAGGGGGTGTTTTCGGGTTGTTTAGAATACCATAAAGAATGGACAGGATATGTACAGTTCTACGAAAACGGATATTCAGCCATTCTGATTGAATACGAAATTGTGAGACGTGATCATACTTACGTAGACCAAATACATAGCGTTTGCATAAGTTGAGAAGACTATCAAATTTATTCAGTCTCATCAATTTACTCGGTGAGATCGGGATAGCTAGATATAGGGATAGATAGATAGATACATATATATTAACATAGTTATATTTAGGAAGATTGCAGCAGAATTTCGATATAGTAACCCGATTGAAGAGCTGTTACGTCGTTTTAAATTTAAACTTTCTAAAACCGGCATAGTGTTGAGGACTGATGTTAGTTTAGTTTAGTTAGTTAGTTGTGTATGTTTTCAATTGTTAACACGCGTTAAGTTAGGCGCGAAGTCGCATGCAATATAGTAACAGCATAGTGTTGGACTGATGTTAGTTTTCAGTGTCTGTTTTCAATTGTTAACATTTCTGGAGATCGCGTGATGCTTACAATCAAGTACATTGTCATCGTACTCCCATAAGATTGGACTCTTCTACAAAGAGGCTCGCGAAGCGTGTCCCTGCAATGGACAATATTTGTGTTAGAACTGCATTTGCTGGCCGTTTCTTCCTTAACTCGTTTTTATATAACAGAACATTAAAGAAATGTGATATTCTGCACTCAACACTTAAAGAGGCACGGATTAGAGTTGCAAAGCTCCTACTAGACAGGAACTACTATGAAACTGAACAATTTATGAGACCTATCGCTTAGTATGCTCACTCAACACATCACAGAATTAATTTCTTTATCCACAACCCGTTGTTTATTTTTTTTATATATGTATGTATTTATTTATTTCCTTTGATTTTTGCTACATTTTTATCTCTAAGTTGGTAACCTTAGATTGGGACCTACATGTCAGGCTTAACTGCCTTGTGTGGGACCATTACCAAAATATTTTTGCAAATCCTGTAATAATGTTTCACGATTGTTTGTTAACATATATTGTAAAACCTTAGATTGCTAATAAATCATTTGAATTTGAATTTGAAGTGGGCCGTATGTCGTATTTTTAGTTAGTAGTATTTGAAAATCACTATGTGTATTGGAATGCATAAATGAATATAATATTGAGTAGATTTAATGGAAAAAAGTATTGGGACATTAATAAGGAAAGGCAGGCTTAGATAGTTCCGGCATTTTGTACGAATGAATGAAGAAAGATTAACAACTAACCAGGTTTATATAATGTCAAAGTTGTGGGTAAAAGAGGCCCTAGCAGTCCAATAGTTGACTATCAACATTTTCGTTATTACATCCTCTATGTCTCGAGTTCTAGAACACAGCATCCTAGAACTCGAGCCACCAAATAAATAAATAAAACACTAGCTGAAGGTGCTGAAATAGTCTACGAAATAAAAGGTCATACATGAAAGGTTGATGTATGTCGAAAAATATAAAGAGGTACTCGTATGCCGAGATCGTGACAAATGGCGCTCAATCGTCTCTGCCTACCCCTATGTTTGACTTGAAAGCATATAAAGGAAAGCTTGCTTATTTTACCGAAATTTGTACAAACGCCAAGTCGAACGATTTTCAAGGCGAAATAAAGTGAAAAAAAGCGCCTAAAAATGTCGCACATAGGGTAGGTATACAATACAAAGTACCTACAAATGAACATATTTCGCTACAAATATACATGACAATTTAATTTTATATTGACTGTGCGGAAACTGCAAATGAATGTCGGAAATTTCGCTAATTAACATTTAATTACAATTTATTTCCAGAAACAAATATGCTTTTCATAAATTTATAATTGCCGTTGAGTTGTTTGTATCTCTTTGTTTCGTAAATATGTGGAAATATCGGTGTGAAGTTGACGTCTGAGATAACATTAAATAAATTGTTGAACACTGATAGTTTTTTTTTTTAAACTGAACAAAACCTAAATTTAAAATTATCAATGTAAAAGTATATGGGCTTAAATTTGTATAGTAATGTATTTTTTATATTATTTCTGACATCATTCGCATCAATGAAAACGTTATTGTATAATATAGAGATGTTACAACCATCCTGAGAAAGAGAGAGCACGATAAATACATTTTTTTCCGATAAAATACGATGCAAAACCATTATGCACTACATCTGTAACAATTTGATTTAACCTGTTATAAAATAAATATCCAGAGGTGGTCTGACCAAATCTCACAAGTAGTCGTAGTGTTTCCTGACCTAGATGCGAAACTAAGTATTATTTAAATGTACCTATGTCTGTCTGTGAATAATATGAAAGAAAACTTTTTCCTATATTATAATTAATTGCATTACTTTTGTCTTCAAATAAGATTATCCCTGGTTTTCTGGCCAACAAGACCGCAGAACGTGCAATTGTTTCATTGTCTCTTCGCAAAGATATTAAAAAGAAAGTACATGCTGCTTTAGCGACCAAAAACGGTCCGGCAATAAGAATTATTAACCTGTGAAACCACAAGTGCCAAAGTAAGGTATACTCGTTAATTTTTTTTAATAGACGTTATCGAAAAAAAATATCATGATACTGTTCCCAGACCGCAGCCCGCCTCATTATGGAGCCTCCTAAGGAGACTCCATAGCGCCTACAGATTAAAACTAACAGCAATTATACCCACAAAAAAACTTATACGTGCATATACATATCTCTAAATGCATTCATAAGTAGGTATAAGAGTTTTAGAACGCGATTTAAAGTTAAAAAAAATTCTCGTAGATGAAAATTTACCCTAAGAAAGAGACATACTTTTTAAAATCGCTACAGCGAGTATTCTGTCAACATTAATATACAAGTCTATTGGTGATGACTACGTGTTTGTGCCATTTAATCTTAAGACAAGTATTCTCGACACACCGCCACATGATCAAGTCATGGGTAAATTTTTATCTTCAATCTTTTATATATAGTTTGATTTGAGTTTTATTTTTATTTATTATATAATTATTTTTAATTAATTGTAACTTTCTTCGGATACATAAATTATTTTTACCTAGCAAAAAAATACATATTCTTTATTTTGTATTTGATGCGGTATCCGTGCTTAGGAGATCTTTGTCTTTTGGTAATTAGACTAATGAATTAAGAATTATTGTAATAATGGGTGTTAGGATAAGAACAAGGTGTTAAGTGGCGAGCGGTTGATGCTTTCAGAAATTATCTCTTGCGGGAGTTACAAGTAAAATAATTAGTCAGTCGTTTGCCTGTGCTCGTGAAACAATTACAAAACATAGTGACACCATATTTTGAAAAAAAAAAAACTTTATATAATTGTATGCAAGTTATTATTTTTATGTCAGTTGTGTCAGTTGTCCTGATGGATGATGTTCGAGGTTATAGGAAAGGCAAAGGGTCTAGCCCAAACAGCCAAGTCTGACGTAATATATCTTTCTTTTTTATGAGTTAATGAGGTTGTTATCAAATTCCAGATTAAAGGTTTTTTTTCCGCTGACCATTATATTACACGGGCTTTGCCTACTTTATATTGTTAATAATAAATAGTATAATAATAATAAATTCACTATTAAAACTGTAAGGCTAAGTTGCACTATAATGCACAAAAAACCAACTTTAAAACTAGACCTATATGTACAAACTTCAACTAAAAAGAAAAAAAAAATACTGCAATCAATTTAAAGGTCAATCAACTAAATTATTGATACTTATGTATCTATTTGACCGCCTCCGTGGTCTAGTGGTAACAAACGTTGCCGTGAACTCGGGAGGTCGTGGGTTTGATTCCCACCGGGAGCAAGTTGTACATTGTATAATTTGTCTCGGTCTGGGTGTTTATATGTATATATTTACAAAAAAAAAAGTATAATATGTAGTTTATCAACCATCTAGTTTCCGTAACACAAGCCTCGTAGCTTACCATGGAAATTAGATGGCGCTGTGCGACCTGCCTGAAAAAAAAAATTTATTTATTTAATTTATTATTTAAGTTATTTTTGGACGGCGACAGCTTGGCGGTGTGCTTGAGTGAACTACCCGGACGCGGGCAGACGCATGACGGTAGACAAACGTTGAAACGGATGGTAGTGCCTGCATAAAAAATCTTTAGTTCGATTTCGCATTCGTATATTTATTGAGTAGATATCTATCACCCGGCACCGACTAGCAAAAATAACAGTTTACATATTAAATTGATTTATAGGTTTTTTTTTTTAATCATCACGACCGTTTCCCTTTCGGGGTGGTCAGAAACCACGCTTATAAATAAGCGGATTCACATTTGGCCAACTTTACTATAGGCCAATCATGACAAGTGGCAATCTCGTCGATGTCTCCAGCGTACCAAACTCGAGAAATATCACAAATAAATTAAATAATAATTAAATGTATTTATTTACATTAATAAATATTTTTGTGTCCCGACCAGGAATCGAATCCGGTACCTCCGGGTCTAAATCCACGGACTTAAGCGCTAGACCACGGAGGCAGTGTACTTGTGGAATCGTTAATAAATTGACATCATATCCTCGCCAAGCCGTCTGGCCCTCGTGGCGAGTGTAGGCCAAATTCTCCAGATATATGTTCTGGAAGGCCCATCTCCAGGAGTGGATGTCTAGGACGCTGTGTTCTAGTGGCTGTAATGATGACGAGTATTATTTAATCAGAGATAAAAATCCAAGTTTTAGTAAAAATGATGGAAACCCTTAGGATAATGGAAGCTTGTTCGTTAGAGCAGTTACTTAAATAAAACAGATGCTGATGACGTTCCGTGCTTGCTGTTCATTGGCTTCAGTTAATTTATGTTCAGCATTAATTAATTTAAAACATTGTCTGGATATTGCACTTAATTTTCTAAATTACAATGCAATTATCATTAGTAGATAAGTGTCTTATCATCATCATACAGCCCCTCGAACACAGGATCCGAGATGTGACCTTGCGCCAGCTTCTCATGACTAACATCAGTCCCTAACACTATGACGGCAATTTGAGCCTGATCCCGAAACGTGTTGAGACGTCGATAGCGTGTATGGGGGGACGTTCCGGTGTACCGGAGCGGTCTTCAGTTTATTTTTGCGCGCTGGCATTGCTAGGCCTTCCTTCAGTTTTGAAGAAAAAAATATAAAAAATAAAAACGAAAAAAGTGGTACAAGTAATGTTTATTGAAAATAAAATAAAATAGACATGTTAACTTATTGAATCAATTAAAATTCGAACCTGATAATTTTAAATAACTATCTTAGAATGGATAGACAATAGAAAAAAACTGACGCGACCTGCATAGGTGACCGGAATACTTGCACACACTCACAGGCACACCGTATGGTATCACTCAAAATAATTGATTTTTGATTTGGCGCCGCGCCGGTTGCCTGCACAGGTTAAAAAAAACTGCACAAGTCTATTCCCACACACGCTCCGGACTACCTGCACAGGCAAAACTCTCCGGTGGACTGTAGTGTGTATGGCAGCCATAAGTCTAAGTATTATTTAAAGTGAGTCATATAATGTATTTAGCGTAAATCAGAGACTCAAGCTGGGGTTGTATAGAGTCTGTAGCGTATTATAGAAATGGCAAGACGAGGTGTGGTGTCCAGTGTTCCGGAATGCTAACGACATCGCTTCAGCAGCCGGTCTCAATACGAAAAGCGATCCTCTTACTGCAAAACGTAGGGTCAGCAAAACAACGCTAATTCTATTGTTTATTATTAAATGCATATCAAAGGTAGGCTGCAATACATGTTTTTTCGAACTATCAATAGCAAAAGTAAGGTCGACAAAATAACGCGCATTTATTTCTCTATATTTCATTTTAGGTTGTGGGTCTCAAGTGTTCAATATTAACGACATCGCTTCAGCCCTCAATAAAAGAGAAATAAAAAAATAGTTTTTGAGTAGTAGTTTTAATCAATTAATAATATTTTGTTTTTCAGAATTAGATTTTTACTTATATAAAAATATTTTTTTTATTTCATAAAGGGACCAATGACACCTGAAGCCTAAAAAAAATATTTGCTCTTTGACAATTACACGCAGTTACGTAGTATAATTTTAATTGTATTACATATATTATAGACCTTTTCTGACCACCCCGAAAGGGAAACGGTCGTGATGATACTTTACTTTTATATATTATAGAAAAAAAAAAATAACAACATATGATGAAGATTATTCAGCTTTGGATGTATCTTATTATTTAATATTTATTTATTTTTGCAATATTTATTGTTGAAGTGCTTGTACTATATTTCCAAAATGAAGGAATTTAATTTGGGTGGTAGGATATACTCGTAGGTAATAGCTTTGCTAAGTAGAGGAAGTTTCAGAACAAAATAATAGGTAATTGGATGTCTGTATGTTTGTTCCTCTTCTATATAAAAACTAATAAACGGATTTTATTGAAACTTTAAAGTAATACGAGTATAGCCAATACATCATAATAACATATAGTCCATATAACGGTATCAACTAACTACTACATTTGACCGCATTGCCATTAATTTGTATTAAAAAAAAACACAAATAAGCTTTTTTCATTCATTCATTACAGCCCCTAGAACACAGCGTCCTAGACCTCCACTGCTGGAGATGCGCCTTCCAGAACATATATCTCTAGAATTTGGCCTATACTCGCCACGCTCGCGCTGGCCAGACGGCTTGGCGAGGATATGATGTCAATTTATTATGACAATTTATTAACGATTCCACAAGTTGGTATTAGTGGAACCGGGACCAACGGCTTAACGTGCTCTCCGAGGCACGGGAACGGTGGTGTTGTAAATCTATGACAAATGTACGTAAGAAAAGTGTATTTCTCATTGGTACATTCCGGATGGGTTTAAACCGACCTTTGTAGGATTTAAGGAACGCGTTCTTACAACCGAGCCACCACCGCGCCATATGCATTAGTTGCTCGTATTTAAATCAAAGACATCTGTTATAGAAAACGATAAATTGGACTTTGAATATGGGGTACAAGATGCAGTTTATTTTTTGCGGTTTTCCCGCGCTGTGGACTCCCATATTTTACCCGACATGTTTGCTCTATAGCTCTATAATGCCGCGAGTCATCCAAGAAAAGCATCAAATTCTGCAGCATCTGGAATTTGATAATGACCTCATTAACTCATAAAAAAGATATATTACATCAGACTTGGCTGTATGGGCTAGACCCTTTGCATTCCCTATCACCTCATTCATCATCCATCGGGAGAAGAGAACAAAAAAAAATCAAACACATCTGACAGCTCTAAGCTATTATTATTGCCCTTTGGTTGTGTTATAAATAAATCAGAGTGATTCAATATAAAAAGTAACTAAATAATTATATTGCTTTCTTTCTGAAGACCCTTCACCTACAGGTAGCTTTACGTAAGTATAGGAGAGGTTGACAGCTGAATTTCAATCAGCCGGGGTGGTCGCCCTACCCAGTAACTATTTACTTAGTGAGAATTTGCCAAGGTGCTTCTCGGGTATTTCCACATAATACCAGGGATATTTACGATCATGTTCGAGCATTATACGCTAGCACTTGCGTGTAAAGACCAGGAATTATAAATAACTTTTTGGTGGGCTCTAAAGTGCAGTAGTAGATATTTGATCATTATTCATTACAGCCCCTAGAACACAGCGTACTAGACCTCCACTGTTGGAGATGGGCCTTCCAGAACATATATCTGGAGAATTTGGCCTACACTCGCCACGCTGGCCAGACGGCTTGGCGAGGATATGTATCAATTTTGAATGACAATTTATTACCGATTCCACAACTTGGCATTAGTGGAACGTGGACCGACGGCTTAACGTGCTCTGCGAGGCACGGGAACGGTGGTGTTGTAAATCTTTGACAAATGTGCGTAAGAAAAGTGTATTTCTCATTGGTACATGCCGGGTGGGTTTGGACCGACCTTTGTAAGATTTAAGGAACGCGTTCTTTCGACCAAGCCACCACCGCAGTCAATTCAATATTGTTTAAATCACAAACACAGTAAGACCTTTTGGAACATGCGACCTTGGATCGATTGACAGTCCCTCCGATTATTTATATGATCATTACACGTTGCATCGTGTCCACCTAATAATAAGCATGGCACAAATAAAATTAGCTCCTTTAAGAGCAGATGAGGCTCGGTTGTAACAACGCTTTCCAAAACAAAAATAATAAGCACGGAGAGCACTTTAAGCTGTCGGTCCCGGTTCAATTAATACCAACTTGAGGAGTCTTTAATAAATTGTCATTAAAAGTGACATTAGATCCTCGCCAACCCACCTGGACAGCGTGGCAAATGTAGGCCAAATTCTCCAGATTTACGAGTATGTTCTGGAAGGCCCATCTCCAACAGTGGAGATCTAGGTGTTGTCTAGGGGCTGTAATGAAAATATAAATGAATTGACCGGTTCCTAACATGTTAATCAACCATTCGCCAGCTGTAAAAGTTTGGACAGATTCCAGTGTTTGCTATAAAGGGTGTTTAAATATGCTTAAAGCTTTCAAACACTTTAGTTTGTACCTCGAAAACATTAGTGCTTTAGCTAAGATATAAGGGATTTTCTAAAAGCGGACATAGCGCTTTGGGGTCAAACATCTGGAAAGCCTAAAATGACGTAACACAGTTAGGTTAATACTCATTCTAGAACATACGAGTACGTGTAGAATTTTCTTAGCGTGTTATTGAGTTCATATATAATATTTGCTAGAGTTTTGTTTCATTTTATTTATTTCAATTGTTTTTAAAAAATGGTATTATGCTCCATTCTGCATTTAAGAAGGCTTAACCCGTTTGCCTCCTTCTTGATCGCACAATTCAATAATTTAAAGGTTTTCCAAGTTTTGAGGAATGTGGTCCATCAATTTTTGTAGGAAATAAATTTATGAACATTTTAGACATGCATATATTAACTATAGATTGGTTTTAATAAAATAGAGGATATTTGTTATAAAATGCTTTTGCTATTTGTCTCTGTCTAAAATTAGGGTTAAAATGGAGAAGAGAGAAGACAAATTTCTAAGCATACCATGGATTCACCGTACGGATGCCGGGCCGATTGTCTGTGGGAAACAGAGATGAGAAGAATGGTGTCTCGGGATTGCGACCGGCCATAGACTGGTTTACATAGAAGGCATACTTTTTTACTTTATTGCACAACAAGACAATATGTCTAGAATGTCCGTAATTTTATTTCCTAGTAAGTTAATAGACTACATTTCTCGAAAGTACGCTCATTACAAGAGGAATGCAAAAACTTTAAGCCCTATTAATCCAAATTCCACACACAAAGGGAGCGAGTCGCTAAGAGGAACAAACTATAGGTAACAACGTTTAAGGATGCGAATTGGTTTAGGTAATTTTAATTGGTCGTCCATAAATTGGTCAAATTGAGTAAAACATACAGAATTCTTAGCTGTTGTTTCAAACACAGGCCAAATGAGTCATTGAATATTATTTGATATGCAAAGTCGGTCCCTATAATATAGTTAATAACTGAAACGGCCGAAAAATAAGCCGGCATAATGGTCGACTGGTGTCGGTCGTCAGTGGCTGGCGTCAGTTGCTTCCATTCTGAGACCTCGCTTACCGCTTACCATGATGTGGACACGATATCACATGTCCTGCTCAGTATAGAAAAAAGTAAAAACGTTTATACTCCAATCAAAATAATAATATTAATTCACATAGAATGTATCTCGTCTATTTTTATATATTCTTTTATTATTCTAAAACTTAACGTTAACTAGGAAAATAGGAAATTTTTTTTTTTACCTTTGTAATGTGGGATCGGTGGGGACTATTAGTATTTTATTTGTAATAATGTCCCCAAGGTCTCAACTTTTAGCTATATGCGAATTATTATAAACCTATCACCATATTAACGTCTCATCATCATCAGCTTGTAATTCTCCACTGCTGAATGTAGGTCTTCTCGATATTATTCAGGTCATATGTGCTTCTGACGTCCTTCATCCTACTCTGCGTCTTCCGGTACTTCTCCACTTTGGAACCCGTTTGCTCCATCTTTTGTCGGTTCTACGGCAAAAGTGTCCAGAACCACTTCCGCTGAACGAATATCAACGTTTCGAAATCTATTCATCAAATAAATACCAATAATACCTCTCTCCATTAACTTATGGACCAGACCTACTGTAAGTCTGTCTTTTTTGTCTATTTTGGATTGCTTTCAAACGTTATTGCTTTATGAACATACTCATATGGGTAAGAAAAGGATGTGCATAGCGGTGAACAATCTTTTGTGTTTTTAAAAAGCAGTTATCGCTTTGTTTTACGGGACTTACCGCCTTTGTGGCTTTGCGATGTTTTAATTGGAAACCCTGGCCGGCAGTTAAACCTTAATGTCGGATATAAAGTCCTCGCATGTTTAAAACTACCTCCATTGTCTAGCGGTTAAGAACTTTGGATTTGGACGCGGTGGTGTCGGGTTGGATTCCTAGTAGAAAACACAAAAAAATAGTGATGTTTCTCGACTGTGGTACTGAAGACATCGGCTAGCTTGCCACTTGTCATTATGAGCCTATATTAAAGATCGCTAAATGTGAAATTCATACTTTGAAATTTTGAGCTCTTTCTCCTTAGCAGTACCCCACTGTTGGGGATCATGACTACGTCGGAGTCCATCCAGCCGTTTCCAGTGGTTGCGGTCCTCGGCGTAGTGGCTTGGTGTACTGGGATCTTTAGGTGGTCACCTGAATGGACCATCTTTTGGGGCTTCTTCCGCTAGTTCTTTTACCGTCTACTATTCCCGTTACTAAGAGTTTTTCCAGATTGTCGGTAACTGTTCTTGCAATCTGCCCAAAATAATGCAAAATAGTTCGGTTAAAGTAGACTGCAAAAAGTCACTGTCCCTTGGCAAAACGTCATGCGGTCCAATGGATTCTAAAAAAACGTGGTGTTGGCGTAGCACCACAACTCAAATGCATCAAATTTTGACCACTCGCAAGGAATTACGGCCGTAATGATACTTTTCTTTACTTTAACGTTGGAAAGGCTTTTAAAGAAATTGTATGAACAAAAAGTCAAATGCACACCATTTCTGTGCACCGCGTTAGTCTCGCGTCACTTTATCTATTTTTTAATGGGATTTCTTATTAGAGTTCATTTTTATTCGGCTAATTGGGCTATATTCGAATAAACTGTATATAGTTAATAACTGAAACGGCCGAAAAATAAGCCGGCATAATGGTCGACTGGTGTCGGTCGTCAGTGGCTGGCGTCAGTTGCTTCCATTCTGAGACCTCGCTTACCGCTTACCATGATGTGGACACGATATCACATGTCCTGCTCAGTATAGAAAAAAGTAAAAACGTTTATACTCCAATCAAAATAATAATATTAATTCACATAGAATGTATCTCGTCTATTTTTATATATTCTTTTATTATTCTAAAACTTAACGTTAACTAGGAAAATAGGAAATTTTTTTTTTTACCTTTGTAATGTGGGATCGGTGGGGACTATTAGTATTTTATTTGTAATAATGTCCCCAAGGTCTCAACTTTTAGCTCTATGCGAATTATTATAAACCTATCACCATATTAACGTCTCATCATCATCAGCTTGTAATTCTCCACTGCTGAATGTAGGTCTTCTCGATATTATTCAGGTCATATGTGCTTCTGACGTCCTTCATCCTACTCTGCGTCTTCCGGTACTTCTCCACTTTGGAACCCGTTTGCTCCATCTTTTGTCGGTTCTACGGCAAAAGTGTCCAGAACCACTTCCGCTGAACGAATATCAACGTTTCGAAATCTATTCATCAAATAAATACCAATAATACCTCTCTCCATTAACTTATGGACCAGACCTACTGTAAGTCTGTCTTTTTTGTCTATTTTGGATTGCTTTCAAACGTTATTGCTTTATGAACATACTCATATGGGTAAGAAAAGGATGTGCATAGCGGTGAACAATCTTTTGTGTTTTTAAAAAGCAGTTATCGCTTTGTTTTACGGGACTTACCGCCTTTGTGGCTTTGCGATGTTTTAATTGGAAACCCTGGCCGGCAGTTAAACCTTAATGTCGGATATAAAGTCCTCGCATGTTTAAAACTACCTCCATTGTCTAGCGGTTAAGAACTTTGGATTTGGACGCGGTGGTGTCGGGTTGGATTCCTAGTAGAAAACACAAAAAAATAGTGATGTTTCTCGACTGTGGTACTGAAGACATCGGCTAGCTTGCCACTTGTCATTATGAGCCTATATTAAAGATCGCTAAATGTGAAATTCATACTTTGAAATTTTGAGCTCTTTCTCCTTAGCAGTACCCCACTGTTGGGGATCATGACTACGTCGGAGTCCATCCAGCCGTTTCCAGTGGTTGCGGTCCTCGGCGTAGTGGCTTGGTGTACTGGGATCTTTAGGTGGTCACCTGAATGGACCATCTTTTGGGGCTTCTTCCGCTAGTTCTTTTACCGTCTACTATTCCCGTTACTAAGAGTTTTTCCAGATTGTCGGTAACTGTTCTTGCAATCTGCCCAAAATAATGCAAAATAGTTCGGTTAAAGTAGACTGCAAAAAGTCACTGTCCCTTGGCAAAACGTCATGCGGTCCAATGGATTCTAAAAAAACGTGGTGTTGGCGTAGCACCACAACTCAAATGCATCAAATTTTGACCACTCGCAAGGAATTACGGCCGTAATGATACTTTTCTTTACTTTAACGTTGGAAAGGCTTTTAAAGAAATTGTATGAACAAAAAGTCAAATGCACACCATTTCTGTGCACCGCGTTAGTCTCGCGTCACTTTATCTATTTTTTAATGGGATTTCTTATTAGAGTTCATTTTTATTCGGCTAATTGGGCTATATTCGAATAAACTGTATATATTCGAATTAACTGCCTCCGTGTTTTAGCGGGTAAGTCCGTGGATTTAGACTCGGAGGTAACGGGTTCGATTCCTGGTCGGGACAAAAAAATATTTAATAATATAAATAAGTACATTTAATTATTATTTAATTTATTTGTGATATTTCTCGAGTTTGGTACGCTGGAGACATCGACGAACTTGCCACTTGTCATGATGGGCTTATAGTAAAGTTGGCTGAATGTGAATCAGTGTACAATCACATATACTTAGAAATAAAGATTATCGGAATTCCAGTGGTTCACACAATTGATACTAGATGGCGTTAGGATAGTTTAAGAACGTACACTGGTTCGGCGTGAACGTCAATAGACTACTGTGAATATTTATCCTCATGTTGTTGTTAAGTTGTTAAGTTGTATACTTGTGTAGTTTAATTATTTATGTGTGTGTGCTAAATAAAGTGTGCGTTAAGAAAATCAGTAATTTAATTTCGCGAGTTTAGTGCGTAACCAAACATTTGGTCATCTTCGAAGCCAGATTAAAAAAACAGTGAGTAAAAAACATTAGTAAGTGATTAAAATTTAAAGACTTGAATAATTGAACAATAAAAAGTATTTATCAAAGTACCCTCAAAAATTTGCAAAAAATAAAAATGAAAATTCTTGAACTATATTAAATTTGTGGTTAAATGGGGACATTTACGAGTGTTAAAGTTACTTGTGGACTATGTTAGTTGTTGCTAAGTGGTTTAATTTCTAAACTACGATGGCGGGACTATTAATTGATGGACAGATTTCTATTTACAATCAAATCGTGCGTTTAGAATCTAACTACAAGAAAACAAGTAAATCTAGATACACATTACCTTATTTGGAGACTAGACTTGAATTATTAGAAGGTTATTGGAATAATTATATAAATAAACACGAAGAAATACGAAAATTAGTATCGATTTCAGAACAAAAGACTAATAAATATTATACAGAAAATCATTATGATCAAACAGAAGATTTATACTTAGAATTTAAAACTACAATAAAAGAAAGTCTTTTACTACATTCCGATAATAATACAAGCTCAAACATTACACAAATCACTCAAGATGGAACAAAAAGTTATACTAAATTACCCCCTATACAAATACCTAAGTTTACTGGAGAATATAAAGATTGGACAAGTTTTAAAGAATTATTTACATCAATTATACATAAAGATACACATCTCACGAATATAGAAAAGTTTCACTATTTAAAGACATCTTTGTCAGGAGAAGCCGAACAATTGATAAAGCACGTTACGCTCATAGGCACCAATTATGAGGTAGCATGGCAGACCCTAGACCAAAGATATAACAACCCAAGAATAATTATTGGAACAATACTAAGACGATTCCTTAACCAAAAAAGGATTGTTACAGATAACGCTAAATACTTAAAGGAACTTCTTGATCATACCAACGAATGCCTTAGTTCACTAAAATCACAGGATATTAATATTGATGGATGGGATCCTCTGGTGGTACACATTGTTGAGTCGAAACTCGATGCCGATTCACTAAAAGATTGGGAGCAATCACTCGGTTCAACTCACGAGCTACCCTCTTTTTCGCGACTTTCTAGTTTCATTGAAGTTCGGTTTAGAGCCCTAGAAATGGTTCAAAGCGCTACAATCGCTCAACCTAAATCACATTTGACTACATCAAAACAAGACCACAGAAATCAAACAAATATTAAATCGTTTGCCACAGAAATTAATACTTCATGTACTTATTGTACACAGCCACATTATTTGAGTCATTGCAAAAGTTTTGCCGAAATAAATATCAGTCAAAGAAGAGAATTTGTCACAAACAAGGGTATATGTTATAATTGTCTTACTAAAGGGCATACACGACAAAATTGTCGTCAGCGAACATCATGTCGCAAGTGCCACAAACGACATCATACATTATTGCACGAGGCAAGTATTATGCCATACAAACCCATTGTTTCTGGTGAAGAACAAGCTACGACGTCTACTGATGTTACAACTTTAGAAACTCTACCTATCACTACAATGAAGACTCAAATAAATAATCAGGTTATTCTTGCTACAGCAAAAATACAAGTACAAGCTGCTAATGGATCTATTTACATATTGAGAGCTCTTGTAGACCAAGGGTCTCAAGGATCATTTATTACGAAATCAGCTGCTCAATTACTAGGCCTGAAAAAAACAAAAGTACTAGGCAAAATCACTGGCATAGACAATGGTATAATTACTACAAAATCATTGGTTCAATTTCACATACAGTCCATAACACACAATGATAAATTACTGATTAACGCATATATATTGAAATCCCTCACGACTTTATTGCCTTCACATCGATTCGACATCACCGAATGGCCCACTCTAGAAACTCTGAATTTAGCAGATCCAGATTTACACAAGCCATCACAAATAAATCTATTACTAGGGGCAGAAGTACACGCACAGATTATATTAGAAGGATTACACAAACACAACCAATTGATTGCTCAGAATTCACGACTCGGTTGGCTAATCTCAGGACAAGCTGGCTGCGACACTAACGAGCAAAATACAAGAATCACGGTCTTGCACACCCAATTACTATCACAACAATTACAGCGTTTTTGGGAACTTGAAGAATTTACACATGACAAGATACCGATGACTGATTCAGAACGAGAATGCGAACACTATTTTGAACAGACGCATTATCGTAACCAAGATGGAAGATATGTTGTACGTCTACCATTTAAAGAAGATTTTGAAGAAAGGCTAGGAAATACACGATTGATTGCGATCAAACGCCTTACACAAATGGAAAGAAAATTTATACACAAACCTGAATTTAAAATACTATACACGAAATTCATGGAAGAGTATTTGTCGAAAGGACATATGGAAGAAATTCTACCTACTGAAGAGAATTCTAAACAAGTTTATTATCTACCTCATCATGCTATATTGAGAGAATCCAGTGTTACAACCAAGTTGAGAGTGGTTTTCGATGGCTCTGCCAAACCTACAACTGGTACTGCCCTTAACGAGGAACTTTTAATTGTACCTTCACTACAGCAAGACATTTGTGATTTGATTACTAGATGGAGACAACATAAGATATGCATGGTAGCAGATGTGAAACAAATGTATCGACAAATATTAGTTGCGCCAGAAGATACAAACTTTCAACGGATACTTTGGCGGACAAACCCGGAAGACACTATCAAGGAATATCGTTTGCGAACTGTCACTTACGGTACGTCTTGTGCCCCATATCTTGCGATTCGCACTATGAAGCAACTGGCAAATGACGAGAAAGCAAATTATCCAGAAGCATGTGCTGTATTACAAACAGACTTCTATATGGACGATCTTTTAAGCGGAACCACGACTGAGAGTGAAGCTATCGTACTCAAGAATCAACTCACTGACCTTTTGAACAAGGCAGGACTAGAGTTACACAAGTGGTCGTCTAACAGTCATGTTTTATTAGAAGAGATTCCTACCAATAATACTCTTATTGATCAGGCAGTCACTATTAGGATGGATTCTATAAAGGCGTTAGGAATACGCTGGAACCCAATTAAGGATGCTTTTGAGCTCAGGCTAGATGTTCAGCCTTCTAATGGAAATTACACTAAGACAACTGTGTTGTCAGATATCGCGAAGATTTTTGACCCTCTTGGATGGTTGGGACCGACAGTTATTATTGCTAAGATATTTCTACAGAAATTGTGGCTTCTAGGATTAGATTGGAAAGATGAGCTTCCAGAAGAATTACACCAAGAATGGTCGGATTATCGTTCACAACTTGAAGAAATGAAGACTATAGAATTACCACGATGGATAGGTTTATCCACACACAACGATATTAAGTTACATGGTTTTTGCGACGCATCGACTGTTGCGTACGCCGCTGTTGTTTATTTAAGACTTGTAGGCAATAGTGGGGACAGTAAAGCTTATATGCTTGTCGCTAAAACTAGTGTTGCACCAGTAAAACAAGTTTCGCTGCCACGACTTGAGCTCTGTGGAGCACTCTTATTGTCAAAACTAATTAAAAATGTAAAATTAAGTTTAAAGATTGACGATCGAAGCATTTATGCTTGGACTGATTCCACTATTGTGCTATGTTGGTTGCGTAAGCATCCAAATACTTGGAAAACATTTGTTGCTAACCGCACATCTAAAATTTTAAATGTTTTACAATGTGATCAGTTTCAACACATTAGATCTCATGATAATTCAGCGGACTGCGCTTCGCGTGGATTAAGCCCAGATGATTTGAGAAATCATGAATTGTGGTGGAACGGACCACTATTTTTACGACAGAACGGAAATATACCACGCGTCTCACACGATGTTGATTCTACGGAATTAGAGATGAAACTTAATGTTCACCTTGCTAAGGATAATGACGATTGGCATATTTCATTTCTGAATAAATATTCTAAACTTAGTAAGTTGGTTCGAATTGTAGCTTATTGTTACAGATTTACAAAATTATACAAAGAAACCTTACCGAAATATTTAACTTCCAACGAACTTACTAATGCTTTAACAGTTTGTATAAAAATGTCACAGATGATTTACTTCTCTGAAGAAATCACATGTTTAACTAAGGATCGCACTATCAGTAAATCAAGTAAATTATACACTTTGAATCCTTACCTCGATGATAAATTTGTATTACGTGTTGGAGGACGGCTTTGTAATGCTAATATTAATACCGAAAGTAAGAATCCCATAATATTAGCACACAAATGTCACTTGTCACAATTAATTATAGAAGATATACATACCATTGTAGCTTTACATGGTGGTCCTTAACTTACCTTGAATCTTGTGCGCCGTAAGTACTGGATTATCGGTGCTAAGAACCTAATTAAGAAAGTTATACGAGTACGTACCTGTTTAAGATGTTTTCGCCAAACAGCTGCACCTATCAATCAGAGAATGGGTAACTTACCTGTTAGTCATGTGACGCCCATTCGAGCCTTCAATCGGAGTGGTGTGGATTATGCAGGTCCTATAACATTGAAACTATATCCAGGTAGATGCCAAAGAACAAGTAAGGCTTACATTTGTTTATTTGTTTGCATGTCATCAAAGACCATTCACCTGGAGCTAGTTAGCGATCTGTCTGCACAAGCCTTTCTGGCTGCTTTTAGGAGATTCACCTCCAGACGTGGTCACTGCAGTGAACTTTGGAGTGACTGCGGCACAAACTTCGTTGGAGCTGCTAAAGAACTCGATTTTATGTTTAAAAACAGTAAATTTGAATTAGTTAACGAAATTTCTGAATTACTTGCCAATGATAAAACTTCTTGGCATTTTAGTCCTCCTGGCTCACCTAATTTCGGTGGTTTATGGGAAGCTGGCGTGAAGTCAGTTAAATCACACTTAAAAAGAGTTATTGGATCAACTTTACTTACCTTTGAAGAATACACTATTATGTCAAGTTGAAGCTTGTGTCAACTCTCGACCACTAACCCCCATTAGTACTTCACCATCGGACGACTTACCTTTAACTCCTGGACATTTCTTGATTGGAGAAATCCCCACTATTGTTGCAGAGGAGAACCTATCTGGATCATTTGACACGTTGGAAATTAATCCAACGTATGATACAAGATCTTTGGAAGCGTTGGAGCTTCGAATATCTTACTTGCTTGAACCAACGTTATCGTTGGCCTGCTAAAATGCCGGAACCTGACGTAGGTAGTGTTGTTTTAGTCGTCGATGAAAGATTACCTCCTGGTAAATGGCTTTTGGGACGTATTGTAACTAAACATCCAGGTAAAGATGGATTGACACGCGTTGTCACTTTGAAAATGAGAGACAGGCTTTTCAAAAGACCTGTTACTAAGATTTGTCCACTTCCTCAGGTTACATAATCCACGTTACTTGTTATTTTGATATTTTGTGTTAAATTTACTTTTGTTTAGTTTGAAGGACCATTCGTCCTTGGGCCGCGGCATGTACAATCACATATACTTAGAAATAAAGATTATCGGAATTCCAGTGGTTCACACAATTGATACTAGATGGCGTTAGGATAGTTTAAGAACGTACACTGGTTCGGCGTGAACGTCAATAGACTACTGTGAATATTTATCCTCATGTTGTTGTTAAGTTGTTAAGTTGTATACTTGTGTAGTTTAATTATTTATGTGTGTGTGCTAAATAAAGTGTGCGTTAAGAAAATCAGTAATTTAATTTCGCGAGTTTAGTGCGTAACCAAACAATCAGTTTCTTTAAAAAGCGTGGTTTTTGACCACCCCGCAAGGGATACGGTCGTGATGATATTTTCTTTTTTTTTACTAGACGCATATAATTGTGAATAGTAAAATTGTATTAATGAAACATTTTAAAGCTTTACATAAGAAAATAATTATGTTTTCATCTTTTAATCTTTTTTTATGTAGGTAGTACTTTTTATATTGTATTATTGAATTATTCAGTTAAATCAAAGGGACTTTAAATACGATTTATAGTACTCAGCTTTCAACAATTTCTAGGAAATTTGAAATAAAGAAAATTAGGAAAAGTATATGGCTGCCAAAAATGAATATTTCATCTCGCCATTACCTTTTATTACTCAGAAATAACACAAATTCGCAAAATTTTCAGATAATCGAACAAATTGTTTGTAAAGTAAAGCGATTTAGAGATTCCCTAGCCGATTGAAGTTTTTCGAGTTGGCAATCTCGGAGGGGTCGCTGTCACAAAACGATGGAGGCCTTCCATTCTCGTGGCCCTCGCCGACTTCTCATATATCATTACCATTTACATACAATGCTACATTTATATAAAGTATTTATTCGAAGTAGATACAAAAATATTAAAATAAAATAGATTAAAAGATAATTTTAACAGGTGGTCGGCGAACTGATAGTGGTAATGTGCCCAGTCTGCCGGGGCGGGGAAGTATCCACCGTTCGTACCGATAAACCCAGTAAAGTGTATCCACACGTTTCGGGATCAGGCTCGAATTGCCGTCATACCCAGTCAAGCCGGCGTAGTGTTAGGGACTGATATCAGTCATGAGTCTCTGATTCTAGTTGCTAACATTCATGGACCTCGCACGCCGATTACCATCAGGTGGGCGCAAGGTCACATGTCGTGCTAGTATAAACTAATTATAAATAAAACTAAACTAAAAATATCTATGAAATTAAAACTATTGAGCAAAATAAACTAAGGACTTACACCAGGATACCCCAAA
This sequence comes from Tinea semifulvella, assembly GCA_910589645.1. Lineage (NCBI taxonomy): Eukaryota > Metazoa > Arthropoda > Insecta > Lepidoptera > Tineidae > Tinea > Tinea semifulvella. The sequence goes on from OU342585.1 coordinate 13,915,963, forward strand.
AACTCTCGCCGCAATTTCCTCGTTAAATTTTAAAGAAAATATTCTGTTTTAGGTAGTTATGGCATACGGGGTCGCCACACTCTCGATAAATTCGTTTACCCAGCTCTTTTACGAATTTGTGGGTATTTGTAAATTGGATACATAACATAGTTATAAATTACATAAGTAATTATAAGTTTTGATGAAACTTAAGGGTAGAATAATTGTTTTATGGCTTAATTATTTTAATTTACAGAGCCCCACTTCAATTTACGACTGTGTTATAATTTGATATAAGTACCTACAATATTTAGTTATATAAAACTTAGCTTCTATTAAATTGATAAAAAAAAACAATGTATTTTTTGACAAAAATATGGTAAGTCAATTCTATGAGAAAATAGACATTGGTAAAAGTTTCCCGGTTCCACTAATACCAACTATGTAACCTAACCCATCAGGTTAACATCTTCCGGGCTGTGTAATATTCGGCTATTATAATTTAATCAAGTCCTAAAGGCTTGTTTTATTGAAACCGTTTTCTGTGGGGGTCTAGAACTGGTATTAGACACAGCCTTCTTCTAACCCGTATTCTAAGACGTACGGGTGCACTCAAGGGATCTTCGACCTTACGACTCTTACACCCTCCGCCCTCACTCCGGCTTTGCTTTATAAAGCGCAAATAAGGTCATGCGTGGAATACTGTTCTCATCTCTGGGATGGTTCCGCTTAGTACCTTACAGATGCTCTCAATGTCTTACAGATGCGGGCTATTCGAATAGTGGACGATACTACAGTGTCCAAAACTCTCGAATCGCTGCAGCTTCGCCGAGATGTGGCCTCCCTGAGCGTGTTCTACAAGCTATACTACGGTGAATGTTCTGAAGAGCTCCACAACCTTATCCCTTCTTCTCTATTCCGCAACCGAACCACTCGCACAGGCCAAAATATGCATCCACATACCGTAGCCACTATCCCTACGCGTACATACAAATTTGGAGACTCTTACATCTGTCGCAGGCTGAAGATGTGGAATGCTCTCCCAGCCAGTGTATTTCCCCACTCCTATAACCTGGAGTCCTTCAAACGAAGTGTGAAAAAGCATCTTTATAGGCCGGCATAGTGGTAGGGACTGATGTCGGTCGTCTGAGGCTGGCGTCAGTTGCTCCCATTCTTGGACCTCGCGTACCGCTTACCATCAGGTGGGCGCGGTGTCACATGTCGTGCTCCGTATAAAAAAAAAAAAAAAAAACACCAGTATTCATCATCAGCAACATTTCCTCAAACGAAAATTAAGTTTCTGTAATAGTTACGATTAAAGTAAAAAATAGAGCCGAGCCGACAGTTTTATTTTAAAGGTCAGCCGTACGCTGGTACATTAGTCGCCATTTTAGAGGTGTTAGTCGTAAACTGTCCAAACCTCGAAAGGCTTGAATGTTACCATTTTAAATATGTTCGGTTTTTTTTCTGGCAACATTGAAGATTTCGATCCCGTATTGTAAATGTTCATTTTGTCGAAAGTACTAACACGCTCTAGCACTTTTGACAACCATAGTCTATCTCTTTCATATTATGAATATTCATGTGTCACGAAAAATATTTTATGAGTGAAAATTTGTTTTGTTTAAAAATAAGTTTTTTTAAAATTAAAATAGGTGATTTAACCAATTATATTTAAAAAAAAACAGTTCTAATAATATTAATATTAGCCGAAAATAACATGACGCAAGGTAGTGTCAAGGTCGCGATATACCTTGAGTTTGATAGTTCATTTCCTCGAGCGTGATGACGTGTCGAGGCGTCTCTTCGTTTGACAGCTGGATGGTATAATTGTTGGACTAGCCATTAAGGAAATAATATAATATAGGTGTTAGTCTTTCCAGGTTTAGTGGGAAGTGGAATGAAGGTTATTTTAAGCCGCACTGCTTGACTTTCAGCGGATATGACATCGTAAACAAAATGGCATATAAAACTCTCATGGCATCTCACATGTTTATGGACTGCATCTCTCTTCATATTGACGGAGGTATCTCAGGATTTATTTTTCTTTTACTTAAGGTCGCATCACACCAAAAATACATGCCACAAAGGTGGCGCCATAAATAATGAACCAATCCTGTGGCGCGAAAGTCTTTCAGCCACATGTGTCAGCCATAATTTGAATAGAGCGGTAAATATGGCGCGACGTGAAGTATAGGTTAGTTAAATTAAAAACAAAAACTACGAGAACAATGATGCTCAAATCAGTTTTTGGTAAAAGTTTATGATCTTGCGCACAACTAGTTATTAGCGAGATGATCAAAGAATGGCAGCAACTGATATCAATCACAACTTTTGTAATAAAAGTGTTGAGTGGAAAAATGGTTGTGGGATCACATATCTGTAAAAATATATACCACAGCGTAATTGAATAAGTCTACGAATAACATTAGTCTGTTTTTTATTTTTATTTTACCATTGACGTCCGTTCACAATCACACGGGTGTCGAATGACAATGCGCAAAATGTAACAATTATTTTTTCCTTTGAAACTTTAGTCATATAATAAAACCGACATACGACTATATTTCCATATCGTATATGTACTATTTAAGTGTAAAAGACAAATTAGAGTTATATTTCTCAGCGAAATCTAAAAAAAAAGATGAAGAAAATTACAAAAAATCTTATTACAGGCTACACGAGTCACGAACAGGCTCGCGTGATATTAAATAACGCCTTCAACCTGAACTTTTTTATTTATGAGGTGTAAATTGTTAAAATACTAATAAATATTGAGTTATTACTTATTAGGTACCTACGAGTGAATTATGCAATTAGGCGTAAATGACTACTATCTATGTATACTACTGTTAAGCTGACCAAACATGCCTCGTGTTCTCGTTTCTGGGCCGCAGCCTTCACAATTTTTGAGATAGCAAATTTTAGAACAAACATCTATGAACGTAGAGGAAATTAATATAGATGTGTGCTACGCTGTAAATGTAAATTTAAAAATTGGCGCGAAGGACCCCGCGATGTATCTTAAGTTTGACAGATCTATTGCTCGAGCGTAGTGAATTGCCGAGGCGCCCTCCGATTGACAGCTAGAAAAATCTTTGAAAATATCAGATTGTGCGAGCGAGAGGGATGCAAAAGCTTTTAAAAAAACTCTTTTAAAAAGGCGTGGTGGCAAGGGATCACGGTAGTAATGATACTAGTAACACAAATTTTTGCCTTGAGTATTCGTCAACTTCGCCGTGAAACCGTTCTTCGTAGCTTATATTATTATGTGAGATAAACCTAACTGGGGGCATGCTTACATCGTAAATCTGACAAGATTGATCGTCTCTGCCTCTCTCCTCACGACCCTTCACGGTATAACTACAAGTATGACAAAGCTATTTGAATAGCCAATATTTGTTTTTCATTTCCTTCATTTTATACTTTACACTCGAGTAAAATCCAAAACGTCCCACACCGACGTATTTATTTATAAACTTTATTGCACTAAGTACAAAGGCAGACTTATTACGTTATAAAAAAAACTGGCAGCCAAACCCTGGGGACAAATTAGAACAATTAAAGAAATAACTATAAAATAATCCTAATAAAAAAATAAACTATAAATATAAAATATCCTCAAGAGACGTCCCATCGAAGATAGTCCCAAGAAGACTGGCAATATTTCCCCTCTGTATAGCGAGGCTAATACGTTGGCAGAAATAATCTCCAGATTTCTCCGTCAGCCGTTTCCATAGCCTAGCTTGGCTGAGGGTCCCATGGTTCCATCGTCTTAACCACAAACGGCGCAATCTAGTAACCTGTACCGAAGTTGGCGTATTTGCGCATCTTCAGGTTCTCAGCAGAAACCGCCGCACTCCCCGCGCTGGACGAGGTTGCCTGGATGTGAGATGGGGCTAATATGTGTACACATGTCGTATCACACACCAGGGACCTGCTAATTTTCCCCGGCCCAACGGTCATGCCGTCGGGTCTCTTGCCATCGCTCCGCGCGATTCCAGAGGGTTCTAGGATAGCGGATACTTTATAGCAGTGACAAGAGCTCTACGGATGATGTCGTTGAGAGCCGCGTGACGAGGAATGAAAAAAATAATAATATTTATTATAAATAAATGAATGATATATCAATATACTTAATACTAATACATACATAAAATTATAAATAAGCATACATATAATAATATTGTTCGTAACAATTTAGAATGAAATTTAGAACTCTGGGCCCAGGAGTCCAAGTGCAAAAAAGTTTTTAAAAGACATAACACCGCGTCTTGTCGTCTCTCCTCCGGTGACAAGATTTCTTCGTTGAAAGAATCAGTATTGCAATTCAGCGGGGAAATGCAGCCAGCGTTCTTGCCACCATTCCACGCGGACGGGACTTATATCCTTATCCTTAGTATTAATATTAATTTTATTTTACATTTTGTAAATATTTTTTTCGAATAAATGTTAATGTTTTTCATAAATTTAGAATGTGTAGATGTTGTAGTGTAGATAGTTTTTTGAACAAAGATATGGTAGCGGTTCGTGTGAAACAGAATTAAGCCAAAGGATAGGCATGGCCAAAAACGCTATGAGTCAGATAAAAGGAATATGGAAGGATCGTAATATTACTATCAGGACTAATACAAGACTTATCAGTATACGTATACGAGAGTATTTTCTATATTCCTATATGCTGCCGAAACCTGGAGCCTCAGACCACTGATCGTAGCCGCGTCGACGCTTTTGAGATGTGCTGCTGAAGGCATATGTTGTCCATTTCGTGTACAGCGCGAAGAGTTAACAACGTATCAATACTCAAGGCGCTAAAAGTCACTACAAGGCTCTTCTTTATCTGACTACAACGAGTCCTTGAGTATTTTGGTCATATAGTATTGAAGGATCATGGGAATAATTATAAACAAGTGGCTGAAGCCCGATACGGTAGTCTGATCATTTCGCACCCCAGTTCACAATGCACTGCATGCCGCCGTGTGCAGACTCGAATGGCGCAGCATTATCCGGGACAAAGTGATCGGTGGAGGTGGGGAACAATGAGGAAAACGATGCAAGGAGGAGGATAAGTACTCACTAATATTCCGATAAACGTAGGTAAAATTTATACGTTAAATAATATTATCTATTTGCCTAAGAAATTAACTTAAAACACTGAAACCATTAAGAAAGTTTGTTTAGGAAAAGCACATTTGTGAAGTTGTTTTATGTAAATTAGCATTTATTTTTAAATATCAGTTTTAAAGTAGTAAAGGTGTTAGACTGGCAATAATATTTTAGCAGTGTAGGTTTGAAAGAAATGAAACCGTGGTTTAATAAAACTTTGTGTACGTGGGAATGGGTTTAGTAGGAAGGGTGAGAGGAAATTGACGTCACTTGGGCGGATTGCTCGTCGCGTGGGCGACTTCGGCAATTCTGTAGCAATTCAAGCGTTTTTTCTGCTAGATTCCCAATTATTACCTAAAATAGTTGTGCTTTCAGTTTATTTTTTGTTAACCCTCAACAAAAAAGTATTTGTGACCATATTATGTCTTGAGTTGAATCGTTAAAAACTGTGATTTGTGTATTGCTGTAATGTCTAAGAGGGTTAAACGCTTTTTCAACCCTCTAGCTTGCACAATCAATGTATTCAAAGATTTTTTAAGCCTGAGTATACATATTTCTATATATTTTACTAAAACATATAAGAGGACAAATTTCTAAGCATTGAATTCAACTTGTGTGGGTAAGAGATGGGAAGAATGGCGTCTCGGGCTTGCGACCGACAATAGGCTGGTTTACAAAGGAGGCCTTATTTTTATTGCGCAACAAGACGCGTTCTCGAAAGCCTATCTTTAATAGTAGAGGCCAGAACTCGTTTTAGAGGCTCTAATGACGAAGCAAATATCTTTTGCAAAATATTTATTACGTTTGCTAAATAAAGCATGATTTCTGCTTACTTATTCAAATTGTACTACGACGCGTGGGCGATTCATTGATATTTTGTAACTGGCCTTTCGAAACTGAAAGAGAATAAATTATTATTTTTCGATTGGAAATAACCATTTCGAGCGCCTCCGTGGTCTAGTGGTAACAAACGTTGCCGTGAACTCGGGAGGTCGTGGGTTCGATTACCACCGGGGGCAAGTTGTACATTGTATAATTTGTCTCGGTCTGGGTGTTTATATGTATAATATGTATATATTTACAAAAAAAAAGTATCATATGTAGTTTATCAACCATCTAGTGTCCGTAACACAAGCCTCGTAGCTTACCACGGAAACTAGATGGCGCTGTGTGACCTGTCTGTCTGGAAATATATTTAATCAAGGATCAATATCCTGATCAAAAACAACAAGATTTTACATATTTTTAAAATACTTAGCACAACATTCGACATCATGCTCACCTGCTGGTAAGCAGTACGCGAGGTCCAAGAATGGGAGCAACAGACGCCAGCCACTAATAACCGACATCAGATCTTAACTTTCATCAATACTTTTTGTCACTTCGCTTGAAGGGCTCCAGGTTATATGAATAGGGCTGGGACAGCATTGCACATCTTCAGCGTGCGACAGATGTAAAGTAAAGTAAAGTAAAGTATCATCACGACCGTTTCCCTTTCGGGGTGGTCAGAAACCACGCTTATAAATAAGCGGATTCACATTTAGCCAACTTTACTATAGGCCAATCATGACAATCCGTGGATTTAGACATGGAGGTACCGGGTTCGATTCCTGGTCGGGACACAAAAATATTTATTAATGTAAATAAATGCATTTAATAATTATTTAATTTATTTGTGATATTAGTTTGGTACGCTGGAGACATCGACGAGCTTGCGACAGATGTAAGAGTCTCTAAATTATTATTTACCTACGCGTGGGTACTACATGAAAACATATTTGCTTAATTATTATTAGAACCAAAAACGTACCGTGTTTTCCTTTACAGTAGCTTCCATCATTAATCCTTCGAGCTGTTTCTGCAGCGATGGTGCCACGGTGTAACTTGTATTCGTAAATAAAGCGATGTTTTAAATTTACCATATTGTGAACAGACCGATGTCAAAAAAAATCTAATGGCGTAAAAACAAATGAATCACTAAATTTTAAACACAAATACAGAAGCCTAAATTTATAATAAATTTGAATTTTGATTTTCTAGCCAAACGCCAGATATTTGAGTTCAAAGTGGCAAGTTCGATATAACGTCAATTTCGTATGTAAGGACATAATATAAGAAGTTTCTTATTTATTTTATTTATTTATTTTTATTTATTCAGGAAACATACAGATCTTAAATCATAATTACAACAATTCTAAAAGTTACACAATCCAGCAAAGTTTCCACTTAAATATTAAACATAGATTTTGCAAAAAAAAATTCCATCCATAGTTTTGCAACCCTGTTAAGTTTATTAACTCGCTTGTAAATAACACTATGAATTTTCTTTGTGAAACTTTTACGTACGCTCTTAAAAATTCTCTCAATTGGAGTTTTCTTCAAGTTGGTGAATTTTAACGTTTCGTCGGAGTGTTACGCTTCGTTAAATACGACGTAAAGGGGCAGGGAAGTACATTCATTCCGCTATGCTCATTAAAACGTTCGCGGCCTCTTTAAGAATGAACTTGATACCAATTACATACCAGTTGGACTGTTCTTCACAAATACAATTTGGAGTCGACAATATTCTCTGCTACTTGAGAACTTACGTTATACTAAAACGTTATTTGCTATGCTCAAACTTCACATACAACTGTTTATTTATTTATTTATTAATACAACATTACATGGCTTAACATCTTATAATTAATACATACATTTTAATTAAAAATGGATTGTCAATATACCTTACAGGCTTTTCCCTCAGCATCGGTTGGCACACTCCTTGATCGAAATACACTGACCATGGCGGTGTGCCTTCGTCTCGGAGCCCGGACTGTCCACCCGCACCAGTGTCGATGCGGAGAACCAGTCGATCATCTCGGACACCATGGGCTTTCTTGTGCTAGAAGTGCTGGCCGCATTCCTCGTCACGCGGCTCTCAACGACATCATCCGAAGGGCTCTTGTCACTGCTGGAGTACCCGCAATATTAGAACCATCTGGGATTGTGCGGAGCGATGGCAAGAGACCCGACGGAATGACTGTTGGGCCGTGGAAACTTGGCAGGTCTTTGGTATGGGATGCGACGTGTGTAGATACATTAGCTCCATCTCACATACAGGCGACCTCGTCAGGCGCGGGAAGTGCGGCTTTTTCTGCGGAGAACCTCAAATTGCGCAAATACGCTAACCTTGGTATCGGTTACGAATTTGCGCCGTTTGGGGTCGAGACGATGGGCCCATGGGGACCGTCAGCGAGGCGCTTGGCCAAGAAGTTGTCAAAGCGGCTGACAGAAAGGTCTGGAGACAGGAAGGCTGGCAATTATTTCTGCCAACGTATTAGCCTCGCTATACAGAGGGGAAATGTTGCCAGTCTCCTTGGGACTATCTCGGATGGGACGTCTCTAGAGGACATTTTTTATTTATAGTTTAGTTTATTTTTAATTTTATTATTTAGGTAGCTTTTAATTTATATTAAATGTACTATAATTAACTTCGAATAAAAGAAATATATGTTTTCAATATACCTATATTTTTTTAATTTACTATACAAATATTAATATTAATAAAGCTTTAAAATTAACAATAGTTATATAGTTACAGTATAAAATTAATATAAAAAGAAAGAAAAGACAAATAAATAATAATAATAAAATAAATCAAAATTCAACACTAATAAAATCAATGAAATAATAATAAAGTTAATACAAAACAATAAAAATTAGAATAAAAAGTGAGTAAGTAGGTATATAAATAAATAAATAAATAAATCTGTGAAATTAAAAGTAATTTGTACACGACTTACGACTTTTTTAGTCTATAATAATTCATTTACCATAAAAGCTAGACAAATTCCAATCACACTTCATAGATCTTACGCTAAGCAGAGGCGATTATGTAGCTTGTTTGAGCATAAAAATAAAAATATGATTGGCAAAAAATAAAAAAAAGAACTTCAACCAGTAAATGGTACTAAGCTAACCCTAGTTGAATATCGAAATCTTGATCATGGATTGTTTTCCTTTCTGCAAAGGGCTGTAAGTCTTCCTTAAATGTAAAAAATTGTTTTGATAATGTTGTTAAACGCTTTAAAATCCAAAAAGGTCGCGGTTCCAACTGCAGCAATGTAAAATACACATTTCTCATAGATTTACAACACCACCTTTGCCTTGGAAAATACGTTCTTCATTTCCACTAATACCAACTTGTGGAAACGTTAATAAATTATTATAATTCTGTGGTGTCAAGGAAAAAGGAATGGTTCAAAAAAATTAAAATTAGATTTTTGCACCTATTGGTTCAAAACATTCATATGCGTCAATGCAATAAGGAGATAAGTCTATAAACCGTACAGTTTATTTTTACACCCCTAAGTACATAAAGGGGCTAGTCGTCACATTAAAATGTATAGGTAAAAAGAGTTCAATCGAGTTATTTCAGTATCGCGCTTTTACAGCCAATAATTCAGTTATGCATATTGAGATGAGTCGACTCTTATCTAAAGTATGCGACTAATGAAATTGAACCTTACATAAATTACAAATTTCTAATTATAAACATAAGTTGTTTTCTTAATTTTCCTCTAGTGAAAGGTTCAAGTTATGTACTTATCCCCTTTTTCCTTGACACCACAGAATTAACATCAGACCCTCGCCAACTCGTCAAGCCAGCGTGGCGAGTGTAGGCCAAATTGTCGAGAAATAATTATGTTCTGGAAGGCCTATCAATATTTATATATATATAATATATATGCAATATAATAATATATATGTCTATATGTGTTTTAGGGGCTGTGATGTTGACAAATAAAGTTAAAGAAGCCACTAAGAATGTTGTGAATTAACGGCCCTTAACAGTTACACCGCAGCGGCAGTTATTAAGATGAGTATGTTAAGATTTAAGTTTACTTCGCTAATGTCAAAGCAGTTCTAAGTTACTTTTCGGATTCGACCTCAAAAGCTTCGTAACTTTGCAACTACAACTAACTTATTACTTTGTAGAATTTAGGAGCCTTCGATGCTCAGTTTTAGTGCGGTATAACTGTTCTAGATGCTTTGTTAGATAATAAACTTTCCAACAAAATTGGAATCCAATTTTACCTTCCATACTAAAATTCGTGATTTGGTTGAGTAAAATATTACATAAAGTTTCAGTTTGGGACGTGCCGATTGCCCAACTTACACCCAATACTGTAGCCTTTTGCTAATCTTTCAATCTGCAAGAAATGTCTGCATAGGAATTTATAGATTTATTTTTAGACAGAATTGCAAAATCATCTAATGATGCGGAATCGATTCCTTGATTCGTAAGGAGACCGCATAGCGCCGATATACTAAAATCCCATAACCAGACACTTTTAAATATATAACAAGACAGGGCAAGATACCAAAAGTTATGAGATAGAAAGCTAGACCAATTTGTACAGATTGAATTAGTATTTGCCAGTCGTGTTGTCGGCAACGACATATAGTCGTGTTCGACGTGCACTTTCAAATTGATTATTTTGCTTCACGCACAATATACCGACCTACGTGCTACGTAAATGTTGCTGACAACACGTGGTCTTAAAAACAATATAACATTTTGTATGTAATCGTGGCCGATGCTTACTCTATCTTATATTTGACTTCGTTGCCTATAATCGTCTCACTTCATTGTTGGTCTTGTTACTGAATCGTAGCTACAAGTAAAGGCTTCGTTCGCCGCGTTAATAGTAACGTGCAACATGCAACAACTACTCAGTGGGAGCAGACGCTACCTGAGGGGTAGGCATTATTATTAAAAATGTTTTATTGCAGTTTACTTATAAGTATTTTTCGGCTTTTACCAGCTAACCTTTTGCAGAGTGAAACCATTGATCAACAATCAACTAGATCATAGATGACGGCGGAAGAAATATCAACACAAAATAATCGTGTGCTAACCCTCCGTGTTTTAATGAATTAGGTTGATTCTGTGATAAATATTTAATAGCATTTATGTTATTTTATTTTTAAACGATCGCTTTGTTTGTCGTATATTATAAAGAGAAAGAGATAGCATGTACGTAGAGGTCCGCTTGCCAGTTTCTCGCAGTAATTTTGTATGTGACTATTAATCTAGTTGAATCCTTGATCGTAGAGTGAAACAGTTAAAATGTGCGGTGCAATTCTAACCAGTAAACTACATAAATATTTATTAATAAATACTTACTATATATATAATTTATTATTGGGAACTAGAAATTTGTGAAGGTAAAATATAATGTTCTGCTTGTTAACGAAGAAAGTCTTAAGTACTTTTAAAAAAATATGAATTGAATGAGCTTGTCTAATGGTCAGTGGTTAAATCGCATGCAAAAGTGTAAAAGACGATCCAGTTTATTTAGTAGATCTTCAGAGAGAACGGGATAACAAACGTTAGCATTATAGATAAGGAAGCAGCAGAGATCTGACTAACATTAGCTTCGTCTAGTCTTCGTCATTGAGGGAAAGCTGGGTAATGGAGACTGCGGCAATTGGATCGGGGGTTCTTGGATCGGCCGGCATGGAGACTTGGTGGCCTCATTCAATGGTCATCGAAGGACTTTTCTGGATCTAGCCTCAACTATGAAATTAAATAATGAATAAATAATACTGTTTATTAGTTTTTATATTAGTATATATAAACAGGTTTATGAATGTAATAAGTGAATTATTAATACATCAAAACGCATAAGGCGGGCAAAGTGACAGCCATCGCTCCAAGACGCGGCAAACGAGTGCCTCGTAGTACATGTCTATATAATCTGTGGAGTGCCTTCACTCCGTAGCCACGACTCGGACTTAGCTGTTAAGGCACGCAGAGCCAACAGTAAGAGAGAGAGAGAGACGGTTTATAGGGTTTTAGTCCGTAGGCGCCTTAGGAGGACTTCACGATGATTCGGGCATGCGACCTCCCGCGGTGGTCCTTCAGGCTGGGGTCGTATAGTCAGGCGATTTTGCGATTCACCGTCTTAAAAAAAAAGCCGTCGCTCGTAGAAACGTTCCCAAACCTCGTCGAGAAGCGTTCTAGTCTCCGATCAATTTATTAATTCATTAATTATTTACTTTTTCGATGCATTCGACCGCCTCCGTGGTCTAGTGGTAACAAACGTTGCCGTGAACTCGGGAGGTCGTGGGTTCGATTCCCACCGGGGCAAGTTGTACATTGTATCATTTGTCTCGGTCTGGGTGTTTATATGTATATTATGTATATATTTACAAAAAAATAAAATATATAATATGTAGTTTATCAACCATCTAGTTTCCGTAACACAAGCCTCCTAGCTTACCACGGAAACTAGATGGCGCTGTGTGACCTGTCTGGAAATATTTATTTATTATTATTATTCGTTAATAATACATATTTATATACCTAAGCAAAACTTTATGTTTTTGTTAAGTTGCATCGATGGCCGTGGTTATAGAACCTATTGAAAAACTTACAAGCGCTAGTTTCAGACTACCCTCTAAGTTAAAAATATTGTATTTTATTAAATTTTTTTGCATAATTAATATACTTTGTTAACAAAAAAAGTTTAGTTTAAGCAATCTTATTTTTATTAATATATAAAATTATTAATATATATATATATATATATATAATTATATTAATAGTTTAAAACATTATTATAAAAAACTATAATATTTTTTTTAACAATGCAGACTGCAGGTTACAAAAGTTAGTATAATTTACACTATTAGACAACGTTCTTAGCGTTCTTATAAGTCACTTGAGATTCTTACCGTTTCTCCATTCGATTCTTTCGCAAATCATTGTCGCGTACTAGGTTTGGAGTAGCGATAGAGCTTGGCTGACCAATTTAAATACCTATTATAAACAAATGAGAAAATGGCATAGGAATAACAAAATAAAATAGTCTAGCGGTTAAGTCCGTGCATTTAGAATCGGAAGTACCGGGTTCGATTCCTGGTCGGGACACAAAAATATTTATTAATGTAAATAAATACATTTAAATAATATTTAATTTATTTGTGATAGTTCTCGAGTTTGGTACGCCTGGAGACATCGACGAGCTTGCCACTTGTCATGACTGACCTATAGTAAAGTTGGCTAAATGTGAATCCGCTTATTTATAAGTGTGATTTTTGACCACCCCGAAAGGGAAACGATCGTGGTGATACTTGACTTTTTTTTTTTTACTTCTGACCTTTGAGTACTAAACGGCATATAACATAAAGGCAAAATTAAAAGCAGCTTAAAATAATTGGGTAAATCCTTAGCAGTGCTACGAGAAGGCGGTCAAGGACGATCAGGATTCAATTGCAAAGGAACCACGTATCCAGCGTATATTTTGTCTATATTTATACGAGGTGATTTTGTATGGTCTTACGTTAGACTAATATGTGATTCTATTGATAGAAACAATCAACTTTGCCTAAGAAATATCTTAAATGACTATATTTTTTTGTTTCTTCATACACATTGGCTATATTTTAATTGACATTTTATATAGAGAAGCCTTTATTTTTGTCATTTACGAAATCTAAAAAAAAAATAGTTTCTATTAATAGGATCACATATTAGTTTGACGTAAGACCATACAAATTCACCCTGTATTGTATATTAGGCATAATGAATAAAGCAATTTTTAAAACGAGACATGACAAAATCATGATTTTGATTTTATATGCTTCTATATAATTCTTAATTATATGACTAATCGGTAAACGGTATACTAGTAAAAAGTTCAAGAGGCTACATAGTAAAAGTATCATAACGATCGTAATCCCTTTAGCTGGTTGGTCAGAAACTACGATTTGTAAGGAAGAAGTTCACAGTTAGCCAATCTTACTATAGACCCATTATGACAAGTTGCAAGCTCGTCGATGTCTCTAGCGTACTAGACTCGAGAAATGTCACATATATAGTTTTTTTGTTGTGTCTCCCGATGGATGATGAATGAGGTGATAGGGAAGGCAAAGGGTACAGCCCATACAGCGAAGTCTGACGTAATAAATATTTCTTTTTTATGAGTTAATATCATCAAATCCTAGATGTTACAGAATTTGATGCTTTTCTTAAAGTCACTCGCGGCTATATATTTTTTTAAAATATGGGTTCTCGATAGTAATCCTTAACCGCTAGACCACGGAGGCATTCTAGATTCACAGTAAAAAAAGTTTTATTTTTTGTTTTGTTAGTAGGTACTTGGTTTTTTAAATGGACAGCTGAGCTGAGCACGGGATGTTGCAGATTACATTTAGCAGATTCTCCTACGTACGCGACCGGATTGCAGAATATTACATGCACTTCTCTACATCCTCCAAAAGACATTTGTTTTATGCCACACATTTTTTTTAAAACTACGAGTATATCAAGTAGTTAGTTTTATAGCGGATTTAGTTAAACTTCACCTATCACATAATTTATAGGAATTATACTTTAGTTTATTTTTAGCTTTTTAGTCGGAAGAGATATTGTAGTAAAAATATTATTGAGCGCCATTTTTACAATCTTTAGTTATTTAGGCAAGCGGCTAACTGCGAATTCAAGATGCTGCGGCATGGAGTATCGGGGCTGCTGAATTTTAAAAAAAAATAGGTAAAACTTTAAAAATACAAATTTCAATACTCTCCAGGAAAACTATTAAATGACATTCTATGCCTAATTGTATATTTCAATTTTGGGGTTTGTTAATATCATCAGTACCTGAATCAAAACTAAGCCTAAGTTGCACCAAAAGTTGTAAACTGACTGTAATCGTAACAATTAAAGTTATATATATATATATATATATATATATAAATAACTCTTAATTGCGTCGCGCAGCCGGGTTTTTGGCATGGCATCGAATTTTTCAGTTTTATTTTGACAGTTTCAGCCATCCGCTGTTACAATCAACGCCATTTTTAACTTTAATTGTTTATTATTGTTTATTAATTATCCGTAGGAACCTTGTTTCTGGGAACACTTGGATTTTTCAAAGTTTACACTTTTGTATATGCAATGTAATCGTTAACTTCACAGATACATCGTTTTGTTACAACCCAGCCTTACTATTACTAACATCAGTATTATAGCAATTTAAATTTGATTCATATTTGTGCATATAAGCTAAAAGTCATATAGAAATAGTCGCTGTGTTTACAGCCCTATTCTGTTTCTTAAGCGCCAACGTTATATAGTGGATCCCTTAAATAACGGAACTGTCAGTGTTAAACGCTATTAAAATTGGTATTCTTTTATAAAAGGTTTCCACTACAGATGACAGCAAGTTAACATACTTTATTTTAAAAAAAATATATAAAGAAAGAAAGAAAGAAAATACTTTATTTATCACAACAATTAGAATGGTTACAAAAAAATTAAAATATGCAAGGAATAAATTTAAATGTAAGCCTATTCTATATACCGAAACATACAAACAGGTGTGGCGATAAATAGGTGGTCAGCTCAGCATATGCTACAGCCGAGGCTGCAGCGCTGATTTTCAGCTGATGCCTTATGTTGGGTGAGTCACGGGTCGCAGAGATATACAGTACCATTTACTTAATCGGAAGGAACACTAAATGTACAGTTTACATATATATATATTTCTTTTAGTTTTTGCCATATTTTAGATTTATTACCTAATGTGTGTTATAAAACTGTGTTTAATGTAAAAATATAATTCTAGTTTAATTAATATAAATGTTGTTAACTTTAATATAAGTTCGCGCCGGATAATTTAAGTATTTAATTCACGTTATCCCAATGATTTTGAATTTGCAACCCTATGAAATAGTGGAAAACGCTATTTTGACGTAAGGTCGGCTATGATCGGAGAAACTCGGGCTAAAAGTGGTAACTAATAAATAACAGAATTCACTATTTTGACAATCTAACATTTGCGACTAAGTAACAGAATAGGGCTGCTAATTTGATGAAGCGGTGACATTGTTTATCCTGAACATCCGGATTAAGCTTAAGACACTTAAGATCTTCAGCTATATGAACCTTCTATTCGAAAATAGTCTCGTTAAGGGCCTTTATGATCTTTAAGAATATAAAAGCTGGCA
The DNA here is from genome assembly GCA_910589645.1 of Tinea semifulvella. Lineage (NCBI taxonomy): Eukaryota > Metazoa > Arthropoda > Insecta > Lepidoptera > Tineidae > Tinea > Tinea semifulvella. Next base: position 13,932,049 of record OU342585.1, read on the forward strand.
CTTCCTACGTAAATGTAGGTGTCATAATAAAATCGCAACCGAATCACACGCACAGGTCAGAATATGCACCCACATACCGTAGTCACCATCCCTTCGCGTACCTATTAATTTGGTGACTCATACATCTGTCGCACAATAAAGATGTGGAATGCTCTTCAAGCCTCTGTGTTTCCATTTTCCTATAACTTGGAGTCCTTCAAGCGAAGTGTGAAAAAGCCGGCATGGCGTTAGGGACTGATGTCAGTCATGAGTGTCTGACTTCATTTACTCATGGACCTTGCGCGCCACTTACCATCAGGTGGGCCCAAAGTCACAACATGTCGTGCTAGTATAAAAAAAAACCAACATGATCATTAATAATCACTATAAAGCCATGTATTCCTTAATTAATTAATATACAGTTTTTACATAGTCAATACCAACCATTAATAAATTCTAATTTAAGCTTATGGTCTTTACCACTAGACCGAGAAGGCAGGTTTTAATAAAGCAAGAGAAAGTAATCGTAATTATAATTATTTAGTCCTTGGATTTAGACTCAGAGGTATCGGGTTCGATTCCTGGTCGCATCACAATAATTTATTTTTGATTTTTCGCGAGTTTGGTACGCTAGAGACATCGACAAGCTTGCCACTTGTCATGATAGGCGTATAGTAAAGTTGGATGAATGTGAATACGTTTTTATAAAAAATAAAAAAAGAAGCGTTGATTGGTGGACAACAATCTAATATCTCGATACAGTATTTTTATTACAATATAAATTAATATCCTATTCGGCTGAAACTAGAGTATGAGCCGAATATTCGGTTACGGATGAAAATCGGATTTCGGTCGGACACTAATTACTGATCTAATTAAAATTATCTTTTCTTAGTTCAATTAAGCATCATATAAAATTAAATACTACGAGTACATTATAAATAAAATAAACTACAAATAAAACATACAATTTTAAAGTAAAATTGCTGGCGTCCAATTTCCATAGTGTTATTTTATACTAGCACGACATGTGACCTTGCGATCATATGATACTATACTAACACTATGCCGGCTTGACTGGGCATGGCGGCAATTCAAGCCGTGGATTCACATTTAGCCAACTTTACTATCTTCAGCCAATCATGACAAGTGGCAAGCAAGCTCGTCTCTAGCGTATCAAACTCAAGAATAATAATAATAATTATAAATATTTCCAGACAGGTCACACAGCGCCATCTAGTTTCCGTGGTAAGCTACGAGGCTTGTGTTACGGAAACTAGATGGTTGATAAACTACATATTATACTTTTTATTTTGTTGAAAATATATACATATTATACATATAAACACCCAGACCGAGACAAATTATACAATGTACAACTTGCCCCCGGTGGGAATCGAACCCACGACCTCCCGAGTTCACGGCAACGTTTGTTACCACTAGACCACGGAGGCGGTCATCAATAACACACATATATATATATATATATATTTTATACTAGCCCGGCATGTGACCTTGCGCCTACCGATAGTACGAGGGGCGTTCAAAATATTCTCGGTATGTGGATAAAAACAAACAAGTACGAAAAGTTTGATATTTTTATTTTTCAATATACTCCCCCCCTATGTTCATACACTTATAAGATCGATCAATTATTTTTTTTAATCCCTCATAAAAATATTTTTTATCTTTGGTGTAAAAATGCTCCTCCACGGCCGTCTTCAACGCTTCATCGTCAGAAAATTTATTTCCACGCAGATCCTTTTTAAGATTGGGAAACAAAAAGAAGTCGCTTGGGGCTAAGTCCGGACTATAGGGTGGATGAGTAACAGTTTCAAACCCACATTCAACAATAGCTGCCTTGGCAATATGAGCAGTATGGACAGGGGCGTTGTCATGCAGAAGCAGAACACCTTTGGTTAACTTTCCTCGCCTCTTTTCTTTGATCGCATCTCTTAATTGACGTATAACGTTAGCGTAGTACTGCCCTGTGATATTTACACCTTTTTCTTTATAATCGATAAGCAAAACTCCTTCACAATCCCAAAATATTGTGGCCATGACCTTGCCAGCTGACGGGATTACCTTGAACTTCTTGGGATGAGCTGAACCCTTAATGTGCCACTGCATGGACTCCTGTTTGCTCTCTGGGTCATAATGATGAACCCAGGTTTCATCTCCAGTAACTATTTTTTGCAGCACCTCATCGGGATTTTCACCACACAGGTCGATAAAATCTGAACAGCAAGCCACACGCATATCCTTTTGAAGAAGCGTCAGCATTCGCGGAACCCATCTTGCACTTACTTTTGACATATTAAGATGGTCATGTATAATGTCATGTACGGTACCAATAGAGAGATTGGTTACTTGAGCTATAGATTTTACCTTCACTCGGCCGTCTTCCAATATAAGTTTTTCCACTTTATCAATATTTTCTTGTGAGGTAGCCACTACAGGCCGGCCAGGTCTAGGGTCATCTTCAATACTCTCCCTTCCACGCTTAAATTCGCTTGACCATTTTTGAATAGTAGATAAAGAAGGAGCAGACTCACGGTAAACACAATCCATTTCCTCTTTTATGGTTTTTTGATTTTTACCCTGTTTTGTCAAGAATTTTATGACGGATCGGTGCTCTAATTTCGTTAAAATTGTTAATTCGCTCATGGTGTTCATGTTTGTTCGGCAATTGCAGAAAAACAAAAGAACATCTCGGTTCCAATTTTACTTTTTTTTAATGTCAATGGATGAATCTTAGCGGCCAGTAACAAATATATATATAAAAGAGGTTGTAACGTATCAATACCGAGAATATTTTGAACGCCCCTCGTAAGTGGCGCGCGAGCTCCATGAATGTTAGCAACTGGAATCGGACTCATGACCGACATCAGACCCTATCACTATGCCGGCTTGACTGGACATGACGGCAATTCGAGTCTGATCGCGAAACGTGTAGATACACTTTACTGGGTTTATCGACACCAACAGTGGATACTTCCCCGCCCATTTGTTGTTCTAGTTGAAAGTATGTGTCATTTGCAATGATGTCAAAAGCCAATTTTTACTTTCATGGAGAACTAATAATATTTATATAAAAATAACACCGCTATAAACAAGACTTACCTAAGTTCTAGTATGCAGGGGATGTTAGCAGATGTAAGCGTTCTTGCCAGGATGTCATTTATTGCACGGTATCTTGAGATCGCCGTTACTTTTTTTGGCAGAATAAAGCATTACGGTAATAGTAAATATATTGACTCGAAACGTAAAAGAGGTCTAATCAGTACCTACAATATATGCAGGACCACATTTGCTAAGAGATTTGCTGGGTTCTTGGGTGGATACATATATAACAAGACCAATCATAATATTGATATATTTAAATTGAATGCAAAAAAAATGTTAACATCTGGCTTCTAACAAAGAACTACGACAAAACAGAAGATATTTTGATCACAATAAAATAAAATTATAAATTCGATTTACTTTACTATCACTCTTACACACCAATTTACATATATTATATTATTTATTTATTATATTGTATTATGTTATATTATATTATTACACACAAATACAAAAATATGCATGCTCTTCTTCTTCTTTATTATTATTGCATGATTTTATAAGTTTAGTTTCTTTGAATATACCTAATAATTTATAGAAATAATTATGTAACTTTTAAATATGTTGTGCCCCGGAAAGAGACCTGCTAGCTATATTTAACAGTAGTTGAAAAACTATTAGTGAAGCTAGCAGCGACACATTTGTCTAAATCACTAGTTTAGATATTATTTGTAAAAGTGCCTACCTACATCTTCTGTAGGATTATTTTTTTGTGAAACCCTAGTAATAAGTATTTTTAATTAATAAACTATTTGAATTTGAATTTGAAAATTGTGGCTTAGTTCGTCTGCATTGACATAAGTCATAAAGCATTAATATTATTAGCTTTGTGACCGTGTACTAAATTTAGCAAGTCAGCTATAGTTACCGAATTAAATAATTTTATCCTGGTTTGCAATTTAATATGGATGGTATCACTTCCTATAGTAGTTGATTAGCATAACTCTGCGACCGAATACGACACGGGCTAGTGTCCTTTGTCTTGGCCAAACACACCCCGGAATATATTATCTCATTAAGATAGAAACTCCGTGAGAAATAAATATTTAATGTGCAAACTGCGATATATTGAATCTTTCCTAACATAATTCCAACTGCAAATTATAAGCAGTTTCAAATAATAGTGTGATTTGAATAAATTCTGTCGTAATACGAAATGAAATAGTCGCTTCGGAACAAAGGATTATCTTAATGTTATCTTTAAAGTTTTTTTATAACTAAATAATTAATAGGAGTGTTTTCCACTGGCTACAATGTGCTTAATGCAAGACAAGCAATGTTGGAAATGTATCGAAATAGTTTTATGTTATTTTTATTTCTTTATAATTTGCTTATAATTAAAAAAAACATTAGAAAATGTCAATAATGACATTTGACTGTCAATTATAATTTTGTAAGAATGGTGTTTATATGTTATATCTAAATTCGTTTTATGTGATTAAAGCCACTAATTATCGCATATAAGTTGGTTTTATTGAACGGCTGATGCTCTTCTCGTCAAGCAAGATCACTTTTTATATATAATTTAAATTGTTTAGAAAAATACTTAATCACCCTCGCCAACCTAGACAGCGCACTCTCTTTTACCTAGAATGTCATAGCTGGACAAAAGTTATTGAAAATTACATTAGGGGCATTTATTACGTATATTTTTGACACCTCTTAAGAAATGATCAGGAACGGGTTCAAGACTCAGCTTTACGCAGTGGAAGTTGGTGCGAGAGGAGTTCCAGCAAAATCTTTGCATCGCTTACTGAAAGAATTGGGTCTAAGCATGTCTGCCGTCAATACATTTATGGAACGAGCTTCCAAGAGGGCATTAACAGAATCATACAGTATTTGGTTGGGTAGGGAGAGGAGTAGAATGGTGGATGGTGAGCGTATTATCGCGCAATAAAATAAAAAAGGGAGGCCTCCTTTTCTTAAACCAGCCTATTGTCGGTCGCAAGCCTGAGACACCCGGCAACCGCACGGTGAATCCATGGAATGCTTAGAAATTTGTCTTCTCTTCTCTTATTGTGCTTAAAGTCACAAACAACTCCGCCGTAAATAATACAGAAATTGTTTCGCAAAGTTATCTAATTAAGAGTAGGTAATTAATATATATATATATATATAAATGATAATTAATTTAAAATTATTTGCAGTTCTATTTTATTGCAAATCGTAGTATATTATTTTGAATAGTCTATTTAAAGGTTTTTGTGATTAATCAAAATCTCTACTAGGCTGTCTTCCATCTGCCTAAAACGAGTCCTTGAGTATTTCGGCCATATAGCGCGCAAAACACCTGGTAACCTGGAAAGGCTTTTTTTTTTTTTTTTTTTTTTTATACTAGCACGACATGTGACCTTGGGCCCACCTGATGGTAAGTGGCGCGCAAGGTCCATGAATGTTAGCAACTGAAGTCAGATACTCGTAACTGCCATCATTCCCTAACACTATGCCGGCTTGAAAAGCTTGTAATCACAGGGAAAGTCGAAGGCAAAAGACCACGTGGCCGAAGCCCCATACGCTGGTCTGACCAGATACGCACCTCACTGAATACCCAGATGCACGATGCCCTACATGCAGCCGTGAACAGACCCGGATGGCGCAGCATCGTCCGGGACAAAGTGATCCGTGGAGGGGGTCACGACCCTCAGCAGTAAGGAGAACGACGCAAGGATCCTTTAAAATCCTTTAAAGGTTTTTGTGATTAATTTAGAAGTTAAAGATGTAAGGTTGAATATTTTATTAACGCTATCTAAAATATCCGTTCAATAATTTATTAAAATAACGCAAATTACAGTACAGTTTTTTTGTGATTTCTTGACATAACACCGCGTCTTGTCTCCTCCGGTGACAAGAGGGCTGGCTCTTTCTTCGCCCAAAGAATCAGTATTGCAATTCAGCGGGGAAACGCAGCCAGCGTTCTTGCCACCATTCCACACGGACGGGACTTATATATATATATATATATATATATAGATAGGGTAGTATTTGCTTCAGTAACCAGCGATTATAATTTATGTGTGAAATTACTTCCTTATATTATTTTCTGTTGTGTCGCACCTTTAGCCAGTGGAAAAAACCCAAGCTTCTGTTCCGACGACAACTGTTTTATTACCAGCCAATCCTTTGGTAGAGACTAATCTTTTGAGCTTAATACGTTACAAAATTGTTGATTAATAAACCATTAAATACCGGTTTTATTTCGTACTTCCTTATTATTATTTTATTTCCTATATCTGCCTTTTGTCTCTATCATATTGACATTGAGCGAATGTTACCATATAACTATTGACCCTAGGTTTTATTCCCGTAACTTTATGTCTGTCTCTGAATAGCAGTTAGTATTTAATTACAAAAGTAAAACATCGATTTATTAGTAAAAAAGTATTGTTTTTAAACATTAAAAAACATCAGAAAAACTTATTACACAAAAATGTTATTTTTATTTAGATTTTTTGAATGATAATGAACTTTAAATTATTAGGTTCTCTTTCACTAATTTAATTTTAATATTTTGACATTTATAATTTTAATTGATTTTGGACATTCATTATAAAATAGTATTTAATTTAGATAAATAAGTTTTTTTTTATTTTTTATTTTTGTTTTAATAATAATGATAATACTATTGTTTAAAGTTTGTTTATTTTTTATTTATAATGTATTTGTTTGACGAAATGTTAATTATATTTATAATATAGAATTATTGTATGCCTATTGTGGGCAGATTGTTTAAAATTTAGGTAATGTACATCACCTCTTTATACCAATGTAAACAATCTTGACAAGAAAAACTAAATTAAACCTAAAAAAAACTTATTAATGAATTAAAATTACGTACTAATAAATAAATAAAAAATTGCACCTTCAGATTGCTGTCCTGTAGCATTGTGCCCAATATGTTGGCTGCATTTGCTCATATAATTCTAAATTAGTGTAAACTTACTCGTACATCTAAGATTAGTTATTTATTATTATACATATTTATGCACTAAGTACAAAGGCGGACCTAATACCGCTAGGCATTCTTACTTGTTACGGAGAAAGTGGTAACAAAGTAAATAAAGAAAAAACTACAAGAATAAATATACTTTAAACTGCCTCCGTGGTCTAGCGGTTAAGTCCGTGGACCTAGACTCGGAGGTACCGGGTTCGATTCCTGGTCGGGACACAAAAATATTTATTAATGTAAATAAAGACATTTAATGAATATTTAATTTATTTGTGATATTTCTCGAGTTTGGTACGCTGGAGACATCGACGAGCTTGCCACTTGTCATGATTGGCCCATAGTAAAGTTGGCTAAATGTGAATCCGCTTATGTATAAGCGTGGTTTCTGACCACCCCGAAAGGGAAACGGTCGTGATGATACTTTACTTTTTATTTATTAATTTTTAAATTGTAAGAAAAAATAATAATAAATGATTTTCTACCCAGGGGTCGTGGTTATTAAAAGATGGGTTAGTACAAGAGTTTTCCGCCATGCCACGGAGCGGTACTCCCCTGGCCAACTCGCTGTGCCGCGCCGAAGTGAGGATCTGGGCACTGGGCGTAGTGCAGCGGGGCTGGTCGCAGTGCAGGTGGAGAGGCCGCTCTGGATCCAGGCGCGTAGTATAGTTCTTGTAGGTTGAATATTGAAGTGGAACGTAAGACAATTTTGAGCATTTGTTGTGTAAGGTAGGTGCAAATAATATATATATAATAAATATATATATATGTGAAACAGATAACAGAAAGACTTAAATAAGTCTAATATATTAATCAGTACTAAATATACTACATACTATTATTATAGGTATATAAATAGAATACTAATATATTTCAATATTATTACATACAGTCATACGAGTATACTGCTTCCGTGGTCTAGCAGTTTAGTACAATAAAACTTATTAATTTAAATAAATAAATTTAATTAATATTTAGTTTAATTGGTCCGCATACCAGGCGGACTGATGGTGGAAATTTCCCCAGTCTGCCGGGGCGGGGAAGTATCCACCGTTCGTGTCGATAAACCCGGTAAAGTGTCGGTCATGAGTCCGATTCCAGTTTCTAACATTCATGGAGCTCGCGCGCCACTTACTATCACTAGCACATGCCGTGCTAGTATATATATATATACGACTTGGATCCATTTATATTATCTCCGACAGCTACACGACGCATTCTTACAAAACGTTTCGCCAGTGGTTCTCATCAATAGTATTATATTTACATATATTGTAAATTTATTGTTTAGTTTATTTCATTTTCCATTTTATTGTTTTTATTAGGTATCTATGTATAATTGTTTTTAATTTTTTTTTTTTTAGTTTTTTTTTGTCCTATGTTATGTAGTTTATTGTTCTTAGTTTTAAGTTTAGGTTAATTTTACTTGTGTTGTTATTGCAGCGAGCACCACCTAATTATGTAATTTTACCTATCGGTGGCAACTTGTCAATAGCCATACCCTACCCATATGTACTCTATATATATTTTATGTATCTAGCTGTAAGTTGTCCTTAAACATTAAATAAAAAAAAAAAAAAAAAAAAAGTTTATGTTTGATATTCTTGAGTTTGGTACGCTAGAGACATCGACGAGCTTGCCACTTGTCATGATTGGCCGAAGATAGTAAAGTTGGCTAAATGTCTGTGGCCTCCTTCTGTGAGCACGCCATGCTCCAGAAGGAGGCGGCGGAACGGGAGCGGGAAGAAGACCCGAACGCCCCTCCCTTCCGCCAGAGGAGAAGACAGCGCAGGAGGCGGCAGTACGCTGCCCTCCTGCCCACCTAAGGGGCCCGAGCGGTGTCACGGGGGTGACATCGCTCACATAGGGCCTCACGAGACGGCGCGCGCGGTTGTTCCCGCGCGCCTCTCCGAAGGCGAGGGAGGAGACTCGCTCTCTCTCTCCCTCCTCGCCATGAAGGCGCCCGCACACTAGCGGGCGACGCCGGCGGGCGGTGGTCGTTTGCATATTGCTCCCCGCCGTCCGCCATCAACACAAGGCGTCTCGAGGAACACCATCAGGTTTTAGTCGGTGCGAGCCCGACATAACCTCCCCCCTGTCCCCCGACTCGGGGGGGGGGGTATCCGGTAGGGATTTCCTAATGTAAAAAAAAAAAAAAAAAAAAAAAAAAAAAAAAAAAAAAAAAAAAAAAAAGTTGGCTAAATGTGAATCCGCTTCTTTAATAAGCGTGGTTTCTGACCACCCCGAAAGGGAAACGGGTGTGATGATACTTTACTTTTTACATACATACATAACATAATATATATAAATGCTACTTATAGCTGTTGGGAGCTATTTAAAAAACGTTTTTTTTTCAGTTTTTTTTATTTGGAGCTTGTCGGTTTAATGTTTAAAACCGCGCTATATTAGAATCAGGGTTAGATGACACAATTACACACCCCTGTGATCTGGTCAGGCTCATATAGGATAATCCTTTAATACTGCCGCACTTGTCTCGTTGTCGGATCAACGGCACGAAATCCATTTGGGTCGAAACATGGAACCATTTAGGTGTCATACTGCCTTGATGTGACGAGAATATGTTATGCTGTTGACTGTACTTGAATAGCACACTTTGTTGGACGTTGTGATATGACTTTTAAGGAACTTTTAGTCACAATATTTATGATCTTTTCACAGAAATACTGCTGTATCGTATGCAGATCTTTGTTTAAGAAGGATTAGTTTGTGTTTAGTATAATACTATCTATCATCATAGCCCTCAGAACATAGAGTAGGTCTAGACCTCTACTGTTAGAGATGGCCATCCAGAGCATATATCTGGAGAATTTGGCCTACAATAACCACGCTGGCCAGACGTGTTGGCGAGGGTCTAGTGACAATTTATTAACGATTCCACAAGTCGATATTAGTGTAACTTGGACCGACGACAGCTTAACGTGCTCCCCGAGGCATGCGAAAGGTGGTGTTGGTAATGTATGTCAAATTTAGGTAAGAAAAGTATTTTTTAATGGTATATGCCGGGATTCGAACGTCGAATATCAAACCTTTTTTTTTGGATTGATAAGCATTCCTACAACCGAGTTACTACAGCTTTTACTATCTACCAAAATAGTTATAAAAACATTATTAAAATTTTAATATTGGTTAAAATAAAATATTTATCCAAACTGAACGTGTTTCCGCATTACATTTAAATTGTATGGAATTTCCAACCTCACATAAATAATGTTTTATTTCAAGTAATATACAAACAGTATAAAATAATTACAATATTAAATGATTAAAAAGATAACTTAACATTAAATAAATAAAATAAAAATAAACTACACTAAAATTTTTAAACTATGATAGGTAATTATAACCGTGCGATGGGCGTAGTGTGCCGAGGACACTCGCTGCGTTCTCCCGCTGAAGGGCGAGGCTGACCCTTTGAGCAAAATATTCTCTACTTAAAGGGTCACCCGTCGACAAGCGAGTTTTTTTCTTTTTTTATATTATCATTTAATATTGTAATTCTTTTATACTGTTTTATTAAAGTATGTATAATACTCGTATGTACAAGAAGCAAATAAGGAATCCATTTTGAAAATGTTATTTTATTATCTTGTATAAAATGTGAGCGTGTAAGATAAAGTTACCTAATATCCTATTATGAACGATGTCATAAAAATAATATGTTGCATTTTAAACGAACCATAACATATTTTCCTTATTTTCTTCCTCGTAATTTAAATCTTTTTAGTGATGTTACGTAAATCTTTTTATAGCTTATTAATATAAGATTTAAAAAAAAACTCTCCACTGCTGGATATAAGAGTATGCCTTCCTCAAGGCCCACCACTTCAAGCGGTCTTATGCAACTCTCATTCAGCCCCCGACAGCGACCTTCTTTAGGTCATCCGTCCATTTGACGGGAGTGCCGTACGTTGGTTCCACTATAGTGGATATAGTTCTATAGAACTCGAAAAGAAGAGATTTTACCCTAGGAAACATTCATTGCTATGCAGAAGACAGCACGGCTTATGGGCAGTACCCGAGTCCACGAGCTGTGGTCCCTATGGTTCCCTTTGCAAAATATATGTGGATGGTGCCCAAAACCTATTCCAGTTTAATGCCAGTTAGACCCAGACATGACAGACACTTCACCCCAGCTTCAGCATACTAGGGGTCGAAATACGTTTAGACCTAAGCCACCAAAACTTCATTGAGAGCATCATCAAAAAAACTCGAGGTACTGAACGAGGTGAAGGTTTTTCCCGCTTTTACTAATACTTATGCTGTATAAAGCATACAGAAAGTCATGCGTGGAATGCTCTCCCAGACGATGTATTCCTCCACTCCTATAACCTTTTGGCTTTTAAGTGTACTAGGTTCGGGGCACCCCACACTAATTTTTTACGAAGGGTGCCGTCAGCAAACAGCCCGTGGACTTAAGTACCGCTGATAGGTATGCTTTTTTAGAACCATCTTTATTTCTAACTCCATATTGGTTGGTTGTTTTTCTTAGCTTTATAAGTACAAAAAAATACAAAAATACAAAGTTCTTTTGGAGGAACTCCCCCAGACTAGAATTCTCTGGGTTAAGCTGAGGATCAGTTTCTTCCTTGCTTACATTTTATTATTTACTAGTATAAATGTTATGCCTCAATATTATTTTTGTTTTATTATTTAATAAATTAATTTATCATGCCATGCATTATACTATTACATATTATATTATACTATATTATAAGTGGAAGCCTTACTTGTATATAAGTAAATCCCTCGACTACTACGTTTTCATAAAGCCCGCGTTCAGTGCTAATTTATTCTATCTCTTTCGAGAAACTTTACTATGAAAGACTCGTATTTTTGCAGACACATGAACTGGAATTAATGAGAAAGGAAATGATGGCAAATAGAAAAGTTATTGCCTGGGCTTTAATATAACGGGAATTTATATTTTTTATTACAATAAACTTCGTTTACTGTTATTAAAGGACATTTTATGTTTCTCTTAAAAAAAAGAAGTATCATCACGACCGTTTCCCTTTCGGGGTGGTGAGAAACCACGCTTATTAATAAGTATTCACATTTAGCCAACTTTACTATAGGCCAATCATGACAAGTGGCAAGCACGTCGATGTCTCCAGCGTACCAAACTCGAGAAATATCACAAATAAATTAATCACAAATAATATGAATTAAATGTATTTATTTACATTAATAAATATTTTTGTGTCCCGACCAGGAATCGAACCCGGTACCTCCAAATCGAGAAACGTTGACATCCGTCAAAGAACCAAAGTTACCGATATAGCTTTTAAAATTAGCAAGCTGAAGTGGCAATGGGCTGGACACGTCTGTCGCAGAAGCGATGAACGATGGAGTAAACGGGTCCTGCAGTGGAGACCACGTACTGGAAGACGCAGTGTGGGACGACCCCCCGCCAGATGGACAGATGACCTGAGAAAGGTCGCTGGTGGGGGATGGATAAGGGTGGCAGAAGATCGTGTAAAATGGCGAGCCTTGGGGGAGGCCTATATCCAGCAGTGGAGAGATACAGGCTGATGATGATGATGATGACCTCCGAGTCTAAATCCACGGACTTAACCGCTAGACCACGGAGGCAGTTTAATATATAGTTGTATTATTTCAGTTTATTTATCATTTAGTAGTGCCTCACACAACAAATGCTCATAATTGTCCCTAAGGTTGACAAGTAAGAATGTCTAGCAGCATTAGGTCCGCCTTACTACTTAGTGCATATTTTTATTTAATAAATGTAAAAATTAAATAACCTCATCAAATCCGCATTTCCAAACCAACTCAAGAAATATGTTCAAAGTAGATTAAATATTAATTGCATTCAAAAATAGGTTTATTGGTATAGATATATGTAAAAAAAAACAAAGTTATTTTTTTCAATTCTTATTATTTGGCTTAAGGCAGTTCATATTCAAACGCAGAGGGTGCTGGATTTAATTTGGCGAGACTGGTACGCTAGTGTCATCAACGAGCCTGCCACTTGTCATGTTGGGCCTATAGTAAAGTTGGTAAACTGTAAAATCGCTCCTAAAAGTGTGGTTTCTGACCACCTCGTAAGGGATACGGATATATTTAAAGGTCATCAACCAAGATTTTAAAATTACTGAATCTGGCACTACCTGGCTTATCACCATTCCAAGTTTGACGTTGTTTATGGGACATCCGGTATAAGGAATCACTTAACAAACGGAAACTGTTACCTACTGTAAAAGGCCTATTTTCTAGATTGTGATGATTTTGATGTGATGTAATCCTAATCCACCTACTCATGATTAAATTCGATCAAGAAACCGATAGCTCATTTAAATCGATGTTCACCCGGCCCCTATGACCGGTGATTGATGTCGCGCCATTATATTTGTTCCCCCAAATCTCGTGATGGATGCCGAGCCTTAAATTAATTCTCTAACGAAGAAAATCTAAAAATAGATTGATTTAAATACTTTTATGAGTTAGGATTTTTTACAGGTTTTTTAAAGCGTAGTACCTACATATTTAAGTACCTACGGTGAGCATATAGTAGGTATCTAATGCCATCTAAAGGTATTTTTCTTGTTCACAATTTGTTTTTTGTCTGTAATAATGCAGCGTACGATATTCTATGTATACCTGTGTAGTATAGAATTATAATAATAAATAATCACCTTCTTCAGTTCTTCCGATTATCTGGCGTGGAGAATTTCAATGTTTTCACATCAACGGATGTGGAATGAAAAAAAATTGTCCTAAAGCAATTGGAGCCACTTTAATTCGCACATCTTGTCACTTATCCTTGTGTTTGAATTATGTATTGTTTAAACCTAGAAGCAGTAATGTAGATTTTCATGGAAAATAAATAAATAATGGTCTTCATGGCATGGATGGATAGGCGACTTTCATCGGTTCTGCGTTACATGTGGCCGGCCCATTGCCATTTCATCTTACTAATTTTGAAGGCTATGTCGGTAGCTTTGGTTCTCAGACGGATTTCCACGATCATGATGATGAATTATTCGCTTAAAGAAATAGAATACGACAACTGTGCTTTCCTATATTATATTACTGCCGCGGTCTATAATGACTACTTTGCTGGTCGCGCTGAGATGGCCGACAGCGCAGTTCCAGGCCTAGAGCGTAGCTGGGCTAGCTCGAGGCAATCATAGCGTGACCAGCGAACAGTCATAGTGGGCCAAGGCTTGTATAGTGCTTTACTTAAAAATGCAAGTACCTAATCTAAATAAAACCAGTAAATAATGTAGGTACTATTAAAACGTTGAAACGTCAAAATTGCGGCCGGCAATGTTTTGCCGGCCTGATAGAGCGACCAGCAAAACTTTGCCGGCCGCTCCTTGAAACAGAACGGCAAGGTCGACTTTGCTCAAACAAGGTTGTCAAAATTATGACCACATTACATGCATTTTTGAGTAAAATATATTTAAGGACTATTTTATTAAATAAATCCTTTACGTAATTCCAAGTTTTACTCCGTTAATGTTGTCTAAAGTTTTTAATTAACCACCTATCTCATTTTACATAATAAAGTTTTCACTTACTCTCAACTACGAGTAGGTACACTTAACTTTAATTAATTTATTTTATGTTTTAATTAGGTGAGTAATGCCACATAATAAGTTTGTATGAATTTCGCTGCCAATTCGTCAACTACAACTTAACTGAATTTCGTTTAAACTAGTGGGCACAAGCAATGTTATGGAATAGAGATCGAAAGCTCTAGGCTGGTTTGCACCAAAATTTTTTTTTTGTAATTGTCACGATTAAAGCGCGATTCGCGGTTTTGGTTCGGTTGTAAGAACGCTTACCTTAAATTCTACACAGGTCGGTTCAAACCCCCCCGGCATGTACCAATGAGAAATACACTTTTCTTACGTCATACATTTACAATACCACCGTTTGCGTGCCTCGGAGAGCACGTTAAGCCGTCGGTCCCTGTTCCAAAAATTACAACTTGTGAAATCGTTAATAAATTGTCATTAAAAATTGACATCAGAGCCCGTCTGACGAGTGTAGGCCAAATTCTCCAGATATATGTTCTGGATAGCCAACATGATGAAAGATGATGATGAAAGTTTACAATGGCAACGAATTTACTGGTTTTATTTTAAAGGTCAGCTGTCAGCTAAGCAGAAGCCTAAGGGCCGGTATCTAAATCCTTCCTCTGTCGCATTTGCTCACTTCAGAATTTAGATAACTTCTGGTAAATGCCGAGATACATTCGTGAAATAATGTTGGCACAAGTTACCCTTAGGGAGTGAGGGGATTGATAAAATTAAATGGTAAAAAGTTACAGCACATTGAAAATGGGTAAAACAGAACTTGTGGCAAAGTTTGAAAAACATGCCGTTTTTTGCCATAAAAATCGATGTATTTGGATGCTTTTTTTTATCGGCGTACATATTTATATCCTTACTATAGTATGAGTATATATAGTATTGGACTTCTTTCAAGTAATACTGCTTAAGCTCGAAAAAAAATCGAGGTGTTTCCGCTACCAAAAGTTGTCCCTCCACTTTCGAGGTCGCAAACTTAGATTTAGCGACACCAAACAATCTAAAAAAAAAATGTCGCAATATAAGCTGAAACCTAGTAATAAGTTGATATTTTGTAAGTTTCTAGGTCTATTGACTTATTTAGACTAGTCTAGAAGCAATAATAACTGCCTCCGTGATCTAGCGGTTAAGTCAGTGGATTTAGACTAGGAGGTACCGGGTTCGATTCCTGGTCGGGACACAAAAATATTTATAATATAAATAAATACATTAAATTATTATTTAATTTATTTTTGATATTTCTCGAGTTTGGTACGCTGGAGACATCGACGAGCTTGCCACTTGTCATGATTGGCCTATAGTAAAGTTGGCTAAATGTAATCCGCTTATTTATAAGCGTGGTTTCTGACCACCCCGAAAGGGAAACGGTCGTGATGATACTTTCTAGAAGCAATGTACAGATTTTTTAGCGTTAACCAATTAAGTTTAATTTTGCGTGGAAATTGTTTTTCGTATTTGGCTTTTTGGCGCCCCTTGCCACCCGGGTGCGCCTAGAGCAACCGCCTCTCGCTGTATCCCAGGCAGGCGCCGACGCTGGTAGGAAGTAAGGATTAAGGGCCGGTAATAGATCACAGCTTCGTTTACTCTCGGCCCGTTACCGATACCAATTAACATTTTAATGATTTTTCAAGTGTTAGTGTATTTTTGAAATATGTAATCAACTTTCTTTGACGAAAAATTACGGACATTTAAGAGATATATAATAATAATAATAAATATTTCCAGACAGTTCACACAGCGCCATCTAATTTCCGTGGTAAGCTACGAGGCTTGTGTTACGGAAACTAGATGGTTGATAAACTACATATTATACTTTTTTTTTTGTAAATATATACTTATTATACATATAAACACCCAGACCGAGACAAATTATACAATGTACAACTTGCCCCCGGTGGGAATCGAACCCACGACCTCCCGAGTTCACAGCAACGTTTGTTACCACTAGACTACTATATATTCATAAATTTGTTTTAGTACAATATCACCTTTCATAATCGACAATCTTAGCCGGTGAAGAACGCCTTATGGCGTTATAGCTCGCGTATGTATTAGGTTTTTAAGTGCAATAAAGTATTTAAATAAATTAAAGAGATCAAAATCTGCTGCCTCAGTGGTCTAGTGGTTAAGTTAGTGGATTTAGACTCGGAGGTACCGGGTTCGATTCCTGGTCAGGACACAAAAATTATTATTAATGTAAATAAATACACTTAATTAATAATTAATTTATTTGAGATATTTCTCGAGTTTGGTACGCTGGAGACATCGACGAGCTTGCCACTTGTCATGATTGGCCTATAGTAAAGTTGGCTAAATGTGAATCCGCTTATTCATAAGCGTGGTTTCTGACCACCCCGAAAGGGAAACGGTTGTGATGATAAGCTGATTGATATACATTTCATAAAAATAAACTTGAAAAATCTTTGAAAATGTTGTGCGAGTGCGAGAGGGATGCAAAGTATTAAACCCTTCTTACTACCGGCCCTAAGATTGAATGTGGTAAATAATAAAACAACATCAATTGTTTTTAGGATATTTTATTTGAAGATGTACAATTAATTAACTTAATAAAAAAAGGATATTTACAAGGAGTTATAAATATTTAAAAGTTGATGGAAATGTTCTTTATTCAAAACATTTAATCGAAGTGTGAAACATTAAGTACCTACATTACTCAAATAATGTAAGAAGGAGAGCATTTACAAGAGCATTGAAAAAAATAACAACATAAAAAAAGGGAAACAAGTAACATAAATGAATAAATTATTTTATTTTTTTCTAACATAAAATCTTTATACAAAAATTATTGCTAATAATTATTTTAATTATCTTATGAATGTGCACAACATTTAACAGTGAATAGAATAAATTTAATAATTACGCCTAACAAATATATCTATTAATCGTTAAACTGCCTATGTACAGGTAATCAAACTAAAGTTGATAAAATTTACGTAATAATGGAACTATTTTTATTTTTATTTTTTTATATAATTATTATTTATTTTGATATGCTTGATATTCTTGTTTTAATACAAGTTATTAAAAGTTACATTAGGGGCATTTATTACGTATATTTTTGACACCTCTTAAGAAATGATCAGGAACGGGTTCAAGACTCAGCTTTACGCAGTGGAAGTTGGTGCGAGAGGAGTTCCAGCAAAATCTTTGCATCACTTACTGAAAGAATTGGGCCTAAGCAGGTCTGCCGTCAATACATTTATGGAACGAGCTTCCAAGACGGCATTAACGGAATCATACAGTATTTGGTTGGGTAGGGAGAGGAGTAGAATGGTGGATGGTGAGCGTGTTAACGCGCAATAAAATAAAAAAGCAAGACCTCCTTTTCTTAAACCAGCCTATTGTCGGTCGCAAGCCCAAGACATAATTCTTCTCATATCTTACCCACACACGATGGACCCGGCACCCGCACGGTGAATCCATGGAATGCTTAGAAATTTGTCATCTTTACATATTATGTAATGTATGTATGAAATATTAAAGTTTTTGATCAGTTCCGGGGCCTAAAACCTACTCGGAAAGTGGATCTGCCACTGGAATAACTTTAACTTTGCGCTCTTTTGTAATCTTATGTAAGAAACATCGAGAGCCCCTTGTAAGAAAAAATAATACATGGTCGACCCCTTGCCCCCCAAATTGTCTTACGTAATAAATTAATTAAATTATGTTAATTTTTATATTTTATTTATATCTGTAATTTGTAACTTTCATCACCTGATTTTTTGTCCCAATAAAGAACGCAGAAAATATTTTTATTGACAAAAATAAATGGGTGCCCTTAACAGTTTCAATAACAATAAATTCAATAACTTGTATTAAAAACGTATAAACGATGAGTCATCACGATTAAATTTCGTATAACACTTGTGCAAATATTTTAGTAAAATTTATAGTAGGTATAAAGTGATGTATATTGTTTATAATAATAATAATAATATAAAATATTCGTTGACTTTTAACTTTATTACTGATTTGTATCACATAATTTGTTTATTAGCACAAGTTAAGCAACAGTCATTAAAGATTGCAAAGCTCTGGCGCTTTTTTGATTAGAGGAACAGACGGCAGAAAATATACCAATAATGTCCATATCCATTACAATTGCCACTCGCCTTCTAGCTTGTATAATGTACCGTCAGCATCAAAATTACATAACCCTTGGTCAAAGTAAAATAAATATTGAAAGTTATATTGAGAGTCATTGGTAGTTAGCTTGTCACTTATTATTTCAGCCAATAACCTGCCTGATAATTAGCCTTTCCGCAACTGACCGTTAGTCTAATTGTTCATGTTTCGAATGTGTATGCAAAAACCCTGAAACTCGAAACATGACCTAAAGGGCAGTTGTTAGAAAATGCCTAAACGAAATTAAACTCGCCTATGTACATTAATTTAAGTTTTTGTGCAATAAAGTATTTAAATAAATATATTTAATAATGTATTTATTTATCTACTTTTGTTTGATATGAAAGAAACAACAATTTTATATAAAAAGTATTTTATTTACACTTTAGGTTATGTAATTTTAGAAGTGACTGTACTAAATATATATATATATATATATTTATTTTTATTAAATAATTTAACACTGTTCGATTTCCCGTATGGCGTAATATACATTCTAGTGCGCCTGTCAGTAAACTTGTAAGTAATACGAGCGAGCCTGACCCTTCATGGTCGCCGAAAACTATGAAGTCTTCGCGTATAATCATTCCATTCATTTATAATTTTTAACCACAATTCTATATAGAAGGATCGAATCTAATAATAAAAAATACTATAGTGTATTATTATACGATCAAGAATTCAACTAGATTAATAGTCACATACAAATTACTGCGAGAAACCGGCAAGCGGAACTCCACGTACATGCTATTCTATTAATAATGAACGACAAACAAAGCGGTAAAAATAAAATAGCATAAATGCAATAAAATATTTATCACAAAATCAACCTAATCCATTTAAACATAAGTTATACATTGCCTTGACAGCCCTCTGCATTTTAAGACGTCGCATTGGCGGTAGTTGAAACGTACTGTCAGAAATATCAGCACACGATAATTTTGTGCTGATATTTCTTTCACCATTTTCAGAGCTATAATCTAGTTAGATTCTTGATCGACGAGTGTATTCAATAAAAAGTTCGCTGGAACATTTAGAAGTAATTTCCTGTGCACCACACTACCTGCTAGTTCTAGCCCGCTAACTGGTAGCTCGTCTAATTGCACTCGATTTATTTTATAAATGAGCCAGCGTATGTTTTACTAACTATACACATAGTAGGTATATAATTTAGGAATTACAGTGAGATATTTTTTTTTGCTATCTGTATTACTTAAACAATAGGCAATTGAACCCAATTACATATTCCTTTGTATTATTTGTAACAGTTGAAGGAGCTAAACTTTACGCTATCGTAGTTATTTTTAAAATAAACATCTAACTCCTTTGTTGTATTCTTTTGACAAGACAAGGTCAATGCTCTTTGAAACCTTCATTAAATAACTTTTGGTTCTAAATAAGTAATTTGTAGACAATTTTCTTGTAACCTTTAGCAAAAGTTCGTTTGAAAATACTTTTAAAAGAAGTCTTAACATCCGGTTTCCGAAAGAATGATTAATATAATCAATGTTTAACACTTTGTTATACACCACGTGATTGGTAGTTAATTTTAGACATGAAACAGAAATTAAACATTCATAATAGTATTTTTATAATTTCAACGGGTCTTTACGCGATTCACCTTAGAGACATATTTCTCCCGACGTTTTAGCCAAGTTGCATTGGCCGTGGTCACGGGTCGACTGAAGTCGTCTAAGGTAAATCTAAATTAAAATTATAAAAACTATGATGAAACAGAAATTGATTTTTTTATTTATTAAAAAGGAGTATTCAGCAGCTCTGACATGCTGCGAGTATGACGTGTATGTTACTCTTAATCGCTTGTGCGAAACTGAAGGAGGAAAAACAGTGTTAGACCCGTATTCTTAGACATTTCCTCTACTTAATTATACCTTCCAGCTGTCAAACGGACGTCTCGACATGTCATTACGTTTAAAGAATAGAACTGTCAAAACTCAAGTTTCATCGCAACGTACCTTGAAACCTACTTGAAGACTGTTTATGTTATTTTCAGTTAATATTAGTTAAATTACTATTTAACTAATATAATATAATATTGGTCTTTGGTTGCAGGCTTTTCCCTCAGCATCGGTTGGCACACTCCTTGACCGACATACACTGACCATGGCGGTGTGCCTTCGTCTCGGAGCCCGGACTGTCCACCCGCACCAGTGTCGATGCGGAGAACCAGTCGATCATCTCGGACACCACGGGCTTTCTTGTGCTAGAAGTGCTGGCCGCATTCCTCGTCACGCGGCTCTCAACGACATCATCCGAAGGGCTCTTGTCACTGCTGGTGTACCCGCAATCTTAGAACCATCTGGGATTGTGCGGAGCGATGGCAAGAGACCCGACGGAATGACTGTTGGGCCGTGGAAACTTGGCAGATCTCTGGTGTGGGATGCGACGTGTGTAGACACATTAGCTCCATCTCACATCCAGGCGACCTCGTCAGGTGCGGGGAGAGCGGCTTTTTCTGCGGAGAACCTCAAATTGCGCAAATATGCCAACCTTAGTTCCGGTTACGAGTTTGCGCCGTTTGGGGTCGAGACGATGGGCCCATGGGGACCGTCAGCGAGGCGCTTGGCCAAGGAGTTGTCAAAGCGGCTGACAGAAAGGTCTGGAGACAGGAAGGCTGGCAATTATTTCTGCCAACGTATTAGCCTCGCTATACAGAGGGGAAATGTTGCCAGTCTCCTTGGGACTATCTCGGATGGGACGTCTCTAGAGGACATTTTTTATTTATAGTTTAGTTTATTTTTAATTTTATTATTTAGGTAGCTTTTATATTGTAATTCTTTTATACTGGTTGTATTTTACTTCGAATAAAATAATTTAATTACTATTTTAGAAAATATACTCAGTAAGTCTGGTTTCAAGCGGTGTTATTTTTATATACTCGTAAATATAACCATGGCAAGCTTACAATATTAGTTTTCCTTGAAAGTAAAAATTGGCATTTGACATTATTGCAAATGGCACTTGCAATTGCAATGGGAGTGTATCCACACGTTTCGGGATCAAGCTCGAATTGCTCGAATTGCCGTCATGCCCAGTCAAGCCGGCATAGTGTTAGTGACTGATGTCAATCATAAGTGTCTGATTCCATTTGCTAACATTCATGGACCTCGCTCGCCACTCACCATCAGTGATTATATAATAAAAAATAACTTTTATATTTTTAAATAAAACAATATGTTAAACACAATAATAAAGCGCCATGTCCCATGTTTTCTTTGTCACTTTGTTTTTGAGCCATAATTCGTGGTGTATAACAAAACGTAAAACGTGCGGTTAATGAATGATTCTTTCAAAAACCGGCCGTGAAGCTTAGCAAGTTGTCTCGGCTATATAACTAAGTGTTGGAATTTTTGAGTTAAAATTATCCACAATAATAGATAAAGAATGTCGACAATTCCTGGCGTAGATTATTCCAGTTTTCTCTTACAAACTGTCGATAGTTCTGTCATTTAAATCTTTCGCAGTCTAACTATGGACAACCTTACACTTCTATAAACTTTATATAGACTTATCTATAACTCTTCAGTCTTGAACGTTACCTTAATTATATTTTAAAACCCGCGTCATCCAATTTTACGCCATGTCTCTTCATCATTTTCCTTCTAAAATTTGTAATTTGTAAATATATTTTAAAATATAAAATAAATTTTCATCTAAAATATTCAATAAACTCGAACGAATGGGATCATTTTATTAGCGTTTATGAATTTAAACTTATTAATCTATTTAAGCTAGTAAGAACTAGAACTGCACATCAAAATGTTAAAGACTTTTTGAAAAGTAACCACAGATACACGACACACGACCGACATACATTTATACACATCGAAAGGAGAAAAGCGAAAATATGTTACAAGATTGCAGATAGAGACACACACTTCTTATACAGCAGACATGTGCGAGAAAATAAGCTGTACACGAGGTAAATCGCCACCAATAGTAGATTGGTCCAAGAAAGCCAAAGCTCACGTGGTTTGCGGGAAATATTGAGTTTGATGCGATTTTGAACGATTTTTTTTTCAAGGACAAGTTCCAAGTATGGATATTGATCGAACATGGTTTATCAGAAAGCCCATTAAATACGTATTTTTATTGAATTAACTATGTCACCTTATTCCGAAGTTCTACCCAAATTCAAGCGCAAGTTGCAAGCAAAGATCATTTTTGGCATCAGGTGTCATTAGTAGAACCTGCATTTGAAATAAAACAAAACACTTTTTTTTTAAGTTGCAAACATTCTCCGAAAAACAAAACACTACTGCATGGTGAATAAGAATGCGTATGAAAATCGCGATCATAATAAATACCTAAATGTTATTACTAATTGATCTCGCACACAGCCGATAAACGAAATAGAGAGAGAAACAATCAACGTTCGCGCGATCGTCGACCTCTCGCTACCTACTTGATTAGGGTCAGTATGAGTGGCGATATTTTTAGGAAAACTTCTCTGCACCGTAACATAAGATTTTATTACTGAATAATTTAAATATATACCTAAACGTAGTTCTTTATTTTTATTCTATATTATAATATAAAAATATTTGATATTTATTAATTTATTCGAAGTAAGGTAACAGCTAACAAACAAAACAATTATTGAAATAATAGACAAATAATCCTGTCGGGTTTGTCAGCCTAAAAAAAATGTACACAACATTGAATAATATAAAAAATGGTAATAATATAAAATAAAAGTTAATAGTAAAAAAATATATAAAAAATACATAAATGTAAACATAATAATAACAAAATGAGATAATAACATGAAACAAAATAACTTTTTCCTTCCTAACCCGTTCTTCAATTTATTATGCATACCTACCGACAAACAATTTAGTGAGGTTAATTTTAAGTGAGAATTTAATAAATTCCATGCAGTCTCCAGAAAGAAAAGTCACTATCATTTAATTAATTTTTATTTACAGTAGCATGCACAACCTCCGTTATCGAATCGAGATAAAATGAATACTGAGCACGACATGTGCGATGTCTGATGAAAAGCGGTACTTGATTCCAAGAATAAAAATGACACCAACCACTGATAACTGACATCAGCCACAATCGCTATGCAGCTATAGCAAAACATGATAAAAAAGTTACTATTGGTAGATATTTTCCTCGTGCATCGCTCATTTTCCCAAGCACATTTCTGGTAGATAAGCATCCTTACATCTAATTAAAATAATGATCACATTTTAATTTTAAAAGCAGTTTTTATCGTTTTTCAGCAGTAAAGGTACTCGTACACGTCTAAATTATCTCTTTGTGTGGTCGTTTGTTTAAACTTATTAAAATTATAATTATTTCTATTGCTTTTTGAATACCGTACGTACTTACCTATAAACTATACAGACTTTTATCTATTAACTATAGTATAACTTAAACTATAACAATAACAATGAAATTTTGTGTAACATTTAGGTAATTAGTTAACTCCAGTTACCGAAAAGATAATTAAAATAATACATGTTTAATATTTTGGTATCGGGTGACCGGTGACAGAATTCGAATTTAAAATTTGAATGTTTCTGTAACCGTTAAGCGGAGAAGGGGAGGTTCGTCGGTAGTGCAGATTGTTTAGTTATTATGTTCTTTCGTTTAGTCACAATGAGTATGTAAAAACTTTGAACAAGCAATTGTTAAATTTAGATATATATAGAAAGTCTAGTCGTTGGAAGGGAGAACTAAATTCTTGTCTGTGGTTTGAGCATAATAGAGTTCTTCTTAGTCGCTACACTCTTGGCAGAGTGGTCGTGGTCGCCATTGGAGTGCTAGTGGCACGCTTAACAAGCCGTCGCCACTCCTCTCGGACCCTAATAACTATAGAGTTATCATTCATTAAATTTATTCAATTCTTATACTTATAATTTCAATCAATTGAATTAATTTATTCAACAGATCAGCCATTGTTGTTTTCAACAAGCGCACCTAAAAAATTAAATTGAAATAATCAAATAATCTTTATTTTCAATCAGTTATACATGAGTTTCAATCAGGGGCCTGAACAAGGGTCTCTGGGACGCCTGGATCTCTGGACACCCTGCACTTCCGGTCGCAAACAATATTGCAAAACAATAGGCGCTTGCAGATAAAAATACTTTTAACTAATTATTTATTTAAATACCTACTTAATATTACAAATTATATAAAAAGAGAAGGTTTAAATGAGGTAGTGTGGGTGTGTGTAAAGTACAAGTATTGTGTTAGTTCTCAGTAGTATAATAAGAAAATACTTAATAGTTTTAAAATTATTATATTTTTGGCGCGCATTTGGTTTCGAGCTCAAACATCGAATTTAGAATGTAATACTATTGCTAACTTATATAGGTATGTATGACACTTTTCGTATCCTACTATCCACCTGGCTAGTAGTGTTGGGATGACACATGGGTGACGCTACTTTTTTGCGAGAGATGCCATTCTTTTCCCAATTCGATACTATACCCTTTAGTCTAGATATGGAGTCGACTGATTCCACGAATGTTACGACACGAGGGACAATATTTCGTCGGCATTATTTAGGAAAAAATCATTTATGTGTCCTTGTATTTACTGTTCTTTATAAAAAATATCATTGTATTTTATAATTCGAAATCTGCCACTTTTATCATGTGTTTTACTTGTCGCTTTAGGCACTTTTTTTCGTTTTGAAAGTTGTTCGACCTTGCATTTGTCTATGGTTTTTATACAAAATTGGGTTAAAAATAAGCTTTAAAGTTTAAGTAAAGCTTTCAAGTCGAACATAGCATTAGTTAGCTTGTCACTTTTACGAATAAATATTATTTCAATGAAGTGCTGTATAAGCAAATATTAATCGTGTATTATAAAATTATTATTTTTTGGTAACTGGCTGTAATTATAGTTTTATCTTAATAAACATGATAAAAGATTGCAATTGGACTTTAACCTGCAAAAATAACATTATAACACAAATTTAACACTATAGACAGAACAAAAAAATAACAGTATAACATTGGCAATTTATCTAAATTATTTGATTTGAAAAAATAATTTCTTTATTTGTATCATATTCTAAATTAACAGCAAAGTTGACAAACAGTAAATCCTGCTTTTTAAAAAGCGTTGC
Organism: Tinea semifulvella; assembly: GCA_910589645.1. Classification (NCBI taxonomy): domain Eukaryota; kingdom Metazoa; phylum Arthropoda; class Insecta; order Lepidoptera; family Tineidae; genus Tinea; species Tinea semifulvella. The sequence goes on from OU342585.1 coordinate 13,957,931, forward strand.
GGTCCAGACTACCCAAAGATCGAAATATTTTTATAAATAATTTACCCAAATAAAATATAACTTCTTTTACTATATTAATAATACGTAAACCTAACTTAATCCTAAAGTGTATACATAAAGGATTTTGTTTAAAATCTTAGAACTAGTGATATGTTTTGTTTCAATTGATATGTTTTAATCACAACGATTTTCCATTTTCACTCAAATCTGGCCTCAATATTTAATTAATGTTTATATTTTTTTTATTATTAAATTGCCCTTTACCCAATTAAAAAGAGACATATTTTACAAAAAATCTTCATCGTGCTGTACTGTACCAGGTATTGTAATCTCATAGGTTCTCATAGCTAAATTTAAAAGGTTATTAATTAATTGATAGTTGTGGCGTAGTTCTATATGTGTTTTATTTTATAAATCTGATATAGCTGAGTTATTCTAGCAGATTTCTATCTCAGTCAGATTAAACATTAACAGGTCATTGGAATCTGCTAAGCTGCTAGTCTTCTGCTAACGGCTTACTCTTTGGACCACTTTGCTGCGTAGTCTTCTACTAGCAGGAGTAGAATCGTTCAAAATAATTTAATTAATGACGTTTTTTAAATGCCTGTAATAGGTTTACGTGAATAAATATATTTTGACTTTGACTTTGAAATTTGATAATAAATTGAGATTTCTAAAACTTTAGTAGTGTAAAAAGGTAGTTTTAAATTTTCCCAAAATGTCGGTCTCTAATAATCGCGTAGGGTACGTTTAATTATAAAAAAAATATTAATTAATCTTCTGGCCAGCCTAAATCCTCTCCCACAAGTTCGTAAAACCTTTGATTGTGTTGCACGAAGAACTTCCTGAGCTTGGTGACGACCGCGGGGTCGACGCGCGGATGTTTACGCCCTTTGGTTTCTCGTAAACATTTATCGGTGGTGTCGTTACGTAGACAATAAAAGCCTTTGGTCTCGTTGAAATAGAAGTTTCTCCTCCCTGTGTACAATGAAAATGTACAATATAACAGAAGGTATCAATCTGTCTGGAACTATTGTAGTTTTATGTAACATCCTATTCAATCATAGTTTCATTTACAACGTTTTATTTGGATGTGTTTTGTTAGGATTGTTTTTATAAAACGCCTCTTTATTAACCCTGTTATTTTAGGGCTTTAGATATGTTATGTTAAACCGAAAGCTAGTTACATATGTCTTTTGATATAACATTGGCATGGAAGAAAATAAACAAAACACAATGTCTTTAAATAGCATTTAATATATTAGGTATAAATATTGTTATTTTGACCCACTGTTCTGTATAAATTAATGTATGAATAATATAAATTCTTTTTAGCTTGAGATCGTTAACAATCTATGCTACTGTATTTTTATGTCCTAGTTATAAGCTGTGATTTTTCTAAAAATAAATATATAAACACAAACATTGGACTATCATAATAGTGGGTTCCGTTATTTACTGTCAGTTTTGGCGCGACAATAATAACGTTTGATATTGACAGTTGCAGGTCCCCAATTCTTGCGTTAGATACCCATGTCAATATGCATGTCCACTCGAATTTCTCGAATGAAACTGACAGTTTTCTATGACACGCGAACGCGCCAGAATTAGGCCCTAATTCTACAGTGCTCGTAACAGTAAATACCTACAATAAATAATATGAGGTTTATAATAATTGAATAAACGTACCAATTTTGTGCTCCAAACCGAGAAACTTTTCTATGCGCCTCAGCTGCGGCACCGGGTCGTCTATCAGCAGGTCCCCGTTGACTACCAGGATCTGTTCTCTGGGGAACACCTCCAGCCAGCGATGAAGGTATGCGTGGTATAGGGATATCGCAATCGGTCTGTATACACATGAATGGTCTATTTTAGCATTGCAAATTTAGGATTCTTTAGAGCTTTAGATTTAACTAAAGATTTAATTAAGATTGCGAGACAGTGGTGGCTCGGTTCTTACACGCGTTCTTTAAAATACAAAATTTTCGTGTATCGAACCCCGGTATTGGTACATAACAAATGAGAAATATTTTTCTTATCAAAGATTTACAACACTACCGTTCACGTGCCTTGGGATAGCCTGTTAAGCCTTTGTCGGTCCCGGTTCTACTAATACTTGCCTTCTTCTGTAACAAACTTCAACGGTGGAGGTCTAGGAATAAGAACCGACGCTTTTTGGATTTCGTCCAAATGCTCATGTCATTCGTCCACACAAACGCAAACTTTTTATCCTGTAGCTCTACACAAACTTCGTTATCGGATCGATATTGAATTGCAAACACGATGTATGAGATTTGAGTCAGTGCTATGATGTGCAACTACAAATTGACATCTCGGATGTATTAACATTTACAGTTTTGTATGCTAGAGTTAATAGCTAACCTAACTTTAGACACGTTAATAAAAATAGAAGGAAAACTCATGAACCAAACCTGTAAGCGACGTTGATGCTGCCATCAGGCGATAAAGCCAGATGTTCGAACGGTTTAGCAGCATCAGGTACCGGATGTCCAAGTTGCTGAAGATGTGCCGGAGCTGACGGAGTGGCTCGACTCCGGAGCTGGGTGTAGTCAGATATGGCCCTGGTCACTGGCTCTCGGACTATCAGCAATAATCTCACTGAAGAGTTCATTGCGCGGACCCTTTCTGGTACCTTTGATAGAATTTAATTATGTATATTACCTATCTACACTAATATTATAAAAAGTAAAGACTTGTATTTTTGCGTGTGTGTATGTCTAAACTCAAAAACAACTCTGCCGATTTTAAAAATTCTTTCATATGTCCAACTATTATCGTTATATCAAAAGTTGATATAAATACCCACTACAATTTGTCCATGTTACTCATACTTCTGTTTAAATCCTTATCCAAATAAATCATATCGTTTTCATCATTGTTTTCATTCATGTAGATCACTTTTTGAATTGTTTAAATTGGCTATTCTATTCAACAGATATTACGATTTTAATAAATCATAGATATAGAAAAAATAATAATTTAATATAAATAAATATAAGACGTTAAAATCTAAATATGACATGCCTATCGGGTACCTCAAGTTTTTTTTTGTCGACTATTTATTTTTATTTAAAGACAAAGAACAGATACAGGCAAACATAAGAACAATAATAAAGCAAGCTATCTGTGGAGTTGGACCATTTGACTCTTGTAGAACCTTATTTAAAAAGCTAAAATTATTAACGTTGGTAATAATTTTAATGTATATCCTTGAAATATGAATATTTGTCAATGCACATTCTGGTCTCTTTAAAATATACGAGTCTAATACTTGTAACAAATTTGTACCTAGAGATTATACCCGACTAATCTACCCAAGATGTGTAAGTAAATATTACAGCAGAAACTGCCACATAATGTGCATTAGAGTATATAATAAATTTCCTAGAGAGAAACGATAGTTGCCCATAAAAAGTTTTACTATTAAATTAAAGAAAATTCTAATTGACAACTCTTTTTACTCAATAAAATATTTTTTAGTATGCAAATTTTGACAGACTCGTCATAAAATATAAATACGGATAGAAAAATAGATTCCTGAATTTCAATTACCTCAGGCGTCACAAAGTAGCTTGGACTTTTTTCGATGGTGATTTGGTTCTTAAAAGACAATGGCATTTTACTTCGGTACCAATTCAGGCCCAACGCGTAGTTCTCGTCCCGGTCGAAGAAGTGGACTTCACCAGCAGCCTTCTGTATCATCGGATGGAGATACAGCATCTCTAGAAGAGCTCGTGTGCCACATTTTCTCACACCTATTATTAATGCCTGTGAAAATATTGACAAAGTCAGTGAAGATACATCGCCGGTATAATCCCTTAGCTGATGGTAAGTGGCGCGCAAGGTCCATGAATGATAGCAACTGGAATCAGACACTTATGACTAACATCAGTCTCGTAACACTATGCCGGCTTGACTGGGCATGTCGGAAATTTAAGCCTGATCCGTGTGAATATACGTTACTGGATTTACTGGCACGAACGGTGGATACTTCCCAGCCCCAACAAAATGGGCAAATTACCACCATCAGTCCGCCTACCACCTATTGTATTGCAGGATATTAATTGGTATCAGGTTTGATCACAACAAACGTTACGCTATTCCCCTTTTACACAAAATTGGACCGTGCTTTATTGGGATAATAAAGTGCATTGGTCATTAAAGTACATTTGAAATAGACCGTCTGTTAATTGAGATATCTAGGTCATCCGGGCTAATTATTTACCATTGGCATCGCTGATTACCCACTGTGGTTTTCGACATTGTACAAATAACGATATTTAAACCAGCGATTAAAACGTGAACCGGAGCAAAAATGGAGTGCCACTATGCAAATAAGGCACTTTGATATGTGAGCGTGGCGATTATTCTGTATGAATATGTTTATGCTGACGTCACTTTACAAAATAAATAATTACGTTTTTAAAAGCTGCAGTGCATTATTATTATTAGTGGAAACGTTATTAGTGGGTTTTTACAATTATATCTTATTAACTCTAATAGCGCTATTTATTTCATTTATTTAGGAAACATACAAATAGTAAAGTATCATCACGACCGTTTCCCTTTCGGGGTGGTCAAAAACCACGCTCATAAATAAACGTGAATCCGTTTCATAAAAAAGCATGGTTTCTGAATACCCCGGAAGGGATACGGTCGTTAAAAATACGGATTTACATATAGCCAACTTTACTAGGCCATCATGACAAGTGGCAAGATCGTCGATGTCTCTAGCGAACCAAACTCGAAAAAATAAAGAAATAAATTAAATAAATTATTGTGTCCTGAACCGAAATCGAACCCAAAAATCGAAATAATATTAGGCTGAGAAAAACGTAAGGAAGCTTGGTGAGCCTGATGATAAATGCATGAATGAAAAACAAAACCCTGAAAGAGTCCTTCGCACCCTTTTGCGCGAACAACTGCGAGTTTTTGATTTGTAAATTCCTTTACTGTGGATATTGTTAGTCAAAAGTGGTGATGTTTTGTTTAATAATGTACTACAGTGTGAATAATTATGGAAAACGATAAATTGGGCACAAGTTGCAGTTTATTTTTTGCGGTTATCCCGCGCTGTGAACTCCCATATCATACCCGATGTGTTTGGGCTATAATGCCTCGAGTAACTCCAAGGAAAGCATCAAATTTGCAACATCTGGAATTTGATGATAACCTCATTAACTCATAAGAAAGAAAGATATATTACGTCATACTTGGCTGTATGGGCTAGATCCTTTGCCTTCCGTATCACCTCAATTATCATCCATCGGGAGACGAGAACACAAACAACAAAAAACCCTTAACACAGGTGTTCCCAACTAAACTTAGGTATTTACAAAAATATCTGGAGACCACCAATCTCACACGTCACATTCATTAAGTTGCCATTATATTTTTAGCTAGCCGCGAACTAAACTAAATTTGGGAACCCCTGCCTTAACGTACACTCGTAGTAAATCCATGATTTTACGATGAAAACAATAAAACATAAATAAAAGTATGTTTACTTGTGGTAATCTTTTGGCAGGTCGCAGTGGTCGTGCTAGCTTCGGCCGCTTCCGGAGCGCCATCGGGTGGTTGATGGTTCTACTGCTCACTTCCTGGTTCTCAAGAATCTTGCGACCTTCATTTGCTGATGCTAAACTTGCAGCCTAAAAGAGGAGGATACAGTTAGGAGCATAAGTTTTTCTATCCCTGGCGCTAAGAAGAAAGAAACACTTATGGGTGTTTCGTTTATGAAAAAGAGAGGAGAAGAATATTGTCTCAGCCTTTTGACCGATATGGAAGCTAATTCTGATTAATAAAAAGTGAACACGGAAACCAACTATTTGTCAAAAATCTTCTTTCCCATTTTTCTCGTGATGAATTCATGAATTACTAGGTACTACTCGTAACAATTAATACCAAAGATTATTAAAATTTAAAATTATTATTAATTAAAAAGCTAAAACGCTTTATTGGTGACGCCAACAATGAACAATAATACAAATAATGTTCCGCTACCATATTATAGATTATTTTAATTACCTTTCTGCAACTGACCTTTAATGTACCTAAACCTGTCAGGTACGAATAATGACAATTATAAAATTAAGACAAATGAACTCTGATATTATCGGATTTAACTCTTTGCATATCCTACAGATTTAATCAAAAGTCATGTTTCATTGGGATTGTGTGCTGGCCTCGTTACGATATTCAATATTAATTATTAAACTGATAAAATCATTAACAATAAATTCAAAATTCTCACGAATATTCGGTAATTTGATTTTATATTACATCGCTGAACAAGTTTTGATGAAATCTAATATAGTAGGTACTTTGTTTTAAGCGGTTTATTTCAGGAGAAAATTAATAAAAAAAATAAAAAGATGGATAAAGTATTTAGAAAAACAGGTATAGAGGTAGGGTAGGTACTGACATACTAATGGTTTCTATTCTGCATTTTGCACCCACAAAAAAGGTTATCCTTCGAGAACACGAAAAAATGAGATTTTAGATAGCGCGTTAGGCGCGTAATAGAACTACAATTTGTCAGCTTGAATGAGTGAATTTATTATAGTTTATTTTTATATATGTATGTCATTAAATAATATATTATTATCCTAAGTAGTATTATACGAGTGTGTATAACTGTGTGCTCGTTGAACATGACTTTTGTCTTGTCCAAGTTCATACCGAGACCAACCTGCTGGGATGCCACATTTAAACCGTTCAGAATTTTGCTAAGATCCTCCAGCGAGCTAGCCATTATGACTATGTCATCTGCGAATCGGAGATGCGAGATGTATTCTCCGTTGACTTTAATGCTACAGGTTCTCCAGTCCAGCATTTCAAAGACATATGTGCATATATAAATATATTTATTAACACATTATAGAAAGAGGGGTGGTAGCTCGATCGTAAGAACGATTTGCTTAACATCCTAAAAAGGTGGATGCGAACCCCGGCATGTACCAATGAGAAATAAATGAGCCATGTTACGTCCTGTTATGAATTCCAGCTTGCCGCTCAGGTTGAAGGTCCGGATCTACAAGATGTTCATCCGTTCCCGACTCACCTATGCTGCGCCAGCCTGGCACCACCTTCTGGCCAAGTTTAATAGAGACAAGATCCAAAGTCAGCAGAACATATCGCTCAGAGTGGTCTCCCGAGCACCATGATTCGTGCGTAATTCCGTCATAGCTCGAGATCTGGAGGTGCCTACTATTGAGGAATTTGTTGTCGGCCTGAATAGACGTATGTTCTATCGGGCCGACAACGGACACTTCAAGCATCTTCAGAATATCGCTCCGTCTTGCGCTCGGCCCTTCAACGGGAGACCACTTCATAGAGAAGTGCTCTTGGAGGAGAGCTGAAGTAGTCGAACCTAGACCCCCTGGGTTCCTGAGCCACGCGGGCGCTGTTATACAGTAGCGGCGCCCAGCACCAAAAGAGAATGAATTACCGGCGGGTGGTTGCCCGCTGTGATCCACCGGGGAAAACGGGGGAATGTCCCCATCCCCAACCCAGGCCCATTAGCCATTCAGGCCTGGACGACCCCACTGTCTGTCTGTCTGATGCATATACTTGTTGATTTTAAAAAGTCAATAAGAGAAAAAGTTGTAAAGATTTATGATTTTGACCTCCTAAATTAGCTAGCTTTTGTTTCGCAACCTGTACTTGTAATACGAGTACGTACTATGTAGGTATAGGCGCCCGCCTTTGTGAGTTAAACCTCTGTACATTTTGTAGAGTAACGATTGTATTTGCATAAACACGGCTTCCGTCAGTCCGAGATTGTGATCTTCAGTACGATTTATGTAGAAGAGTAATTATGGTGCAGGCGTCCGACATCTCTCCTGACTTTGCGATTGAAATACGATATGAGATATTGTTAAAATAAAATAATTATTTATTTCATACAAAACCTTAAATTAAATAAACTATATTACAACAAAATCTAAATTTAACCTAAAAAAATAATAATACATTGAAAATAAAAAATAAATAGTTCCTCCAAATCGCTGTCTTGTGGTGCCCAATACACTAGCAGCATTTCCCCTTTGAATTATGATACTTAATTTTTGGGAGAAAAAACTGCCAGCCCTATTGTCACCAGAGACGTCAATGAGCCTTGGAACAATTTCTTTATAAATTTAAAATAAAATGTATCTAACCAACATTTCGCCCAAAAGTATAAACTATGTAGGTAGTAGTGGTAATGTTGTTCTTGTTGATTTTTATAAATTCAAAATCTTTAGGATTTTCCACCTAAATATTCGATTTTTCTTGTAATTGTGAAGTAAATGATTAAGCATACGGGACGGATATTCATTTAGTAAAAGCGTTCTCATGAAGCGGTACAATGTAATGTAATCCATCTCTATTTAACTAATTAAAAACTTGGTTCACGCGATGCCGAGTTTTGAACACGATTCAGGAACTTGGTTTAGTATTTCAAGATTATATTGAATTTTAAACAATTCACTGAATATTTTTTACAGTCACAGCAGATACAATTATTTGGTCGATTATTCGCGAGCTTATTCTCTACCTAAAACTTTAAAAAGTAAAAAACAAAGTAGCTACTTATACACCTATCTACTAATAAAAATAAAAACTTGAATTTAAAACTTCTCTAAATGAATATGAGATTCCAAAGCTTAGATATAAACAGATTGTTTATATATTTTCGTGTTAAATTAGTAAATAAGATTGTTCCAAGTTCTTCTTCGTTATTCTCTATCATTTATTGAGAAAAGCACAACACATCTGTATAATATAGAGGGCGCTGTTGTAGAGCACGTGGATGGGGAGGAAAAGAGAGACAGAAAAGCGTGGCCGAGAGCAGCGCGGGGGCTAGCTTGTACCGCTACACTCCAACCATCTGTACGCAGTTAATTACTTACCTGTATACTGTAGAGGGCGCTGTCGTAGAGCACGTGGAAGGTGAGGAAGAGAGAGAGAAGCGTGACCGAGAGCAGCGCCGGGGCTAGCTTGTGCCGCTACACTCCAACCATCTGTACGCAGTTAATTACTTACCTGTATACTGTAGAGGGCGCTGTCGTAGAGCACGTGGAAGGTGAGGAAGAGAGAGAGAAGCGTGACCGAGAGCAGCGCCGGGGCCAGCTTGTGCCGCTACACTCCAACCATCTGTACGCAGTTAATTACTTACCTGTATACTGTAGAGGGCGCTGTCGTAGAGCACGTGGAAGGTGAGGAAGAGAGAGAGAAGCGTGACCGAGAGCAGCGCCGGGGCCAGCTTGTGCCGCTACACTCCAACCATCTGTACGCAGTTAATTACTTACCTGTATACTGTAGAGGGCGCTGTCGTAGAGCACGTGGAAGGTGAGGAAGAGAGAGAGAAGCGTGACCGAGAGCAGCGCCGCGGCGAGCTTTGGCCGCGACACGCCCACCACCAGCACGCAGTCCGCCAGCTCGCCCTCGGCCGGCCGGAACGACGACCGGGGCAACCATCTATAATTAAAAACCACTTTAGACATTCTTCTTAGTCGCTACACCACTCCTGGCAGTGGTGGTCGTGGTCGTTATTTAAGAGCTAGTAGCACGCTTTACAAGTCATCGCCACACCGTTTTGTATTGAATATGAAAACAGTTTGCTTAACAAAAAATGAGTAACCAGTTCAAGTAATACTCGTACGCTTTGATCCAAATCCCTTGTCGAAGAAGTACGTGTTTTAAACTTCCGTAGCATGCAGGCCGGCATATTGTCAGTAAAACAAACAAAATCTGTTTGAATGTGCACTTCAAACACGACCATTACTGGCAATGCACTGTTATAGACTAATTAATTGTGAGATGATTTTCCTAGCTTTAATTCTTAAACCGTTTGGCTTCTTGCCACATCTTGTTATGTATTTATTGTATTTGCTGTTTATACACTTGTACAAGTGGTCCTAAGTCTTTCATTATTTGCATCGTTTTTTACTCTTTTGTATTCTTAATGAGCCTGCGACACCCAAATATCCCAAGCACAAATTTAGCTATATTTACTCATTTCATAACAGATCTTTTCGTTCGTTCCATAATTCTGTTCTATCTATCCCTTTTCATCACTCTGATGTACAGTTAAACTCTTTTGCAGTATTGGCCTGTTGAACAATTTGCCGGTAGAAATTCGTCAAGTGCCTAACATATCACTTTTTAAAAAGATGGTATACTCACATTATTTACAGTGTAAGTAAGTAGTGTATATAATATATTTATATTATATACACTATGCGCAAACTTTATATATATAATTAACAAACGGACGGAATATAGATATATTTTTTATTAAGTAGTTTTATATGTCCTTAGATCGCATCGAGTGACGAGTGACGTCCCCGGTCAGTTAAGTGACACATCATACGTAAAATGTGAGCAATGTTCTTAAATAATTAAATATATAAATGTTATTCCTCATCTAAGCTGTTCTGTCAATACCTTGGGAGACAAAAGGGCTGGGCAATATTTGGGCCAAAGGATCAGCATTGCCATTCAACGTGGCAATGCTGCCAGTATCCTTGGCACTTTGCTCATTGGCAGCGATTTGGAGCAATTTTTTTATCTATAATAATTTTTATTTTGTTTTTTCTTCATTTTAGTTTTTAGTTGTATTTTTATTTATTAATTAGGTTTATTTTTATTAATAGTCATTTATGTTTTAAAATTAAGGCTTTAGTTTAATATTTTTTTTTAAATCATTGTACCTTATATCCCTTCGAATAAAATTATACGGAAGCTGTTCTAGTACAGGTACATAAAGCTGGCAACAATATTGAAGGACAAGTACATGTAAGCCAGGGTAATAAGATATTATTACCTTTGTTTCAACAAATAAACTTTGAATGCAAATTAGTAAAACCTTTGAGGAAAAGGAGAACAATAAACAAGGAATTCATAATTGAACAACTTCTTTTAGTTGTCGCAATTTCAAATTTAAATTCTACGCCTTATCTTCAAAGAAAGTAGACTTTTACGACATCAACTTGAAAGATCTCGTTGTAATCTTGTTTTTTATGCTCGATTTTACGAACTTTTCCTAAACGTTAGAGGTTACTTTTATGCGATAGTACGAGTATATTATGATCAGCCAGCCCTTACGTGTCACCAATGTAAGTGGTACTTTATTATACAATCTAAAATCCATCGGTTCGCATATTTCAGTAATGACACATTGAATTACTTTTTCTGAATGATTTTTTTTTACAAATGGAATGATTATGTAAATTGATTTTGAGAAATTAGCTTAGCGTTTAAAGGTGACAATTGACATTTGGCATTTGCTTCTTGTGTTGCTAATGAATAAATATTATTGTCCATTAATATAATACACATTTTAGGGAATGAAATGAGTCAATATAAAGCTGCCTGAGTTTTTAATGACGTAAGTTCTCATATTAAAATATTCTTTGAAACCAACGACATGACCAAATCAACTTTTTTATTTTCTATGTGGCAATTTTTTTAAATGATTTACTGACCGAAATCGCTAAGATAGCGATGTGTCGAGACTGCCGGCCCAGGTAGCTGATTTTGAAGTCTACCATTATGGCCTGAATTATTCAGGAGTGACTCTTGCTCAAAAGTGGCATGTTATGAGTCAACATAACAATAGTTATGATTGATGAATTACTTACAGAATATCAAGCGGCAATGACTGCGAGCAGCTGCGGTACGAGGCCTCAGGATGCTTGTAGGCTGAATTCTGGGAACTCATCTGCACTCGAGTCTCCATGCGGTCCCATCGACACACTTTCCTATAGGAACATCAAGCCAGTCTAGACTTCAGAGATAAATGCCATTTCTTCTTGTTACCCTTATTTGACATTGGATATATTTTTTCTTGCTTCGTTTAAATTGGTGTCTTGTTTTTGTTATCTGTAACAAAAGAAACACTTGATATAACGTAATAAAAATAGGTTTTTATTGACCTATGATATAACCTTACTCAGTAATAGTATCATATTTGTATATAGTATTAATTTTAATTTAATTTATTTGTAATGTTCTATTTTATTATTTGATAGTGTAAACTATAAATGAATTATTTAGATGTAAGGCATGTTTTTATTTTTATTATTATTGTTTTAGCTTTTTGCATGCTTTTGCCTGACATTATTATTATTATTTTAATCACAGTTTTAAGTTGGTCTAGTATAATCGTATTATTGTTTGCCGTATTTTCACATTTTGAGCTATGGTCCAGATTAGTACCTAGCAGATTAATTTATAATAGTAGCAGGCGTCGACTGCAACTTGTAGTGAGCATCTTTGTAAATAAATAAATAGATAGGATTTGAGGGTTAATTATGACATTAGAAAATCGTCATTGCATTTACTCGTATATGAACCGAAGGACAAGCAAAACTTAGCTTAGTGGTACCTAGTCACCTAGCGGCTTAAGAGGGTATAACGCTTGTGCATAGCACGCACAATCCAAAAAAAATAATGATTTTTCACCTAATTTTAGATCGACAAATAGCAATAAACTATTATAATATAATATAATATATATTCATGTATTAAACTAAAATAAATATATTTTTAATATATCTCCAAATATCCCTAAATTTATTTATTTATTAGTAAGTTGATTTTCTCGAAAGTACAGTCAGACTTTTGACAAATCTTTGAAAACAAAAAGTTTACATACATATGTATGATTCAAGACAAAACTTTGCAAGCATGTGGAGTTTCGAATTATGTCAAACGGCTAACTATATTTACAGGTTATAAACATTATATCAGCAGTGACATTTAAATGTTATTAGTTACATTTCACGTTCTGATTATAAGATATGAAAATATAGCGAGAATCTGCGAGTTGCTTACGTCACTAATAATACGTAGACAAGGAAACGAAGCTTTAGGAAACTGGATAAGATAATGATAGACAAAGGTAAGAACAGACATTTATAAAATCCTGTTACATTAACGTAAATAGAAAGAAAACATTTTCTACATTATTTATTTATTTAGCTAAGCTTACAGCTTAAACATGTACATGTATAGGAAAACAATATTATACTATATAGCCGATTACAGAAGTTTACAAGTGGATACAATAGAAAGCATGCAACAATACCTTTAAAGATTAAAACAAATACAGGAACAACATAATAATAATAATAGAGCATCCAAATTAAAGCAGCTGCTATGACTATATGAACCTACAGCATATTCGCGTAAACAAATATTTCGAATAGTAAATGAGAAGGTTGCATGATTCCTGGACAATAGAACGTAGCGAAAAGTCCTCACAAGCGAACTATTAATTAAACATGAAGAAAATTAATAAGTTAAAACGCACACATGGTATCAATCTAATTTCCCTGTCAGTGATATTCAATAGTGGTAACTCGCATGTTTTGGATCAACACAACACAGAATTTGGTTTACCGAGTCAACACTTCAACAATAGGCAGTCAGGGGAGTGATGGATAATGGAGGGTTCAGCTCACAATGCTTAGAAAAAGACTAGAAACGTTCACACACTATTACTTTAATACCATTATTTGTGATAGATTCTAATATTAGTCAGCAGTAAGTCTTTAAATAGTCGATTTCTTCAACTCACTAAATAATGAACTACGAGTGGAATCAAATGGTTTATACAAATCAAATGTTAGATACAAAAACAGTTTAGCAGTACACAGTACACATAGACCTAGACCTCCACTGCGAAGATGGGCTTTCACAACATTCTGGATAATTTGGTCTAGTTTTGCCACGCTAACTGTTAAATTATGGATTACTAGTGAAATTCATTTATAGTAATTGCTTTTAAAAAAGTACTTTACGTCACTAAAGCACTTAATAAGCGTGAGTAATAATTCCATAATGAAAATAACAAGACGAAAGAATAAACTATCATGGGTTTCTTTTGATGCCATGTCTAGTCTGTTCTTAGTCCTGTAGTTTAACTCCATGTGTGACGGGAAGTTACCAAAGCCACTCGGCCAAGAGCCATTGTAAAACTCTTCAATAGAATTTGGGTCGATGGTCGTGCTTCTATCCATAAAAGGATTATAATGTACCTTAGCCAGGCTAAATTGAGTTAGATATTTAGATAAATTGTGGGTCATTTTTTGTAAAAAAAGCTTTAGACCGCTACTAGACTTATGAAATAGAATAGTTAAATAATAATAGTGAATACGGATTTTTTTTTTTGTTTTCTTCTGAGCATTTCATTGCGAAACATAAGTATCTGCAGAATTTTATAGCCGAAAAAAAAACCATCAAATTTAACAGCAGAAAAATATTTCGCTTTCAACCTAAATGTTATTTCAACGTCGGACACCGCAGGGAGTAATTTTAATGCTTATGTTATTTGCGGCTGTCTGTACGATTCGCGTGCGTAACGACTTACAGCTAAACGATCAAATGTGGATTAGGTAACCAATGTTTGCTGAATATTTAAAAAAAATATATAAGCGGAATAATCGAAACATTGTTAACTCGTCTGGCCAGCGGACGAGTGAAAGCTGAACTCTCCAGGAGTAATATTTGTTGTTTGTGGCGATGGTTAAGCAACGCATGTTCTTTAATATAGAATCACGAATCCTTACTTTCTTTGGACACATGTAGCTGCGTGAAGGATAGTGGATATGAGGTGGACTGACCAGGTCAAAGCTCGATTGGACCTGCCTACCATGCGCACCAGAAAACCAATGTGTAACGAAAACATTGGGTTATATTTTATCTATCTATGTAGACTTTGGATTATGTATGAAGTTTAATGTTTGTTGATTAGTGGGTTTGATCGTAATACTGCGGTTATTAAAGCCAGTTCTGTGACCCATCAGTGGGAAGAGTTGCACCTCAGCCTCGATCGGCGGCGGACGTCAACAACTTTGTGTTTCGGTGACGTTACACCGCTCGATTTTCGGTGCTGCAGCAGTGTCTGCTGAATAGCCATGCGAGTGTATTTATCGGTCGGAACTGTTACTTAGATTATTAGTTTTATGTGATATCACATTTATGTGGAAAGAGTTTTAGCATCAGAAGAGCTAGTCGCCTTGTGGAACCCTAAGGTCTATTCCACTAAGACGTTGTCAGCTGCTGCTGAAAGAGGTAAGTGCTTCTGCCCTTTTCTTTAGACTTCACGTACAATATACAGTCCACTCATCTACCACGGGTGAGCGTTCAAAATCTCCCCCACACCGGTCAAATAATACATTTCAATTTATAATAATTATCATAGTGCTGGTACAGACCGATTTTGTGTTTTATTATAAATAAATCTAAAACTACAATAAAAGTAATTTAAAAAAAATGGAATAATTATAAAAGCAACTATTCCTTTTGAAAGAATATCTCTTGATTTTAAAGGGCCTTTACCATCATCAAGAAATAACAAATATGTTCCAGCTATTATCAACGAATATTCAAGATTTCCATTTGCTTATGCCTGCCCCAAAGAGTTTGACAGACGCGCGCTAACTTAATCTTAGGTCTGCCCTGATACAAGCACTCAAATTATTTATTAATTTAAGTTATAACCAAATATTTGACAGAATTAATTCTCAAACACATTTTATTTTAAGTATCGTTGGGATTTCTTAATCAAAATCGACTATGGATATGTTGTTTATTACTTGGCCAAAATCGTTGGCTAACGTCGAAATAAGGCGACAGAAACCTTGTCTAATTTAATTAAGGAATCTTAGCGCGTGACATGTCGGTCGGGTTTTTGGTGCCTAATGAGACAAATGCTTGTGTCTCGTAAGATAAAACTTACCATGGGTTAGTAAATAAAAAAAATATAGATACAAGTAAATAGTGAAATAAATAATGGAGCTATACTAATTCCTTTATTTTACTTTTGACAGTTCGATCAGGCCGATCGCAGCCGTACCCAACATCTTTGGAGAATCGCTCCTCTCCACGCATGGCCACCGGAGGAGAGCCGTCGCCAGCTCCGTGGGATCCTGGGAGCCGAGGCATAACCAGTACAGTCACTGACGACATTTACCAATAGAAGCTGCCCCACAGATGCGACAGATCCATTAGTGGCCCCTCCCCGGCAGCTCACGTAGCCGAGGTAAAACAAACAACCGGCGCGGCCCGTGTTTGCCTGCAGAGAATAACGCACGCTAAATAGCTATTACCCCGGAGCGCCCCGCCCCATGGCGAACAAAACTACACTTTTGGAATATTCTTATAACTTAGGTAACCTTTGAGTAACCGGTTTCTTTTTTAAAATTTAAATTTATAAAAAAAAAGGTTTTTTGCTCTTTTTACTTACTCCTAATAATTATTTTTATTTAATATAAATAATAATAATTATATCTATTAATATAAGTAAAGTATCATCACGACCGTTTCCCTTTCGGGGTGGTCAGAAACCACGCTTATAAATAAGCGGATTCACATTTAGCCAACTTTACTAAATGCCAATCATGACAAGTGGCAAGCTTGTCGATGTCTCCAGCGTACCAAACTCGAGAAATATCACAAATAAATTATGACTGTCACTGATGACGCCGCTCCAAAGAGAGGCGAAATATTTGGCAAAAAATATTTTAAGCTTCAATTTATATATTTTACCAAGTAAGAAACACATCTAACACATTTTATTTGTTGCAGATAACAAATAAATTAAATGTATTCATTTACATTAATACATATTTTTGTGTCCCGACCAGGAATCGAACCCGATACCTCCGAGTCTAAATCCACGGACTTAACCACGAAGGCAGTTAATTAATATATTTTTTTTAAGCTATTCCTTTAAATAATATATATATATTCTCCTCGCCAAGCCGTCTGGCTAGCGTGGCGAGTGTAGGCCAAATTCTCAAGATATATGTTCTGGAAGGCCCATCTCCAGCAGTGGAGGTCTAGGACGCTGTGTTCTAGGGGCTGTAATGATGAATGAATGATATATAAATATCTACTCTAATACATAATAAATAATACAACATAGTGCGAATATAAACTCTATAGCTAGTATTGTACAATCCAAAAAAGCAAGACCAAGACCAAGAGCAAGACCACCGATTTAGCAAGACCCTTATTCGACTTTTTAAATATTTTTTTTGGATACGTATTTTAATAAAATTGTAACTGTGTCGTATATGTCTTTTGAAATACATTTTTTTAAATATTGTTATGATGTGAATAAACTTTTTTTCTCTGACAAACTTGTTCGTATTGATGAATAAAACATAATGTATACATGTAGGTATATAGAGTTTTTGTTACAACTTTTGTATACATTTTTAGATACATGTTGTTCAACAAGATCTATAACTATTCCTAATATTAAGTACATAAGATCAGTAGTTCTAGTTCTAGAAAAAAATATATTTGATGTAATGAAAAAGGATTTACGCAGTATATGCGAATATAATGTCATTAAACTAACTCATGCCTTTACTATCACGATACTACGAAGTGCTGGCAGTATGGCAGGATGGGTAACGAGGAGTGGTAATATTTTCTCACTGCCAGCGCTGTTAGCGGGATTGTAAAGACTGTAATAATCGTATATCTTAACATTTATTGATTAACCAACTATTATTCACCATTAAATCAAATGTCCAAATTTCCAAGTGTGACAATTGTACATCTTATTTGGGAAAACTTATTTTTACAGTTTAGAGTTTAATGACAAAATGTTCAAAGACAAAAATCTTTAACCAGAGTGGCAGTGACAGTGGGCCTGGTCTACAAATTCAAGGTTGCTTCAAAATTTGCAATGGGTCGGACACATCTGCTGCAGAACCGACAACAGATAATGGGGCGAACGGGTTCTAGATTGGAGACGACGTACTGGATGATGCAAACTGGAACGAAACCGTACCGAACCCGTACAGTGGCGAGCCTTGGGGGAGGCCTACATCCAGCAGTGGAGAGACATGATAATGATAATGATGATATTTTACAGTTCGGTCGGCGGCCCGACTATAATAAAGATTATGATAATATAAACCATTACGTCCTGAATAAAAGCTTTTTTCCAATAACGATAAGATTTCTTAGTATTAGTTACTATATAAGATAAGTACATTGTTTTATTCAGCATATTTTCTCTTGTATAAATATTATTTTCCATTTGCGACATTTCTACGCTTATCGTATTTATTATAATTTAATAAACGACAAATGTAAAGAGGTCTGAAGAAGATAAATTTCTTCAAATTCAAATTCCACGGATTCACTTAGCTGGTGCTGGACCCATAGTGTATAGGAAAGAATCTCAGAATGGGAAGAATGGTGTCTCGGGCTTGCGACTGACTGATTCTTTTTATTTTATTGCGCAAAAAGACGCTAACCATCCACCATTCTGCTCTTCTTCCTACCCAACCGAAATAATGGATGATTTTGTTAATGTCGTCTTGGAAGCTTTTTCCATAAATGTATTAACGGCAGACTTGCTCAGGCCCAAATAGTTCAGAAAGCGGTGTAAAGATTTAGCTGGTACTTCTCTCGCACCAACTTCCACTGCGTAAAGCTGAGTCTCAAACCCGTTCCTGATCATTTCTTCTGTGAGATCATAATATTTGTTCGACTTCATGTTGTGGTCTTTTGGAATATTTGATTCCCAAGTAACGGTAAGCCAAATAAGAATATATTTTTTCAAGTTCCGAGAAAACATATGTCTGGCCTATAGGCTGATACAGCTAGTTCATCTGGTATCCTATATTGATGTTCAAATGTATCCATGAGAATTTTTCAGTCTGCGATGCGGCGCCAAGGATCGAGATGGGCTTGCATTTAATTTTTTTTACATTGCCCTTCCTTTATAAATGTGGTCAAGGTTTTATTTGTAGTCAGTCCATTTTTGGCTCTTGCAATAGAAAGACTTACTGTTTCATGGCTAACACCAAGGACTTTGTCATGTCGGCGCGAGTAATAGCCCTTTTCTAGGAGAGTAACGCACCCTACAAGTGTATGTCTAGCAGTACCTATGGCAGCACCATACAATGTACAGTTCTTTAACGTCTAGAATATCCGTAAATTTATTTCCTAGAAAATTGATAGACTACATTTCTTTAACTTGAAAAACCTTTAAATAGTCTATGGACTATTTAAAAGTGGTTTAACTATCTTGCATCCTCGCTCGCACAATTCAACAGTTTAAAGGTTTTTCAAATTTAAGAATTGTAGTTTTTTTTTTAAGCTTGTAAATAGATTAGTTTTATTTTATTTTATTATTTGTTATATATATATTAAAAAGTTAATGTAAATACTTTAAGATTTAATATTAGTTTTAATTTAATATACTTTTTTATATTTTTAAATTTTGTTCTATAACTTTAATTAAGAAGCGATTGTTTAGTGTATGTCAATTACAGTCTCCTTGTTTTAGTCACTGCGTAGACAAGACAGTTAGGTATTTATTTATTCGAAGTACTTAGATACAAAAATATTAAAATAAAATAGATTAAAAAACTAATTATAAATAAAACTAAAACAAAAATACCTATGAAATTAAAACTATTCTACAAAATAAACTAAGGGCTTACCACTAGGGAGGGTACCTAAAACGCTCGCCGCATTTTCTCGTTGAATTATAATCGACATATTCTGTTTTAGGTAGTTATGGCATTTGGGATCGCCACACTCTTGAAAAATTCGTTTACCCAGCTCTTTTATGAATTTGTGGGTATGTAGAGAATATACCTTTATACCTTTTGTTTTAGGTATTACTATGTAGATTGTACTGTGATCGGCATACACCTGCTATTTTTTATGTTTTATTATTTTATTTTTTATTATGTAGTTACGAGATCACCACATGTCTGGCAGTGCCGAGTGTGGAGATCACTGTAATATGTTTCGTTTGTAAATTAGTTTTTTTTTGTTAATAAATATTTTTTTCTTTTTCTTTTTTAGTTTATCAATTTTCTAAGAAATAAAATTACGGCTATTTTAGACGTTAAAGAACTGTACATTGTATGGTGCTGCCATAGGAACTGCTAGACACACACTGGTGGGTCCATTACTATTCAATATAAGTCCTTTAAGTAAATGTACTTAAAGTACTTATATTGACTTTCCAAACTATCCTAAATCTTACACCCTACTTCGATCAATCTTGAATAAGGCAACAGGAAAAAAAATATGTATTGGCTACTAGCTGGGCTTATTCGGAAAGGGACGAGAAAGATTTGCATTTCTCCATAAATTTAAACAAGTAGGGCTGAAATCACCTACCGAGGTATTTGACCCGCACCCTTAAACTTTTATATACAGTAAAATAAAATTTAATCTTATCGGTTAATATAAATATTGAGAATGTTTTTGAATAACTAAACAGTTGGATATTAAAGATTTCTTAAAACCTTTTCATTTTGTAATATAAAAAATTATATGTCGTGAACATGTAGGTATGGTGCACTTTCATTATTTTTTTATAAGCTTGTGACGTCATTGTGCCGTAGCCAGCCTTTTAAATTATAACTACATATAAAAATATTTCAATAATACTTTAATATTGTAGTTTTAATTATTGTTAGATATAGCTTAATGATTTGTTGCTTATAGAAAACATAATTTAAGCGGAGTCGTCCAGGTCCAGATGTTTAATCCTGAGTTGGGAATAATCCATCATATTTTTCGACAGGACCTTAGCCGGTTATGATCCAAGGAAACTAGATTCGTTTATTTCATAGATAAAAAAACATTTAAATTAACTACCCCCGTGGTCGGCAGTTAAGACCGTAGATTTAGACACGTAGGTACCGGATTCGATTTCGGTCGGGCACGAAAGTATATTTAATTTACCTACTAGTGATTTTTCTAAAGTCAGGTATGCTAGATACATTAACTAGCTTCGTGTGAATTCTTTATTTATTCAAAAACTTATTGCACAAAGTACAAAGGCGGACTTAATGCCCGTAGACATTTTCTGACAGCCAAACCTTGTTAACAAATTAGAACAATTGTGCGGCGTCACTTTGGCGGATAAAGGAAAGCATAGGGACAAAAATAAGGAAAGGCATGCTACGATGGTTTGGGCATGTTGAAAGGATGAGCGAAGAAAGATTGACGAACCAGATATATAATGCGAAAGTTGTGGGTAAAAGAGGCTCAGGCAGACCGAGACTGACATATCACGATCAAATAAATAAAACACTGACTTAAGGTGCATTAAAAAGTCTTCGTAACCAAAGGGCATGCATTAAGAGGTTGATGAATGTCGACGAAGCGAAAGAGGTATGTCGTGATCGTGTCAAATGGCGCTCAATTGTCTCTGCCAACCCCGCAAGGGACCTGGCGTGAAGATATGTATGTAACAATTATAGGTGCAATTGAAGATATAAATATTAATAGTAGCATAAGTCTAAATTCAAAAGCATAATAACCTACATAATATGCTTTATAACCACCTCGTACACATACGGTCATCTTAGAATTAAAATCAGCCATCAGTCGACATTTTTCAAGCAATAGTGCAGTATTAATTTTAAATGCTATCGATCGAAAAATCACTGGATATAGAACGCGTGCAGACCCAAGGCTTCTCCAAATGGCAATCATTTATTCACTCGTTGCTCTAGAATTCTATTTCTTCGAACGACATTGTAATTGAATCAATTCTTAGGCAGCAACGATCTTTAAATTGGATAGATGTAACATTGTTCTTCGTTGCTACAGTCTTACTAGACTAGCAAGCTTAATACTACCCGTCGTCGGTATTCTCCGGAATGCAGATTTTCTAGTTCATGTAGGAGGTAGTCCAATACAGCCATGATCTGGTGAGTCCACATCCACGCATCATCGTCTTGCCATCAACTTTACCTTGTCACCGACGCGGCACGTGTCCAATGAAAACTAATAAATATTTTACCTAGATTTTTAATATAAATTCAGCGAGCGCTAGGCGTAAACCTCTTAAGCAAAGAAACCGACAGACGTGATTGCTAAGAACCAGCATCGTATATACTACAATGTTTGAAGACGAAGGTCTTTATCCAGTGCGTCGTCCCGGTAATGTCGTACGCAGAGATGGACACTGACAGTAGGTCTGGCCCATAAACTCAAAGAGACCTATGCTTAAGATTCCTCTGAAGAATAGAATTTCATACTTTGATATGTTTCATAATCGACAGAGAAGGAAGGTTACTGACATTAAGCAGTGAGCCGGACACCTCTGCCGCAGAACCAAGTAACGGTAGGGCAAACGGGATCTAGAGTTGAGACCATGTACGGAAAGACACTCAGTGGGACGACCCTGTTTCAGATGGACGAATTACCTAAAGAAGGACACTAGTGGAGATGAGGGTGGCAAGAGATCGCGTTAAGCGGCGAGCCTTTGAGGAGGCCAACAGTGGAGAGATACAGGCAAATGAAAATGATGAGGCTTTTTAAAAAAACGACTAACTCAAAAAACAAAATGACATCTAATTTCCACATCTTGACATAGATAATTATTATATTAGTATTTATTTAATTTAAGTATTTATTACATCGTATGACATATTTATATATTGGTATGTTATTTATACTTACTACGGTATATTTATGATTGATTTTAACTATTATTATTATTCTTATTTCGTACTCTGCACCCATTATAATGATTTCTCACTCTTCCACAGGTTAGCTGGTAGAGAATACCATACGGTATTATGTTCGCCTATGTACATTATTTTATATTTTATATTTTGTGTGCAATAAAGAATTATATTATTATTACTAACTGTCCGAACCAATAATTCACACGCATTCCTTTCTATGTGTGAGTTACGGCCACAACATCCACCGAGTGTCATCTAGGGTCAAGAATATGCGTCGAGGCTGCAATAGACGATTATTCAAACTCCTATCAGTGTACCAGAAAAGCTGCTGTCTGCGAGAAATGTTCTTCCAGATTTGTTCGTCCAGATGTAAAGGTTTTGTCGGCTTGTGAATTAGTCTAAATTCTGACTTACCTAGTAAGTAAACTAGGTAGTGTACCACTGTACTAGGTATTGTATTCCCAGGTAATTATAGGAATAGGTGAATTTTGAAAAAATATATTTTGCCAAGCCGTCTGGCCAGCGTGGCGAGTGTAGGCTAAATTCTCCAGATATATGTTCTGGAAGGCCCCTCTCCAATAATATAGGTCTAAGACGCTGTGTTCTAGGGGCTGTAACAATAACAATTATTTATTTATTTATTGTTGTTGTATTGTAATTCTGTATTAATTTTATTTTGTAAAAATTTCGTAAATTGTAAATTGAGTTTTTCTTGCAGATCCATTTCTTAGTCAGATGAACATGAACAGGTCATTGGAATCTGCTAAGCTGGTCTTCTGCTAACAGCTTACTCGTTGGATCGCTTTGCTGCTTAGTTTTCCACTAGAGTAGAATTATTAAAAATAATTTAAATATTGACATATCACAAATGCCTGTAGTGTAACGTGTAGCATTATGACTAACATTCGAAGAGCTTAAGCTGACCAGGAGCAAAGACTCTCTAACGTCTGCTTTGCCCGAATTCTGCAATACTTTGGCCACATTGCAAAAAGAGAAGACGATAATCTAGAATAACTTCTAATCACGGGCAAGGTAGACGGTAAAAGAACAAGAGGAAGAAGCCCCAAGCGATGGTCCATTCAGGTGACTGACCACCTGAACATCCCTGTACACCAGGCCATCCACTACGCCGAGGACCGAAACCGTTGGAGAAGGCTGGGTGTTGAGCTGCGATTGCGACGGAGTCACGATTTCCATCAGTGGGGTACCGACTAAGGAGGAGGAGTAGCATAAATATCATAATTAAATTTGGATGGTATTTGGTGCAGTATCCATAGTTAGAGGTCTTTGTTGGGTAGATATTATTATGGGAGGACCTTCGCTGAATGCAGTCGACGTGATGCATCGATCGCTTTGACCTTGTAAATAATGTACGAGTATAAAAGCCTTCAAATTAAACAGGTAAAGGCCTTAATATACAACTTTCTAAGAATATACATTGCTAAGCGGCGTCTAGATTTGTTTGTCTCCCAACTTTTGAATATTTATTAGTAGTGACTGGCTGGAAGACGCTTTTCAGCCGGAACCGCAATCGTAGCCGAAGATTCGGCTCGGGTCCTAATTTTCGCCGAAGCCGAAACCAAAAGTTAAACTGACTTCGTAGACGTCTATCAAATTCAAATTCATTTATTCGGTAAATTGGCAATATTACAAGCACTTTTACACGTCAGATACATACATTTAAAAGTCTGTACAATTATATGAAGCTATATAAAAATTTAACATGATATAAACTGAACAACTCAATACTAATGTATTTATAAAATACATATAAATCAAAACGCTACTGTCTAAACTCTAATGGCATAGTTATAATAGTATTTAAAACAAAATAAAATAAATAATAATAACAATGTCAAAGAATTTTATTTAATAATATAATATTGCAGCTGTAAATTGGCGTTGTCATACTATTATACTAAAACAAACATATAAATAATAATAATAAAAAGAAAATGTCAAATACAATATATATGTATACCTTCTAAATAACCTAAACTAAACAATGATATACAATATCGGCTAAGACCATAGATTTAGAGACAAAAGCCCCAGGTTCCATTCCTAGTCGAAGCAAGCTAGTAGGAGCTACTCGTATAATGCGTAATTATTTATTTCCATATTTTTCTTCATCCTGCTTTTATTATATATCACCTTTCATGATCCCCAAGGTTAGCTGGTGATGAATACCTAATGGCGTTATAGCTCGCATATGTACTAGGTTTTTAAGTGCAATAAAGTGTTTAAATAAATAAATAAATATAAGCTTGCCACTTATCATGATGAGCTTATACTGAAGTTGGCCAAATGCGAACTCGCTTCTGAAATAAATAAATAAATAAAACGTTTATTGTCTAAAATACTTAAGCTAAAATATTTATTTCAAAACTTTATGCACTAGGTACACAGGCGGACTTAATGCCGCTAGGCATTCTTACTAGTCAACCTTAGGGACAATTTAGAGCATTTGTTATGTGAGGCAGGTGCTAAATATAATAGGAACATTTACGTCTGTAAAAAAATTAGAAATATATAAAACTTAAATACTAAATCTAATATACTATATACAAAACTATATCAGTAGATATACACTAAATAGACTACATACATATATAAAATAGATTTATACACAGTAAGCAACACATTTTTTGACGTCACCACAGAAATGGGATATTTTTTAATTAATCATTTAATTAGATCATGTAATTAAACATTGCACTGCCCTTCGCACGATTTTTTTTTATAACCTACTGTATGACGGATAGGCGAAACTCACTACAAGCGCCCGCGCCGCCCGCATCAATTTAGTGAATTGAAAAATAAAAAATAAAAAAAAGTGTGCATAATATAGAAATCCCATTCTACTTCGTCCATGATAAAAGATTTTAACTAGTGCATTCTTCCCGTGGACTCAGATATCATCATCACAGAACTGGAACACAATGTCCGAGGCCTCCACTGCTGGTGATAAGCCTTTCAGAAGATATTTCCTTTGGCCTACACTCGCCACGCCTGGCCAGAATAGTTGGCGACGGTCTGATATCAATTTTAGTAACAATTTATTAACAATTCTACAAGTTGGTATTAGTAGAATCAGGAACGACGACTTAACGTGCCTTCGAAGGCACTGGAATTTTGTAAATCTAGGTAATTATTGACAAATGTACATAAGATGTAGGTATGTGAGGGGGTTTCTAAGGAAAGTGATAGTACAACCGGGCCACCACTGCTCTCAGTTTTTTTATACTAGCACGACATGTGACCTTGGGCCCACCTGATGGTAAGTGGCGCGCAAGTCCATGAATGTTAGCAACTGAAGTCAGACACTCATAACTGTCATCAGTCCCTAACACTATGCCGGCTTGACTAGATGCTTTTTCACACTTCGCTTGAAGGACTCCAAGTTATAGGAAAGTGGAAACACAGAGGCTGGAAGAGCTTTCCACATCTCTATCGTACAACAGATGTATGAGTCCCCAAATTTATACGTACGCGAAGTGACTACGGTATGTGGGTGCATATTCTGACCTGTGCGTGTGGTTCGGTTGTATTTTCCCCAAATTTAAGACATCAGTCCCTAACACTATGCCGGCATAACTGGGCATGACAGCAATTCGAGCCTGATCCCTAAACGTGTTGATACACTTCACTGGGTTTATCGGCACGAACGCTGGATACTTCCCCGCCCCGACAGACTGGGGAATTTACCACTTTCAGTCCGCCTACCACCTATTTGTTGTTCTCATTGAAAGTACAATGATGTAAGAGATCCAACCTAGGCCACCTTTTCACTTTTCCCATAAATAAAGCTTATACTTTATGCTAAACATTCGATTCTCTAAAAACGTCTGGGTCTAGCGGCAAAAACCGTAGATTCATGATTAAGAACACATAAATAGTCACAATACTCGAGTCTGGTCTGTGTCTCTAGCGTACCAAACTCAAGAAATATCACAAATAAATTAAATTTATTTATATTGTATTATTGTGTCCCTACCAGAAATCGAAACCGGTACCTCCGGGTCTAAATTACAGCCCCATAGAACACAGCGTCCTAGACCTCCACTGCTGGAGATGGGCCTTTCAAAACTGGAGAATTTGGCCTACACTCTCCACGCTGGCCAGACGGCTTGGCGAGGATATAATGTGTTTTTTTTTATGACAATTTATTAACGATCCCACAAGTTGGCATTGGTGGAACCGGGACCGACGCGGCGACGGCTTAACGTGCTCTCCGAGGTGTTCTCGATTTTTTATCTATGACAAATGTACATAAAAAAGTGTATTTCTCATTGGTACATGCCGGGTGGGTTTGAACCGACCTTTCTAGGATTTAAGGTACGCCTTCTTACAACCGAGCCACCACAGCGCTTACAACCTAGCCACTGAGTTTCAAATATTTATCTATAATTCTTTTGACAGATGGGTTTTTACTAAGCAAACAGATATTTAAGTAAGCATTGAGCGAGCTTTATGCTGTTAAAGTAAAAAACGGGTGCGTCGCGGGACGTTCCGCAAAAGTGAGCACTAAACTTGCAGGTTATTGATTTCGTAGTTGGTAGGAATATGGAGATTAAATGTAAATGATTTTAAAATTGTATAAATGTGATGTACATATCTCTTCCCCTTCCCCGCCGCTCTGTTTTCCCTTGAGCGCTGTTCTGACCTACGGACGTACGTTCAACGAAATAGGTTAAATTAAATTATAAAAAATATATTTGTTTGTTTGGTTAAAAAAACTCATCTGTCGGAAGAATCGAGCTATATTGAACTAACCACCAGAAAAAGTTTGTGGCCTTTTATAAAAGTGACAATTTTTTAGCCATCTTATTACTCTTATATTGCTTTTAAATTATTTTTTATGTATTTTTACTGCAATTTGGGTTCAATTGCGAGTCAAAAACACTAACTAATAATTTAATGTATTTGTGACATTTCTTGAACTTGTTACTTTTGAATCCGACTTTTTCTTCTGTGTTCCCATCGCATTGGTTTTAAGTACTACACCAAGGCCACACCAAGCACTTTATCAGTTACATAAAATTTAAGTATTTCTTAAATGTGGATATTTGTATTTATATAGCGGCCCTTTAAGTAAAATATAAAAAAAAGTCTTTGGACTTTTTTAAGGATTCGCAAGCAGTTTTTAAATCTTGCCTGATTGATGCAATCGCTGAGAGCAATAGAAAACAATAGTTCTTATTATTATTATTTTTTATTATAAGTGTGAGTAATCCGATGTGTGTGTACCTAATTAAGCGGGTAAACCTATTTCATAACACCGTAATGTTTGCATTTTTTCCAATAATTATATTCCTTTTACTTGATGTTAGTTTTATATTCTTCCGTTCTTTTAATTAATTTTATTATTTCTTTTTGTAATTTGTTCTATATTTTTGTGTATTATATCTTAGTAAGAAATGTAAATGGAATTAGGTTAAGCTTATTAATTTAATCATATTTATACTATGTACTATCAACCTTAATGTCTGTAATTTCTTCCAAATAAAAAAAAAAAAAGAGTCTTTAAGTGAAGTGGTGAATAACCAGCCCTTATAATTGTAAAAAAAAACACTAGGAAAGGCTAGTAAATAAACCCGACATTTAAATAGCAAGGCCAATATAATTCATATAGAAAAAAAAAAAAAACACATTTGCACGTATTTCTACTTTTTGCTGTAGTTTAAATTGTGGTGCATGCCGACTGAATATTATAGGATTTAGTAAACGAGGCCGGGTTGGCGAAGGTCGCGCTGGGTCAAGGCCGGAGTAAATGCAACAGTAACTCTATTTAGTGCCGGGTTTTTATTAAACAGCTGGCTTCGAGCTTTTTACTGCAATTTTAATGCCCATTTTCCGCATACAAGAAACGTGTTCTTTATTTTAAACCTATAAAATGCAATATTTTACGCTTAAATATTTATTTTACTGGGTTATTCGCTAACAGCAAAGTTACTTACAAAGTTACTCGACCGCCTCCGTGGTCTAGTGGTAACAAACGTTGCCGTGAACTCGGGAGGTCGTGGGTTCGATTCCCACCGGGGGCAAGTTGTACATGTATAATTTGTCTCGGTCTGGGTGTTTATATGTATATATTTCCAAAAAAAAAGTATAGGTAATATGTAGTTTATCAACCATCTAGTTTCCGTAACACAAGCCTCGTAGCTTACCACGGAAATTAGATGGCGCTGTGTGACCTGTCTGGAAATATTTATTTATTATTATTTATTACTTAGTAGGATTTCAAAATATTCACCAGTTATTTATGTAAAAAAAAGCGTATGCCGTTTGGCATTTTCTTACCACTTCGGGACAACAAATCGAAGTTTAGGCATGTCAAAATAAAAATACACAAATAAATTAAAACACTTATTACTATTTATATTGAACAAAGGGCTAATATAATGTCGTTAGACATTCTCTGCCTGTGAAACTTACGGACAATGAGAGAGTTTTAGTGCCAGGAGTAGGTGCATAAAAAAAAACAAATATTCTTACTACTACGAAAAAAAAGAAGTATCATCACGACGACCGTTTCCCTTTCGGGGTGGTCAAAAACTAAGCTTATAAATAAGCGGATTCACATTTAGCCAACTTTACTATAGGCCAATCATGACAAGTGGCAAGCTCGTCGATGTCTCCAGCGTACCAGACTCGAGATATATTACAAATAAATTAGATAATAATTAAATGTATTTATTTACATAAATATTTTTGTGTCCCGACCAGGAATCGAACCCGGTACCTCCGAGTCTAAATCCACGAACTTAACCGCTAGACCACGGAGGTAGTTACTACTACGAGTAGGTACTATATCAATCCTAGGACTTATATAATTATAAGTCGGGAAAAGGAAAAATATTAATGTAAACAAATACCTACATTTAATTGAATATTTAATTTAATTGTGATTTTTTTTGAGTTTGGTACACTGGAGACATCGACGAGCTTGCCACTTGTCATGATTGGGCTATAGTAAAGTTGGCTAAATGTAGAATCCGCTTATTTATAAGCGTGTTTTCTGACCACCCCAAAAGGGAAACGATCGTGATGATACTTTTAGGTACAATTTACACAAAAAATAAAATTACATTTTATTAGACGGAATCTGCTGGAATAATAAGAAGTTAATCTGATTGTTTATAGCAGAACAAAGAAGAAGATTGTGACTGCTTCGAAGCCAAGCCAAGCCTTGAAGCGGTTCTTTTGACAAAATCTGCACCTAATGAGCCATCACAAGAGAATACCCACTTAATTACTTCTTCTAGGCGCGGTGCTGGCTCGGTTGTAAGAACGCGTTCCTTAAATCCTACAAAGGTCGGTTCAAACCCACCCGGCATGTACCAATGAGAAATACACTTTTCTTACGTACATTTGTCATAGATTTATAACACCACCGTTCCCGTGCCTCGGAGAGCACGTTCAGCCGTCGGTCCCGGTTTCACTAATACCAACTTGTGGAATCGTTAATAAATTGTCATAAAAAATTGACATCATATCCTCGCCAAGCCGTCTGGCCAAATTCTCCAGATATATGTTCTGGAAGGCCCATCTCCAGCAGTGGAGGTCTAGGACGCTGTGTTCTAAGGGCTGTAATGAATTATAATTTAATTAGCTGGTAATCTTATCGGTTAATAAACTAAATTTTCAACAACAGAGAGAAATAAACTTTCGGCAAAACTGAAAATACTTAATTTTGTAAAAGTTAGACAGGTAAGGTTAATGTTTTTGTAGTATAAAGGAAAATCAACGTCTTGGACTTATAAAAACAATTTTAAACTTAAAAGGCTTAACAACTGATCAAGTTTCAAATAATTTTAGATAAATGGATTTAAAACAGAAAAGTATATATCCATAGTAAAAGTATCATCACGACGGAGTGGTCAGAAACCACGCTTATAAATAAGCGGATTCACATTTTACCCAACTATAGGCCAATCATGACAAGTGGCAAGCTGGTCGATGTCTCCAGCGTACCAAACTCGAGAAATATCACAAATAAATTAAATATTAATAGAATGTATTTATTTACATTAATAAATATTTTTGTGTCCCGACCAGATATCGAACCCGGTACCGAGTCTAAATCCACGGACTTTACCACTACACCACGGAGGCAGTTCCATACTTATATTATACGAGTATATGTCAATGAAGATTTGTTGTGTGTATGTTTGTGTGTATGTATGAAGGTTTGTATGTACGTTTTGTACGTCTTTTACGTCTATATTAATCACTTAACAATTTTGATCAAATTCGGCTGAAATTATGATTTAATTTATTATTTTTTAAGTCAGCATAATACGCTAGAGACATCGGCAAGTCTTTCATTTGTCATCATGGTATATCCGTTTCACAATCCCTATTTACTAAATACGTTGAATTCCTCATCTTTTGGCCTTTACAATGCTTCTTGAATGTTCTCTATGAAAACTCATATTTATCAATATTCACATTTCATTGTTCACAAATTTCTTCCTCACACTATTTATATTTTTCATTTTAGATAGGCTTCCCTCTGTTCTATATTTTTAACTATCGCTTCACGATAATGGGCGTTTAGTAAAGTTGGCTAAATGTGAATCCGCTTCTTTAAAAAGCGTGCTTTCCTTCGTGATGATATTCCAATTAAATACTACATTAATTCTCCAGAAATTTCTGGAAGCATCTAACAGAGGATATTTAGAACTCTGTGTTATGGGAGCTGTGATGTGATAAACTACATTAATCTGACAATCAAACACTCAAAGATATATAATACGTATCTGATTAGAACCGGTAACTTAATCCTTCATTAGTAGCGTTTATTCATTAAATAAAATAAAAAAATGGGAACGCGGCATTTTGAGTAAATAATTGCCACTAGTGTTGCCCAAAGCAAGACCAAGACTAGCTAAGTCTTGGTCTTGGTATTGCTTTAGAATAGGTGGTCTTGGTCTTGGTCTTGCACTCCTAATCTTGGTCTTGGTCTTCAAGAATCTCGCAAGACTACTGCAAGACTCTAACTCTGACTCAATATATATTTTATTTTCCAATTGTACTAAGGAAATCTCTCTCCGTGATGTCTTTAGTGTACCAAACTTGAGAAATATCACAAATCAATTAAATAATTTATTGTGTCCCGACCAGGAATCAAACCCTGTACCTCCAAGTTTAAATCCACGGAATTAACCGCTAGGTAAGATTTAGGTATACTAAAATAAAATTATTTGCAAACGTGCTCTCCCAAGTTCCAAATACCTAAACGTAATTTTTTTCCTTAGGAACAAAAAAAAAATTATAATTACGCAATTAAAATTTATTGAAAACCTAACCCCAAAAAAAGTAAACACTAACAAAATTTGGAAAAAAAGTCTGTGCAAGAGTCTTGCGAGACCATATCAATAGTCTTGTTCTTGGTCTTGCATTTTTAATTTTGATTTTTTGACGACCAAGATTGGGCAACACTAATTGCCACTTAGGAAAGATTAAGGATATACCAACCCTTAAAAAAAACAAATCTAAATTAAAACCATCTATAAATTATATGTCTTCTAGAAACGTCCCAAGGATACTAGCAACATTTCCCCTCTCTATAGCGAGGCTAGTACCTACGTTGGCAGAAGTACTTTTATTTCTGTCCCCAGATTTTTCCATCAGCAACTTGGACAACTCTAGAAATGTTCGTGTAAACTTACGACCAACAAAAATGTTAATTAAAGAATGAAATTTGGCCTGCGTAGCGCACTTTTTACGATCAATCATAAAAGAACCTTTAAAAGTAGGACGTAAAGCGAGTAATGTCGTAAAAATTTACGTGAGTACGCATTTAAATTGATATTACATTTGTTTCCAAGTTTACTTATTATTGGCTAATTACATTTAATATACAGGTTCAAAAATCAATGTGTTTTTTTGTCTGTATGTATGAATTTAAGAATTCTCTGCCTACTTTACTCTGTCCTCTATAAACCGTCTTCACCTACGTATTTGAAAGATCAATTTTCTTTTCTTAGCTCCTTTCATGAGAGAATTCTTCGTTCTGCTCATAACTCTCTCCTTGCGATTCCTTCACATCACACAAACTCTGTTTCTGACTCTTTTTCAGTAGTAGCTGTTCTGCTTTGGAACAGCTTGCCCCTTAATATCCGTGAAGCCCCAAGCAGAGCTATCTTTAGAAAACTAGTTTACAATCACCTTTTACAATTACAATAAGCACTTGTCTGTTTTCTTTAAAGATGTTGTAATGTAGTGTAGTATATGTATATATGTTGTATATGTAGTTTATATAATATTTTATATATGTATGTATATGTACTTCGTTTATGTAATGTGTATACCCATTTATATATGTAATTTTATATTGTACCTAGTTGTAAGTAAATATTGTATTTTTATTATTCTTTTCATATTTGTTGTTTATTTGCTAACCTTACCTCTTAAGATTTCACTGTCCCGAAGGTTGATTGGAAAAGAGTGCCTATAGGCATTATGTCCGCCTTTTGTTTGTATAACAATAAAGTTTTTAAATAAAAAAAAAAATATGAATGTCAATTTGCCCGTCTTTCATGTCTGAAAGGACTTGATTCAGCTTGTATGGGGATTTAGGCTAAATTGTATTCACAGTTTTATGTGCATACAATTTAAGTAGAATAACATAGTTGTACATTGTATAATTTGTCTCGGTCTGGGTGTTTATATGTATAATATGTATATATTTACAAAAAAAAAAAGTATAATATGTAGTTTATCAACCATCTAGTTTCCGTAACACAAGCCTCGTAGCTTACCACGGAAACTAGATGGCGCTGTGTGACCTGTCTGGAAATATTTAAGCCTGTCCCTTGTACTAAGTTTTAAATAAATAAATAAATTTATGCTTATAGTTAGACTGCCGCCGCTGATTATATATAGTTACTTACCTATAAAGGCTACTTTATTTCGAAATTGCAAAGAAGTAGTGTTTTAAATTCAGTTCTTAGTGTTAAATATTCAATCTAACCTGGGAGCGTTTTCCCGAGGCATAACACCGTTCTGTATTATGTTAATGGTGTGCAATTTGCTGTAATTTCCTTATTTAGGTCAAGTCAATAGGCTCTTTGTTGCATATTAAATCGGAAATTTCTCCGCTAACGATTACGCGGTTTTGCCTTCGGTTAGTTGAAATTAGTTTCAAGCTAAGAGATCAAATAAGATACTCGTAGAGCGGGTATTGGTTGGTATTCTCATATAAAATGTTTATTACATTATTTTTTACGATATTTTTTCTTCTTCTCTTGTCGAAGAAGAACGTGTTTTACACTTCCGTAGCACGCAATTTGGCATATTCTCCGTAAAACAAGAAAAATAATCGAACACTAATTCTTAATGAGACGATTGTTCATGCTTTGATTCTCATACCGTTTAGCTTTTTGCCCCGTCCTCATATATACGATTATTTAATGCCTTTCTGAAGGGTTTCAAATATGTTTTCAAATTAATTACTTTCAGGTTTATTAAGTTTTAACGCCTGTTTTATAATAATAATAAATTGTTTATTATCTGGCAACAGATGGCCCATAGATAAATACCTTAAAACTAAAATACATATAAAAATACCATTAACTAAGAATAATAAAATTAATTAATCTAAAGCTCCCGTATCTTCATCTTCTTGTGGTCATAGAAGTACCCATCAGGTATTGTGATCACCTTCTGAGGAGTATGAGAAGCTTCAGTGGACGGTACCGGCGTCCCTGCTGGGGGTGCTGCGCGGGGCCCAGGAACATCGTTGGTTCTGCGTGAAGCAAATCCACGTATGTATTTGCGGTACACAACCCGAGCGGCCAGAATTCCTTCTTCAGGAATATTTTGAGGTGCTCTGACCGCACACGAATCCTAAAGGACTTGAATCCGGTGTCATCCCAATGGGAAGGTAACTCGTCGATAGCAGTTATAATCGTTAACATATACAACAGCGCACCTTTTGCTGACTATACAATGTTTAAAATTCCCAGTATTTTAAAGATACTTTGTAGTACAAAGCGTCTACCTACTGTGGGTAATCTGCTTTATGATTATTGCTTCCATTATGTTATACAAGTTTGAACTTAATTTTAATTAGCGCACATACATAATTATGTAATATTAGTTAAAAGTAAACTATTACTATTACTCCGAATAAAGATATTAATTTTCCACCCAAAAAAAAAAAAATATTATTAAAAAAATAAAAATTGAATTATCCTAAATAGGGTTCGCTCTCTATAGTGGATTGTTTCTGGCCTTTGGCAAGGAGTAATTGGCTGTGGACGGCGAGCAAACTAAATTAATATTTATGAACTACTCACTGTGGATATTGTATTGTTATTTTTATTTTTAAATATATGTGAAGGTAAGAAACTCCACTTGGCGACGGGTGACCCTTTGAGTAGAGAATATCTTGTTCAAAGGGTCAGCCTCGCTGTTCAACAGGGGAACGCAGCGAGTGTCCTCGGCACACTACGCCCATCGAATAGTCGTAATTTTATTTATAAATTTTTAGTTTTTAATTAGTTTTTATAATTGAGTTCTTAATTTATTTTATTTTTTAATTTTTGTACTTTACTCCGAATAAATAAACTTCTAATATATGTAAATGTTTCATAATTGCATGCTGTGTCACAACCACATGCTTTTGGAAATGGTACTGGAACTGTAATGTAAAGATTTGAAATTTAAAAAATGTTTTGTACTCATTTCTGTTATGTGTACTGAATAATAATAAGTACTTAAAGTTTTATAATAAAACAAAAGGGGGAGATACGGTACAAAAACACGCACGGAACTTGCAAACCACGTCTAACTGACGCACTTGAAAAAATAAGCGTAGTCAGAAACCACCCTTTTTAATGAAGCGCCTTAACATTTAGGCAACTTAACTATATGCCTATCATGGCACGTGACAAACTCGTCAATGTCTCTAGCGTACCAAACTCGAGAAATATCACAAATAAATTTAATAAATAATTGTGTCCCGATCTAAAATCGAACCCGATATGTCCGTATCTAAACACACGAGGCAGGACTTGAATAAATAGTTATCGAGTCGTAAGCTATCGTTATCTATTCGCGGTGATGCAACTGTGTGTGTAGGTTGTCTATCGGTTCCGCAATTTGTAGTGAACAATGATGCGCGTGCCGTATTTTCTGCTCTTTTTAAATTAAAGTCTTAATTGCCAAATAAATTGTGTTTTAACATACATTTCATTAGTACTGCCTTCAGCCACCACCTTGCACCTTTCACCTGCAACAAGGAATTAAAAGCTTAGATATACAGTAATAAATATTCTATAAACAAAAACCACGGTCCATCAATCGTTTACCTATCCCACTTGCCAAGCAAAAGCTTTAGTTAATAAAAATAACAATAGTATAAAGCCTTAATGCGAATTTGTGAAAATATACCAAGTTTTATAACTAACATATAATTTAATTACAAGATTATTAAAGTTAATAAAATATAATTTATTTGAAGGAAGTAAAGTACAATGAATCAAAAATAACTTAATCATTAAATAAACGACAAAATAATCTTTTAAAACATATAAATTGGATAATCAATAGATTCAAAATTTAATTTTATTAAATCCGTGTATTAATGTAGACGGAAGGAAGTCACGTGTCCGTCCTTGTCGGGGTGGTGTTAGCGTTAAGTTCTATTTTGCCAAAATTGGCGATTTCACGTAATTTATTTTCTTTTTAAAATTGTACGTAGTCCAAAAACTTTTAAATTACAAGCGACATTAATGTTCTTTGGGCAAATATTATTTATATTTAAGTTTACATTCGAGAAAGTTTTCTCATTTGTTTAAGTTAGTCGTATATTTTTAAAAAGCTTTTGTTCTCGAGTTCGGGGTAGGTACTGTAGCGAGGTTGCCTACACCTTTTTTATTTAATAGTTTTATTTATCTACTTTACGCCACAAGCTAGTATCATATAAATATTTGTTTTTTTTTGTTATGACTTATTCTTATGTATTTATTCTATATTTCAGTTGTTTTCTTTGTTACCTTTCTATTTTATCTGTCAGTGAACTTTTTTTCTATATTTCAGCTGTTTTCTTTGTTAGCTTTCTATTTCATCTGTCAGTGAACTTTTTTTCTATATTTCAGTTGTTTTCTTTGTTAGCTTTCTATTTTATCTGTCAGTGAACTTTTTTTCTATATTTCAGTTGTTTTCTTTGTTAGTTTTCTATTTTATCTGTCAGTTAAATATTTGTTTTTTTTTTTTTTGTTATGACTTATTCTTATGTATTTCTTGTATTTATTCTATATTTCAGTTGTTTTC
The DNA here is from genome assembly GCA_910589645.1 of Tinea semifulvella. NCBI lineage: Eukaryota > Metazoa > Arthropoda > Insecta > Lepidoptera > Tineidae > Tinea > Tinea semifulvella. Next base: position 13,994,698 of record OU342585.1, read on the forward strand.
TTTGTTAGCTTTCTATTTTATCTGTTTTCGTATTACTATTATCTTCTATACTGCGGGTAATTTATTAAAGAGAAAATATTTTAATATTATAATCAAAAGCAAAAATAAAGAACTAAGATTTTTTTATTTTAATTATCCAGTAATAAATACTAAGGTTACGGTGCAGAGAAGTTATCCTAAAAATATCGCCACTCATACGCCTAATCGAAAGGTCGACGATCGCGCGAGCGTTGACTTTCTTAATTATTTCTTTCTCTATTTCAGCCGAGAGCTGTAAGCGAGATCAATTAATAATAACACTTACGGCCGGTTGCAGAAAGCATGAAAAAAATAATCTATGATGAACATGTTGATATATTAGTAGTAGTTTGTTACTTTGGGTATTTAAGGCAATGACCTGCTTCATAGGCAAACGTTAAACATGTCAAAAGATAATCATCATTTCTGCAACCGGCCGATAGATATCGTGATTTTCAGACGCGGCTTTATTCATCATACAGTAGTGCTTTGATTTTCGGATAATGACTTTTATCTTTAAAAAAAATATCCTTTTTTATTTCAAGAAGGGGTTCTAGAATAATGACAATAGTGAGTTCTACCAATGACACCTGAAGCCTAAAAAATTATTTGCCCCTCGAGCAATGCGGTATATGTATTTTAGCTGTAATATTTTAATTAGATATGCATTAATCTGCCACATTCTCTTAATATTAAAGAAGTCCCCAGCGATTAAATCAATTCAGAGACGACTACTACATCTGTAGCATTCTCAGCACATAAAATGTTTTCCCTATGGCCATTTTTCCACCGCCTCCGTCAACGAGATGATGGTGCCAAAGTAGCGATGCATACATGCGCCTGTCCACTGCTCACCCGAGCGCCCGTAATTCCGCCTGCCGAACAAAATTCAGCCAGCCAGCCAGCCAGTGACGGCGACTGTGGACCAACGGCCAAACTATGAAATCCTTTAACTGATTTCTTTAAGCAAAGTGTGATGCATCACCTGAGCAGGTCCCTAGCAAATCAAAGAATTGAAAGCTAATAATAAATTTAGTAAAGATAAAAATACTTTATTCGAAGGAATTAAGGTACAATTGATTTAAAAAAAATAATAATAAAATATTAATAAACTAAAAACTTACATTTTAAAACATAAATGACTATTAATAAAAATGAACCTAATTAATAAATAAAAATACAACTAAAAACTAAAATGAAGAAAAAACAAAATAATTTATTTTTATAAATAAAAAAAATGCTCCAAATCGCTGCCAAAGGGCAAAGTGCCAAGGATACTGGCAGCATTGCCACGTTGAATGGCAATGCTGATCCTTTGGCCCAAATATTGCCCAGCCCTTTTGTCTCCCGAGGTGTTGACGAGCTGTTTTGACAACGCCTTGAAATGACTAAATAAAACTCGTGTTAAGCCAAAAAAAGTATAAGGCTGGGTTGTACCAAAATTAAATCTCTGTAATTGTTACGATTAAAGTTAAAAATGGTGTCGTATGTACCACTTTTATTTTGAAGGTCAGCTGGAGCATTCGTTATTTAACTTTAATTGTTACAATAATTGCAAAAAACCATTTTGGAACAATCCAGCTTAAATAGACAGCAAGATCTCATCCACTCAGTATACATAAATAAAATACCATTGGTTGATATAGTATTAATTGACTATACCTACACGTTTCTAGCCACTTTTAAAGTTCCCAAAAAGCAATTATTTGTTTCGAGGTGGGTTTAACAAAACAAACTCGCGACATTTTCTAAAAGAGTTAAGCTTCTGCCGTGCAGCGTACACTGAATTTAATTTGCGGTTCCATAGTCCCCTGTACATTTCTCTCCATCGACATATATTTACTAGTATAATACGGACCGGCCAGTTGAAATACTAGAAATCAATAGAGCATACATAAAAACTCTTCTTTTATAATATGAATAAATTTTATTGTCTTAAAAATTATACAAAAAACATTTGAAACAATTTAGTTGATCAATGCTTTGTATACAATTGTAGCATTCTCTGACTACCGAATTATTTAATTGTGTATCTTTCAGGAGTCAGTGTCTCCTTGAATTTCTACATGTTTTTTATCCAGACCTATTTGTTTCATTTCCACTGTTGGAGATGGGTCTTCCAGAACATATATTTCAAGAATTTGGCCTACACTTGCCACGCTGGCCAGACGGGATAATAATATACCATCGTTACATTAAACCTTTGTTTATGAATTTATTGAATATTTTCTATGAAAGTTCGCTCTCAAGTTCAATCTATCTCGGGATGCCATCAGTCGATGATTTTTGCCACGATCATCGATTAATAAAAAAAAAATATGACGCTTGCAATCGCTTAATTTATATGTTGGCGCAATGGTATCTTAGAGATTACTACGAGCGCACAAGTAAACGAAAGGTTAAGTACACTGGAATAAAAACATAAAAATCAGAAGAAAAAAAATACTACAGACTTATTTTTTATTTTTTTTTATTAAATTTATTTGTATACACCAATTTGATTTAAAAAAAAAACTATTTACAATATTGGGCTTTAACTTAGTTACTTAAAATTTGGTACTTAGTACATTATGATTTCTGGTATTCATTTATTGGTAGGCAATTCACACGAAACGCATCAGGGTGTAAACATTAAGAATCTAATTATAATAATAATATGAAATATGCAACTTTACAAAAACAAGTCTTGTAGATAATCTTACAGGTTTGGCCGAAAATTTTAATTTAAAAAAATTCGGTATAGGTAAAAGTAAACATAGTTAAAATCTTTAGTTAAATAACATTGATGCTCCTACCTGACGGACAATTTGGTGTGAAAAATAAAGTCGTTAAGTGAACCACTTTATTGTAAAAAAAAAATTGGGGCCTTCATATCATCTCCTGCCGAATGACTTATAGGCGTATGTGTATTTTTGCAACTTTGCTGGACTTTTAATGCTCATTCTTAATATTTTAAGAAATGCATCCAAAGTGATTACATTTTTCTTTAAATCGCTCTCTAGTAAAGTTGCAATAATACACTTACGCCTATTAGAGATTCTAGCCACTATCCTCTATTATTACACATTATATCTAATCCCCCTTGGTCGTTAAGGAGTTAGAAAAGAACTAATAAGTAAAAATATAAAGTGATATAATTTTAAGCTTGTAAAAGACTAATAAAACTATAACTTGTTTAATACTCGTTTAGCTAGTCCTTCTATATTATGTCTTTGTTCCTCCCCCACTCTCCCTGTCGACCAACGTATGTGCCTGGTATTGCTAATTTACATTGTGCCAGTTTCGTGTCGCTAGTTTCGAAATAACAGATATTAACAGTGTTAAATGTGCTCTGCTAATTAGGGAACGTATCGGTCATATTATTCTGTGCGTTAAGACCCGGGGTGCACATCTGAGGTTGGCCTATTATTGGTAAACATGAACTTATTCATTTTAAAATGAAATGTTAAGTTAACCCGGCATTAATGACAGGTTGTCTTAAATTACTTGGAGCCATTATAGGTGATCCATAACTTGTCATTTAAAATGTTATGTACATGGGATTTTGTAAATAAATACATTATGGGCGTGATTTTTTTTTATTTAGTGTGATTTTGTATATTCGACATGAGATATTTAAGTACTTTTTATCAAGATTAATAATATTCCTTATGTTATAGTTTTATTGTACTTTTGTTGCAGAAATACAAGAATAAATATAACATAATAATATATTTATTATATTTTGTAATCAATAATTAATCAGATTTTCAAATATATATAATCTACAAAACTCATCTATTATGAACTTTCATAAACTTTATATTAAGAAAGCGTGGTTATCCTAATGAACTATTAAAAATCATTTTTTTAACTACAAACTCGTATTGCTTCCAGTGACTTCCGTCGGACTGATTACTTGTAAAAACTTTTAGAAGAGATCAACGTCTGCAGATACTGAAAAATACCTATAGCGTCGCATTTCTAGTTACAAAATTAGACGTGGCTTTTTTGATCCAACCCTCATGACGTCGGATTAAGCACCTTTTTAATTCCTTCACAATTTGTTGTTATTTTTCGTCCGTCTATTTTGACTCATATCATATCCAATCATACCTATTTTCGTAACAATTTAGTAGTACGTGACGCGTTTTAATGCCATTATTAGAATAACGCTATGTTGTTGTTATTTATTGTACCTTTTGACCAGAGTAGATGAACGGAAAAAAATGCAAAAAATTACATTTGAGCCAATTTCTGTGGTTTGTTAAAATGTGTTTAAAAACCAATATATTAATTTAAAATTATTAAAAGAATTAACAATGTATTAATTTTAAATACATTTTAAAGTATAGTAAAATTAGTGTTGCTCGACTTTACTACACATGCATGTCTGTATACTAAGTAATATATAAAAATAAATAAATATTTATTGACTAAGCGCCTACAAACATAGCCCCTATTTATTCATCATAATTTTATCAAATCTTCCGCCAAGATGAAAGTGAAATTACAATTCGCGATTCGTAGGTATATAAAAAAATATTGTTTTGCAATAAATTCACTTTTTCCCTAAGGCAAACCCGCCGTCCTGACGCACGTAAATTGATTATTTATTATTTGTGATGGCGCGTTCCAATCACGAGAGTAATGGTATGAGCTGTTCCATTTTAGGGGAGAATTATTTGACCGTCAATGTTAATTATCACGGTCGTGTCGGTGTGAAGTGCACATGCAATTTGTATATTTGTTTCCAGCTTAAAAAGCAAAATGAGAACAGAATAATAGAGATACGACTGTAAAATTATACGTCAAATTATTTCTCTCGCTGTTAAATTATTATTATTTAAAAACTTTATTGCACAAACAAAGGCAGACTTAATGCCTGAAGATATTCTTGAACAGCCAAACCTTAGGGACAAATTTGAACAAATATGAAAGTGAGTAAAGTATCATCACGACCGTTTCCCTTTCGGGGTGGTCAGAAACCACGCTTTTTTTAAAGAAACGGGTTCATATTTAGCCAACTTTACTATAGGCCAATCATGACAAGTGGCAAGCTCGTCGATGTTCTTTGAATCTTTATATAATAATTACAATTTAAAATAAAAAAAAAATTTTTGATAAAACTTTAAGCTAAAACTATTCTAATCTATTGTTAATGCATGAAAAAGCAATAAAAATAATAAATAAATAAATAAAATAATTATATTATATTGTATATTTTGACTGCTTTCGAGGCAGCAAAATTTGATTGTTATTTAATTTATTTGTGATATTTTCCGAGTTTGGTACGCTGGAGACATCAACGAGCTTGTCACTTGTCATGATTGGCCTATAGTAAAGTTGGCTAAATGTGAATCCGCTTCTTTGAGCGTGGTTTCTGACTACCCCGAAAGGGAAACGGTCGTATATTTTGGAGTTGGAACGTTAGGAAAATAATGTACAAATATAATACTCAAATAATAATACTCGACTCTATGGGGCGTCTCCATAAGGTATATTATGTAAATAAGCAGTCGAGCATACTTTGAAGTCAAACCTTTTATTAAATATTCATTTCAAATTGACAAGTGAGACTTTCGTGACTAGTTGTTGGTAATCAATGCATAATATCAAGGTCAACTTTCTATTTTAATATTAGTTCGTGCCTCTTTGGTACCTAACTAGCTAGCGGATTTTATATTCATGAACGTCTATAACTTAATAACTAATGGTGTTTCAAATCACAAATTCAACGGTTTATCATCAGCTTGTGTCGCTGAATATAGGCCTCCCCCAAGGACAATGACATTAAATTTCGCCGTTGCTAAGATCGCTCAGCATTATAAATAGGTTGTCACTGAAATTTCCCCTGATTATTATTGTTATTGTGAACTATTTAGGTATTTTTGAATGTTTATAGGGAATTGTATTCATCATATGTGTGGAACACTTACTAACGAATTAGCTTAGGCTGTAATGTTAAGTTTACGTGTTTGTAAATAAATAAAACATGACAGGACAGGGCAATAAGTCAAACGGTATGAGAATCAAAGCTAGACCAATCGACGCGCATATTTAACTGATTATATTATGTTGTTGTTTAATGGACAAGATACGGAAATGTGAAAAATGTTCTTGTTTGATAAGAGAACCTGGAGTCAGTTTATTAATATAATGTAACAAACATTTTGTATGAAAATGTCAACCAATCTCTCGGCTCTATTGTATTTGATCTCTTTGCCCAAGGGTCGCCTTTGTACATGATCATTTGGAATCTCTAAAACGTTGCATAAGATTGGCAGTGACGAATTTTCCTATGGAAATTCAATCAAAAACCGACCACAACGTGTAAAGAAGTGTATTGAGGCTGAGATTATAATGAATAATCTTTAAAAAAAAAGACATTATACTAATGTATACACACAATGCAGTAATAAATGTTTTGTGTACCCTATGTTCGATGTTTTCACTTTTAAAGTCTAAAATTCGGTAAAAAAGCAAGACTTGCTTTATACGCTTTCGAGCAATAGAAAAAAACGATATTTTCCTTGTAACAATATTTATGGCAGCCCCGCGTTCCGTTTATAGAAATTACTACTGGCACTAGCATAAAATGGTAACATCAGTAGTACCGTTATCCAAAAAAAAATATGAATTTGACATATTAAGCTAAAAATGGCATGTGATGTAAGCGCGGCTTATAACTGGATCATGAGGCATACACGTGTATATTTTGTGAAATAAAGTTTTAAATAAATGAAACTACGAGTAAACATCCCTTTAATTATTAGTTTTTGCATTCTGCCTACCATTAGGAAACGTGAAATTACATGTCAAATTAAAAATAAATAAATAAAAAATAAAATAACTTTATTCGAAGTCAAACAGTTTAAGTTTACATTTTATAAGTAAGTAGGTATAAAACAAATATTTAACGCAGATCATAGAGTGACGTAAACTATCCACCAGTATTTGTAAAACCCTGCAACCCGAACGAAGAGTACCTGTGTTCCGGGAAGCAGTATTCATTGAGTGCGGAATGAGTATGATTCGATATATGTACGATACTAAGAAACTATGATGGAATAAATAGATATTGAATGAACTTTAAGCAATGTTAATAATATTCTAATTTTTTATATTCAATAGATAAAATATAGTATATATATAAATGAAATAAGATACATATAAGTAAGATAAATATATATAAAAAATAGTATTAGTAATTATAAGAAGGTAACTACTCAATCCACCATTTCGTTTGCTTCATTTCAGTTCGTTTTATGGCAAAATATATTTCCTATAAAAAAGCCGTCAGCAATAATAATTTTATTAAAATTGGATTAGACTCTAACAAAATTTCACGGTGTTATGGCTGCCTATATACTTTATGGTAATGCGAGTCAAATTCAGCTAAAAACAATCTCGGTTCTGGCTATTAAAGTTAAAATATGGACGTGGCTTGTAAAAGTATCACACCTATAACCTCCACTGCTGGATATTGGCCTTCCAAAACATACTTCTGGAGAATTCAGCCATACTTGCCACGCTGACCAAAACGGTTGGCGATGTTCTGATGTCAGTTTCTGAAGTTGGTATTAATGGAACCAGGACCGACGGCTTAACGTGTTCTCTGAGGCACGAGATCGGTGGTGTTGTACATTTATGACAAATGTATATTTCTCATGCCCACAACCCGGGATTTAAGAAATAAAATTACTTATATTTTGGACATATTTTGGACAGTTTTATAAACAGAGATAAAAAATATATATAACGATTTTGTTTTATTTTACTAAAACAAATATATGATTAATATATTCCCTAGTAAGTTGATACATTACATTTTTAAAAGTACACTCAGATTTCAAATATGTTTGATAACATTGGATTGTGTGAGCGAGAGGGATTCAAAAGGAGCGCACACTTTTAGATGACTGTACCTACTCTTCGCTGAATAAAGGATTATTCGCAGGCAATTTCGATGAGTTTTCAAGTCTGGAGTGGAGATTAGAAAAAGGTTGATTTATGTACTGTGGTTTCTATATCAAGTCACGACATACGACTATCGTGACCAGAATTTTTCCTGAAGGACTGTTCAGTTGACTTATAATAATTGTTCAGGTCCGCGTATTCTTTTACAACTTCTAGGTCGTTTGTTCGACGCCGATGTCACGACACGGGACGTCAACGGGAACGAGATGACGGCGCTGAAGTAGCGATGCATAAATTTTGGCCGAACAAAACTCAACTCGAAATAGTCTCGTGATGGACCTACAAAAAGTCTAGTCCACATTGCAAACCGGAGACATTGCAAACAATCGTGCGTTTTTCGTGAAGTCCGTTCCTTTGAGTCACGCATACCCCAAAGACTTCCGCATTATGACTTCGCTCAGCTCCCAATAATACATACACTTTGGAAGGCGCGACGGCAACACGTGTCACGTGAGGAACGACGTTATACTACAACCTTTAATGGTTTCCCCGTGCCCTGTAAATACCTTGATGCAGATTCCATTGGGGGGAGGGGGGTGTGAGAAGGCTACTTTAAAGATTGGCGCTTGGTGTTTCGCTTATTCCAAATGTCACATGTGAGGACCTCTATTAGATACCTTTCCCAACTCAATCGTAGACTAAATTTTTTGTAGAATGTCCGGTCCATATGTTAGTCAATGGACAGTTCTCATTATTTTCAAGCGCAAAAAATAACACACAAAGGAAATTTGTTACTGTTTTGTAATTTCATGTCACGTGTCATCGCGTATCCTCGTGGCTACTTGGGATCGGGTTTTGTGGAATCAGCCGACCGTCTGCAATTCTGTTTGCATGGAATTGCTTTGTATTTTATTTTTATTCTCTTGTTATTAGTTACTTTGTAGTTTTATAGAACTTTATTTATTTTATTATGGGAACAGACAGTTAAAATTCATTTTTAAAATACAACTTATATCTGTGGAGCTGCAAATAGAGGCCTTGACTGGCCGCGCGCCACCAGCCCTTATATAACAAAGCTATTTTAACCTTCTTCAGACAGATTTCAAAAGTCAACCTGAATACTTGATGAACTACTCGTAGCTTCATGTTTTGTAATACGAGTGGCTTCAAAAATACTACCGTACTTATTGACCCTGTTAGCTTAATTTAAACGCTTTCGGCTTTGATTTTACACATGTTCCCTGCGCAAGGATGACACACATTTTTTATATATAAATTTGGAGACTCTTACATCTGTCGAAGATTCCTATAATCTGGAGTTCTTCAAGCGAAGTATGAAAAAGCATCTCGATAGGCATAGTTTCTGTGCCTTGACAGAATTATCTAGTGCAGAAACCAGTGCACTTACTAACAGTTCTGTTAGCCTGTCCTAGCTCAATGTATCATAAATAAATAAATGATATAATTTCCTAGTTAGTAATTTATGTATATAGGATGCTAAAAATTGGTGTCAATAAATATTTTTTTATTATAGTGGTATGGACTGATGTCGGTCATCAGTTGCACCCATTCTTGGACCTCGCCTACCTATTATTAGGTGGGCGCGATGTCACGGGCGCAATGTCACATGTTCTGATCAGTATAAAAAAAGTGAAAGGACGCCTGACGAAGAAATCTGGAGATAGTATGGCTGGCAATTATTTCTGCAAACGTATTAGGTATATAGAGGGGAAATGTTGCCAGTTTTCTTGTGACTATCTCCGATGGGACGTCTCTTGAGAATATTTTTTATTTATAGTTTAATTTTATAGTTATTTAATTTTATTTTAGTAGTTTGTAATTATAGTCTCATCATTAATTTTAATACTGACACATTTTATTTTACATTTTGTAACTTAAATGCCATGTTTACATAATTAATTCGGTGTTAGACAATGATGTTGACATTTGACCTTTCCAAATATTTGCCTGCTACTTCCATACCTCGGGCGCCCACGTCCAGCCGTGCATGATTTGTTTGTTTAATTTACCCTACAGTAGGTGGATTTCCTTACATTACCACCATTGTTTATCTATCTTATAAATTGTAAAGTCATTTCAGAAGGTAGGCGTAGGTAACATGCGTTACTTCTAGTTGCTGTGGGCCGAACACGTTCAATTTATTGTTCATAAATTTGCAGAGGTTTTTGTGTTTTGTCAGCTTTCGGGTTGCACATGGCCTTAGTATTATTTTAATCCAAATCTATTTAATACTCTAGGAGAGAAGTTAAATTTAATACAAGATATCCTAGTAGTTCCGCCTTATACAAGGAGCCATTAGCATAGCAGAAGTTGTGGTGCAATAAGAATTTTTAAAATCTGAGTGAAAATGTTTTTACAGTTTGAAAGAATATTTAGAATCAAAAAGTATTGTATACGTAAGAAGGTTAAATAATAATAAACGTTATACTAAGATATATATATATAAATATATCATCTATAATTATGTGGCATAGGTTTGTATATATAATGTAAGTCTGACCAATAAATTTGCATGCTGTATCCATGGCTAAATGTCTTGAGCCAAATTTTATTGTCACATATATATTGTACCACATTTATTGTAAATAAAGATTTTGATTTGATTTAATTCTGTGGTGCGTGGTAGGGTACTGCTGTACCAGGTATTATAATGTCATAGGTACTCATAGCGAAATTGAAAAGGTTATTAATTGATCGTTGTGGTGTAATTCTGTGTATATTTTGTAAATCTGATGAGGCTGAGTTTACCTTGTATATTCCTTTCTCAGTGAGATAAACATTAATAGGTCACTGGAATCTGCTAATCTGCTGGGCTTCTGCTAACAGAATACTCTTTGGATCACTTGGTTCCTTAGTCTTCCAGGCAGGAGTAGAATCATTTAAAATAATTGAATTAAAGATGTTTCATACACGTATTGTTAAAATATAAAATAGCAGATCCCAATCGCATCCCATCCCACACAGATATTTGGATTCGTTTAGTGTGACTGCAACCCATCAGTGGAACAAGCTACCACTGGCCATAACACACGCACCGTTCGTCCACGTCTTCTAACAACAATTAAAAAATGTCCATCTTGCATGTTAATAAAGTACTTTATGAAAAACTAAAAAGTACCTAGAATAACCAATTTATTTGTTTTCGAATAAAATACCTAGTCACATCAGTGAAATATAAATCCAATTTGTTACGTCATGCCGCGCGAAATTCGAGTATTTTCAGAACCACATTCGTACCACAATGTGATGTGAACCATCCATTTTGTTTACAAAAAATGAAAACAAAAATACTGGTGCCGATTTACGAAACTTCATGCATTCAACCCGGCTCAACTTCCTGGAAATTAACACATGCGAATGCATAGTTTAGTTTTCAGGCCAAAAATTGCAGCGAAAATTTTTCCTATTTTGTATTTTCCTGTTTTACTCAATATAAATATATTTACAAATTTTGATTTTTCTTTATATATTGGTTTGTACGAACAAACGAGAGGGATGCAATAGTCTTAAACCCTGTTAAAGCTCATCTGGGCTGAGCCCCTGGAACACAGTATCTAAGACCTCCACTGTTGGAGATGGGCCTTCAAGAACATATATCTGGAGAATTTGGCATTCACTCGCCACGCTGATCAGACGGATTGCCGAGGATCTGATGTCATTTTGTTTAATAACAAATTAATAACGATTCTACAAGTTGGTATTAGTGGAACCGGGACCAACGGCCTAACGTGCTAGCCGAAGCACGGGAACGATGGTGTTGTAAATGTATGTAAGAAAAGTGCATTTTTCATCGGTACATGCTGGGGGGGTATAAACCGATTTGTAGGATTTAAAGAAAGCGTTCTTACAACCGATCCACCACCGCGCCACCACGGCCTCATAGTGTGTTAATATAGACCCAAAGTCAAAGTCAAAAAAAGTCTACTCCTGCTAGTGGAAGACTAAGCAGCAAAGTGGTTCAATAAGTAAGCTGTTAGCAGAAGACCAGCAGCTTATTTATCCTATATCAATCTACTTAAATATTTCAATCACTGATTTAAAACACTACACCTCTGAACTGAACTAAAAATAGCTATATTGTAAACAAATAGGTTCAAAGGTAAATTATTTACAGATGACTTTGCATGTAATTACCCGTGATTAATTCATTGGAGCTCGAAAGAGTTTCAAGGCCGTGCAGTGGGGCGGGCGGCACTTTCCACCCCACAGCCTGTGAACAGGGGCCACGGACAAAGGTCGCTAATACCTATAATAACATTACCTTTAGATAGGCGTGTATTAGGCTAAAGGTTTATCCAATTGTGTGTGTTAAAGTGATCGTTAAAAAAACTTTTATAATTATTATTTGCTACAATATATGTCTAATATAAATTACAGACATCTATGACCTATTTATTACAATATTTAAAATGAATCTGTATAATTTATATTATCATGTAGGTTTATATACAATGTGCTGTGTTTAATGTTAAATAAATTATTAATTTAACATTAATTGATAGTTAACAATTAAATTTAACTATTCTATTTTATTAAAAAATAAAAGAACGTTTTTTTTTCTTGTACTAACAAATAAGGCATTTTCTAATATCTACCTCTATACAGTGAAGTTTAATTTAGCCCAGATATTGAGAACAGATTTTAGAACACTTTTAGAACACCGTGGTATAGATTTTATAACAGCTATAATCTTAAGTGACCTTTACATATATTATTATTATTATATAAGATATTTATATATATATAATTGTTTGTCTTAGCTTATAATATGATAATGCCTTTATACAGCAGCTATTATCTTAACTAACATTTATATTTTTTTAATTGTGTATGTCTTATCTTATAGTGTGACAATGCATATCTACAGTAGCTATAATGTTAAGCGTTATTCTGTATTTATAATTTTCTTGTTTCTCTTCCCAATTTGATGCTTCAGATACACCAATATGTACATAAAATGATATTGTTTTATATCAATATTGTAAAAATTTACGTATAAAAGTGCAGAATACATCTCTTTTTGACCTATGCCTACTTGCAAAATAAACGAGTTGAACACGCTAAGAAAGGCTACGTCTAGTTGCAGTTATTCAATAATTTTAGAGACTGTGGTATCGTCCATTATCCAAATCGCCCGTCTCTGCAAGAAATTTAGAGTGAGGTGATGACATGGACATGAAGGCGGGAAAATCATTGCACCTTGTTTAGTACCCCCAGTAATTTTTTTTGGTTTTGACATCATTCAAATTGACAAATTCATTCGTCCCTATGAAATGTTGATGGTTACTGCTCCAGATACACCAATATGTACATAAAATGATATTGTTTTATGTCAATATTGTAAAAATTTACGTATAAAAGTGCAGAATACATCTCTTTTTGACCTATGCCTACTTGCAAAATAAACGAGTTGAACACGCTAAGAAAGGCTACGTCTAGTTGCAGTTATTCAATAATTTTAGAGACTGTGGTATCGTCCATTATCCAAATCGCCCGTCTCTGCAAGAAATTTAGAGTGAGGTGATGACATGGACATGAAGGCGGGAAAATCATTGCACCTTGTTTAGTACCCCCAGTAAATTTTTTTGGTTTTGACATCATTCAAATTGACAAATTCATTCGTCCCTATGAAATGTGCTCTGTCTTTTGGATTAGTCTCAATAAACAGAGCGAGATCAAGGAGACAGTGGTCTTTATTAAACTTAAACAATCTATGATAATAAAAGACAAATATAGTCATAGAAAAAAAACAACACACAAGCAAAACATAAATAATATGTTAAAAAGAAGAAATAATTATAATAGAGGCATGAAAAGTAAATAATAAACAATGCTAAAAGTTTAGGATACCACATGTGTTGACCGTCATTTGTGACATCCAGCCATAAGACACCCGGGGCCGCTTCAGTGTCAGCCACAAATCACCTCTTCATCCCATTTTTTATCGAAACGGTGGATCTGTGGTCGAATGAGGCTGTAGCGTCTATACTATGGTGAGTGCTCTGAAGAGCTCTATAACCTAATTCCTTCCTCTCCATTCCGCAACCGAACCACACGCACAGGTCAGAATATGCACCCACATACCGTAGTCACCATCCCTTCGCGTACCTATAAATTTGGTGACTCATACATCTGTCGCACAATAAAGATGTGGAATGCTCTTCCAGCCTCTGTGTTTCCACTTTCCCATAACCTGGAGTCCTTCAAGCGAAGTGTGAAAAGGCATCTAGTCAAGCCGGCATAGTGTTAGGGACTGATGTCGGACATAAGGGTCTGATTCCAATTGCTAACATTCATGGACCCTGCGCGCCACTTACCATCAGGTGGGCGCAGGGTCACATGTCGTGCTAGTATTTAAAAAAAAAAAAAAGCGTTCTCTTGTGAGAATGGGGAAAAACTATGCTTGGCGACAGGTGCCCTTTGAGTAGATAATATTTTGTTGAAAGGGTCAGCTTCGCTGTTTAAAGGGGAAACGCAGCGAGTATCTTTGGCACACTACGCCCATCGGACGGTTATAATTATGAAATGAAATGAAATGAAAAACCTTTATTGAACAACATAAACACAATACACTGAAATGAAACATATTAATTAAGCAAATAACAGTACAGCAACAATTATATGTGTAAAACGAAATATAAAGTTCTAAGACCCCTAAACTAGGTAAACCTGAACTACAGGGGTCAGTCAATAATATGATGTGAGAAAGTTGCATGGAATTTAATGTAGTCGCTGGGTGTCATCCACTGCAGTATCTATCCTGCCAACAATTTTCATATTATGCAAACCTATGGTAAGATAAGAAATGATATGATAATATATAATAAAGTAAGATATATGATGTGATATGATAAGATATGTTATAATTAATAGATATGATATTATACTAGGTAAATAAACTTATAGCAAAATATATTTTATATATTTATTCTATGAAAGATGATGTAATGTAATTTAAAATTATAGTATTTTTTTTATATATTTCATTTGTAGTTGTGTTTATTTTATTTATAAATTACTGTTTAATTTATATATTAGTTAATTTTTTTTCTAATAAACAACCTAAAAGACAAAAAAAAATCAATGCTACAATTTACCAAATATTGCGTCGTTTCATAGCAATATACGCGGCATCTACGACGAGGCGACGTAGAAAATTGTATTTTAATTTGTTTCCGTGAGCTTCCGGGTTCGAGGGTCGGTTGCGATTTCGTGACTATGTATTTATGCTTAGTTACAGCTAGACGTCATTATAAACACATATTAATTTTTTGTAGCCCTTCAACGATCAAATTTAGGGTATGTCATTTACTTATTTATTCAAAACACATTCTCTCTCGCTTTTATAAGATTATAAGAAGCTGAAAGTGGTAGGAACTGATATCAGATGTACCTTACAGGTGGACGAGAGGACGGAGCACCATCGCAGACCTTAGAACACAGAGTCCTAGACCCCCACAGAGATAGGCTTACCAGAAATTTCCAGAGTATTTCAAGTCTTACGTAAAATTTTGACGACTATTTTTATTCCAGTAAAATCTTTGCATCACTTACTGAAAGAATTGGGCCTAAGCAGATCTGTCTTCAATATATTTATGGAACGAACTTCTAAGACGGCATTAACGCAATCATACAGTATTACCCAATCAGGGTAGGGAGAGGAGTAGAATGGTGGACGGTGAGCGTATTATCGCGCAATAAAATAAAAAAGGGAGGCCTCCTGTTTTAATCCAACCTATTGTCGGTCGTAAGCCCGAGACACCTTCTTATCTCTTACCCACACACGATGGACCTGGCACCCGTACGGTGAAACCAAGGAATACTTAAAATTTGTCATATCTAACGGTTCCACGAGTTGGTATTAGTGGGGACCGATGAGGGCTTAACGTGCTCTTCGAGGCACGGGAAAGGTGATGCATGAGAAATGTACGTAAAATAGTATATTTTTCGTACATGCCGGGGTTTAAACCGAGTCCTTTTGAATTAAAGAACAGGGTCGTTACGACCGAGCCTCCACAGATCAAAATAATATATTTATTTGTAATCGACAGTTATTAAATTAGTTTAGCTGACTTTTTATTGAGGGCTCAGAAACACTAGCTTCTTTCATGGCGTGGTTCGTGACCTTTCAAAAGATTACGATCCTAATGATATTTACGTTTTATGTAAATCTTTGTAATGTGAGTATAATAAGAATCCAATCCAAATCCAAAATCTAATCAATCAAATCTAATATTATAAATTTGGAAGAATCTTACGAAAGAATAATCTGTAATAATAATAGTAATTCTGTGTTAATATATTAACATTTATTCGAAAATAATATTTACTACATATAAAATAAAATTAATATTAATACTAAGGATAGGGATATGAGTCCCGTCCGCGTAAAATGGTGGCAAGAACGCTGCCGGCATTTCCCCGCTGAATCGCAATACTGATTCTCTGGGTGAAGAAAGAGCCTGCCCTCTTGTCACTGGAGGAGACGACAAAACGCGGTGTTATGTCTTTTAAAAACTTTTTTGCGCTTGGACTCCATGTGTGTTAATTGTAAGAGTCTGTTTGTCCGCCCTATAATACTGAATAGATTTTGATAAAATTTGGCAGAAATATTTCTTGGAACCCAGGGATTAAAAAAGGCTATAATTATGACATCATTGATATCATAATATCATCTGTATAAATCACCGTTACGCCTTTATTACTGATCCGATATTAATGCAATTTGATAGAAATGTTTCTTGGAAACCAGAGACGAGCAAAGGATATTATCTGACCCCGACATATCGGTCTGTCTCTTTAATTCTCCTTTACGCTGGTTATGGGGTGTAAGACATCAGAATCAAAATATGACTAGTAACCCTACGACCACCTGAAGGTTTCTTTCGCTGACCACATATAACACGGACAACGCCGGGTCAAAAAGCTAGTAAGTTTATATGATGCTTACAAAATCTGCCATTAGTAAGCTATGCCGTTGTTTGGTGGAAATATCGTAATGTATGAATTGCATGCCTCGCTGAGTTAGCAATGGAAACCACGTGGTAAAACAGGGCATTAAGGAAAATTGTGTATCTAATACACAATATCAAGATTGGCTTATATAAATATTTAGCACGGCATCTAACTCTGCTGGTTTTACACAGTTGCCGTTAGTTAAAGTTAAAAACGAGAATCTGGATGCAGATTTTGTCATAAATTAAATCCTCACACAACTAGGACAACCCCAAAAGGTATTTCTTTATTTTGGCGAAAAAACCTTAGAGAAATTGATCACAGGCCCTAGAACAAAGAATCTTGTTGGAGATGGGCCGTTTAAAATACATTTATGGAGATATTGGCATAGACTAGCCAAGCTGGCCAGACGGATTGGCGAGGGTCTAATGTCAATTCTACAAGTTGGTATTATTATCGTGACCGACGGGCTTAACGTGCTCTTCAACACTGAACGGTGGTATTGTAAATCTTAATGCACGTGAGAAAAGTATTTCTCATTGGTTCATACCGGTGTTTAAACTTTTTTGTTTTTTTAAGAAAAGCATTCTTACAACCGTAGCTCGGTTGCTACTACATATTGCGAGATTTAAACAAGTAAAATATAATGCGATGTAAAGGTAATTATATTTATTTATATAATACATCTTTTAGCTATTTTTACAACACGCTACATACGTTGACTTCGTCTTAAATATCTTAGTCTAAAAATATATGTGCTAATGTCCACTTCAACCCGTAGACAAGCTATACTCGAATTTGTTTCTTTTCATACAAAGTAAATAAAATTAAAATATTTGTTTCAAAATAAACTTTGTAAAGCTTTGTCAATATCCGTAGCAATGTGTCTGCGCAGCATACGAGTATGTATAGTATATATTCTACTAGGAGTAGTATCTTAGTACTACTTTATAGACGGGAATGTCTTTTCCCTATTCCTGGCGCCCGACAACGCATTCGTGTCGTCACCAGACGCACTGCTAAAACTTTAGTATGTTAGCGCGGCGCGAGTGTTTTTACCTGATCTTGGGCAGTGAATGGGTTAATTTAATGTAAAATGGCCCACATCAGCTGTCAAATAATGTCTAGCTGTATTATGTCCGCCCTTTGTATAAACTGCTATAACGTTTTAAATAAATAAATATATTTATGCTTTCATGATCTTAATAGTGATAGGCAATGTCAAAATAACAGAGGTGTTACTCGTAATAACATAAATGAACCGTGAATAGTTTGCGGCGCAATTTATCACGAAAATGTAATATTATTTAGTGAAACAGCTAATTAATATGTCTGTCTTGGGGTTAATAACTTACAAAGGTTAAACGGTTAATTCTTCGTGGCATTGGTTTTTGTTTGAAGGTATTTATTAGGTACACACAACAGAAATGAGTATATACAGAAATATTTTAAATTTCAAATCTTTACAATGCAATTATGAAACATTTACATATATTTAGAAATAAAAAAACTAATACGCTACCTACAGTGGGTAGTTTATAAATATTAATTTAGTTTGCTCGCCGTCCACACAGAGAGAGCGAACACCCTATATAAGATGATATGTATTTTTTTTTAAATTGCCATATTATAGTTATTTAAAATAATAAGTACAATTATCAGCCACTTGATGGTAAGCGGTATGCGAGGTCCAAGAATGGGAGAAACTGACGCCAGCCACTGATGACCGACATCATTTTAATAATGTTTTAGCTTATAGTATGACAATGCCACTTTACAGCAGCTACTCGTATAATCTTAGTGACATCCTCATAATTGTTTTTGTCTTAGCTTGTAGTATGACAATGCCTCATTACAGCAGCTATAATCCTTGGTGTATTTATTTTATAATTGTGTATGTCTTAGTTTATAATATGACAATGCCTATTTACAGCAGCTATAATTTTAAGATTATAATTATGTATATTATGGGTTGTAATGTGCTGCTCCAAATACAAGCTATTTCCCAGAAAATAAGCTTTTCGTTATATTGATAAATTTTTTTGACATGTAAAAGCGCATTATATTTATTGTCCTATGCCTACTTACAAAATACTTAAAAATAAAATAAATAAATAAAATCAGTCCCTACCATTATGCCGACCTATCAAGCTTTTTCACGATTCGTTTGAAAGAGTCCAGGCTAAAGGAATGGGGAAACACAGTGGAGAGCATTCCACATATTCAGCGTGCAGCAGATGTAAGAGTCTCCAAATTCATACGAGTATGTACGTGTATGAATTTGGAGTGCGGGTGCATATTTTTGTATGTGCGTATGGTATGGATTGTTATTTATGTAAGTATTGAAGAGAAGACAAATTTCTAAGCATTCCATGGATTCACCGTGCGGGTGCCGGGTCCATCGTGTGTGGGTAAGAGATGAGAAGAATGGTGTCTCGGGCTTGCGACCGACAATTGGCTGGTTTAAGAAAAGGAGGCCTCCTTTTTTTTCTATTGCGCGATAATACGCTCACCATCCACCATTCTACTTCTCTCCCTACCCAACCAAATACTGTATGATTCCGTTAATGCCGTCTTGGAAGCTCGTTCCATAAATGTATTGACGGCAGACCTGCTTAGGCCCAATTCTTTCAGTAAGTGATGCAAAGATTTTGCTGGAACTCCTCTTGCACCAACTTCCACTGCGTAAAGCTGAGTCTTGAACCCGTTCCTGATCATTTCTTCTGTGAGATCATAATATTTATTCGATTTCATGTTGTGGTCTTTTGGAATATTTGATTCCCACGGAACGGTAAGTTCAATAAGGATAACTTTTTTCAAGTTCCGAGAAAACACTAAGATGTCTGGCCTATAGGCTGATACAGCTAGTTCATCTGGGATCCTATAATGGTGTTCAAATGTATCCATGAGAATTTTCCAGTCTGATGCGGCGCCAAGGATCGAGGTGGGCTTGCATTTAGTTTTCGTGCTTTGCCCTTCCTTTACAATAATTAATATATAATATATTTATAAGTATATTTATATTTATGTATTATGTGTATGTATTTATAATGTGTATATTTAAGTATATATTTATTGCTATTATTAGTTATTATACATTTTTCCTTTTAACTCTGCATCCCACAATATCTTTTGTCGTTCTCCCAAAGGTTAGCTGTTAGAGAATACCTTGAAGGTATTAAGCTCGCCTATGTACCATATTTTATTTTAGATATTTATTGTGCAATAAAGATTTTTTTTACTTTTTACTTTATGGTCGGGTAACGGAGTAAAGAAAAAGGAATAAGGTTGTGGAGCTCTTCAGAACGCTAACCGTAGTATAGCTTGTAGAACACACGCAGAGTGGACACATCTCGCCGAAGCCGCAGCAATTCGAGATAGTTTTAGACACGGTCCATGATTTCGTCCATTATCCAAATCGTACGCCTCTGCAAGACATTGAGAGCATCTGTAAGGCACTTAGCGGAACCATCTCAGAGGTGAGAACAGTATTCCATCTGAGTAAAGGCGGGAAAAACAGTTACACCTTGTCCAGATTTTTGGACGCTATTTGGATGATACTGTCATTGTAGTGTTTTATTTTTTTAAATCGATTCCTTAAAGTTTCTACAAGTTGGTATTACAGTGCGATCGGGACCGACGGCTTAAATGCTCTTGAAGGCAGTGATGTTGTATGTTAAATGTTAGAACCCCTGATTTAGACTCTGGGTTACCGGGTTTAATTGTTGTCCATTTACACCAATATATTTAGATCTAGCAGTGGACTTACTAATTTAGACGCGAAGGTACCTGGTTCGATTTCTGGTCGGCACATATTAGTTTATATATTTTATTTCTTGGTTTATACGCTAGAGACATCGACGAGCTTGCCACTTCTAATGTGGGCCTATAGTAAAGATAGCTAAATGTAAATCTAAATGATACTTTTACTCGAAGGAAGTAAGGTACAATACTATTACTATTTTTTGACTGCCTTCTTGGTCTAGCGGTTAAAGCTGTCAATTCCTTTCCGAGAACACAAAATATTATATTTGTAACATTTCTTGAGTCTGGTAAGCTAGAGACAACGACGAGCAATAGTAAATTTGACTTAATGTAAAACCGCTTGTTGAAAGAAAAAAAGCTTGGTTTCTAATCGAAAAGGTCGTGATGTTACTTTTCATAATATAATCAGTTTCACTCCCCAATAAAGTAAACGCATATAATAATAATAAATTAGTTCGTAGTCGAATTACTTATACGCTACTACGATGACCCCGTAGCAGTGACGTAGACGGACGACCTTGATGCTACGAGACTACGATCGTAGCAATCTCCAGAGAGAATGAAATTTCTACCAATATTATGTACCTACCTTTATTTTGGCGTAATACATTTTACAATATATGTATCTATATAGGTAACATTTTATATATTGTTTATGTATGTAGTTTATTATATTGACGGTTGTATATCTCACTACATACATAAAGGTAAAAATTCCCACTTGTATTTGTCTTAATCATGTTTAAGTAATTTAAAATAAAATAAATTTAAAAGCGACCTTAAACTACATATCTTCTCTAAATTAAAATAATATAACATTTCTAATGAGTAGCTGTTTATATATGTAGTATTAGTAATATTGCTTCTGATATGATATACTCGTAACTTACTATCTTAATTCAATTTTGATGTTAATAATTTATTTTTTTTGCTTAATTATTAATCTGCTGTGCTTGTTTTTGTTTTCGTTTATTGTATTTTGTGTAAATTCTCGACACTCAAGGTCTTGTTAGTGGTAATTATGTTTGTAATATTATGTAAATGACTGTTTGCTGTCAAAATAAAATGAAATAAAAAAATAAAATAAAATAAATAAAGTAAAGGAAACATAAGGCATGGGAACGTTGTCGAGTTTGTTCAATTGACATCTCAAGGACGTAAACATGTTTACGCGGGCTTTACAGTTTCAACCCTTCAGTAAACTTGATCATTATTCTAACTGCCAACTTAATTATTCAACTAGCTACCTAGTCTCTTATGCCTTACCGTTAATCCGACGCCAACATTGAGAAAGTTTGCAGCCACAGCAAAATCACATGTCACATAGAGCTTTGTTTTTGTTCTTTCACGAATTACTTTGGAAGTAAAATTAATATTTATCACTGAAACGGCTGCAATGCGTCTCTAGAATAGCTAGCTCTGTTGTTGATAAACAATGTTTCATAGTAAGTCTGTGATCATGTGTAAAACTGTCGAGGCGATCGGCGGCGGGTGACAAGGGTGGAGATCCGTCTAGTACGAGCGTACTCCGTGACGCGCGGAGGGTGACTGAGCCGCGGCGCACCCGGCGAGCCAGCGCCGGTCGATATACGCGGCAGAATAAACATAGCGTAGTCGGAGTAACACCCGCCGTGTTGCCGTCTCCGTCCCTTCCAACACCCTTCCCTTTCCTTCCAGCGTTACCAACTTACCGGATGTTTGTAGCGGTTTGTATCGCAAGCGTATCCCGCGGCTTTGGCCGGGAATTCTTATAAGCGTGATCCCGTCGTTTCAGACTTACAAATAGCGCCCGTCGTGGTACATTTTTATGTTTCGCTTTTAGCTAAACATATTTATTACACTTTTCAGGTTGCGAGGCGCGAGTACCGCTATTCGGTTGACGACCTGATAAGGACGTGGCCAATATACCAGTAGAGAGGTCGTGAAGAGTTTTATTATAGTGGAAAATATTTGTAAAATTCTGTACAGCTTTACATTTAGCAACATTTATACAAATTTTTAAAATAATGTTAAGACAATAGTTTTATTCTAGCTGTTCAATTGCTAAAATAGTGGATTTCTATAATTACTTTTAGATGTATAGTTTGAAATGCGCGAGCTTAGCTCAACATAAGCGAGTTTACATGAACATTACAAAATATTATACAAATATCTCCTCGCCAAGCCGTCTGGCTAGCGTGGCGAGTTTAGGCCAAATTCTCCAGGTATAGGTTCTGGAAGGCCCATCTCCAACACTGGGGGTTTAGAACGCTAGTCTAGTGGCTGTAATAATAATAATACGAATATCATTGTTAATAGTTCTTTAAAGTATGACAAACCACTGCTACGTATGTGTTGTCGTTACAGTGATTTAGGCTTAACCCAGAGGATATTTTTAATTGTACCTATTCAATGTTTAAACGTCATTTAAACAAATTAAATCAATAAATGTGATTTTATTTGTATTGTTTATATCATCATCATCATCATTGCAGCCCTCTAGAACACAGCGTCCTAGACCTCCACTGCTGGAGATGGGCCTTCCAGAACATATATCTGGAGAATTTGGCCTACACTCGCCACGCTGGCCAGACGGCTTGACGAGGATATGATGTCAATTTTTAATGACAATTTATTAACGATTCCACAAGTTAGTATTAGTGGAACCGGGACCGATGGCTTAAGGTGTTCTCCGAGGCACGGGAACGGTGGTTTTGTAAATCTATGACAAATGTACGTAAGAAAAGTGTATTTCTCATTGGTACATGCCGGGGAGGTTAGAACCGACCTTTGTAGGATTTAAGGAACGCATTCGTACAACCGAGCCACCACCGCATTGTTTGTATACTCGTACATTATTATTATTATTTAGTTATGTATAAAATATGTATGCCTTAATTATTACTTTTATGATTAACCTTTGTTCTAGATGTTTTTATGTTTCTTTTTGATATTATTTGCTGCTGTGCACAAATGTTAGGTAAATAACTTACCACTTATTTATTTTATTTAATTTTGTTAAAATAAAGTATTATCACGACCGTTTCCCTTTCGGGGTGGTCAGAACCACGCTTATAAATAAGCGGATTTACATTTAGCCAACTTTACTATAGGCCAATCATGACAAGTGGCAAGTTCGTCGATGTCTTCAGCGTACCAAACTCGAGAAATATCACAAATAAATTAAATATTAATTAAATGTATTTATTTACATTAATAAATATTTTTGTGTCCCGACCAGCTATCGAACCCGGTACCTCCGAGTCGAAATCCACGGACTTAACCGCTAGACCACGGAGGCAGTATTTTTGTTAAATGTTATTAACTAATTGTTGTACCTTAATAAATAAATACCGGTGCCCAAACACAAATAAAATCGTAGTTTTAGATGTCTTTCGAAGTTAGCCTAAATTACTCCTGTTTTCTTAGCTGTTTTGTCACGCCTTGTATTGTAATTTAATTACACTTTCATTTATTTATTTAATTCCTATATATTTACGACATAGACATACTTACACCACACACTCATACGCATAATATAATAAAAACACAAGCATACCATACTGTTTTTTTTTTTTAATAACCGGTTTGTTATCTAACTTCATGTTGTTTATTAAAAAAAAAATGTTTAGTAATTCTTACTTCATTATGTATTTTTTTTACTTTGTACTTACTAACCCTTTTGATGAATAAATTAATTTGAATTAATAATTTGTAATTGAGTATATTGCAGAGGTACCAATTTCCTCAAATTGTAGTTGGGCACTGGACGGGTTAATTAAAACGCCCCCGACTTTACAGCACGAGCGAGTGTTGTTACCATTATCTTGTCCACATATCTATTATTCTGCGTATAAATTACCAATATTATAAATGAGATAAAAGCTTTGTCTCTCTGTCCCTATGTCTGTTCAACGCTGAATAGGCTGATTTTAATATAATACAGTTAGACAGAGTTGTTTCTTGGAACCCAGAAATGAACTTGCATAATTACGATTGGAGCACTTGTAACCCCACGGTGATTTTTCTGTTAGCACGTTTAGTTTAGAGCGGTGTTGCTAAGAACTGCTTCAGAGGTCTCGTTAAGCCGTCGCGTCTGTCCCGATTCTACTAATACCAACTTGTGGAAACGTTAATAAATTGCTAATATAAATTGACATCAGATCCTTGCTAACCCGTCTGGCCAGCGTGGCGAGTTTAGGCTGAATTTTCCAGAACATTCTGGAAGTTCCATCTACAACAGTGGAGGTTCAAGTTCATTTTGTGTTCAAGGAGCTGTGATGATGATGTTTGTTCTGGCTTTTGGCTGGAGATGGACCTGGATTATATAACGCTTTCATCAGAGCACGACATGTGACCCTGTAGCCAACTTAAATTCTCACGAGCAAAGCCGGCTCAAACAACTAGTTACAAATAATATTATAACCTATGCTTATCTTTCGGAGACGGGGACAATAATTTCCATAATAAAACGATATATAGTCAGAAAGGATCGCTTGCAATTTTGTCATCGAACTATCTTACAGGAGAGTGGTACCTTTCAATGAACAAATATGTAGTTATATTTGTGTATATCTTCCGAATAAATGGTCTCGTTTCATCTACTCGTATGAATTTGATACATTAGTCGGAAACAGTATCTTGTTTGTATTTGGAAAATGTATTCTAAGAATTGTTTGGTTTAAATTCAAAAACTTGTGAGTACCTACTATTATTGTAGAATAATGTAGAACGTTTAAATCATTTCAGTACCTACCAATATATTTCTTTTATTACAGAGATAATTAAATATATACTAAACCTAATTTAAAAAATATAAAGAGTTTTTTTTATAATTTTCTTTTTTTTTTTTCATTAATACTTATAGTTTGTTTTTTTATATTAGTTTAATATTATCTCTTTTTTAAAATTTATATAACTGTGTGCATCATATAATTGTATTATCCTATCTGTGAATAACGGTGTTAATTGTGTAACTACCTGTACTATATAATCTATATTTGTATTGTATCTTTATTGTAAAATTGTTTGTTATTCAAAAAAAAAGCAGCAAATTCAATGCCGAATGGCACTAAATAAATAAAAACTCTTCAAAAAATGTCCTCTGATTAGATTCCCAGTATCACTACCAATGTGTCACTAACATAAGTAGGGACTCGTACCATAAGTACTTTTCTTTCATAGTAAAATAACGCTTTAAGAATAAGAAAATGTATCTTCACGACCGTTTCCTTACCGGGGTAGTCAGAAATTATTATAACGAAGCGGATTCACATTTATCCAACTTTACTATATGCCAATCATGACAAGTGGCAAGCTCATCGATGTCTCTAGCGTACCAAACTCGGGAAATACCTATAACAATTAAATAAAATATAAATTTAATTTATTTATTTAAATAAATTAAATAACTGCCTCTGTGGTCCAGCGGTTAAGCCCGTGGATTTAGACTCGGAGCTACTGGGTTTAAATAAATACATTTAATTATTATTTAATTTCATTATGATATTTATCGTATTTGGTACGCTGGAAACATCGATTGGCCAATAGTAAAGTCGACTGAATGTGAATCCGCTTCTTTATAAGCGTGGTTTCTGACCACCCCGAAAGGGAAACGGCCGTAATGATACTTCTATTAAATTAAATCCGAGGAGGCTCTGGAGTTCTCTCGTGAGCTTGAAAAAAAACCACGGAGGCAGTCATAAAAAGAAAATGGTGGGAATAATTTGACGTCTTTTTGCGTCATGCAGCAATCGCCGTGTTTTCTTGTATTTTAAATTTCACGTCATCATTTCTATTAAGAGCAACAATCTTGAAAAATAATTCAACAAAGAAATAAGAGAGCGATGGAAAATCTCCCAACTTCAATTATAATAAATGTTTTCTTGCAAAAATAAATTGTTGATACTTTATCTTTTGTTGAGATCGTTTTCAAGATCTTCGTGATTACAAAGAAAACAAGACTACTTAGTTATTGGATTTTTAAATAAGACAGACAACTCAGATTATATATATATATATATATTGCATGTTCAATTGGCCTGGGTCGGGGATGGGATAATCTCCTGTTTTCCCCGGCAGGATCTCAGCGGCTAACTACCCGCCGGTGATTCAACGCATCTTTGGTGTTGGGCGCTGTTCCTACTACAACACCGCCCTTGTGGGTCACGAATCTAGTCTCCGAGATTTGTCTACTTTAGTTCTTCTCCAAGAGCGCCTCCCTAGGTAGTGGGCCGTGCGAAAGTAGTAGCGATATCCTGAAGATGCTTGTAGGATCTGTTATCAGCCCGGCAAAACATACGTTTGGCTAAGCCGACAACAAATGCCTCGATAGTAGGCATCTCAAGATCTCTTGCAATTATAGTATTTCGCACGAACCACTCTCACTACATGAGGGATGGAGTGTGGGACACAGTCCGGTGGGACTGGCGCTGGTGGGAGGTTCGACTCCGTATACAGGACTGTGGCACCGGGTGTCAAAAGTGTGTAGTTCTCTTTGTTGCTTACATATTATTTGTGAATTGTCCGTATGTGTAATAACCAAAAAAACGTTCGTTTCCTGTTAAACACGACGTTTATCTTGAGTAACATATCATATCGTGTAGGATACATGTTCACCAATAATTGTTCGTGTCGTTACTACACCCATGGGGGTGAAAGTAGTTTACATAAAAAATAAGTGCTTGTATTGTGAGCTTTTTGTGTCTTTTATATTCCTTAAATAACTTCCTAACGAAAACATGCGTAATACATTGACTCATATGTAAATTTTAGGGACTATCGGTCCAGTCAGTTTTATCCAATTTTTTACGTACTGTGACCTTGCGCTCACCTGATGGTAAGTGTCAGGTCCATGAATGTTAATAACTGGAATCAGGAACTCATGGCTAACATCAGTCCCTAACGCTATGCCGGCTTGACTGGGCATGACTGCAATTCAACCCTGATTCCGAAGCGTGTGGAGTCCACCATCAGTCCGCCTATCACCTTTATATTATATTATATGTCTAATTGAGCATCAACAATGAGATGCGTAATGTAACGGGTCAACAATGATTTATAATAATATATAATAACCCTGTTTTTATTTTATTATTATATAATAGTGTAACACTATTTTTTCTTACATTTTTTGTTTTTGAATTACAGCTAATCGCATTTATCTATTCAAGTGAAATCGTTGTTTGCATAATTCAGAATGTTTTTATTGTAGGTATATTTTATAACTGTAAATATTTTTTTTTAAAAAAGCATTTTTTTTTTTTCTTAATCAGAGTCCTAGAAATACTCAACCAGTTGACCAGTGTTATCTTCTGTCATAAACGAAAAGTTTTTCGTTTTAATGATATCATACTTTTTTTATAGTTAATTATATTATACTCGCATTATATATATTTTATTTATATTAGTATAAATGGGTTGTGAGATACCAATGTCCCAAATGTTAACTTAACGGGTAGAGAATGCCTAGCGGAATTACGTTCGTTTTTTGTATAACTTTATTGTAAAGTTATAAAATAAATTTAAAAATAGTATTCAGCAATGTGCTAGGAAAATAAGCGGTGAACGGGAAAACAAGCTAGGTCATTGTGTAAATACAATATTTAATTTGAATATAGCATCATTTCGACTTGTTTACTATGAACATAACGTAAGTGGTATTTTAGAATGATAATATTATCTTTATCAAACATAAGTCAATATTGGCATTGCCTAGTTATGGCCTCAGATTGCCTGTTTTTTTATACTGTTTTACCTTAAAAATAGTCGTATTATTTTTTGTACAATTCTATGGAATATTAATAGTCATGGCTATTTACGTATGCATCGATTCCCTTTGTAGTGTCGGTGGTGTAGTCGTAGCTGGTGTTCGAGTCATTGCCTCGACCCAAACACGACCTTGTCATTTTATGCCAACGCTTAGATTTCCATTCACGATACACTGATATATGGTGCAGATTCCGGAAAATGTTCGGATTTGCGTGGTTTGTTTAGTGCTTCGAAAAATAGGGCTAGAAGTCGAATAAAAAGGACAGGGTTGAATTATTCCTAAATTCAATTTAGAATTTGAAAAAAGGTAAAGTATCTTTACGACCGTATTCCTGGCGTGGTGGTGAGAAACAACGCTTTTAAATAATAATAATAATAATCTTTATTTTCAGGCAACAAAATGAATATCCACGAAGAGAGAATCCACGGACTTAACCGCTAGATCACGGAGGCAGTTAGACATTAAGCTCGTCTATATACTATAAAATGTATTATTTTCTATGCAATAAAGAATTTATCTATCTATATATTATAAGAGCGATAAATATTATGTATAGATTTTTATAATTTTAACGGGTCTTTACGCGATTAACCTTAGAGACATATTTCTCCCGACGTTTCAGCCAAGTTGCATTGTCGACTGAAGCTATGCGGTGTAGTCTCGTACATACTGGGCGGCAGATGTAAACCTACCCACTTATCACTTTTAAAAGTTTTTAGAAATCACGACACACGACACTTACAATATCCTTGGCGACACCGGGCGATTTTTCCCGGCGTCGAAACCTATTGATTACTGGATTCCACGATGAAGATAGCTTATAACCCCTCTCGATTGAAATTTTTGTGTTTCTTTATTTCGATCGCTTCACGTACTATTCTGGGGTAATAGTGACGATCGGTGGAAAGTATCTTTATAAAATATTGTGTATGAAATAAAGATTAAAAAGTATCTAAAAAAGAACTATTGTGTTGTAAGGACAACTGAAGGTATTGGTTAAAAGACGGCAAATAAATATCGATCTGCAAGAAACATATTTTTGGTCGACAATTTCCAACGATTCTAAAGTTATCACCTGTATCCGCATCACAGAATTTCGCAAATTCTGTATACGTCAGATGTGTCTCTTGAAATACCCGCTTTAAGCACCTGTCCCACTGCCGACGAGCAAGCGACTGGCTATAAAGAAGACAAATTTCTAAGCATTCCATGGATTCACCGTGCGGGTGCCGGGTCCATCGTGTGTGGGTAGGAGATGAGAAGAATGGTGTCTCGGGCTTGCGACCGACAATAGGCTGGTTTAAGAAAAGGAGGCCTCCTTTTTTTTTTATTGCGCGATAATACGCTCATCATCCACCATTCTACTTCTCTCCCTACCCAACCAAATACTGTATGATTCCGTTAATGCCGTCTTGGAAGCTCGTTCCATAAATGTATTGACCTGCTTAGACCCAATTCTTTCAGTAAGTGATGCAAAAATTTTGCTGGAACTCCTCTTGCACCGACTTCCACTGCGTAAAGCTGAGTCTTGAACCCGTTCCTGATCATTTCTTCTGTGAGATCATAATATTTATTCGACTTCATGTTGTGGTCTTTTAGAATATTTGTAGTTTATTATTGTAGTTTAAATAATATTGCATATTTATTACGTAATCATATTTCTCTAATTGCACCTACCTTACGTCTTTAATGTTCTACAGTGTCACTAAGGTTGGCTGTCAGGGAATGTCTAGCGACATAAGGTCCGCCTCTTGTATAAAGTTTTGTGCAATAAAGTTTTAATAAATAAATAAATATGTCTCCTCCGGTGACAAGAGGGCTGGCTCTTTCTTCGCCCAGAGAATTAGTATTGCAATTCAGCGGGGAAATGCAGCCAGCGTTCTTGCCACCATTCCACGCGGACGGGACTTATATCCCTATCCTTAATATTAATTTTATTTTATATGTTGTAAATATTTTTTCGAATAAATGTATATATAATAAATAAAATGCAATTTTTGTCAAATACTGTTCTCATTCTTCGGCTATAACTTTACTTTCAAAGACTATCAAAATAATAACTTTCACAACCTTGCTAGTAGCTACGCTATTCGTGGACAAGTGCGCTAATAACCTTGACATCCGATATATTACAGTCACGTCAGCTAATTTTCCTAGATATTTAGTAGCGAACAGAAACCTTGCGCTGTAGAATTAGCAAGATGTCACGCAATCACGCACGACAGATACTACCAAATAGACTACAAATACCCAACAAAATAAAATACATAGAGAAGTATATTTTACCAAAATATTAAATTAAATTTCATTATATTATTTATATGCATTGTACATTATTATTATTAAATTCTTTATTGCACAAAATAAGTGTACAAAGGCGAAGATTAATGCCTACAAGGCATTTTCTAACATCTAACCTTTGGGAGAGTGTGAGATTAAGGGTAGTGCCGATATCGAGTTTAACAATATAGAATATACTACACACACTACATACTAATAAATACTTACACTGTTACATAAATTACACATATGCTCATAAATAAGCGTATATATACATATATATTATGCTAAATATATATTTTTAGCCTGATGACGACTCCTGTTTGTCTAGAAATAAAGCAGTGACCAAGCGCTTAAAAACGTGGACAGACGACGCGTGTCTAATAGCGAATGATAGCTTGTTCCACTGGCGGGCTGCAGACACAGTATACGAATCTGAATATCTGCTAGAGGAGTGGGATGGTAATAGTAAATGTTTTAAGACATAAATGTAGACAGCACATTCACTGGTACCCAAATTTTCTTAAACATTAGGTATGGTAAAACATTATTGGTAAGTAGGTATACGATTTTTTTTTTTGTTTATTAAATTATATGCAGAAATTATGACCTTACCAAAATTTGACAAACAACACCTCATCTACACACTAAACGTAGCCCAAGTACTAGGAAGCGTGATAGAAGTATATTATTATAATTTAAGACTAGAAAAATACGAAGTTTTAGTTTTTGGCAAAAATATATGCTGATAATCCAATATTACCTTCCAAAATTGGCATCAACATTACATTCCTTAGAAAACAGATTCTTAGACCTCCACTTTTAGAGATAGGTCTTCCAGAATATATTCTAGGTAATTTGGCCCACACTCTGAGAAATGGGTTGACGAGGCTCTGATGTATTTTTTTTAATAACGATTCCACAATTTTGTATTAGTGGATTCGGGACTGATAGCATAACATGCTCTCCGATGCACGGGAACGGTGTTCTAAGAACTATTAAATGTATGTAAGAAAAGAGCATTGCTCATTGCTGGCTGCGACTGTTGGATTTTAATAAAAACGTTCTTACACCGGATCACCACTGCCCTTCCAACAAATACTTATACAATAATAAAATTTAAATTAGTTTTATTATATATTACTATGAATACCGGATATAATAGGTATTATATCAAGGCCATCTTAATACGATCTAAGACTAAATTTCGCTTATATTTTTTTGCTGCAAGTAAAATGTTACTTATGGCTCGGGTGACAGAATATTTTCGCCTGTGGTATATAGTTAGCTAATACCCAAACTCAATATTATTTCAATTTTTGGTTCGGCTTACTGGAGCACGAATTTTAGCATTTATTTCTGATGTCTATACATCAAATTAAACGTCAAGTTTTGTAATCCAGTAAGCAAAACTAGACTTCTCTATGTTATTATATTTCTGTGTAAGCTTTTACCGTAAATTCCAATATAGCGTTTATTTTATCGGGTTAACGAGCAAATTTCAATAAACAATGTTCGTCCAATTCCTTGTAAATGACATAACCAGTTATTTTAGTCACAACACGCTTTCACATGCTAATTACTGTTCATTAAAGGTTGAATTAAATTAAGTTTATTTAAAACTTTATTGCACTATGTACTCTTGTTACTTAATGCCGCTAGACATTGTCTACCAGCCTTTAGGGCTTGTAAAGTATCAACAGATAAAAGAAATGAAAATTGATTATTGATTATTCGTAACCTTCAAAAACAAGAATTAATAGCAACCCTCGATATTTCCCAATGCTGGAACCAGTACAATATATGGAAGTGAATAGCCCTTACTTTTGATCCTTATAAGAAACAGGATCGATTGGCATGGAAAAAAGCTTTTGTGTAAATTTTCAATTTTCTTGATGACTGTATTATTTTTCCAAAAATTTAAAATATCTAATTACAGTTAATGTACCTGCCCTTACTGACCAGTCTAAAAATCCAATAAACAATGCTTTCTAAAAACGTCTCATGAGATACAGTCCCAAGGAGACTCGCATCATTTCCCCTCATTTTCGTCAGTCACTTTGACAACTCTTTTGCCAGGCGCTTGGCTGAACAACCCCATGCATGGGCCCATTGTTTCAAATATACTTTTATACGTATTAAAGTAATAAGAATAAACGTTTAAAAAAATACAGTTCTGAGAGAATTTCAACCGGCAGACTTTTCTATAGATTTGACGCAACCACAGCTTAAGAGTTTGAAATAAAGCCAGAGTGATGAGAGCGGATAGAAACAATGGATTTGTAAGACGAATGAAGAGACCAATTATGAAGTGATGCTATACAAAAGCTTATATAGTCTAAGATACGGTAAAGAACGACATTTATCATTATTATTGTCACAGCACGGAAGATTGGGCCTTCCAGAACAAAATTCCGAAATGCGAAATGATAATTTTATTGCGAAATGATAATTGTCCTCCTCCTCCTTAGTCAGTAATCGTAGCTGATACCAGCCGTCTCTAACGGTTTCGGTTCTCGGCGTAGTGGATGGCCTGGTGTACGGGGATGTTCAGGTGGTCAGTCACCTGACTGGACCATCGCTTGGGGCTTCTTCCTCTTGTTTATTTACCATCTTGCCCGTTATTAATAGTTTTTATAGAATATCGTCTCCTTTTCTTGCAATGTGGCTAAAGTATTGCAGAATTCGGACAAAGCAGACGGTAGAGAAAAAGAGAGTAAATGATAAGTGTAGGATTGGTTGTAAATAAATTTTTCAATTATAATTAATTTCTTTAATTATTATTTATTATTATAATGACAGCCTCCGTAGTCTAGCGGTTAAGCCCGTGGATTTAGACGCGGAGGTCGATTCCCGTTCGGGACACAATAATTTGCTTAATTGATTTGTGATATTAATCGAGTTTCTACGCTAGAGTCATCGACAAGCTTGCCACTTATCATGATTGGCCTATAGTCGGTTAAACGTGAATCCGCTTCTTTAAATACGGTCGTAATGATACTTGACTTTTTTTATATTAATTCATATATTTTTTTCAGTCGTGATGATATTATGGTAGAAATAAGAATTGGACAGACAAAGAAAAGTCAATTTTAGTATCCTATTACAGCTTGAAATTAAATAAAATTTTACGTGAAAATTGTTCAAGCCAATTTATATTACAGTTTGGAATTAAGTTACCGAGAGCTATCCAACATATGGATGTGCCTGAAACCACTAAACTATCACCTATCAAAGATCAGACCGCAGCCATTAAACAAGTACTTACAACAGACGACAAACTAATGAGCTATTTACGAGAATGCACCTTAGGTATAGTTCATCATCATTATCAATACAGCCCCTAGAACACAACGTCCTAGACCTCCACTGTTGGAGATGGGCCTTTCAGAATGTATATCTGGAGAATTTGGCCTACACTCGCCACTTGGCGAGGATATAGTTACCGGCAGAGAAATAGAGCGCTAGCCGGAAATTGTGCAGAAACCGATTATTGGTTCCTGACGCTCCGCCCCCTTATAAAGTACAATCGTGAACACGCGTTTTTTGGCCTTAATGAAAGAATAAGAAGTATATTAATCAATTTAATAATTATTTTTTTTTTTTTATACTGTACACGACATGTGACATCGCGTCCACCTGATGGTAAGCAGTACGCGAGGTCCAAGAATGGGAGCAACTGACGCCGCTCACAACGACCGACATCAGTCTCTACCACTATGCCGGCCTAACAAGATGCTTTTTCACACTTCGCTTGAAGGACTCCAGGTTATAAGAGTGGGGAAACACACTGGCTGGGAGGGCATTCCACATCTTCAGCGTGCGACAGATCTAAGAGTCTCCAAATTTATGAGTACGCGTAGGGATAGTGGGTAAGGTATGTGGATGCATATTTTGGCCTGTGCGTGTAGTTCGGTTGCGGAATAGAGAAGAAGGGATAAGGTTATGGAGCTCCTCAGAACACTCGCCGTGGTATAGCTTGTAGAACACGCTCAGAGAGGCAACGTCACGGCGAAGTTGCAGTGATTCGAGAGTTTTAGAGACTGTGGTGTTGTCCACTATCGGAGCCATCTCAGAGGTGAGAACAGTATTCCACGCATGACCTTATCTGTGCTTTATACAGCATAAGTCTTAGTGCAGGCGGGAAAAACCGCTTCACCTTGTTCAGTATCCCAAGTAGTTTTATATTTTAGTTATATTTTTAGTTTAGTTTATTTTATGTATAAATCAATATTTAATATTATACACTATTTTATAAAAAACGTTGCTAATTTGTAAAAAAATAAAAATAATGAAGGAAGCCAAGAATAGAAAAAAAAAGTTTTTGCATAATTTGGCCTCGTTTCTAAAAACGAGCCTTCCAGACTTCAAAATGTCAATCTACTCCCGTAACCTTTATTTTTTCGATTAGTTTGACGAAACTATAAATATACTGTGAAACTAAAGTTTCGCTTCGGTTTGCAATGTTTTACGAGTAGTACATTTGATAAATTAGACGGTGGCAGGTCTGAGGAGCACGTCTAAAATTGCAGCTTTATGTGGGTACCGACACATGTGGCCCCGCGGGATACCAACGTAACTTAAAACCGCATTGTTCAAGTAGGCACTAGATATGAATACAAAATAACAACCGACACAAAATTGTAGTTTGCGAAGCAAATTTAAATTTAATTACTTTCGATATAACTAATTTCGACATTGTTATTATTATTTAGTTTGTAAATTGACACGACTTCCTTACTGCCACGAATTCAATTCAATTTTAATGTAATTCAGTACAGAGTGATATGCATAGTTCGTCTTCGCGAAAGGCACAGCAACAACGATGTGTGTCTAGTACGTCGAGATCGGATTTTAGCTAGCGTCTCTGGGTAGTGGACACACCCTGAGAGCAGCGCATGCAGGAACAATATATGTTGCAATCGGTGCCGACTTTCGACTGTAGATAACCGGAAGTGCTGGCAAGCCGACAAGTAATTTAGTAAATGGTACTGTACATCTCTGCGACCCGTGACTTACCCAACATAAGGCATCAGCTGAAAATCAGCGCTGCAGCCTCGGCTGTAGCATATGCTGAGCTGACCACCTATTTATCGCCACACCTATATGTATGTTTCGGTATATAGAATAGGCTTACATTTAGATTTATTCCCTGCATAATCTTTGTTTTAAAAACTGGTATATCTACACTACCTGAAAAGCTCCTCACAATATTAGTAAGTGTATATATGTATATTTATATATAGTATTATGTATGTATTAGTATTTAGTATAATTGATATTATAGTATATATAACAATATAATATGTAAGTGTATAATTAAGCTGTTAATTTTTCTTCCAAATTTTTTAATATTTCTTTCATTGCACCTATAATAGTTCAAATTGGTCCCCAAGGTTTGGCTGTCAGAAAATGTCTACGGGCGTAGTCCGCCTTTGTACTTCGTGCAATAAAGTTTTAAATAATAATAATAAATATATATATATATTTTTAACCATTGTAATTGTTGCGATAAATAAAGTATTTTCTTTCTTTCTTCCTTTTAATTATCGAAACTTTTTATACCCTTGTATGTGCGGGATATTTTTATTGTTAGTTGAGGATGATAATGATTTTGTTTAATTCAAATTGTTTTTATTGGTATTTAGTAGATATTGGACATGTGTATATTTTTCTATTGACCGCCTCCGTGGTCTAGTGGTAACAAACGTTGCCGTGAACTCGGGAGGTCGTGGGTTCGATTCCCACCAGGGGCAAGTTGTACATTGTATAATTTGTCTCGGTCTGGGTGTTTATATGTATAATATGTAAAAAAAAGTATAATATGCAGTTTATCAACCATCTAGTTTTCGTAACACAAGCCTCGTAGCTTACCACGGAAACTAGATGGCGCTGTGTGACCTCTGGAAATATTTATTATTATTATATTGTAAGACGCCTCGTAACGCATTTGCCTAGTCTCTAATGTTAGGAGTATGTATGTAATTTTATAAATTAACAATATAACAATTGAATTACGTTGAAGCTAAACACCATTTCCTGAATAATAATATCGTTCCAAGGCTCATAGACGTCTCTGGTGACAGTCTCTCGCAGTTTTTTATCTCCAAAATTAAGTATCTTAATTCATAGGGGAAATGCTGCTTGCTAGTGTATTGGGCACCATGCCACAGGACAGCGATTTGGAGGAGCAATTTTTTTTTTGTAAGTACCTATTTAGTTTTGTTTATTTTAGGTTAAAATTTGTTTTTGTTGTATTATTTAATTTAAGGTTTTCTTTAATTTAAAAATAGTATTTAGTAATAAATAAAGAGTAACATAGAATACATGAAAAATAGGTCGACGTCCCTGAGTGACCCAATTCTGTATTGTGCAGATTTTCCTCCTTTAATACTTGTAGTAATGTAACATTTATACTGGCTTTAAACAAATTCAGCCAAACAAATGTTTATTTATTATTTAATGTAAAAATCACACGCATTAACTATTTATTAATATATAATTTGTATGGTTTGGTATCAAAACGGCCGTTTTCCTTCCAGTGTGGTCAGAAACCACTCATAAAGAAGCGGATTCACATTTAGCCAACTTTATTATAGGCCAATCATGACAACTGGCAAGCTCGTCAATGTCTATAGCGTACCTAACTCTAATTAACAAATATTAATTAAATTAGGCTTCCTTTTTTCCTCGCCAAGCCGTATGGCCAGCGTGGCGAGTGTAGGCCGAATCCAACAGTGGAGGTCTAGGACGCTGTGGTCTAGGGGCTGTAATAATAATAATAATAATAAATAATGATTATTATTGTGTCCCGGCCAGGAATCAAACTTGGTACCTCTGAGTTTTATCCACAGACTTAACCGCTCTACTGAAGTAGCCGAACCCAGACCCCCTCGTGAGTCATACGGGTACTGTTATACCAGTAACGGTGCCCTGCACTAAAGGTGTATGAATTACCAGCGGGTGATTACTCGCTGAGATCCTGCCGGGGAGAACGGGGGAATGTCCCCATCTCCAACCCAGGCCCATTAGACATCCGGGCCTGGACGACCCCACTGTCTATCTGTCACTTAACCGCTAGACCACGCAGGCAGTTGTTTATCATAAGAGTTTTTGTTATGCGAGTAGAAAGAGAACTGAAAATTTATTCAAAGTACGCATAAATGATTTTCAACACCCCTCAGGATAATTACAAACAAATACAGTAGCAAATATAAATAGTAAATACAAATAAAAGAATTATGCAAAACAAGGAAGTATAACATAATTTACGACTGTTCTGCGTGGATGGAAAAAACGATAAATTAATTCAACTCACGTCATAGACATGTCCGGGGTAGATTGATATGGGACCAAAAAAATGCCCACCAATGGGAATGCACGGTTCATCTATTTTGCTAAAATTAGCTTGGATTAAAAATATTCGCATTTTTTGTAAATAAAATTACCATAACGACCGTGATCCTTGCGGAGTAGCGAGAAACCACGCATTTGTAAGGAACGAGTTCATATTTAGCCAACTTTACTAATAGGCTTTCTGCTCAGCGGCTAAGCATGCTCTCCGAGGCACAGGAACGGTGGTGTTGTAAATCTATGACAAATGTAGTAAGAAAAGTAGGCTCATTGGTACATGCCGGGGTACGAACCTGCCTTTTTAGGATTTCAAGGATAGCGTTCATACAACCGAGCCACCACCCAGGTGCTCTAAAATAAATAATTAAAAACTAGAACTGCCTCCGTGGTCTAGCGGTTAGGTCCGTGGATTTAGACTCGGAGGTACAGGGTTCGATTCCTGGTCGGGACACAAAAATATTGAATAATGTAAATAAATACATTTAATTAATATTTAATTTATTTGTGACGTCCAATATATGACAGTTTTTAGCTATTTATTCGAAGTAAACAATATAAAAGAATTTATTTGTGATATTTCTCAAATTTGGTGTGCTGGAGACATCGACGAGCTTGCCATTTGTCATGATTGGACTATAGTAAAGTTGGGTAAATGTGAATCCGCTTCTTTATAAGCACGGTTTCTGACCACCCCGAAAGGAAAACGGTCGTAATGATACTTTACTTTTTTTACTAAAAATTAGAAAGAGGCAATTATTATAAATAAAGAGTTTTAAATCCAAACGGCTCCGCCGATAAAAGCATGATCCAATAAGCTGGGTTCGTTTCAGCTGTTTAAGATTCTCTGCTTGTAGTGCAGCAGCGCCTGGGGTCCTTAGTCATCGAGAACAGGGAATGAGCCAGGGTGTGAGCATCCTCCAATGGTATCAGCGTCATTCCATCGGGCTGCTTGCCATTGTCGCAGGCCATTCTACACTTTTGTTAACAAATCTTTTGTCTTTCCCATTGGTCTCTCTGGGTGAAGTGCCCAAGGCCCCACGATCAATCCTCGGGACCTGCTAGATCTCCAACAAATAAATTAATATTGATTTTAAAGAAATAAAAAAACACTTCAATATATATATATTTTTGTAATAGAAAAGTCCAAGACTCATATAACTCCATTTACAGGCATATAAAATATTGATTTTAGACAAAGCTAAATCATGAAAAGATTGCTGCCGCTTGCAATTGTCAAAATAGCAAATATATATTAAAATAAAAAATAAAAAGGTCACAAATTTTTTAAAGATTTTTTTTTAAATTACTTATATCCATCGTGATAAATACCTAAAAGCTGGGGGAGTGTTACTATTAGTTGCTCACGCCCTCAGCCGAGAGACGAAATAGAGAGAGAAAGAATTACGTAAGTCAACTTTCACGGAATCGTCGACCTACTTGATTATGTAGTATGTATGAATAGGCGAAATTTTTAGGAAAACTTCTCTGCACCGTAACTTAAGATTTTATTATTGAATAATTAAAATAAAAAATACGTACTTCTTTATTTATATTCTAGATTATAATATATAAAAATTGCTGTTTAATAAATTCCACGCAGGAGTAAGCTGTTATTCTTCTGCTAACAGCTTACTCCTTGGACTACTTCGCTGCTTAGTCTTCCACTAACAGGAGTAGAATCATTCTAAATCATTTAAATTATGACGTGTCACAAATGCCTGTAATAGGTTTACGTGAATAAAGATATTTTGACTATGACTTTTAATAATATCTAACTTATGACATTCATGGACGGAATTCAGACGGTTTTTAAACACAATTATTATTGTAGTAATGGAACATAAGGCAAAGTAATAAAGCGTCAACTACTTAAATAGATGTGTTACTTTATAGAGGCACTTAACTACTTTCTCGTGGTCCATTAAATTGTTCCATTTTCTCGAGTTAGTGTCATTACGCACGTCACAAAGGATATCCATCGTCCAAGTCTCTGAGCTCTAATCTTGTATCATAAAGGACCCTCAAAGGCCCAACACTAAGAGGTTTACTGTGTATTGTAAAGCCACATTTTTCAGCTAAATACAAGCAACATTTGCTTGTAAAATAAATGACGTTAATAATTTATATTTCTGTGTACATATATTTATAGTTTACACACACTCACACACTTACATCATACACAAAAAGAGGATCTCAACCACACAATTTTTATTTTATTTTTATTTTGTGTACATTTTGTTTCTTTTTTATTTTGTAATAAAAAGTAATAATATATTTTAAATGGTGTCTGGGCGTTGACTGCCGACAGACAGACTTATACATATAGGCTTAGTTCGGCTGCAAATGTCTGTTTTTTCTGTACCATAATGCATAATGAAATATTATTGTTTTCATATCTTGTAACTTTTACTGAATAAAGATATATATATATTTAGACATGTGACCTTGCGCCCACCTAAAAGTAAAAGGCGCGCGAGGTCCATGTATGTTACCAACTGGAATCAGACACTCAAGACTGACATCAGTCCCTAACACTAGGCCGGCTTGACTGGACATGACGCCAATTCGAGCCTGATCCCAAAACATGTGGAATCACTTTACTGGGTTTATCGGCACGAACGGTAGATACTTCCCCGCCCAGGCAGACTGGCCAAATTACCACCATCAGTCCGCCTACCACCTATTTGTTGTTCTTGTTGGAAGTATGTGCCATTTGCAATAATGTCAAATGCCAATTTTTACTTTCAAGGAGAACTAATATTGTAAGTTTGCCATGGTGATATTTATTCAAAAATAACACCGCTTGAAACAAGACTTACTTAACATTAACTATACATTGCACTGGTTGGGTTGGGAAAATTGGGAAATATCGAGGGTTGCCATTAATTCTTGTTTTGAAGTTTACGAATAATATGTCTGCGTATTTAATCAGTTTTCTTGTTTATATTTATCTATTTTTATTTTTTTTATTTTTTTTATCCTTATATCATAACATTTAAATACAACATTATTCTGCCAAACTATAAAATAGTTTATCGGCAGATAGCTCTCATCACAATAATGATATATTAGCACAGTTCAGTATACTAAAGATTAAATAATAAAAAATAATATAGCTTGTATCGTTGTAGGGTTTAGGATTTTGACGTAGTTTTATACTCTACGATTTAATCAATTATTATATATATATTATAATGAATGAAAACTGAGCAGTCTGAATTCTGTGTTCAGGAATATTTTAACGTGCTCCGGCCGCACACGAATCCTAATGGAAAGACTGAATAAAAGCTTCTAAAGATAGTTTATCCATGCCTTTTTCTTGGTCCCACAGACGGATTAACGATTGTATAGACTACCTAATTGTAGGTGAAATATTTTTTTAAAGTAAATAATTGGTGTTTATATTTATAATATGTATATATTTACAAAAAAAAAGTATAATATGTAGTTTATCAACCATCTAGTTTCCGTAACACAAGCCTTGTAGCTTACCACGGAAACTAGATAGCGCTGTGTGACCTGTCTGGAAATATTTTATTTAATTTATACGCTGAAAGTATATTGTAATAATGCGATAAATATATATATATAGTAATATTTTTTAAACTTAGGTATAAAATTATATAAGCACAAATAAATTGTAAAATTTCTTCATGAGTAGTCGGTGTTGTGCAAAGATACGAGTACATGCCCTTTACATCCACATGAATAATTCAAATCAGCGCCCCGCACTTAAAATACCAATCTGTCGTTCGATCGCATAAAATTTGTTACCATTTTGAAGAAATCGATCGCAATAAAATGTTTATATTGTTTGTCTTCTTGCTTGCAATTTTGATGCATAATTTAAAGTTCAACAATTGGTGTACTCTCATTACTTAAAGAGCTACTCACAACATATATTTACATATAAGTAGATATTGTATGTAGTGTATAGTAGCTATATGTTTGGCTAATTATTGTTATTATTAAGTATCTATATTAATATATCCTCCTCCTCCTTGCGTCATTTTCCTCAATGCTGAGGGTCGTGACCCTCTCCACAGATCACTTTGTCTCGGACGATGCTGCGCCATCCGGATCTGCACACGGCGGCATGCAGCGAGCGCACTGTGGACTGGGGAGTTAAGTATGGGTCGGATCTGGTCAGACCAACGTATCGGGCTTCGGCCACGGGGCCTCTTGCCTTCGATATATATTAAATAAATAAATATTTCCAGACAGGTCACACAGCGCCATCTAATTTCCGTGGTAAGCTACGAGGCTTGTGTTACGGAAACTAGATGGTTGATAAACTACATATTATACTTTTTTTTTGTAAATATATACATATTATACATATAAACACCCAGACCATATTATATTAATTTATAGTTATATTAGTAGTTAAATGCTGTCGTGCTCAGTAACAAACTAATATTTAAGACAAAGATTTTTTTCCTTTATCATTCATATCCCAATCATTAGTAAGAATGAAGAGATAACCACTTGAGTCAGTAACAAGTAACAACACCAATGAGAACCAAATCGTGCCCTCTTGAGATAGCAAATGCTATCCAATTCTTTGTTGGCAGCTATGGATGGTCTTCGAGTGGTCTTCAGCTGACCTGAATACGGACTGCATCACGACCTTTCATACCTCCGACGACGGTCCTTACCTCGTCAAAGAGGTTTTTTTCTAGATGAATAAAAGTTTTTTTTAATTTAACTAAAAACTAGATTTGGTTGAATTTTTAAACGTCTGATAAACTAATTATCAGTCAAAGTACTTTAACTGATCATCGAAATATGAACTTTTGCCTTTGTCATTAAACGGTAGCTCGGTTGTAAGAACAGTTTAATTCAAAAAGGTACGCGGTTCGAACCACGGCATGTCATCGTTATCATCACAGCTCATAGAGCACAGAGTCCTAGAGCTTCACTATTGGAGATTGGCCTTTTAATAATTGACAAGTGTCTAATGTAATTTTTTAAATGTTTTTTTAACGATTCTACACGGTTGTATTAGAGAAACTAGCAGCTCTATTCTGTTACTAAAGCGCAAACGTTATATAATGGAATTCGTTAACTATATACATATCACGCTATTAAAGTTGATATTTGCACGGCCGCTTTCCAGGTCGAGCTCTTATAGAGTTGAGAATAATATTTTGTAATTATGACGCAAGCTCTGACGTAAATAACGATATCCACTAATAAAGTTTGCGCTTAAGTAACAGAATAGGGAGGGTCCTCTCTCTCAGGACATGCTCTGAATATACGGGAACGGTGGTCTTGTATACCTGTGACAAAGGTACGTAAGAAAAGTGTA
This sequence comes from Tinea semifulvella, assembly GCA_910589645.1. Taxonomy (NCBI): domain Eukaryota; kingdom Metazoa; phylum Arthropoda; class Insecta; order Lepidoptera; family Tineidae; genus Tinea; species Tinea semifulvella. The sequence goes on from OU342585.1 coordinate 14,038,050, forward strand.
TTTTCCACTGGTACATGCCGGGGTTCGATACCACGTTTTGAGGATGTTAGGGAAAGCGTTCTTCCAACCGAGCCACCATGCTTTGCAATGAACGTTAAGCCGTCGGTCCAGGTTCCACTAATACACACTTTTGAAATCGTCATTAAAATTGACATCAGACCCAACGTCGTCTGGCCAGAGCGCTAGCGTGGCGAGTGAGATCAAATTGTCCTGTCACGACGTCTTCTAGTGGCTGTGATGATATATATAAATAAGCATGTGCGTGTTTCACTGCGAGTTGAGTACCAATGGAATTATATATTATATGTATGGTATAAATATATCACACTATCCTTCCAGTCTTTTGAATTTGAGATTTCAGCGCTAGAAGTAGGAGAAACCCCTATGATCTTATTGTAGATATAAATCCTAAGAAAACTAAATGTAATAAAAATTGCCTAATTATGTGTATACGAACTTATAATAAATTACCTAACAAATTGAAATTGTTGGAAAAAAATGATTTTAAAAATCAATTAAAAATTTGGTTAAAAGAAAAGATGTTTTATAATTTAAAAGAATATTTTGACAATTGTAATACCTAAAGTTTAAGCTGACAATATTGTATGAATACCTAGATGTAAGTTTTTGGACATATTTTATTTAAAATTTTAAAATTTATATTACTGTTTTATATATTTGCTCACCAATGTTGTTACGTTAAGTTAGTTTACTATAAGACCTGTAAATTAGACTAACATTTATGCAAATAAATATTTTTTATCTTTACCTTTAATTATGTCAGTGGTAGTTTGTAAAAATTGTAATGAAAACGTAAAGAGCAACATTCAATAAAATAAATGAGTTGTTCTGAGAAATGTGCGAAACAAATTTAAAAGAGCGGAGGGACAGCGGGAATTGCGGCTCTCACGGCAAGTCCATTTAGTTTGATGGTTTTATTATGAAAATCGGTTTAGCTGGCGGTACACCCGTACTGTACCCGTCGCGTCTCATATCTCTCGCTCCCTGTGGACCTGGAGCCAAATTAAATTATTATGAAAATACTTTCGGAGTTTTAGGTAATTACTGCTCCCAAACTAAGCAGAATTTTCTGTATAAATTTAAATATTTGTATATATATATTTTTTTTTAAATAAGTAATCTTTGCGTAGGTACCATTGGTAAGAATAGACATTACCACAATTTGCACACGATATTCCAATAATGAGTAGACAAAAACGCAATTTGTGTCGAAAATACAATTAAATAAAAAAAAGTAACTTCATATGAAAAATGTCCTCTAGAGATGTTCTATCATTAAAGTATCATCACGATCGTTTCCCTTTCGGGGTGTTCAGAAACCACGCTTATAAATAAGCGGGTAAACATTTTACCATAGGCCAATCATGACAAGTGGCAAGCTCGTCGATGTCTCCAGCGTACCAAACTCGAGAAATATCACAAATAAATTAAATATTAATTAAATGTATTTATTTACATTAATAAATATTTTTGTGTCCCCCGGTACCTCCGAGTCTAAATCGAGTAAGTCCACTTATTGTGAAAAAAATTGACGAGAAGCGTGCCGGTTTGAAACCTTGGTTTCGCGAGCTCCACTATATTTTTGAGTTCCACTACTTTTCTTGTTATAAATCATCAATGGTATTTTTAAATAGAATATTGTCTTCATTCGAATCAACAAAAAATAAACACCGACAATTAATACTGGTTAATTTAACATGCGATTTATTTAAAGCGATAAGTGAGTTCAATAACCCCAGATCTAGCTCATCTCCAGCAGTGGAAGTCTTGAAATTGCTATCGCAGTAAAGATAACGAGGTACATTAGACCTTCCGATACGTGTTCTGTACAAGCAGGTATTAGGCATCGGTTGGAACTCGATCGGAACAATTTCCCTTGAGCGGAAATTAAGTTTCGCCCAGTTCGTGCGTTCAACTACACTCGGCGTCCGTCACTGATTCACGAAAATCACCTATCAGTTTGTTTTTGCTCGAAATGAAAAGGTCTGGTTTGCTTTTTCGTTTAGATAACTACTAATTTTAACCTTTGACCCTTTATTGGATTTATGTGGAAGATATTTGAAAATTCTCACTTATTCAGGAGAGGCAATTGGACGTAGTTAGTTTTAAGTTTCGACTTCAATATATATCGATGAATATATTAATTATTCACCAAAACAGCCCCTAGAACATAACGTCGTAGATCTCCATTGCTGGAGATGGGCCTTCCAGAACATATATCTGGAATATTTAGCCTACACTCGCCACCGATAGCCAGATGGCCAGAAAATCGATTAAAATAAAAATAAAACAAATAAAAAACCAAGAAAAAAATATTAACAAATTTATAAAAACTGTATCCAAACATCAAACAGAAAGAATTTATTTTAAGTATATAAAATAAATTCGTCACGTTCATTAACAGCCTTCAGATATTCAGAATTATTCTAAAATACCCAAGAGATTTCATCTGCGAATCCAGGAAGATACTTTGCACAAGTTTAAAGCTTTTGCTCTGACCTGCATAAACAGGTCAGAGCTTAGGAGCTACTTTTAAAACTAAAGTATCTACACGACCGTAGTCCCACACAGTATCCGCTACTTGATATAGCACAATAGAATCTCCGAATTCTCTGTTTACTATTTTCGACGAGACTGTGACACCAAAATAACTAAAGTAAAGTAAACTAAAAAACGTTTATTGAAGCAAAAGTAAATTGAGTTACAAAATTTGGTACAGGAAAAAAATAATCAAAACAAGTAAGCAAGAAAGAGATACAGAACTCTTGTTGTATCTTGGGGAGCAGTCTTCGCTACAATTTTAGTTGATACCCGTACTAAAACATTCAGCGCTATTAGCAGTGCAAAATATATCCTACATCACACTCGGTGGAGGAAACAAAAAATATAAAAATATATATAAAAAAAAAAAAAAAAAAAAAAAAAACAACATTTACACCCCCTGCCTCCACAGAGTGAGGTATAGGTACCTAACTTAGGCGTCAGTTACTTCTACAATACAACCTAACCAACCTAACTCAAGAGTAAATTTGCCTATCTCTCTTCATTCCATGATAAGTCTCTTCGCTCTTCTCATAACTCTGTTCTCTCCATTCACTCTCACCATACTGGATTTATGGTCAACTCATTTGCTGTTGTCGCCGCAAATCTGTGGAATGAACTACCGGTAGAAAGCATCCAACCGAAAAATGTTTAAAAAAATGGTGTCATCGCATTATTTAAATGGTTTATAAGTTATGTAATGGTATCATATATAGTATATGTATTATTAGTATTTAATATATCATAGTTATTAGTATGTATTTAGTAATATCATTGTATTTATATGTATATAGATTTATTTATTATTATTATTATATATAAATATTTGCACCAACCTTATATTTGAAATTTGTCCCTAAGGTTGGCTGTCAGATGATGTCTAGCGGCATTAAGTCCGCCCCTTGTATAACGTGAATAAAGTTTTAAATGAATAAATAAAATTAGCAACAAGAGTGAGAAATATTTTTGAGATGTTTTGTATCGCTAACTTCTTATTATTCGATAAAGATAACGCTTTACAAAACCTTAGATAATCGGTTTTAGCCGTGCATTCCGACGTACCTTATTAATAATAAATAATATTATATCTTTATTGCACATAGTTTACAATCGAAGGCATTCTGTACCAGCTAACCTAAAATGGTAAAAAGTGAAGTAATAGATTGAGATTGGAATTAATAATTATATAATACAACATAAATAAAGATAAACTTAGAGATTAATTATTAAATTATATATGCAATTTATTTATAATAATAATGCAAACAAATACTTATACAAAATAATATAATATAATAATAATATTTAGGTATATCAATAATATTAGGTAAGTCTTCTTTCAAGCGGTGTTATTTTTTATATAAATATCACTATGGCAAGCTTACAGTCGACAGACTTAACTGTTAAGGCACACAACACACACAGTGAAATAGAGATGGTTTATAGGGTTTTAGTCCGTAGGCGCCTTGTGGTCCTTAGGAGGCCTCACGGTGATTCGGGCATGCTACCTCCTGCGGTGGCCCTTCAGGCTGGGGTCGTATCGTCAGGCGATTTTGCGATCTCCATTTTAAAAGAAAACTTACATAATTAGTTATCCATAAAAGTAAAAATTGGCATTTGAAATCATTGCAAATGGCACATACTTCCAGCGAGAACAACAAGGCGGACTGATGGTGGTAATTTGCTCAGTCTGCAGGAGACGGAAAGTATATACAGTTTGTGCCGATAAAACCAGTAAAGTGTATCCACACATTATTGGATCAGCCTCGAATTGCCATCATGTCGAGTCAGGCCGGCATAGTGTTAGGGACTGATGTCAGTCATGAGTGTCTGATTCCAGTTGCTGACTTCGTGCGCCACCTACCACATGGTGCTAGTATAATTGAAAGAATTGAACCCTGTACCTCTGTGTCTCAATATACGATGTTTACCCGCTAGACAACGGAGGCAGACCTTTTAAAACTTTATAAAGTATAAGAGATCAGCAATAAGAATCACATAAATCATTTCGTGGAAATTCTGTTACCCTCGAGAGACAAAAGCCAATGAATGCAACTTTGTTTTCAATTTAAGAGTCTGTAGAAGTTAATGTGAAAAAGTGACATTGAGATTCGATTATGAGTTCGAGTGGGATAATTGTTACCATGACAGCCGCCATATTTATCATACATTTTGGTGGTGTGAAAGAACAACATCCGAATTTGACAGCTTGACAAGATATCCCATGCTTTTAAATTTTCGTTGGTAAAGATTTTAAAGTTTTCTGACTACCCCGAAAGGCAAACGGTCGTAATCACAGATTATATAGACATAGTCGTAATGATACTTCTACTTCTTCTATGTAGAAAATATATACGGCTTAAAAACTAAATCGTGGCACAATTGGCAATAAAAAAAACGAATGTCAAAATCAATCTCAAAATTGTCAAAATGCAGTGGCCCGCCCTTACACAACATGCTAAATATTCAAACTAATAAATATAATTTACTACAACTTATAAAATAATAAAATAAAACAAATTTATTCATTTCATACAAAAACTTAAATTAAATAAACTATATTACAACAAAATCTAAATTTAACCTAAAAAAATAATAATAATACATAGAAAATAAAAAATAAATACTTACAAAATAAATAGCTCCTCCAAATTGCTTGTGGCATGGTGCCCAATACACTAGCAGCATTTCCCCTTTGAATTATGATACTTAATTTTTGGGAGAAAAAGCTGCCAGCCGTATTGTCACCAGAGACGTCAATGAATTTCTTTATAAAATGCTTTCAGTTCCGATCCCCACGGGCCCATCGTCCCCATTAAAATAAAATAAAAAAGACGCAAAAATGCTAGAAGCACGTACAAACTTACGAGGGGCGTTCAAAATATTCTCGGTATTGATACGTTACAACCTCTTTTATATATATATTTGTTACTGGCCGCTAAGATTCATCCATTGACATTAAAAAAAAGTAAAATTGGAACCGAGATGTTCTTTTGTTTTTCTGCAATTGCCGAACAAACATGAACACCATGAGCGAATTAACAATTTTAACGAAATTAGAGCACCGATCCGTCATAAAATTCTTGACAAAACAGGGTAAAAATCAAAAAACCATAAAAGAGGAAATGGATTGTGTTTACCGTGAGTCTGCTCCTTCTTTATCTACTATTCAAAAATGGTCAAGCGAATTTAAGCGTGGAAGGGAGAGTATTGAAGATGACCCTAGACCTGGCCGGCCTGTAGTGGCTACCTCACAAGAAAATATTGATAAAGTGGAAAAACTTATATTGGAAGACGGCCGAGTGAAGGTAAAATCTATAGCTCAAGTAACCAATCTCTCTATTGGTACCGTACATGACATTATACATGACCATCTTAATATGTCAAAAGTAAGTGCAAGATGGGTTCCGCGAATGCTGACGCTTCTTCAAAAGGATATGCGTGTGGCTTGCTGTTCAGATTTTATCGACCTGTGTGGTGAAAATCCCGATGAGGTGCTGCAAAAAATAGTTACTGGAGATGAAACCTGGGTTCATCATTATGACCCAGAGAGCAAACAGGAGTCCATGCAGTGGCACATTAAGGGTTCAGCTCATCCCAAGAAGTTCAAGGTAATCCCGTCAGCTGGCAAGGTCATGGCCACAATATTTTGGGATTGTGAAGGAGTTCTGCTTATCGATTATAAAGAAAAAGGTGTAAATATCACAGGGCAGTACTACGCTAACGTTATACGTCAATTAAGAGATGCGATCAAAGAAAAGAGGCGAGGAAAGTTAACCAAAGGTGTTCTGCTTCTGCATGACAACGCCCCTGTCCATACTGCTCATATTGCCAAGGCAGCTATTGTTGAATGTGGGTTTGAAACTGTTACTCATCCACCCTATAGTCCGGACTTAGCCCCAAGCGACTTCTTTTTGTTTCCCAATCTTAAAAAGGATCTGCGTGGAAATAAATTTTCTGACGATGAAGCGTTGAAGACGGCCGTGGAGGAGCATTTTTACACCAAAGATAAAAAATATTTTTATGAGGGATTAAAAAAAATAATTGATCGATCTTATAAGTGTATGAACATAGGGGGGGAGTATATTGAAAAATAAAAATATCAAACTTTTCGTACTTGTTTGTTTTTATCCACATACCGAGAATATTTTGAACGCCCCTCGTAGTTGTCGAATCGAGATCATAACTACAGCGCCACTAGGTGCCATGTCGTTACATGAATTACAAAAAAGCAACTCGAATGTACGAATGTTTTAACGCGATTCGATCTTAGTTCGATTACGGAGCTTGTGCATGCTAGAATTACAGTTCACTTGGTACAAAAAATAGTACACTTTGTAAGCTTCGTTTATCAAAATCAAGAACAAATTAAGAACTAGCTTGCTGAACGAATCTTTAAGACATTTTAAAAGGAAAGTTTCCGTTCCAATTTTAGTACCTACACATTGTAGAAAAATACTTGGTAGACTGTTTTATTTATTTATTTACCACTTTATTGCACAAAGATAAAGGCGGGCTTTAATGCCGCAAGATCGGGTGCTAAAATATAAAAACCATAAATCATATTTAATAACTAACTAAAAACATATATATCATAATCATCAGCCTGTGTCTCTCCACTGCAGGATATAGGCCTCCCCCAAGGCTCGCCACTTTACACGATCTCCTGCCTCCCTGATCCATCCCCAACCAGCGACCTTCCTCCATCCGTCCATCTGGCATGGGGTCGTCCCACTGCACTTTCCAGTACGTGGTCTTCACTCCAGAACCCGTTTACTCCATTGTTCATCGGTTCTGCATATCCAGAGCATAGCTTTCTCGTCACTTAAACCAAATTTAATAAGAGATTACAATTATTTTTTTTAGTTATTTACCACCGTGTCCATAGTGTGTGAGCAAGCTAGGAGAAGAACAGTGTATGACGCCGAATATAGTTGGCAATGATTATATAAAATCCGTAGAAAATTTAGTTATTATAATAATTTTAATTTTATACGTCTTTTTTTAAACACTTATAAAACAGTGATAAATTCTCAATTGTTTTTGCTTATCCCACAAGATATTCGCATAATGATAACATAACATAAAATACTAAAATATTTCCGATTTATTTTTAAAGTTTTATCTCGTTCGCAGACTATATGAAACATTTTCTCTCAAATTTGAATAAAATAACACGTCACAAACATTCGCATATTTATGTGACCTCAATTTATTCTAGGTATTTTACTAAAGAAATGTTGGTATAGCGAAAATACGGTGCGTTGCAAATTGCAGATGCAGGGACACAGTTTAATAAAATATACAATAAGATGGGACAAGAAACCAAACGTTATGAGAATTAAAGCTAGAATAATCGTCTCACGGTCTTAATTTACGTACATTTGTCATAGATTTACAACACCACCGTTTCCGTGGAGGCCTAGGAAGCTCTAGGAGCTGTAATGAATGAATTAATAAAAGCATAATTTACAGTTACATTTAAACGGGGTGGTAGCTCGGTAACAGTACATTTATCATAGATTTACAACACCACCGTTTCCGTGCCTCGGAGAGCACGTTAAGCCGTCGGTCCCGGTTCCACTAATACCAACTTGTGGAATCGTTAATAAATTGTCATTCAAAATTGACATCAGATCCTCGCCAACCCGTCTGGCCAGAGTGGCGAGTGTAGGCCAAATTCTCCAGATATATTATATTCTGGAAGGCCCTGTTGGAGCAGTGGACGTCTAGGACACTGTGTCTAGGCGCTGTAATCAATCAATAATTTACAGCACGGGATCGATTGATATATTTTTAAAATACAAATATAGAGATTTTATTTATAGTAAATTAATATACATTAAATATAAATTAAAAACTACCTAAATAATAAAATTAATTATAAATAAAACTAAACTAAAAATACATATGAAATTAAAACTTCTAAAAAAAAACTTAGGGCTTACCACCTCGCTTACGCTCGCCGCATTTCCTCGTTGAATTATAATGGAAATATTCTGTTTTAGGTAGTTATGGCATTTCGGGTCGCATTTCTTGAAAAATTCCTTTACCCAGCTCTTTTACGAATTTGTGGGTATCAAGAGAATATAACCCCATTGTTTCAACCCCAAATGCCACAAGGTTATATATAACTTTGTTTAATGTTATTATATTTTATGTGCTTTTTGAATTCGGCTTTATGAGCCGGAATGAACCGGCTTTTTTTGAATACAAAATATAATAAATACGGAATGAATTTACTGAAAATAACTACTAACCTAACTAGTAGGTAATGCATACTTATAATAATCAGCCCAATCCACTAAACTAAACCATTGAAGTTATCCCAAAACTTCACCGGGGATAAACGAGATGAGTAGATAACAGTTTCTTTTAGAGATTTCCAGTTACGAAAACCTTTTTGCACCTATACTGTAACAACTATATCTATAAAGTAAGTCCTTGTCGTATCTTGATTTGAAGTAAAATAAATAAAAAAAAAACAGAAACTGCAAAACCGAATCGAATTCAAATCGGGACAAACAAAAAACAATATATAGGGTCTGACAATCTGTAGTTCCGTTCCGCTGTCTCAAATACCATACTTCATGTTCTCGATTCGAAAACGAAGTTGGATCATGCTAGCTTACTGAATTATAAATTTTAAGAGCTTCCATATGCCCTAATATAAATACAAATTTTATCAAGAATTGAATAAATATTCTGATTTAGAATTATCGACGATTTTTATTGTAGGTATTCCTATTCTCCTAAAGATTTAAGTTAGAAAAAAAACTGTAAATAAAAATAAACAAGTAAAATAATATTTTATCATTATCGTAATCTTTAGGATTCGTGGATTTGCTTATCTCAGCACCAACGATGTTCCTGACCGCGAAGCACCTACTCTCTCTGTACCACCCCAGCAAGGGACCGCGACGGCGCCGTCCGCTGAAGCTTCTCGTAATACACGAAATCTATATCTATATAAATATTTTTTAGGTCTTATATGTTTTTTATTTTTATTATTATTATTACCTCCTCATATTTTTAAATCTATATATTTTTTTTAAACTGTTTGTATAGGAGTATTCATATGATAAAATCTTCTTGATTAATGTGTTGCTGTAAATTTTCCATATATATGAATAAATAAATAAAATAAACGATTAATTATTATTATTATCTCAGCGCCTAGAACACAAAGTCGTACAACTAAACTGCTGATGATGGGTGTTGCAGAACATATTTCTGTTACCGGGGGTTATCATAGTATAATATATAGCATTACAGCCTTTACTAAAGGATAAAAGTTTAGTTAGGTATAAAGGATTTTGTGAAAAGAAATCTAACTTCAATCTCGAGCGAGATTACGACTTGTTAGGTTTCGCGAGAATATATGAGTGTAAGTAATATCAACGAACAGCATTTTTAAGGTTCAGCACTATTCTGCAACAATATGGTTATTTAGCGAACTTTTAATATTGTTTTTCCATGTTTAGTAATAACTAAGGAAGAAGAGCGTTGCAGCTACGATAGTAAAACCTACCACAATCCCGTCTGGCCAGAGTGCATGGCGAGTGTAGGGTAAATTCTTTCTAAATTTCAGCAAGTCAAATTTCCAACAGTGGAGGTCTAGGATTCTATGTTCCAGGGGTTGTGATGATGATATGATGATCTTAGTAGTTTATATGTTTACGGAAAGGCTATATATCTTTGGACATATTTAACGTATGTCTAAAGTGACAACCTAACTACCAATAACGTGGATGTAGAAATATCGATCATGGATTATTTTAATCATCCTATCCGCTATACTACTAATATGGTCATGTTCATGTAGCTCGCTTTGAGCCTTAAAGTATTCTAAGCGCTGTTACTGTAAGATTCGCAATGTGCTCGAAATATGTTTATTACGGCTTTATTTTCGGTGTAATGCACAAAACATTTTGGAATTGAAAATAATATGTAGTGAATAAATAGCTAATTATAGGTAGACAGTGACAACCACTATAAATTATTATTGTATTAAAGTGACGTATTCATAAGTGTTGCAAAAGAGAACCTATACAATATTGATTTAAGAAATATTCATAACACACTCCTACTTAGACTTTAAAAAAAAATTTTTTTTTTGTTTCTCTTTTCCCGATGACGAATGAGGTGATAGAGAAGGCAAAGAGATCTAGCCCATACTGACATGTCTATCGTCACATATTCTTTTGTTTTTTTTTCGTTTTAATGAGGTAATCGTCAAATTCGAGATGTTCCAGATTTTAATGATTTTCTTGAAGCCATACGCGGCATTGTTGCCCTAAGACGTCGTATAATATGGGAGTTATCAGCGCGGGAACACCACAAAAAAAACTTAAAGTTGTGCACCATATAAAAAGTCCAATTTATCGTTTACAATTATTCACATTGTAGCACATTAGTAAACAAAACAACACTTTTGACTAACAATATCCACAGTAAAGTAATTTACAAATCAAAACCTTGCACTATAATAATATGACATTCTGCCGCCATCTTTATACACCAGCAATCGAGTAAAAGTTTGAGAAATTTAGATTTTGTTATATTTTATGCAACCAGTAAATTAAACATTAGTGCCCAATAAACTAGTGTTATGCTGCAGTGAATAACTTTTAACCGCAAGAGTTCCTGGTCTGGCCAACAAGTTCATTAAATACTTACATATGATAGAGAATGTGTGCCAAAATCTCTAGCTGGAACAACATTAGCTCTTATTCGAAAATCAGATTATAAATAATTCCCTTAGTTTAAAAATGAAGCGTATAGGAAATAAGTTGCATGTAACGTAAAAAACTATGCATTTTTTATTAAAAATTCATATTCATAATAAAATAAAAAGGCTTTACTTTTGGTTTAAAATATTGTGACGTCACAGAACACAAAACAAACGAAACTTTCATACATTTATGATACTTTTTAGTGTTTTTATAATAGATAATTACAATTAGCTAATAGGAAATAAAATTACTGTCATAAAATTACTATAACTCAGATTTAAAATATATTTCAAATGTGTGCGTGCGAAGGAGAGAGATTCGAAGTTAACCCTCTTAAAGAAATAGATGCTATCGAAAATTTATGATAGTTCCATGCCTCCTTCACCTTGCAAAATAATTTTAAATATTTAAATAAATAAATTTAAAATAAAAATTGCAAGACGCTTGGATAAATTATATTGAGTACCTACACTGTAGATGGTAAACTGATAGTTTAATGATATTTTTTTCGTTTGTTTTAGACACAGATTATGTTGTTGGACTATTGAACAAATGCGCAGCACTGTGCTCTGCTTTTGAAGCGAACAAATATTATATTTTAATTAATTTACACAATCTAAATTAATTTAAGTATTAACATCTTCGTGGGGGTATAACAATACAAAACAAAAATAAAATAAAAATAAAAATAATTAATTAATCAGATTATAGCAAAATTACTAATACTTGTAGATAATAGAATACAAGTAAGGCTATAACAAAAGGAATTAGTACCTATATAAAATGATATAATTGTAAATACAAAGGGTCTAGCCCATACAGCCAAGTCTGACGTAATATATCTTTCTTTTTTATGAGTTAATGAGGTCATCATCAAATTCCAGATGCTGCAGAATTTGATGCTTTTCTTGAAGTCACTCGCGTAATTGTAGCCCAAATTCGTCGGGTAAAATATGGGAATGCACAGCGCGGGAAAATCGCAGAAATTAAACTGCAACTTGTGCCCATATTCAAAGTCCAATTTATCGTTTTACATAACTATTCACATTGTAGAACATTAATAAACAAAACAACACCACTTTTGACCAACAATATTCACAGTAAATTAATGTACAAAAAAAAGGTCAAACTTGACATGTCTGCGCAAAATGGCGCGAAGAACTCCCTTTAGTAAAGTATCTTCACGACCGTTTCCCTTTCGGGGTGGTCAGAAACCACGCTTATAAATAAGCGGATTCACATTTAGCCAACTTTACTATAGGCCAATCATGACAAGTGGCAAGCTCGTCGATGTCTCCAGCGTACCAAACTCGAAAAATATTACAAATAAATTAAATATTAATTAAATAACTCCCTTTCTTTTTTGTTATTGTGTTAAGCCAGATTTACATAACAATTTAAACAACTAGAATCAAGCTACTGGGATCAATGTAAATCAGGCTTTATGTATATTTAAAAATAATAATAGTAAAAGTAGGTTTGAGATGCTTTTATAGTTTGTGTAAGCGCGACCTAAATAAGGTGGACATTTCTCTGCTCTTTTACATCATGCGAGAACGAACACGTTTTCGCTCTTTTGATTTCCACACTTTTGTGGTAAATATTTTTCTTTCGCTTTTGTAAATATCAAGCTAAATGTTTTTACGTACATATGTGTTATAAAGTTGTGTAACATTATATGTATTTATTTAAAACTTATTTACGCATGTAATGAAAAGTCGCTTGACGTTCTCTGCCACTCAGACCTTCGAGACAAAAGTTTATTTATATTTATTTATTTATATTTATTTATTTATTTAAACGAAATACCAAGTCGCTTCATCAACACAACCCCTAGAACACAGAGTCCTAGACCTCCACTGTTTGATATATTTTGGAGAGTTTGGACTACAATCATCACGCTGGCGAGACGGGATGGCGAGGGTCTGATGTTAATTTTGTATGACAATATATTAACGATTGGTTAATTGATCGAAGGAAGCGGAATCACATTTAGTTTAGTTTACTATATATGATAAGTCGTCGTCGATGTCTCTATCGTACCAAACTTGAAACATACCACAATAATAATAAAACGGTTAAAAAAAAAAACAAGAAACGTAATTTGGGCCGGTAATTAAATCTTTTCTTAGTGCATGGCATTACTTTAATTAAATACAAAAAAATGTATGGTATGGGAACGCGGCTATTGTAAAGAAATATAACTAAGGAAGGATTCAGCAACCAGCCATGTTACGTAATCCTTAAGAATATAAATCCATTTTCCAACTTTTATAATAATCTGATTTGTCATCGTAAATGGTGGAACTTAAAAAGATCCATAGATAAAAACTTGAGCTTTACGTTGAAACTTGGTTACATAGAATGAACCATAGACACTTATATAAAGTTCTTGCACTATAAAAAAATATCTTGCTGACACACATTTAACTGTTGCTTGTTCTTATTGTGTTGTTCCTACTCGCAACACCTAAGTCAAAGTCAAAAGTCAAAATATCTTTATTCACGTAAACCTATTACAGGCACTTATGAAACGTCATTAATTTAATTATTTTGAATGATTCTACTCCTGCTAGTAGAAGACTAAGCAGCAAAGTGGTCCAATAAGTAAGCTGTTAGCAGAAGACCAGCAGCTTAGCAAATTCCAGTGACCTGTTAATGTTTAATCTGACTAATAATAATAAACATAACAATTACTTCCTAAGTACCCAAATGTTGCCGTGCAATTCCGTTAACAAACTTATATATTAGTTAATAAAATAATAAATACATAATAGTAACTAAATGTTACATAGTAAATAATTATATTATAATAATAAGGTAATAAAAAATATCTTATCAATTATACATCCTCCGTGGTCTAGTGGTAACAAACGTTGCCGTGAACTCGGGAGGTCGTGGGTTCGATTCCCACCGGGGGCAAGTTGTACATTGTATAATTTGTCTCGGTCTGGGTGTTTATATGTATAATATGTATATATTTACAAAAAAAAAAAGTTTAATATGTAGTTTATCAACCATCTAGTTTCCGTAACACAAGCTTACCGCTTACCACGGAAATTAGATGGCGCTGTGTGACCTGTCTGGAAATATTTATTTATTTATTATTTATATACATAATCTTATGACATTATGTTATGCTTATCCAAAACTATAATTACAGATAATTTAAATTATTTATTACTTATTGCTGACTATATATTTATCTAAATCTAACATATATATATATATTTTTTTAAATGTCGATGAAAAAAAGAATCTGAAATGCTGAGTTGTGAGTTCTGTTCTCGTAATTGAAGAGAGACCCTCCATCTATTTATTAGTATGATTGTGCTTAAAAAGAATAAACTCTTATGCTTGAAGCATTTCATTATCAATTAATTCATATTCTGAAATTCTTATCACCAACATCATCATACCACATTATTTGCTCTAAGAATTTTTAGTTTTAACTGGTTTGCGTTTTATAACTATAAGAGTATTGTAAGCGCACCTCATTACAGCCCCTATAACACAACTCCTACACTGTTAACGTTCTTAAATACATTTCTGATGAATTTGGCCTACACTCGCCACTCAAGCCAGACGTGTTGGAGAGATAGGTGTCAATTTTAATGATTTTACAAGTTGGTGTTAGTGGAACCGGGATTGACGGCTAAACTTGTTTTCCGAGGCATGGGAACGGTGGTGTTGTAAATCTATGAAAAATGTACTGTATTTTCAGGGGTTCGAATCGCGTACCTTTTTGGATTTTATGGAAAGGGTTCGTACAAAGCAGATCTGGTTAGGTAGAAGTTCTTAAACATTCAGTTCAGAATAAATAAATAAATATTTCCAGACAGGTCACACAGGGGCATCTAGTTTCCGTGGTAAGCCACGAGGCTTGTGTTACGGAAACTAGATGGTTGATAAACTACATATTATACTTTTTTTTTGTAAATATATACATATAATACATATAAACACCCAGACCGAGACAAATTATACAATGTACAACTTGCCCCCTGTGGGAATCGAACCCACGACCTCCCGAGTTCACGGCAACGTTTGTTACCACTAGACCACGGAGGCGGTCTACATACCTACGAGTACAGTCTTTTTAATTTTATTAGGGTTTCGGGCTTGTCCTTATTATATATGTTTGATATAATGGTTGGAATCAGTGACGATGGTTGACGACCCTCCCGCGACTCGTTATGTACCGCGGCGCCGGGAGAGCGATCTCACGCGACCCACGCTCAAACACGGACCAAATTTTGTTAATTTTTAAGTCCCCAACAATTTTAGTGGCCCTTAAAATAACAAAATTATGTAGGTACTTGACTGGCCATCGTAGAAATTGTAGGCCAAGCTCCAGCAGTGGTGTTCTATGGGTTGTAATATCATTCATTAGTTCTGGAGAGGATAACGAAAAATTTTACATAGTCAAAATTATTATATAACTTATTATATAACATACTATATTATTACTATATATTCGTAGGTATATGTTTTGAGTGCTGGCATTATGTTAGAGCAACAATGCGTGAATATATTTTGTTTCAACGTAGGTAATTAAAAAAAAATCTACAGAGTCCGGATCTCCATCAAACCCTTTTGTCAGCCACAATGAATGATTATAATAATTGCATCTTACGAATTATTTATTAGAATACGCATAGCATACCTACCTATCCTGAAAACTAACTTTTACCGATAACATTGGAATTACTCCCACATTTAAAGATGTTAATTTTTTCATCACTCCACGTTTTTACTATGACGACTATTTTAAGTATTAAATAAAACACTGAGATTATTGTAATTACCTAAAGCTTTACCTACTTTATCAAATTTATAATATAATTAAACAAAATGGCACACAGTTCCCTCGTTTGTTTCCGGAAACTAACACACATGCCACAAAGTTTCAGACTTGCTTAAGGCTAACTTTGGCCACTTAATTTAGACATGTTAGCACAAATCGCAGCGTCATAAAACAAACGCCGCTGCCGCCTCGTGAGAAGGTAGAATTATTCAACGAATAATTCATGCGCGAAACAAAGAAAATTCTCTCGTTACACTTTGTCTACAACAAAGTGTTTCATTTGTCTTCCACGAGCCAAATTTGAGACGTCCGTTCTAGGTGTCCGTTTCAATGGAACGGCCGTTTTTAAAACTCCTTTTATAACTTTATGTACCTACATAACTTGCATAAGTATCGTCACTTCGAAGTCAAATAAGTTTTTATTCACGTAAACTTAGTACAGGCATTTTTACTATACTACACTATACTTATACTATTACTTAAAGACTAAGCAGCAAAATGGTCCAAATAGTAAGCTGTTAGCAAAAAACGAGGACCTTAGCAGATTCCAGTGATCTGTTAATGTTTAATCTGACTGAAAAAGGAATCTGTAAGAATAACCATCATACATCATACTAGGTTTGAACTTGATATTTAAACGAATGTTGATTTTTAAGAACGCTCGAAAAAGGCATGCGAATATAAAGCAAATGCTTAATAACGAGTATGGGCGATAATGGACTGTAAATGGATAAATAATTAAAGTCTTATCAAATACCATGATATTCACGCAATTTTATTCACCAACATTCGCTTATTATAGAAAAGACAATCTATATATCAAAAGTGACATTAGTGACATTATTATTTAATTATAGCTGTAGCTTTACTTTTATAATTCATTAGATAAAACTTCTCATAAAGCCTCAAACTATTTCAGAAATCAGTTAACTAGATTAAAAATGGACGCTCCATGATAACGCACACAATATCCAGAGGTACAATTGGAAATAAATTGGACCAAATTTTAATTGAATTACATCCAGATCATTCGTTATGTTTATTTGAGTGAGCTGGCGCAGTGATTTGCGAATTTCCTGTTCGATTAGATTTCAGCTTAAAACGTTGATTTTTTTACATACAGCTTATTTAAAATTTGATTAGGTAATATAGTAAGTTCGTTTATCTCTCTTCTTTCCATGATAAATCTTTGCGATCCTCTCACAACTCACTTCTTTCTGTCCTTTCTCATTATTTTGAAATTTTAAGGCAAGCATATACCAGATCGTCATTTAAAAAAACCGGTCTACTCGCATTTTTCAAAATGTTCCAACAAAAATTGTAAGTTGTATATAAGAGTATGTATGTTTATGTTTAATATTGTGTAATTATTAGTAAGTATTTCGTTTAATTATATTAATAAGTAGATTATATATAAGTAAGTTTATTATCAATATATATGAATAATATTTAGTTGTAACCTTATTATTTCTATCTAATTGTTGTTCTACTTATACTTTTATTGCACCTTTTTTATTTTACTTTTATTGAAAAAAGAATTAAGAAGTTCTTCTTCTTAGTCGCTACGCTACACTCTTGGCAGAGTTGTCGTGGTCGTCACTTGAGTGTCAGTGGCGCGCTTAACAAGCTGGTCGCGTCGCCACTCCTCTCGAACTGCGCATTAATGTAGGGGGTGATCCATTGCTGCTTTAACCTGGTACATTGCCATGGCCGGTAACCTATTTCATACAGCATGTCCCGGACGCGGTTCAACGCCCATTGCTAAGCGAATGACACGGCCACTTAATATTGTTAGATTGTACCTTCATGACGACTTTCTTGTGATAGTAATGCAGTGGTTTATTTTCCATTTCTAACTGGTTACCCGTTTAGATTATTGCTCCTACAGTTGTTCAAATTAGACCCCAAAGGTTTGTATTTTGTGCAATAAAGTTTTGAAATAAAAAAGTGGTATCTCTTTTTAATTTACTTAGTAATTCCATTTTAAGTCCTTAGTCACCATCCATATTACTGTAGAGCCCTCCAATACCGCTGTGGTACTCATAAAGCTATATTTTCCACAACAAAATGAGGAACCGATAGACATGCAAATTAAGTTACACCCAGTTGCATCACAGTCCAAATAATATCACAGTGGTACGCGAGCGAGACAGAAAGCATTGAAGGCGCGGCTTGATATGGAAGGGCTTGATAGCTAGCTTAATACTGACTCAAGTGCGTTAAATGTAGTTTTCTAGTTCCACACTTAATGTCTTTGTACCGTATCCGATTTGAAACCAACTCACTCGGACAAAAGCTGGAAACTCTATTATTCTCCTCCCCAGACACGATAAAACCAGTACTTGCACGGTGAGTCTATGGATTGTTAATAAATCAGTAACAGTATTTTAGAAAGTAATTGCAAATAGCTACATAGAACATGAAAGTATCTTTTGCTGATAAGGCCTGAAGAATTGTAAAAAGGTATACCTACAAACGAATATGTAATGTAAACAAACAGTTGATTGCATTGGTTTAAATGAGATACGTTGCTTTTACTCGTATCCTCCGTGAAAATGGGATACTAAGATAGGCCGAGAATCGTAGACATACATATAAAAATTAGAATGACCAAGCCAACAACTAAAATGAAAGAAACACACGAATCATCAGTGCTCTAGCAAAAGTTTCGTTTACCAAAACCTCGGTAATTGTTGTAGAACAAGAAGATAGATTCAAAATATATTTATAGACAGTCAGTAAGTGGTGTCGTCCAGGCCCGGATGCCTAATGGGCCTGGGGACATTCCCCCATTTTCCCCGGCAGGATCTCAGCGGGTAACCACCCGCTGGTAATTCATTCATATACTTTTAGTGCTGGGCGCTGTTACAGTTACTGGCTCACGAACCCAGGGTGTCTAGGTTCGACTACTTCAGCTCTCTTCTAGGAGCACTTCTCTAGGAAGCGGTTTCCAGCTGGGGGGCCGAGCGCAAGATGGAGCGATATTTGGGAGATGCTTGAAGTGTCCGTTGTCGGCCCAATAGAACATACAGGCCGACAACAAACTCCTCAATAGTAGGCATTTCCAGATCTCGAGCTATGACATTGACTTATGAAATTTGTAAAAGCTTAAAGTTGTATTTTAAACATTATATTTTAGGTATATTTGTAAAATTAGTAGATAATTATTTTTATATTTTTATAAGAATTGTGTTTTGTTTTAAAGTATAGTCATCTACTTGTTAATTTTTATTCCCCACATAGTTACAATTTAACATTATTCAAATTATTTCTAATTTTGCAAATATGTACTCGTGAATTGCAAGGTGGGGAAAATGTTGTGGAACAAGTAGATAGATCACTTACGTGTTTATATTTAAATCTTGGTCTCACAAAAGGTTGTCAAGCTACTTTCGGCAAAATGTCTTAATTAGTGTTGTGTATTTTTATTATATTTATTTATACCACAGTCATAGTGTTATTTGGGCATTTATTTCTTCACAGTAATATACCTACTCGTATATATCTATATAGGTACTTGTACTCATAGGTACATACCTAATTAGAAAAAAGAGTAAGAAGCAGCTGTGATAAATCAAATAGGTATAAGAGAATATTTAATACTAGATAGTAAAGGAAATCATCTTAAGAGCGTTTAACGCTTGTGCTTCTCTCTCGCTCGCACAATCAGACGACCTAGCATAGTTCTGATGTAAATTATATACTTTGGAAATATTCAGAAGAACTAGTTTTATTAGACAAACAATTGCAAAATTCACTAACCGAAATTCTAAATTGCCCCATGAATGACCGTACTTGGGCCCAGGCTTCACTACCAATTCGGTTCGGAGGCCTGGGAACCCGCAAAATTTCTAGTGTAGCACTGCTAGCTTTTCTGTCGTCTGTACATAGTACTGTCGAGCTCTACGGGAGAATCGCTAACCCATCTCTGGGTTCCGTTGAGCCGTCGTACTTGTTAGATGCTAGAGATGCCTGGTCAGTAGCTTGTCCAAATGTTTCGGTTCCAAATTCACCAAATATCAAACGACTATGGGACGAGCCGCTCTGCAAACTGGTACAGGAAGATATTTTATCTGCTAGTAATATGAAAGAGCGGGCTCGCCTCATGGCCGTTTCCACTAGGGAGTCAGGTCTTTGGTTGCAGGCTTTTCCCTCAGCATCGGTTGGCACACTCCTTGACCGAAATACACTGACCATGGCGGTGTGCCTTCGTCTCGGAGCCCGGACTGTCCACCCGCACCAGTGTCGATGCGGAGAACCAGTCGATCATCTCGGACACCACGGGCTTTCTTGTGCTAGAAGTGCTGGCCGCATTCCTCGTCACGCGGCTCTCAACGACATCATCCGAAGGGCTCTTGTCACTGCTGGTGTACCCGCAATCTTAGAACCATCTGGGATTGTGTGGAGCGATGGCAAAAGACCCGACGGAATGACTGTTGGGCCGTGGAAACTTGGCAGATTTCTGGTGTGGGATGCGACGTGTGTAGACACATTAGCTCCATCTCACATCCAGGCGACCTCGTCAGGTGCGGGGAGAGCGGCTTTTTCTGCGGAGAACCTCAAATTGCGCAAATATGCCAACCTTGGTTCCGGTTACGAGTTTGCGCCGTTTGGGGTCGAGACGATGGGCCCATGGGGACCGTCAGCGAGGCGCTTGGCCAAGGAGTTGTCAAAGCGGCTGACAGAAAGGTCTGGAGACAGGAAGGCTGGCAATTATTTCTGCCAACGTATTAGCCTCGCTATACAAAGGGGAAATGTTGCCAGTCTCCTTGGGACTATCTCGGATGGGACGTCTCTAGAGGACATTTTTTATTTATAGTTTAGTTTATTTTTAATTTTATTATTTAGGTAGCTTTTATATTATAATTCTTTTATACTGGTTGTATATTACTTCGAATAAAAACTTGAATTAAAAAAATTATATATATTATAAAGTGTACCCACCAAAAATAAAACGGTTATCCACTTACGTTTGTATGTTTGTCTTTGCCGGGCATGAATGAAGGGCAGCCTCAGTGGCCGCCTCAAACTGACCGCTCTTACCGCTCCCAATGATAAGTGAGCCCAATTTTAGACTTATTGCTAACATTTTCACGTAATCACCCGTATAACTCGATCTCATAAAGAAAACGAATGTCTGTCTTTCTCTAAAATGTGTTGCTTGACCTAAATGAACCGAAATTACAACTTTATTGGGGTTATTGATCGTTTTACGATCGCTTTTTATTTTACCTGTGAGGAAATTCAAGATGGACCAAATTGTGGAATTTAGTATTTTAAAAAGTCAGGCAGTCTTTGGCGTTGGGCGTGGAATTCAAACTTTGATAAAAATATTATTACTAGTAGCTGATAATATCGCTTCAAATTTTTTGGAAGTAATGTTATTGCATCGGATCGAGTCACCTATAACGATCAAATATTAGGAAGTGACGTCTGCCGCAGAAACGGCGAACGATGGGGCAAACGGGTTCTCGAGTGAAGATCGCACGAAAGGGATGACGCAGAGTGGGACGATGGACAAATGACCTAAAGAAGGTTGCATGAGGATGGAAAGAGTTCGCGTTAAGTGGTGAGCCTTGGTCCTCCAGGCCTACAACCAGTGGAGAGATACAAGCTGTTGATGATGATGATGATCAATAAACTACAAATAATGGAAAGTGATTTTATTGTTTAATTATTTTCATTCACTCGTAATATGAGAATAAAATAGTTTATTAAATAAATGAACTTTCCTTTGTTTTGTCGTTGATTATTACTGTTACTATAACAAGGCCAAAAAAAAATACTGCCTCCGTAGTCTAGCGGTTAAGTAAAGACTTGGAGGTACCGGGTTCAATTCCTGGTCGGGGCACAATAATTTATTGGGATATTTCTCGAGTTTGCTACGCTAGAGACATCGACGAGCTTGCGACTTGTCATGAAGGGCCTATAGTAAAGTTGGGTAAGTCTGAATTCGCTTCTTTTAAAAAAAAAGCTTTCATTTTTGACCACCCTGGAAGGGATACGGTCGTCATGATACTTTACTTTTAAGGCCAAAAAAACATGTGTCTTAATTGTACTTAAAAAGGGGCGGAGCTTCAGGGAACTAAAAGTAACTTCGTTCAGGAAGAAAGCGATTGCAAATAAATCTATACAATCAATTATTAATTTCGTTCAGACACTTCCGTGTTTTCCTAGAAGGATGTAGATTCGGGTCACGTGCGTTTGCAGTTTGTAGTCTTGATACTTCCCAACTAAGTACGAGCTAACTAAGTACGAGCTAACTAAGCCAACCGCGTTATTCTTAACTTCCTCTTTTGTGAAACTTTTGAAGGAGATAGATACGGGAAGTTGCGACCGAGCTGGAAGTACAGTCATAAAAAGGCACACTGTCACATTTATAAAAATACTCGCTTATTGTTACAAAAAGGTGACCTAGTGTAAACCGGAATGCAGTGCGTTGCACTGGAAAATGATCGCTAGGTCGTCATAATGCTAGTTGTAATAAACATATATTGTACGAGAAGTAGTGATTGCGCCAAATACTAGATAATACGTATGCCCACAAGAATATAAAACAATTAAAATGTAGTTGTGACTTGCATTCTCGTAACACACGTAATAAACACAAATAAGCTTTGCCTCACCTTCGCCTCAGCAAAACTTAAGTATTTTTCGGGACTTGGTATTCGTTTTTACAACATACAAATGAACTAACTAGTTTATGTGTAGATGAGCAAAAAAAACATTTTTTTTATTTGATTACAGGATTAACTACCGACTAATAAAAATATAGACAAAAATATTTAAAAAATAACTGACTGTTAAAAATTATTTTTGTTTTACTCTCGAAAATTTTACTCTAATCTTTAGTATGTGTTTTATTTTATTTATTTATTTTATAACAATAACCGCTTCCGTGGTGTAGCGGTTAGGTCTATGGATATAGACCTAGAGGTACCGGGTTGGATTCCTGGTCAGAACACAAAAATAATTATTAATTTAAATAAATAAAATAAATTATAATTTAATTTATTTGTGATATTTTACTGAGTTTTGTATGCTAGAGACATCGACGAGCTTGCAGTTTGTCATGATTGGCCTATAGTAAAGTTGGCTTAATGTGAATCCGCTTCTTTATAAGCGATGTCTGACCACCCCGAAAGGGATACGGTCGTAATGATACTTTACTTTATGAATCCTGTATACTCCTATATTTAATTATATGTATGAGTCTTCTATTATAGATATGTATGTATTATTATATGTATGATATGTATTGTATATGTAATATTAGTACCCAAGTATTGTTTATTCAATATTTTCTTGGCACTCTGCCTGTCACATGTTCAAAACTCCCAAAGGTTAGCTGGTCGATAATCCCTCACGGCATAAAGCTCGCCTGTGCACAATTGTACAATTTTAGGTATTTTTAGTGTTTGTGTAATAAAGCATATATTTTTTTATTAAAGTTTAAAAATAGGTATCAAAAAGAGTTTATTAAAAGTTACGACAAATAGAAAATCTATTATAAGATAAATGATTTAGTGACAAAAATGCTTGTGCAAATGTATTTTATTCGATTTTGGACACGTTTTATTGATGGTATGGTACGTATGTTTATATTACGTCAATTTATATTGTATTGTAAAAAACAATAATTAATAAATGTTGTAATCATTGATTTGACTTGAACTTTGACTTCAAAAATAACCTAGTGATGCAGTTCATAGATACACGTGGTCTTGATCCTTAGGTGGCCCAGCGTTCTTTTTGCTAACAGTACCATAGCTGTAAACATAATAAGAGATCATAGGTTAACTTTAGTACTAAATCAATAATTGAGTGCCCTAAGACAAAGGATAACAACATTGAAACTTATGCGGTAAAAAAGTGTGGGTGTTATATGTAGCTATGTACTATTATAGTAAGTTACTATAGTTACGTTTGATAAGATATTACTTACTACGTGAACATAATAATTAATAATAATAAATCACTATGAAGACTATGTCTTATAGCTGCTTTCTTAATGCAAGTCTGGATTAAATTAAGTCATAGACATATACAGAGCTGTTCAGGGAACATAATGTGTTTGTCACTTTTTATTTTATTTAATAGGGCCAAAAGATTTACCTAGCCTGGCTTAGCCAGATGTATCTGAATAGTGATGACGCTCCTTCCAGGTGCTACCAGTGTAATTTTCTGTCAGTTTCTCTCTCTTATAATAACTTTGATTTAATCGGGCCCACAGTCCGTCCGGCAGTAAACATCGACAGAAAACAGCGGTATGACTTTACGCCTTTTTTTTTCAATTTAAATTATTAAAATGATTTCAAAATTAAGAGTAAACTTTCTAAGTAAAATAATAAACATATTGTTTATTGTTTTTATGGCCTGCCTAAATAACACATTATTATTATTATTTTGCCTATTTATCGTTTTCTTAATTTAATATTTGTATTGGGTGACGAATGTTTTACTCCTAGCCTGTGTTTGACTTGATGCTTTTTTTCACTTTATTTTGCTTTGAAAATCGTTCGACTTGGCGTTGCTCTATGGTTTTCATACATTTTAAGCAAAATTCTGTAAAAAAAAATAATCGTTGAACGCTTTGCTTTCATGTCGAACATAGCACTAATATATTATAAACTGTTTTAATTCTCTTTGTGAATAATATATCTATATAACTTAATATTATATTGTCAAAATGTGTAATAATAAAGTTTGTAACTTTTCTTAAAAAAGAAAAAAAAACTAAGCCTATAATTAGTTTAATAAACAATCATTATCATTACAGCCCCTAAAATACAAGTCCTAGACCTCTACTGCTGGAGAATGACCTTCCAGAACATATATCTGGAAAATTTGGACTACACTCGCCACGGTTCTAATGACAATTTATTACCGATTCCACAAGTTGGTATTAGTGAAACCGGGATCGACGCCTTAACGTGCTGTCCGAGGCTCGATAGCAGTGGTGTATTACGAAAAGTGTATTTTCCTCATTTGTACATGCCGGGGTTCGAACCGCGAATCCACGTTGGTTTAAAAAAAAGCGTTCTTACCACCGAGACACCACTGCACACAAATTTTATTATAAACCATAATAATATTAGGTCTAAACTAATTAAAATATGCACAGTAACAGTATTGACAGTTTCGCTTGACAAATTCGCTCGTAAATGTCGATGTCGAGTAACATACACGGTAACGACAGAACCTCGCACGGGTTACAAAAACGAACGCGGCCAGGTGAGATTATTAAGGAATAGCGATTGATGGCCTTTTAATATATGTGTACGAACTAAGCTCTCAAGCTGGCGTGTTACTGTAACCTGCAGGTGCATCCAGTTGGAAAAGTTGTACCTAAGCTGATATCGTGAGAGCGCTCGCCTCAGCGCTCTCCGCCTTTGTGCGCTGAACAACTCAAAATCTATTGAAATATTTACGTGGGTAAAACAAGAGTTTTTCAGAATAATTCTGAAATTAATATTATTTAAAAATTGTTATTTTCAACCAATTAAGTTATTTGGAAAATAAAATATGTAGTTTTCGTATCAATCAAGTCCTTTATTACGAGAGCTGTCATGATATTTTAAACAAAGTACAAAGGCGGACTTAATGCTTTCTGACAGCCAAACCTTAGGGACAAATTAGAACTTTTATAGGTGCAATGAAATAAATATTAATAGAAGGATAAATTTAACATAATTATATATACTTCCATAATATACTTTAACATATACTGTAATATCAATATACTAAATACTAATACATACACAAAAATATACATAAATATAATATAATATAAATATTTCCAGACAGGTCACACAGCGCCATCTAATTTCCATGGTAAGCTACAAGGCTTGTGTTACGACAACTAGATGGTTGATAAACTACATATTATACTTTTTTTTTTTATAAGTATATACATAGTATACACTTATTAAGATTGTTGGGAGCTATTTAGAAAATGTAGATAGACGAGTTTTTTGAACGAAGATCTTTCTTGGGATATTTTTTCTAAAAATGTATATATAACTGTGTATACAATTTAGTCCAAATCCCCATACAAGACGTCCTTTAAATTATTAAATCTATTAGAAAAAAAACAGTGGTTTATTATTTATTACGTTGTTAAAATACGTATTCGCCGAATAGTAGGTTTGATATTCTTACTTGTGAAATAAGTATTTGTTGCATCATTAATTCGTTCGACTTGAAAGCAAAAAAAGCAGAGCTCGCTTTTTTACCCAATTTTGTATCAAAACCATAGACAAACGCCAAGTCAAACAACTTTCAAAGCTAAATAAAGTGAAAAAAAGCGCTTAAAGTGATAAGTCGAACATAGGGTAAGTATTAGGTTAGTTTATACCACAAATTTAACTTAATTACATGATGCTGAATACGATTATAAATAAATACAATAGATATGTTAGTTATTCAATGTAAGAGACAAAAGCATTCATCCATTACTAGTTCATCGGGGTGTCGCTGACACGTTTCACTGCACAACTGCAATATTTAGCAGCTGCAGCAAAACGTGAGCTAGCTCCTTTATCGATGTCCTATATTACCCATGTGATCAATGGCTACTTAAAAGGGAAAATGTTAAATCTATATAATGATAGATAATCTTATTTATAATTATTTGTTACTTCGTCTCATGATTTCCCTCCCAAAGGTTAGCTGGTGAATAATGCCTCTCACGGCGTAAAGCTCGCCTGTGCACATAAATTTTAGGTTTTTTTTAGTTTTTTTGCTATAAAGCATTATTATTATTATTACTCTGCAATATTCATCTGTCACTTTCTCAAATGTCAGCCGGTAGCCATTACGGTATTAAGCTCGTCTATTTACACTTTTTTTATATTTTGTATGCAAAAAATATTTTTATTATTATTATTATTGAAGAGGGTGTTCAATTGCCTAAATTTATCTAAAAAATCAACCAACCTTTTATATGTGAATTTTCCACGCACCTGAGTAGTTAGTTCTTTTATATTGTTACTTTAAGCGGTTGTAATTTTATTTTGATTTTTTTTCTTTTTTTTTCTTTGGGGAGTATCTGAATAGGATGATTCCTACGCAATGATTTTTATTTACATTTTTTCAAGTGTCAAATTGACAAGTTTTTAATTCTATTAATTTTATATCAATGTAGGCAACTGAACATCTGCAAACCTCTTCATGTATAATGGATTTTTTCTTAACACCGCAGCTAAAACCCTTTATTAGGTGTAGGTTGGTATAGTTGTCTATAAAAAAAAAACTTTAAATATAATAATAGTAATAATAAAAATGCTTTATTGCACAAAAACTAAAATAACTTTAAATTAATGTGCACAGGCAAGCTTTATGCCGTGAGGTATTATCCAAATAGTATAGTATATATTTTTTTTTTGTTAAACAAATAACCTATTTATTCAATAAAATAAAAAACATATACTTTTTAAATACTTTTTACATACACTATCATATTTCGGCTTGTCGCACATTTTTCTTATAAGTACAACAGGTTTTATTAAAGGAAATACATAAATAATGACAATAATAGATGTCATATAAAAATTACGTTTATTCTTCATTAAGACTGCCTCCGTAGTCTAGCGGTTAAGTCCGTGGATTTAGACTTGGAGGTACCGGGTTCGATTCCTGGTCGGGACACAAAAATATTTATTAATGTAAATAAATACATTTAATTATTATTTAATTTATTTGTGATATTTCTTGAGTTTGGTACGCTGGAGACATCGACTAGCTTGCCACTTGTCATGATTGGCCTATAGTAAAGTTGGCTAAATGTGAATCCGCCTATTCATAAGCGTGGTTTCCGACCACCCCGAAAGGAAAACGGTCGTGATGATACCTTTTTACTCTTCATTAAATGATGAATAGCAACGTAAACAAATATACTACAAAATAAAATATTCATTGTACCTTTGTGTTTGGTTCCATTTCCGATGGGTACTTAATTAAATCAAAAGGCTAATAGTTCTGTTTTGGTTTTATTCAAAATGGGCCCGAGACATTTATCTATATACCTACTCGTAGGCACCTTGTAGATTAGGATTTAGGGCCTGAAACGGAAACCTTCGTTAGTGGAATTGATACCTATATAAATTAATAATTATATTCAAAGGTAAAGTATACCAATACTTCTCAAACAGAATAAGCCGCCATAACCAACTTATTATCGTATGGTCGTGTTAGTTACCATACTCCTACGAAACAGCTTGACCGATTTTTATCAAATTTTATATGCATATTCAGTAGGTCTGAGAATCGGCTACTATCTAATGTAACTAACGTTTTATTTTTATTTTTTAGACACTTTTTTTATTTTTATGCTATTAAATAATACATACCTACAACCCTCAATTTCCACCCATCTATCACCAACCCCTATTTTTTAATAGTAATTTTAGTAATTGAATCATTTTCCATCCCGCTCGATAACTGATCAATTATCACTTGGTAAGTTATCCCCGCCAGTTGAGCCTAACATTTAATTGAAACTTATTACATGGTAACATTAGTATCGAGACAGTTTATTCCTGCTATAATTAGTGTTACCAGTGCTAGATATTTTAAATTTTCTGCGCTTTTTCTGGGTCAACACTCATTTGCCAGACTATACCGGTGTCACTTCCCAGTAAATAGCACGGAGTAGGGATGAGACCGGTCTCCTGTTTCTCCTACGATATATATAATTTTAGGGAATAAATATAATATTAATTTAATAAAATAAAAAATGTTTGGTGTTTTGTTATTTTTATATTCGCTCATCGCTCACAGCGCTCCATGCCTCTTTCACTCATATACCATATCCTTACACACTTACAATAAGTTAGTTTTTTTTTCTACACTAGAAATTCGGCTAGTGTAATATATTATATTATATACATTTTATATTTAGGTATATATTTGTTTGTTTATGTGGGACGTTTATCTATGAATATGTTATTGCATATAATGAATACTATTTGTGTTTTATATAGTAATAAATAATTTCAACTATCGATTTTCTTCGTTACCTTCTGCACCTGTTTATTACAGATCTACAGTGACAAAGGTTAGTTGGTAGAAAATGCATTTACGGCATTAAGCTCGCCTATGTACCTGCACTTGTTTTAGTTTTGTACAATAAGGAATGTATTATTATTATATATAGTATGAACTGGGAAAAAAAAAATGGTAGAAGGAAGGATTCAGGTACAGGTCCTTAGTGATCCACGCACACTTAAAAAAATACCATCTACTTATTTCGTAGCTAAATAAGATTAGGCACTCTACGGTTCTTCACATATCTTATTACGTCAAACGCTACCAATTCGACGGTTTAAAAAAATACTCCGAAAGTGGTTAAATGAACGGTGTTATTACTCCGTAAATGACTTCCTAAATGGTAGAAAAGAAAATTATGTACCTGACTATTAATAACGCAATACAATTGACATCTAGAATAATTATTTAATGAATTATATTTGACATTGAAACCTATTGGACCAATAATTATTATTTATGATTTATAAGACTGTGCCAATGTTTCTAATTTTGTAATTTATTTTTTTATAATAGTTGTATAAAATTTTGCATGCCGCACTGGCGAAACATGTGAGTTGTCTATAAAACTGAGACCATACTCGAATCTGTAACCATGTGTTTTTTAGCAAATAAAATATTTCATTTCATTTCATTTCATTTCATTTCAAACCCAGTTAAGAATTTACTCTCAAGTTTCATGTAGCCGTGTTTTTTCTAAACAAACTCATAAAACATGGTAAAAATGTAGTCGCCTTCGCAAGTGGGAAAATTAAACTCATAATTTACGACGCCAAGATGGCGTCTACCTCGAGTTGACACGACGAGCGACGTGTAAAATTATAAGATTTCTGTAATAGCTTAATAATGTAAAGGTCGACAACGACAAATAATATATGTACAGTAATATATATATACGCCTTTCGAGGTTTGGAGAGTTTAACTAATAATACATTTAAAAATCTATAAAATTTTTAAATAAATAAATTATACTACATTAAAAACTAAATTAAAGCATAAAATTAATATTAAATATTATGCCTTTCGAGATTTGGAGAGTTTACAACGAACACTCGTATTTTAAAAAGTTCCTCAACGTCCGTGGATTTAGACTCGGAGGTCCCGGGTTCGATTCCTGGTCGGGACACAAAAATATTTATTAATGTATATTTACATTACATACATTTGATTAATATTTAAAATATTTGTGATATTTCTCGAGTTTGGTACGCTGGAGACATCGACGAGCTTGGTTTCTGACCACCCCGAAAGGAAACGGTCGTGATGATACTTCACTTTTTTTTCTCAACGCCTCCTTCACTCAACATTTCCTTCCAGCTGTCAAACGAAAATTAAGTTTCTGTAATAGTTACGATTAAAGTTAAAAATAGAGCCGAGCCGACAGTTTTATTTTGAAGGTCAGCCTTTTTTTAATTCAATTCGTTTATTTTCTGTAATTAGGCATAGGACAAAAAAAATGTATTTTGCACTTTTACATGTCAAATTTACAATAAGTATACTATCATATTAGGCTACATAATTTCACAGCATTCTACCAGGTAGAACGCCATGAAACTACATAACCTATCTTAAATGTAGAGCAGTGCGTTACAATACAAACATAAAATAACATTTAAAAAAAAAGCTACGTGAATTATACACACAATAATAATTCCACACAAAACTACACTTATAATTATAGCTGCTGTAAATAGGTCATCTTATCAAATAATATACAAATATAAAAAATATAAATGTCACTTAAGGCTAATGCAACACAAATATAAAAAATAAAAATAAAAAATACAGTCTTATTTTGCGCGGAGATGTCAAGTGCAAGTTATTGTTTTGTAAATTAATTTACTGTGGATATTGTTGATCTAACGTGGTGTTGTTTGTTTAATAATGTGCTACAATGTGATTAGTTATGGAAAACGATAAATTGGACTTTAAATATGAGTTGCAGTTAATTTTTTGCGGTTTTCCCGCGCTGTCTACTCCCATATTTTACCCGACGTGTTTGAGCTATGGTGCCGCGAGTAACTCCAAGAAAAGCATCAAATTCTACAGCATCTGGAATTTGATGTTGACCTTATTAACTCATAAAACAGAAATATATATTACGTCAGACTTGGCTGTATGGGCTAGACCCTTTGCCTTCCCTATCACCTCATTCATCATCCATCGGGAGAAGAGAACAAACAACAAATAAAAATAAAATGTCACTTAAAATTATAGCTGCTGTAAAAAGGCATTGTCATACTATAAGCTATACTATATAAACACAATTATATTAAATAATAATTGGGTACACCCATGCGTTCTTATTTTGGAGATATTCACCAACAGTGTAATATCCCTTTTTAATCTTACTTAACCTGGTACATTACACGCCAATTTTTATTTAAACTGTCTCAATTACAGAGACTTTATTTGTTTGATAGCTGGAAGGAAATGTTGAGTGGAGCAGCCGTTGAGGAAATGTCTAAGAATACGGGTGTAAAATAGCAAAGGGTGTTTGTTTACCTAGAATGTCCGCCAACTTAAATGCGCCGCTTGAATTAATGCGAACCTCAGTTTCTTCATTATAAGTTTCCAGCTAAACTTTCAAAAACTCGTTGCTTTCTGGAAATTTATGGAATGAAACAAGTAAATTGTGTATTTAACCATTGTACCTTACTGCAAATTGCATAGTCAGTTTAGGTGGGGTGAAACACTGTTTATTTGTTTTCAAAGGGGTTTCAACTTGTGTTTTGTTCACACAATCAAACTTAATTCACGTAGGGTAGAGTGGGTGCGGATAAAACAATTGCACTTATGTCGTCCATAGTTTTGCTTTTTATGTTCTGAGCGATAAAGAACATGTCTTAAATAATAAAGTAACATGTTTCTAGCTAATAATGGGCAATGTGATTTTAGAGAGTTCTTCGCGCCATTTTGCGTGGACATGTCAAGTGCAAGTTTTTTTTTGTAAATTAATTTACTGTGGATATTATTGGTCAAAAGTGGTGTTGTTTTGTTTAATAATTGGTACATACATATATAGATAAGTTATAATTATACTATGTTATGTGTGTGATAATATATGTACTGCTGTGTGTACTGTATAAATAAATAAATAGATATACAATTTACGTACCTATATTACCAAATAAATCTGTAATAATCTTATCCCGTCAGAACTCCAATACACCTAACCAACAGAACGAAAACCAAGCCTGGTCTGGTATAATCAGAGCCTGTGCTGAAACCTGCTACATTTGACCTGGTGGTTTTATTAAAGATCTCCGCATCCTGTACTGCACTGATAAGTGCATCGGATCGAGGCTAGTAACTGCGAGCTCGGTGCCGCAAACTTAAAAAACTGGGCATTGTAAAGAAGCCAATAAAACTATAGCAGTTTTTCTTGATAGTAACCAACAGCCCGTTAAAATTCTTTTCATTCCTTGGCGAACGACCGTCATTTCCGCAGCACCTAACGTCCGGCTTCCTTGCTAAAGTATTATATTTAAAATTTAAATTTACAATCTTACTGCTTTGAAATAAAGGTCGTTATGTGCTGTAAAGATAAATGAAACTACTCCAAGCTAGCTTACGACGTTGTTGAGCCACTGTACTTTATACGAACTTAAATTGTAAGTACTTAGGTGCATATACCTATACATATGTAGATTCTACGAGAATACTTTTACGCGATGAGTTCTATGTGTCTATCTAAATAACTATTTTATTACAAGATCCAAAAAATATATTTAATAATTTAACTGTCTTTAAAATTTTGTAAGATATTATATCGGTTGATGATCTGGCATGAATTAGGGAGCGCATCGATCGCGGTTACTAAACTGAAATAATAATGAGTTCAAGCTGACTACTTGAATGCCAATTACCTATGTACCTACCTACGTTTCGCCGCGCATAGTACCTGACCTTAGCAGGTCTGACATCAGTACATTTTTGGTACGAGCTTCAGCAGAATCATATAAGGTATAAAGCAATCATATAAGAGCAGTTTAAAGAATGAGGAATGTGGCATTGCGCCATGAAGAAAATCACACAACGAAGACATTTTACCTCCATGTGGATCCTTTTAAATTTCGCCACACACGATGGGCCTGTTAAGGTGAATTCATCGATTAGTTCTTCTGTTCTGAAGTGATGGTATAAGAATGGGTGCAACTGACGCCAGCCACAGACGACACACATCAGTCCCTACCATTATGCTGACCTATCAAGAAACTTTTTAAGACGAAGGACTCCATATACTTATATTACGGGGAAAAACACTTGCTAAAAATATTCCACGACCACATCTTCATCGTGCGACAGATGTATTTTTTGTATGTAGGTACTAGGGATAGTGTATGCGGCATTTGTGGAACAATTTGCCTCTTAGCATCAGGCAGGTAACCACCAGATCGCTATTTAAAAAAATGGTCTATTCGCATTTCCTATCGCAATAAAGCTAGTATATTATTATGTATGTATGTAGGTTTATATGGGTATATAAGTATGTATTAGTACGTAGTATATTATATATTTATACATCTAGTTAGTTATTAAATATTTTTTTATTTTTTTTTTATTATCCTTTATTTTTGCACCTACTTTTCAGTAAAGTGTTTAAAGTTATCCCAATGGTTGGCTATGATAAAATGTCTTGCGGCATTAAAGCCCGCCTTTGTCTTTGTGCAATAAAGTATTAAATAAATAAATAAATAAATATATCAGACAGCGCAATGAGCTGCGACTTAATTAACTTTATTATTTGTTATTTTACTGTATATTTTACTCTTTAATAATCTTAGATTATATACATACATATCTTCACGCCAAACCCCTTGCGGGGTAGGCAGAGACAATTGAGCGCCACTTGTCACGGTTACGACATACCTCTTTCGCTCTTCGACATTCATCAACCTCGTCATAAGATGCCCTTTTGTTTCGATGGCTTTTCAACGCACCTTCAGCTATTGTTTTATTAATTTGGTCGTAATATGTGAGTCTAGGTCTGCCAGGGCCTCTTTTACCCGCAACTTTCGCATTATATATCTGGCTCGTCAATCTCTCTTCATTCATCCTTACAACATGCCCGAACCATCGTAGCATGCCTTTCCTTATTTTTGTCCCTATGCTTTCTTTCATACCTACCCTTTTTCGTATTTCGTCATTACGTATGCGGTCCGTCAAAGTGACGCCGCATATCCGACGCAACGATCTCATTTCTACTGCATTAACTCTACTCTCACATATCTGACATATCCACGTCTCGCTTCCATACATAAGTGTTAGATTATATACCGTTTAAAAAGTGAGAAAAAATATATTTAGTGTGTGCTTAGCGTGATGGTGTTGATATCTTTGTCCCAAACATATTTGTAAAGTAATATTGCTAAAAATATCGGCTTACCTTTTCCCCCTTTATAGAAAGAGTTCTATTGAACTTCTCAAGGCGTTATCATTTTGTGCCTCGAATAAGGGCCCTTGAATACAAGATTTGTCTAACAAAAACATCTTAAACTTCCGCCTTTTTATAACATAAAATTAAACAACCTACTTATGTACTGTTTTTGCGGTGGTGGCTCTGTTTTAAGAGCGCTTTCCTTAAAATCATAAAAAGACCCCGGCATGTACCAATGAGAAATACACGTACATTTGTCAAAGATTTACAACACCAAGTTCCCGTGCTTTGGAGAGCACGTTAAGGCGTCGCGTCGGTCTTGGTTCCACTAATTCCAACTCGTGGAATCGTTACTAAATTGTCTTTAAAAATTTACATCAGACCCTCGCCAACCCGTCTGGCAGCGCGGCGAAGTGTAGGTTAAATTTCCCAAAAAAATCTGGATGGACTATCTCCAAAATGGAGATTTACTTTTAGTAGTAGGTATGTACCTACTATTATATAATAAAATAAAATATTCCATTATTAATTTGCAATTCCTGTTTAATAATTTACTTCGTTTTGATAGTTGGATCAACTAACAACGTACTCGTAGGTACTAATTGACATACTTAAACAAAAAAACAAACGTTTGTTATTTCCATAGAAGTAGGAATATTGAATAGAGAGCGCGTCATTTATTACTCTTTGGTTATTTCATTCAAGAAACCCACGTCAACTTTATAAGTAGATAATTTTGATAACGCGCATACTACTAATTAAATTATTCTGCCAGAATTGTCTGAACTTGATCTCGCATTTTTGACAGCCCTATATCTGTCTCTTTCTTAACAAAATTAAACGCAATCTAAATATCTGAAATTATTAAGCTTTTTCATACTAAAAATGACGAACAATTGTATACCCTGTCAGAATTTTACAAAGAAAATAACATTTGAAAAGCTTGCGCATAAACTAACTTGCAGAAAACTGCCATTACTTAGCATGGAATGGGACAACTCAAGTTACGGAAAGTGGTCATTTGTTTTCATTTTACATTGTCGCTGGCAGCTAGATAGTAAAGCACTGTAGGTACCTATCTACTTATTACTGCTATGTTCGATTTGAAAGCAAAGCAAAGCTTGCTTTTTACCGATTTTTGATTAAATTGTATTAAAACCATAGAGCAACGTCAAGTCAAAGACTTTCAAAGCGCTTAAAACGACAAGACAAACACAAGCAAAATTCGGTAAAAAATTGCTTCGGTAAAAGCTTCGCTTTGCTTTGCTTTGCTTTCTAGTCGGACATCAATATAAAGTGTCCTTGGACTTTGCTTATATTAAGCTTTGCAATACTTCTACAACGATAAAATAATAAGTTACCTAAGTAGGTACCCTATACCCTACCCTATACTCTAGGCGTCTACCTCAGTTTAAGCCAAAAACTTAATAAATAAAACTATATATATGGCCTAGGTTTAGTTATTTAGTTTTGTTATTAAATGTCATTGCAAAGGTTTAAATATATACAGATTTGTATTCTATATTTTAATTAGGCATATAAGTTTCATTACCAAGTAAATAGACGTTAGACGTAGTTAATCGAACTTAGCGCGGATTGCCGCGGATTACAGACGGACGGAAGAAAAAGATAGGAAGTTTAGCCGGAACCACAGACAATTTTTCTTTCATGTTTTGTGTTGCCATCACAAAATTAATAACCAAGAGAATGCATTAGTATTTTGTTTATTATAAATCTTGAAAATAACTATCTATGTATTTTTAAGATGTGGAACCAGCTTCCTCTGGAAAAGCGTGGTATATTTGTATTAAGAAATTATTTGTGCTCTAGATTCATTTTTATTTTTATTATATGGCAACAATAACTTAAATGTCAAAGTAAAATTGATTTGTTGATGTTGGTTGGAACTCATATATTTTCAGGTTTATTATTTAAAGTTATGTGAGGAAAAGTGAATAATTGCAGTTTGAGGTGAATACCAAATTAAAGCATCACAACCATGGAAGAATCGCAGGTATATTTGGGTACGTATTCAAATAAATTTATAAACGTATGTTAGGATTGTTCAGGGTGTGTTATGGTTTTAAAATTTATTTCAGAGGAAAATGAAATGCTAAGGGCTTTATATGATTTTGAAGCATCATTAGCTAAGACCCTGAGTTTTACTGAAGGCGAATTTTTCTTCCTTCAACCAAGTCATTCAAAAGGAAGAAACTGGTGGCATGTTGTTAATAGAAAAGGTCAACTCGGCTTCGTACCGTCTAATTATGTTCAACCGGTCAAGGCAAGTGCTTAATTTTTGTACCAAATAGTACCAGAAAAGTTAATTGCATAAGTAGTTAACAAAGCAAAATATCTGGAGTTAAGGGGAGTGGGCTAGTGTACCGGGCCCAATGCACGTTCTTGACATTATTAAAGTTCCAAAGTTAAAAATCAAATTAGATATGACCGCCGTACACTAGCACCTCAAGAAATAATTCTTTATAGTCACACACAAAATGTTAAAAACTTCTAGATTCAATAAATACTATTTTCTCTTATCTTAGCATTTACCGTGTGGCTGCTGGGTTCATCACGTTTGGAAAAGAGAGAGGAGAAGAATGGTTTCTTGGGCTGGCGACCGACTAAGGCCTAAAAAAGAGGCCTTCTCTTTTTATTATGCAACAATTTACTTACTATCTATAATTCTTCTCCTCTGTATATGAATAAAATAAAATTTGGCATAATTGTTCCTTGGGACCCTGAGAGGGATATATGCTATATGAAGTACTCACAACATGTGACTCCGCAGCCATAACATATAACAGTATATTTATTTAAACTTTTTAGCTTATAAAATATTATTAAAGCAATTTTGATACAATTTGTCAGAGGTGTTCCTTAAAACACAAAGTTGTAATGATCATTAGATTAAAATAAAATTGATTGCAAATATAGTATATTTTAAATGATCCAAATGTTTACATAAATTATAGCTTCTTCTGACAATGCCTTTATACTATTTCAATTAATCCGTAAGAAAAAGCAAATCGAAAATAAAGTTGTTATAAGAAATCAAATCAATAATGCATTAGGACATAACTAATTGATTAGTACTTAAGCTGCGAAGTCAAATAAAGGAATGGAAATAGTATAGTGTATAATAAAAACCGTATTTGCTCTGTTCAGATCTATTCAGCTATACAAAAGTGGCAAAACACATTTATGCAGACTTTAGTGAAACAGCCACTTTCATAAATATTCAGATATTTTTTACAAAAAGTAACACCTTGATGAAGTAATGGTGGTAACATCTCTGGTGGCAAAGCAGCCTTAAGCCATAGTAATAGTTATTTTAGAAAATTATATATGTATGTGCAATAATGCTGATAGAGTTTTAAATTTTAGGTTGAACCAGATTTTTTCCTAACATTTCTCAATGATTGCATTAAGTGTGTAAATGACGGGCTTATTCTATCACCGAGACCAGAATGGGTAGACATACTACATGAGAAGAAACATTCCCTCCAGCAACTTATTAAGCCAAAGAAAGCCCCAGCACCAAAACCTCCGCCGAGGTTTGACGATACTCCCCCAAATGGTGTATCTCCATCTTTTGACCTACGACCTGTAGTCTCCCAGCAAAATATCAATGAAGAGAAAGAGTTGTCCTCACCAACTCACCCAAAAGGTAATATAAATTGCAATAAAAAATATTACACATAAATTCATATAAAATTTCTATTTCCACACATTTTAGAAATCCATATTGTCAGTGGAATGGTAAATAGTCTAGCAGACACTAGCAACTTTACAGAAACCAATTTTAGGTTTTTATCTTCTGAATAAAAAAACTAACTTTTACTTTAACTGGTATATTTTTAATAGAGAAGACAAATTTCTAAGCATTCCATGGATTCACTGTGCAGGTGCTGGGTCCATCATGTGTGAGTAAGAGATGAGAATAATGGTGTCTCAGGCTTGGGACCGACAATAGGCTGGTTTAAGAAAAGGAGGCCTCCCTTTTTTATTTTATTGCACAATAATACACTCACCATCCACCATTCCACTCCTCTCCCAACCAAATACTGTATGATTCCGTTAATGTCGTCTTGGAAGCTCGTGAATGACTTACCCAAATACTATTCATCTCTCTTTTCCACGAATGTTTGACCCGGCACCTGCACGGTGATTTCATGGCTTCCTTTTTCCGTAACTTTTCTAAGAGAGCCCCTTTTTTAACAATAACAATTGTTAAAAAAGGTGCTTTTTATTATTGGATTTTGCATTTAGGATAAAGTCTCAATGGTTTCACCTGCAACCTTTTTGAGAAATCCACTTGTTTTGCATACTCATACACTTGTCCTAGATTTACTACAAAACTATTCACATGCCTTGGAGGAAAATACTAAGCTCTACGTCACGGTGCCACTAGTACCAACTTGGGCAATCGTATAGAAATTTACAATATAAATAACATCAGACCCTCACTACCAACCCCTTTGTCCAGCATGGTGTAATTCTTAAGGAATATATTCTGGAAGTTCAATCTCCAGCTGTGCAGGTCTAGGACTCTGTGATGTGATATAAACTCCTAACACACTTTACCAGTGGATGGTATTGGAATGTTCTGGGTGTTTTATATATAAAAAATACCTGTATATTAACCTAGATTACTAAAGAGTATTAAACTATTTTAGATAAAGCAGAGAAGAAGAAAAAAGCACCAGTGAGCAAGGCGTCATCCATCCAGCTGTCCTCAGACACAGACAATCAGGATGACAGTCAGGACAGCAGCGAGAGTATCAAACCCAATGCCATCTACGAGATTGTGCAATCTGTACGCAAAGAGACACAACTCAGTCATGACATGTCCAAAGTAGCTGTGGAAACTGTACTTACTTCTTTAAGAGTAAGTACCTGATTTTAATACCTAGAACACAGAATGCTAGATTGCTGAAAATGAGCCCTTCAGGACATCTTTCTATGGCCTATGCTTGCCACACTGGCCAGCGGGTTGGCAACCTTATTGGCACTTTATTGCGATATAAGAGAGAGGAGAGAAAAAACCTTAGCTATCCATGGATTTACTATGCTCAGCGCAGGTAGTGTCTTGGGCTTGTGTCGGACATGTAGGCCCCTTTTTTCCATTGTGAAATGACACTAACTATTCACTATTCTGCTCCTGCTATCCAATCAAATACTGTATGATTCTGCTAATGCCGTCTTAAAAGCTTGTGTGGTGAGGACTGTTTCACACAAGAAAGGGCCCTAACCTAATCTTAGCTTCCTATCCCACACCCACACTTGTCTACTCCACATATTTTATCCTTACCATACCTCTGTTTCAAATAGGCGTTGATATCCAAAAACGCTGGTCAAGTCCAAGCAAATATTTGGACGCCGTTCGGTACAATCGCCACACTGAATTACGATTAAACTGGTGTTTTCGGATCGAGACGCTGATACGAAGGAGTTTGGAGACGGACAGCGAACATTTGTGGATGCATTAATAGATGGGCGATGGACATTACCTGCATTCGTCCAGCCTTTGAATTAAATTATGTATATTTTTCAGAGCTTTCTTCCTGGAGGTGCAGCCCGTTCTATCATAGATGCCTTGCTGCGTGAAGCTAACAGCAACATCACTTGTCCCAAGAATGCTATAGATGCTGCCCCCGATGCTTTAAGAATGATGACAGCTCTCAATGCCCTGTCTAAAGCAGCCAATGATGCACAACAGAGAGGCTGGGCCTTGCATGATGATGCTCATGACATACAAACGCAACTGCTTGAACTTATTTCTGTTATGGTAAGTGCATAAATGAGTTTATTCATTATTTAGGAATGCTATAAGCTGCCAGGATAAGTCTTATCTCTAGGATATGTAAAAGACAAATACTTACCATCTTAATTTATTCCATAAAGATACAAATTACACAGAAAAATAAAAATTCCTTGAAATAGTTCCTTCCCTAGCTCCGAGGTTCGCTGATTGAAGGATCCATCCCAGTGGATAGGTATATTAGTCCTGTCCGCGTGGAATGGTGGCAAGTTTGCTGGCTACATGATTTATATGATTTCAGTCAAATGCAGATGTGAATATATCCCAGCATGTGTTGAGTTGCCATCGCTATGCTTATGTCACTACTTTAGTGCAGTATTATCAGATGGAGACAAGATGGCCACTTAGACAACTGCTTCTTCAGGTAACTATTTTGCATTAACCTACACCTACTAAATAAATCTAGATTCATGTATTACAAAAAAAATAAAGACTGATTTTTCTAATACAGGATCCCATACATATACATTCACATATAGCTCATTTGATAGAATTATAAAAACAAAAAAAATTTAAAAATCTTGTGTGGTTATATATCGTCGCTGCCATATGTGCATATTTTTGTGTTTTGCACTAAACATAATCTCCGATTTATTATCTATAATAATAATAAATTATTTATTCTACAAACTCAAAACAGGTGCAGGTACATAGGCGAGCTTAATGCCGTTAATGCATTTTCTACCAACTAACCTTTGTGATTGAGATCTGTAATATACATAATATTGATAAAGCCTTTTTTGAGATATTTGAACTAGAAATAAGCTTAACAAATTCCATATGTATTATTCTGTTAGTTAATAATATTTTTTTTGTTGTTACCCAAAACCTTACTACTTGTAATGATGGGCCAATAGTAAAGTTGGCTAAATCTGAATCTGTTTATTTATAAGTGTGATTTCCGACCACCCTAGAAGGGATGGTTGTGATGATACTTAACTGGTTGTGTTAACTTTATTTTTTTAGGCTTTTGGTGTGATGTGTGGATTAGAACGCACAGCTTTGGCTACTCTGGCGCTGTCAGCTTTACCGGCAGAGATAGCTCGAGACATGCACGATAACGCCTGCGCTGTCAGTCGGCTGTCACATTCCTCCCTTCTGCTCTCTATGGTCTTATCTATGGCTGATAAACTACCTGTCACACATTTTGGTAAGTCATCATTACAAATGCATAAAGTTTTCTTGTGCTTCGCTCAGTCGTTTTATTTTAAACCTCCACAAAACTACTCGCCAAGTTGATTGAAGTTGCTCGAGGACGAGAATGTAGAGAGGCACTCTGATTAACTTTTTGTTAATTAAATCATCACAATCACTTAGATATTGTAAGCTCTAAAATGAAGACTTATACAATAAACTAATCAAATACAAACCAGTTTGGTAATTATGGTTGAATTATTATTGCCATAAGCAAGTTAATTGTAATTTAATTGTGGCTGTAAATAGGCTGTATGAACTAAATATAAATTAGTGGCTGTAAAAGGGCCGAGTCAGCTTACAATCTAATAATAATTTAAAAATAACACATGCATACTTACTTATATACATTCATTCAAACCCACGTACACCAACACACACACACACACCAACACACATACACACACACACACCAACACACACACACTAACCATACACACAAACAATTATTTAAGTCTTGCCTTCAGCAAATATAAATAAATATTGTCTAGAGTAAAATTAAATGTTGTAAGTACTAATTCCTACAATGACATCTGAAACACCGTCCACCGACTATTTCAGATGTCACAGCTAAACTGTTTTGTTACTATGTACGATTTATTTTATGCCCTAACCTTACATAGGTTAGGTAAAACTGAATTGTAATGTATTTTTATTTTGCAATAAAGATTTTTATTATTAAAAAAAAAAAAAAAAATAATAATAATAAATAACAACTTAAATGTAAAACATCTTAATACTAGTTTGTGGCTATAATATGTCACCTTCTAATTGAAAAACCATTAAGTTATATTGGTGGCTGTAAAAAGGCCGTGCCACCTTATAACTAATAATACATAAAATTGTATGTAACTTCACTTGCGATCGGTTGGGTTCATTCACAAAGCATCTCACTACACTACTTGGGTTCGCGTTCTCATTTCCTTCCAGCCGTCAAACGAAAATTAAATTTCTGTAATTAAGACAATTCAAATTAAAAATTACGTCTAATGTACCAGCTTCACCTGACCTTCAAAATAAAACAGTCGGGTCAGCTCTATTTTTAACTTTAATCGTAACTATTGCAGAAACTTAATGCTGGAAGATGGAAGGAAATGTTGATTGGAGGAGGCGTTGAGGAATCTTTTTAGGGTGTCGACTTGGAAAACTTTTAAAATCTTTGGGGGACGCAAAGCATTACAAGCTTCTTAACATTATGGCTTGATGGTGGTAATCCTGCCTCTCAAAATTTTAAATATTTTAATGATATCTCCCCGCATTTCACAGTCTGTTATACATTTTTTAAAAATAATTATATATTTTTCAGAGCAACTTGGTTTGGAGTTTTCTCAATTTCTCCTGGAGTTGATTGAGAACCCCCCAGAGAATGATGTGGACGAGCAGATTCCAGACTTGTTCCTCACTCTGCTGCTGGCATACAATCTGCAGTTTGAGAACCCTGATGAGAACATACTGCTCGACGCTTTGGAAACCAGAGACAATGCCAAAACTTTCTGCGAAAAAGTTTTGTTGCTTTTAAATCGAGAGGGTATGATTAAATTTAACACTATACTTTGATTTTTTGTTGGTACTAACACTTATGTATGGTAGCGAAACGTGAAAAGAGGACATTAGAAGTTGATTGACATTTTGGATATATATTTTGAGCGGTGGTGACTCGGTTGTAAGAACGCATTCCTTAAATCCTAGAAAGGTCGGTTCAAACCCACCCGCCATGTACCAATGAGAAATACACTTTTCATATTATATCCTCGCCAAGCCGTCTGGCCAGCGTGGCGAGTTTAGGCCAAATTCTCCAGATATATGTTCTGGAAGGCCCATCTCCAGCAGTGTAGGTCTAGGACGTTCTAGGGGCTGTAATGATGATGATGGTGAAATGATATCTATTTATTAGTGTATGTTAATGTATGTACATATTGTATGGTATGTAATGATAATAATAATAATTATTATTTTAGTGTTCCACAAACTTATTTATATACCTATACATATATAAATTATTTTATAAACTACATTTACAACATACATATAAGTACTACAATACATTACAATATATTTGAACGGTACAGACAAGGACTTTAACCAGAACGAAGTAAACCAGCTTTTTAAAGATGGCTGCTTGGGGCTTGGTGGATGTTAAGGGTATTGCTGTTCCAAAGCAGCGGTGTGAAGGAACAGCAAGGATAGAGCTTAGCAGTATAATATGTTTAATAAAGTACCTAAAGT
The DNA here is from genome assembly GCA_910589645.1 of Tinea semifulvella. NCBI lineage: Eukaryota > Metazoa > Arthropoda > Insecta > Lepidoptera > Tineidae > Tinea > Tinea semifulvella. The sequence continues at coordinate 14,081,825 of OU342585.1, forward strand.
AAAATAATTTCAGACGACCCTGTCCGTATTTTCGACCACGAGCCAGCGCCAGAGAACTCTGTCCTCAAATTGGTCATCAATCTGTTCATACGAAGGAAGACCGCAGAACATTTCTATACCAACGATGTCAAAGTGGCCATTGACATTATAACCAGACAACTTGCTGATCTGTCTCCGGGTGATGAGGTCAGTTTCTATACCATAATATTCTTTATAGCTAAAATCTTAAGAGGGTTGCTTTGCATCGCTTTCCCTCACACACTCCAACATTTTGAAATTTTGTAGATAGGGATATGAATAGAATGGTGGATGGTGATCGTATTATCGCGCAATAAAATAAAAAAGGGAGGCCTCCTTTTTTAAACCAGCCTATTGTCGGTCGCAAGCCCGAGACACCATTCTTCTCATCTCTTGCCCACACACGATGGACCCGGCACCCGCACGGTGAATCTATGGAATGCTTAGAAATTTGTCTTCTACATTGCTGTAAATACATTTATAAAACGAGCTTTCTAGACAGCATTAGCGGAATCATACAGTCTTAAGCCCGAGATATTATTTTCTTCCCTCTTTCCTACACAAGATGGACCTGGCACCCGCACGGGGAATCCATAGAATGCTAAGAAATTTGTATTAGTAAAATAGACTATAATTAGTGATCAAATTAAATTTAGAATATTAACATTGTAAGTCCGAAATAACATTAATTTTATTTACTAAAAAGTTGATTGCTACAATTCTTAAAGTAGGTACACTAAGACTTAAAGTCTCTCAAGTGTTGGACTGTGCGAGCGAGAGGGATGCAAAGCTTTACAACCCGCATAAATATTTTTAAGCTGTCCCTGGGTAGAACCACCATTTGTAAAACCCCGTTACTGAAAATTGGTCTGGGTTCTGCCTTCATAAGTTATTAAAGTTGTCGTATATGACAACTCTCCAGCATCTTGTAAGTCGCGTGGCACATCTATTTGATTGCTAACTTGTATTTATTGCAATCTATAAAAGCTTTTTTTCCCAAACAGCGCCGAAAGCAGTACCTACTGATACTGCAAGGCATAATCCGTAACACGGAATACGGTTCCCATCAACATCGCCGCGACGACTTGCTCCGTTGCTTCGCGCGTATTTTCTGCGAGGAGGGTGACGTCAGCAAAGACGACCAGACTCTCGTCAAAGCCATCTCTAATGAATTCCCACAATACTTCAAGGCCTAAAAATACCTTTTTTTTAAATTTAGCATTCGATTAAAAAAAACACAACCAGATTAAGGGTCTTAATACAAAATTGCTGTAAAAAACTGTCCACTCCAACTATACTATAATTTTCAAGTTGCATGGATAAACCTTGTCTCTCAGAATTAATGTTAAAATTTATAAATTATACAATGACGCCTACAACTTTTTCTTCACCTCTCGTTCCGAATCATGCTCAGAGCGCTTAGAATGAATATGATACTGACAGTCGTTCCGAATCAAATATCACAATTTGGAAGCTCAGAGCGTGATATCAATTCGGAACAATCTTTGTTCAATCTTCCAATATTGTTCGAGTGAGAGGGTTGCAAAAGCGTTAAATCTTCATAAGGTGACAATCGAATAATGTTTTTATTTTTTTTCATCCTTCGTAAACCAGCAGTATAAGACCCCATTGCTCGACAATTACAGTGATCTCATGAATAAAATCCATTATTTTATATAAAAAAAAAAAACTTTAATAATAATAATTAAGATTATTCATTAAGATGTTTTAAGAAATATAATTGTTACATTTAACAACTTAATTAATAATACTCATAGTTTAACTCTGTTACTAAATTGTTCTAAATTTTAGCTAGAATATTTAAATCGTGACTAGTGTTGCCCAAAGCAAGTCCAAGACCTAGCCTCAATATATATTTTATTTTCCAATTGTACTAAGGAAATCTCTCTCCGCGATGTCTTTAGTGTACCAAACTTGAAAAATATCACAAATAAATTAAATAATTTATTGTGTCCCTATCCCTACCAAGAATCAAACCTTGTACCTCCAAGTATAAATCTACGGAATTAACCGCTGGACCTCGGAGGCATTAGGTATAGGTAGGATTAGGTATACTAAAATAAAAATATTTGCAAACGAGCTCTTCCAAGTTCCAATTTTTTTCCTTAGGGACAATAAAATATTCAAAATCACCACAAAATCATCAACACGACGCAATTAAAATTTATTGAAAACCTAACCCCAAAAAAAGTAAACACTTTAGCAAAATTTGTAAATAAAAACTTTCGAGAATCTTGCGCAATAGCAAGATTGGGCAACACTAATCGTGACTCTTAACTCTATTAGCATTCTAGATTTATGAGAAATTAGGTCGTAAAGTATCAATGTATTACTAAAACTAACTTTAAAAAAACTTTAATGTCTTTTTTAGGATAAGTTTGGTAGTTGCGTTAACATAGTTCTAACAAATTGCACAATAACATATGGTCTAAGATACGTTTAAGAGCTGCCTTCACCGATCGGTTATCTGGTTGAAATCCACCACTGTTTATACCGTGTGACTTTGTATGGTCTTACCGAACTAATATGTGATTCTATTGACAAAAACTGCCTCCGTGGTCTAGCGGTTGAGTCCGTGGATTTAGACTCCGTACCGGGTTCGATTCCTGGTCGGGACACAAAAATATTTATTAAAGTAAATAAATACATTTAATTTAATTTATTTGTGATATTTCTCGAGTTTGGTACGCTGGAGACATCGACGAGCTTGCCACTTGTCATGATTGGCCTATAGTAAAGTTGGCTAAATGTGAATCCGCTTATTTATAAGCGTGGTTTCTGACCACCCCGAAAGGGAAACGGTCGTGATGATACTTTACTATTGACAAAAACAATCAACTTTTCTTAAGAAACTATACGTCGAAAATTAGAAGAAAAAAAATGGCTACTACATACAACCTGTTAATTTTAAAATGGCAAATTTGTATGGAGAAGCCTCAATAGAATCACATATGTGTCTAGCGTAAGACCATACAAAGTCACTCCGTATAATGTCGGCCCGGAATGTTTCGATATTCCTCGTAGTTTACCATAGACTAAAAATTCAACCTGTATAACCTTGAACCAGTGTGCTTAGTGTAAAATGCAAGTTTCGGAAAACGTAACTGCTGTAGTTCCGTTTTTTATTTTACATTGCGTGTTATTGGAAGTTTGACTATAATAACAGGCAATGAACATCGAAAATTCAGTAAAAAAACTACTACTATAGTTGCGTTTACGAAACTTCACTGTCACTGTTTTGTTACTGTATTTTACCGATCGGTGAAGGTCGCTTTTCTACTTCTCTTGTATATCATTAATTTTGCTTATTTTTCATTATTCTTAAGTATTATAATGCAATTGTATACGGATTGAAATAATTATTTTTGTCTGAAGTTTTTTTTATTTAGTTGGTGCACATTTTTTTTTTAATAATCAAATAGTCAATATGTGCCATTTATTCCAAATGAACCAAAGATATTGAACGTCTATCAAACGTTCAAACAGGCCTAATTTGGCCTACACTATAAAATAGTATTTAGTATATACGAGTAAGTGGTGGCTCGGTTGTAAGAACGATTTCCCTAAAATCCTAAAAAGTTCGGTTCGAGCCCCGATGAGTAATACACTTTTCTTAAGTACATTTGTCATAGATTTACAACACCGCTTTTCCCGTGCCATACAGAACATGTTAAGCAGTCGGCCCTAGTTCCACTTATACCAACTTGTGAAATCCTTAATAAATTGTTAGAGTCTGGCTAATGAAAGTGGATATCGAATTTAAAAAAAAATATGCATGGTATCACTCAAAATTTTCTATCTAACAATTGATCATCTACCTTCGGGTTATTTATTACACTATACGGTAAAAATATGCTTTCACTAAGGATTATTTGTTGCAAGTATCAAAATAATAAATCATACTAACCTAAGAAATACAACACCACACGTAAACAATCTTGTTTACCTTAGTTACACCATTGAAATCATTTTATATATTTTTATTCATTTTTATTACATTCCCACAAAGGGTTCCGACTGTTAAAGTCGCTATATAATAAAATTATTTCAATGGTTTAGTCAAGAGGTTATTAAACTTTTTGGCGACGAAACCCTTGGGCTTCTTTTTTTACTTATTATTTATTTCTTTTCAGTTTTTAATTAAAGTTAATTTTATACGCAGTCGGGTTTTTAATTTTAAATTAACTTTATTTTATTTTATATATTTTAGTAATCGCTGTCTGTAATAAGATTTTCGCAATCTCGTCGAGTTTTTATTATTTTTAAATTGACTTTTTTTCTTGTAATGCGGTCATCGTGACATCATTATCATCGGTCATTATTCATTTTTAACAACGCAAATGAGGAATTAACAACAAAACAATTCAAATCAAATAGTTTGGCAACAGCTATATTGAAAAATTGTCACAATAGTGTTGCCATTTGAAAGTTTCCAAATAATTCGATTATATACTTTCATTAGCCAGACTTTATTAAAAATTAACAGACCCTCGCCAACCAGTCTGGCCAGCGTGGCGAGTGTAGGCTAAATTCTCCAGATATAACTTCTGGAAGGCCCATCTCCCAGTGGAGGTCTAAGTACTTATATTTTGCCAAAATTAATTTTAACTAGTATACAGCTATGTTAATGATTTGAACATTCCAAAAGCATTGCATCGATTTAAAAATGTATTATTTTATAATAATTAATTATGTAGTTTTGCAAGAAATATAAAAATGGATGAATTGTTCCAGTGTGAAAAAAAACTTTAGTGAGCTTGGAAATATATTTTGAGTTCCAGAAGTCAATGTCGATATACTTATTTTTGATTTTTATAGGGCAGCTATGTGTCAATAGAAAATGTAAACTATGAAATTTGGTTTAATTTTTGAAAAAAGTTTTTTTTAATATTTACAGGACTATGGGGGATTTAGTATGAACCCCGTGGGGACTTTCAACAGATTTGAAACACGTGTCATTCGAATCGTTTAGTGGGTTATAGAAATATTTAATAGGGTAGACAAGAAAGTGGCCATATTTTTTTTGTAATGATACGATTAGGTTCTTTACTATGATCAGGTACTTTATTATAGATAAAACACTGAATTTCAAATCGGCGGGATCAAAACAACGTAATTCTTAACGTGAAAAATGTTTTGTCAATTGTCGTTATGCTAGGGTAAAATAAATAAAATTAATTACAAATTATAAAAACAATATATTAACTATCAAATAAAAAAGAAATCATTATGGGACGAGAACATTTTATAGGGCCCATGTGCATTCTCATTTGTATTTGGCTCATAGTTGCCTATATGTTAACTAGTTTTATTACTTCGGCTATATTTTTTTTCAAAAATAAATACCATAAACTCCAGGTCAATGCCATATATTTAAAGGTAGTCACCATAGTAAACAAATATTTAACCTACTAGACGCTTCGTGTAACACGTGTTTGAAATCTGTTGAAGGATGGGGACATTTCTTCCCATTGTCCTTTAGACGAATAATAATTTAAAATTGTATCTTTAAAAACGTTTCCAATTTAATTGTTCAAGCGTAGATATATCGACCCAGTCATTTATCAGGGTTTGTTTTAAAACATCAAGATTATATAATACTTACGGCCGGTTGCAGAAAGGTTAATATAATAAAATATATAATCCATGATCTAAATTTTGATATACACCACGTGATTGGTAATTAGCTTATGACTTTGGTTATTTTAGCCAACTTCATAGGCTTGCATTAAACATGTCAAAAGATAGCCTTGCTGCATTTTAAAGATGTACTTGTATTAAATATATAAAAATAATTACTAATTGACTAGATTAAAAAAATAAAATAAAATGTTTAAAAATATATTTTTTTACAATTAACGAAACCACCAATTCGTTATTTATTTATAATAGGGTAGCCAACATTGCTAATATCACACACTTTTATTTGTACTTAACACTAAATCAGAAGTTAGATGTTGCACCTATTATATTAGTCACCAATTACCACAGTAGCCTTTATGGCCTATAAAAATAACAATATTATAAAAATTACAATAAATATACAAAATTAAATATTCTAAAAACTAACTGAAACAATTTAAAATATATAAGTATAATATATTCTACAATTCCTTTAAAAAAATAATTTATACTTTCATCTAGCTTTGTAATTTATTTTGTATTATATTATATTTATGCTCAAATATAAAGCCAAATTATATAGTAAATTATGTTTGATGGTTCGTGACTTAATTAAGATTTATTCAGTCAATATTTTCATATTTTTTAAATCTATATTTTTATTCCATTGAAATTATATTTTGACCTTATTATAATGTGCTGTAACAAATTGTGTAATTACGTTACAGCAATATATTTGATGATAATAAATAACAATTATTACAAGTTTAAATTATGCCATTGTTAGTAGATATCAAATATTTAAAGTCTTTATTCGTAAATAAAATTGTTCAACATTTAAAATGCATTTTATTTTACCTAATTTTTACCTATGCAGCACCCCAGCAGGGGATCGAAACTTATGCTATGTTCGACTTGGCGCTATAAGCGTTTTTTTTTTTACTTTATTTCGCATTGAACGGTGTTCAAGCGTTTTCATTCACTTAAAGGAAAATTTAGTACTAAAGCGCGCCTTGCTTTGCTTTTAAGTCGAACAAGCAATGGGGTGTATCACTAACTTTTTATCACGATAGATGGCGCATGATAGATGGTACCTAATATAACTGTCAGTTGCATAGAAAACTTGTGTTTTTTTTTTACGAAATTTATTATTTTCTGGATATTATGCCGAAGTGAGCAGCTTTTTAGTGTACAGGTCGATATTTCTAAGCGAAATCAAAGATGTGGCGATCTCAAAATTGCAGTTCTATTAATTCACCATATCTTTGCTTTCGCTTGGAAATCTCGATTTGTACACTTAAAAGCTGCTCACTTTGCATAATATCCGGAAAATAATAAATTTGTAATAAAAATACAAGTTTTCTATGCAACTGACAGTTATATTAGGCGCCATCTATCGTGATAAAAAGTTAGTGACACACCCCATTGTAACACAATGCATGTCCGCAACTCTATCATGTCTTGAACTTCCTCTCCCCCCGCGTTCGTGCACACCTACCCCGCCGCGCAGGCACTACCGGATCCCGAGCGCTCCGACAATAGCAACGTCTCGACCAGGCAGTCAACGATAGACGCTGTATTCGCCGGCGCCCCTCGCGATACCAATAAGTTGTAGTACCTATATATATGTAGTTTTAATACTGTGTACCTAACTAAAGAATGTATGAATAAATATAAGAACAAAAAAGTGAGTTTTCATTTTACAAGAACACTTTGCCGGCCGAACCTACACTACACAATACAGATAAAACAAAAATAACAGTAAAATATAGTGGAACAGTTACTAATAACTAAGATTAGAAATAATAAATAATTAAAAACCAATGGGTTAATTATTGTTTACATAAAAGTAATGAGAGGCATATACTGTCCCAGTCTTATTCACAAATTCTTTTTTTAGATAAATAATAAATAAATATTTCCAGACAGGTGGACAGCGCCATCTAATTTCCGTGGTAAGCTACGAGGCTTGTGCTACGGAAACTAGATGGTTAATAAACTACATATTATACTTTTAAATATACACATAAACACCCAGACCGAGACAAATTATACAATGTACAACTTGCCCCCGGTGGGAATCGAACCGACGACCTCCCGAGTTCACGGCAACGTTTGTTACCACTAGACCACGGAGGCGGTCAAAGATAATAATTTGATAGCTTTAATTTATTTGTTTTCTTTTTTAAAATTGTTTTCTGTGTATCTTTTGGTTTCAATTATTCTGTTTTTCCTCCTTTTCTTTGACTCCTAAGTAACAGTAATAAAGTATGTTTCCTAATTTGGCCAATGTATAAACTCTTTGTTTATTTATTTATTCATTTCCTAACCGGGACACAAAAATATTTATTAATGTAAATAAAAATACATTTAATTATTATTTAATTTATGCGTGATATTTCTCGAGTTTGGTACGCTGGAGACATCGACGAGCTTGCCACTTGTCATGATTGGCCTATAGTAAAGTTGGCTAAATGTGAATCCGCTTATTCATAAGCGTGGTTTCTGACAACACCGAAAGGGAAACGGTCGTGATGATACTTTACTGATACTATTCATTTCCACAGCACATTACGGAACTGTGGAAATAAATTAATAAATAAACAAATAATAAAAGACGTTTAAGAATAGCTCAGCTTGTTTAGGCAAAATTACTCTTTTTTTTTAAAAGTAGGATAAAGGTTTTTACAATAAAACACCATTTATTATGAATACAATTATTTAATGTACCATATTATCAATATTCATGCCGTATAAATATTTAAAATTGTAAAACAGTGATAAAATTCAACCAATATTAAATAACTATTGACAACATAACCAGCTTCGCTAACTCATCCAGAACAACGTAATTTATACATAACCACAATATCTACAAGTACTCAAATCATTAAATCAATATGTTTTTAATATCGCAAACTATATCAGCTATGAATTTGTATATATCTTGTGTTATGAAGTTCTGCATTAAGTCGTAGGCATCGATGTATATAGATAAGCCTATTCAATACAAAACGCACTCTTAAAAACGTGCCGCTTGCTCTGTGTACCTACCAACTTTGGGGGGCAATTCACAAGCAAGCATAATGCCACATGCTTTATTCATCGGAAATTATATATCAATGAATACAAAAAGACTAGTTTTACTCGATATAAATATTAATATCAGGCGCTCTCGACGCTTGCTATCTCGCGACTGTTGGTGCAGCTACATGACTTCGATTGGTTTTACGGGGACGTTTTTATATCAGTGAGGGCCTATCTATATACATCGATGGTCGTATGTGACACGAAACAATACAACTCATAATATCGATTAAACAATATTTATATCAAAATCACTTAATACAATATTAATTAAATACAATCTGTAGAGTAACAAATGTAGAAGGAAAACCTACAAAACGTTGGCCCCGATATTTCAGAGGGATCCACAAAAACTGGAACAGTAAATTTGTAAAATACTCTCAAGCAAAAAATCTCACAAATTATATAATATTATAGAAAAGGGCCTACTTTTGAATGCAGTCTTCCTGTTCATATATTTCCAAAAATCGTCTTTTACATTAAAAAAAAAGCGGCCTTACGATAATGCCATTGGAATGCATTTGTAAAATGGAATATCAATAAGAGAATGTTTCAAATCTACACGAGGAAGAGTTTCCAGTAAATCTCAGTAAAGTTGAGCATTACAACTAATTATATTTAAGATGACACTACATCTAAGTAAATATGTTAATATGATTGAATATAACAAACTAACATTACAGCTTTACCAGTTTACATCAACCTATTAGAGGTGGACGTTACAGTAACGATGCCGGGACGTAGTACATGTCTATATAATCTGTGTGCCGGGCAACTACTCTACAAAAACGGATAGCGATGCCATCGCCATCTATCCAATTACCAAGGAACGGCATTCATTTATTACGTAAGACGAACCCCCTCGCCCCCGATGTAAGAAAAAATAAGAATAGGCCGAACCCGGAAGGTTCAATATTTATTACATAAGAATCTAAAAAATATAATACATATAATCAAAAAGGTTTTTTTAATCATTAAAAACATCTTTACATATTATATAATGTATGTATGTAATGTTCAAGATTTGAATGAGTCTAGGGGCTCAAAAATCATTTAGAAAATGAATATGCGCTTCTGGAATAATCTAACTTTTGCGTAAAAACTATCAAGACCCCTAGTAAGGAAAAATAAGACATGGTCAACCCCCTTTTCCCCCTACATTGTCTTAAATAATAATTGAATTGCTCCTAGGTAATTATAAATAAAAACTAAATTATTGTAATTTATTAAAGAAAACCAACACAGTTACCATAGACAACGATCGTAATCTGGCATCCATCGCGCATCGCATACTTTTCTCTGCATCGATGCGCGGCAAAAACTATGCCGGCAATGAATGTCATTTTTCTAGTATCGTGTTAGAATCTCCAATAACGTCCACCTCTAGAACCTATACCGAATTTGGCAACGCGAATTATGAACACTTTCTTTAGGTTCAGGAAGTTCCTTTTGACTTTTTTCCACAACGATGTTGACTAGGTGGTTACTTCTTGTTTGTAATAAAATTAATTCTCATTTTATAATATCCAAGAAATTGTCATTCTTAAGGACATTATTCCTATTGCTTTGTTCGTTTTTATTGCTCGGTATCATTCTAAATAAATTAATTGGTAAATAGTAACAGTCACTACAAGTTCATCACATACCTACTACAACTAAGAACACTCGCACATTACATTAATTAGATTAAAATTTATATACAAATTATAGTTAAAATCATATAACTATTCGTTATTTTACCTACATTATAATGGGTTAATATTGATGTTTTATGGCATCTAATTATGTTTTCTTACGTTAACTCCACTTCTGCCTACACTTAGGCTGGGTTTCTGTTGCGATAAGTAAGATATCACAAGTTTTTCGTTAGGTTATTGGTAGGTGGCTTGTCACCACGAGTCTTGTAATTTAAAAATAAAAACGTTTAATACCTTATTGATCAACTTAGAAACCCAGCATCAGTTATTTAATTATGATATCAATATGACACTACATTTTGCATTAAATTGCATTCGCACATTTAGGTTCAGTCCAAACCCCTTAACGTTTTAAAAGCAATAAAAAGGATTCGTAAAAATATTGGTTTAATAATGTATTGCAATGTATGCACAATTGTTTTTTTTTAATTTTATTTATACAAGCACGACATGTTGGTAAGTACCGCGCTTGGTCCATGAATGTTAGTAACTGGAATCAGACACTATTGACTGACATCAGTCCCTGACACTGCCGGCTTGACTGGGCATGACGGCAATTCGAGCCTGATCCCGAAACGTGTGGATACACTTTACTGGGTTTATGATTTGCTAAAGAATTTGGACTTAACCATACATAATATTATAAATAAGTATATGGACTAATTCAAACATTTAATAAGAAATACAATAATCGCCATTTTGGCAGCAGCGAGTATATGACCTACCTATATATGATTTGAAGCTAAGTATAAAAGTGTAAGTTAAAATCGTTCACTTTTATCTTGCTGCATTACAATTACGATATACTAATTTATATTCGAATATATTCGTTAATGTGAATAAATACTGAACAAATAATAAAAGCGACATGATTAACTTTCGGGAATCAGTCGAATCGATTTGGACAACAATATTTTAAAATTTAATTAAATTGAACAATTAAACGCACAACCTTCGGAACAATAATGTTCACCAACCGAAATATAGGTAAATTTAGAAACCTAATATTAATAAATTGAGCTAAATAATTTTATTTAAAAATAACTTTTTAAATAATTAAATTACCCAAAAAGTTTGATATAAAGTGTTTAAATTTAGCAGTAAAAGATTTTTGTAATAAAAAAAGTTTGTGATGCAAATTAAATTGACCATTGATTTTGTAAAGTTTTTTATTACTCACAAAAGTTTATATTTATGTGTAAGTCTTATGGAAGACTAGATTTTACAAACAAACACTCCATTTTTCAATCTTGCGTTTTTAAAAATCAACGGCCAAGCTTACAAACACACCATTGCTAATAGCTGATTTTTTTTAGCCATTTTCATCGCCCCTCTATCTTGTCATTTCCCACACTGTGCTTGTTCATCATTGGCTCCTTTTACGGAGACATGAACAAGACGCGATATGCATTTATTAAAGTTGAACTAGTAACTCAGCACCCACAAACTCCGTTATTGAAATGAAAACATGAAGTATGGGATTTTAAACAGCTTCCTGAGATGCGACGTAATGGAACTTCAAAATGGCAGCTCGGATGTATAAACATGAATTAAGGTACATCTTGACAGAAGTAAAACGTTATGCGTAGTTTGTGTGTTTATAAAGGCCTTAGCACATGGACTTGCGTTACAGCAAGTCGTATACGCCACGCACGCTGTGTGATGTCTGTCATAGAGTTTCTTCCATCACAACTCGGTAGAAATTACGTCGCGTCAACGTCTATATTCGCCCAGGCGTTTAACTGTCTTAGTGGGTGTTTATGTTAACTCACGAGCGCGGCGACGAAACTCGCTCACGAAATAAAACTTACGCACGTTTTGTTCCTGAACAGATATACCACCCCATATGTTTGATATTTCGTGACCCTCTAGCACGAGTTAATGTGAACACGTGCTTAGTAGTACGAACAAAATCAATTATCAAATCGAGAAAATGAATCATTCATTCGAGCTGCCAATTTGTAGTTCCGCACATCATGAAGCTGTTTAAAATCTCATACTTCATGTTCTTCTATTCGATAACGAAGTTAGTAATTAATTTTAGATGTAAACTGCTTGTTACTTTATTGCCTGTATTGTTGTAAAAAAAAAAACAATCGTTTTGCTAGTAGCCGTTCTATAACTCAGTTTCTCTATTTTTAGTGTACATTGCGTGCTATTTTGAACTAAGCTTGTGTTTGGTTGAACTATAATGTTGGCAATGACTACGTGTACGTGCCTTTTGGTTTTGAGACAATAGGACCGTGAGGCCAAGTGCTAAGAAATTATTAAAAGAGCAGAACTGTCTAAGCTGGTTAATGCAAGAGGGCTGGCAGTTTTTTCGCGCAGCAAATCAGCATAGCTGTGCATCGGGGAAATGCTCCAAGTGTTCTTGGCACACTGCCTCATGATCAAGTCATAGGTTGTCATTTATAATCTAGTTTTTAGTTTCAATTTGGTCTAATTTAAGATAAATTTTATGTAAACAATTCTGATAATAATCATTTTGAATTTGATAACACGCAATGTACGAGTATAATAAAAATTCAAAACCAAATGATGTTTACGAACGCTCTAGAACGAGTTCAAATTGGGTTTGGGTGTGATGATGAAAATGGCGGCAAAAAGGTAAGCAATGGGTATTTAACTCGGGTTTTGTGCCGTGGAGACTTTGCGGACGCGGTATCCGCCAGTGCCACGCACGGTGTAGAGCACCACGACCGCCACGCCGATGATGGCCATTCCAATCGCGTTGATGACGATGGACTCCTCCGACATCGTCGCGTACACGGCGTTCCTGAACACCGCATGCACCCACGTTAGTATAGCCAGAAGGTTTGTTAGTTAGTAGGTATTATATACAGATATCGACACCAGTTGTGAGCGTTCGTTATAAATTAAAATTAGTAGTTGAAACTTGGAGGTACCGAGTTCGATTCCTGGTTGGGACACAAAAAAAAATTAGGTAATTCAATTACATACATATCTTCACGCCAAATCCCTTGCGGGGTAGGCAGAGACAATTGAGCGCCACTTGACACGATCACGACATACCTCTTTCGCTTCTTCGACATTCATCAACCCCTTCATACATGCCCTTTTATTTTGGTGGCTTTTTAATGCACCTTCAGCTATTGTTTTATTTATTTGATCGTGATAGGTAAGTCTTGGTCTGCCAGGGCCTCTTTTACCCACAACTTTCGCATTATATATCTGGTTCGTCAATCTCTCTTCACTCATTCTTTCAATATGTCCGAACCATCGGAGCATACCTTTCCTTATTTTTGTCCCTATGCTTTCTTTAATACCTACCCTTTTGCGTATTTCGTCATTACGTATGCGGTCCGTCAAAGTGACGCCGCATATCCGACGCAAAGACCTCATTTCTACTGCATTAACTCTACTCTCATGCGTATTCTGACATATCCACGTTTCGCTTCCATACATAAGTGTTGGTACCAGCATGGCATTGTGTATGGCGAGTCGAGCTTAGCTTGAATATTTAATTTATTTTGTGATATTTCTTGAGTTTGGTACGCTGGAGACATCGACGAGCTTGCCACTTGTCAAGATTGGCCTATATGTGAATCCGCCTATTTATAAGCGTGGTTTCTGACCACCCCGAAAGGGAAACGGTCGTGATGATACTTTACTTTTTATGTTGATTTAAATTTCTTTAGATTATAGATTATAATGGAAACACTATTACTATATAATATATTTTCGATTAGGAAATTAGGGCTGTTCCTTGCTATACTGTATCACTCGATCTGGCCAGACCCATTTTGTTTACACATTATTATTAAATTTTAACTTAACATCGACCTTTCTTCTATTCTTACTTCTAGCTTAAAAACTTATACTATTTGGCTTCTATCTTTATTAAAAAATGAATCTAAATAGGTACATGTTTTTTTACCAGTAGGTACCTAACTGTGTCGATATCTGTAGGTGTATTTGTATAAATTTAAACATATTTATTAGTTTAAAGTAGATTAAAGCATGATAATAAAAAATTAAACCCAAAAAATATATCTATTCTTTAAGTTATACAGCGTGATTTTGTATGCTCTTACTTTAGAATAATATATGATTCTATTCATAGAAACAAACAATTTTTCTCAAGCAACCATATGTTGAATTTGACTGTTCTTTTGTAAGTACTAAAGTATCATCACAACTGTCTGTCTGCCTCCGTTGTCTAGCGGTTAAGTCCGTGGATTTAGACTCGGAGGTACCGGGTTCGATTCCTGGTCGGGACACAAAAATATTTATTAATGTAAATAAATATGTACCTACATTTAATTAATATTTAATTTATTTGTGATATTTCTCGAGTTTGGTGCGCTGGAGACATCGACGAGCTTGCCACTTGTCATGATTGGCCTATAGTAAAGTTGGCTAAATGTGAATCCGCTTATTTATAAGCGTGGTTTCTGACCACCCTGAAAGGGAAACGGTCGTGATGATACTTTTACTGTTTTCCTTCTGGTTGACAGAAACCACGCTTATAAAGAAGCGGACACACATTTAGCCAACTTTATTACTTTATTATAAGTGGCAATCTCGTCGATGCCTGTAGCGTACCAAACTCGGGAAATATCTATCATTTATTAATTAAAATTAATAAATATTATTGTGTCCCGACCAGGAATCGAACCCGGTACCTCCGAGTCTAAATCCACAGATCCCGCTAGACCAAGGAGGCAGTTTTCATGTCCTATGTGTATGGAGAAGCTAAATTTGTTTCTATTGATAGAATAATATATTAGTTTAATGTTTAAGCATACAAAATCAATCCGTGTATTATGGAGTCTATAATATTATAAACATAGTTGTATATACAGTACAAACGTAGCTCCGGTGCAACACTGTCACTTTTACACACATACATACATATCTTCACGCCAAATCCCTTGCGGGGTAGGTTACGCACCTTCAGCTATTGTTTTATTAATTTGGTCGTGTATGTGAGTCTAGGTCTGCCAGGGCCTCTTTTACCCACAACTTTCGCATTATATATCTGGTTCGTCAATCTCTCTTCATTCATCCTTTCAACATGCCCGAACCATCGAAACATGCCTTTCCTTATTTTTGTCCTTATGCTTTCTTTCATACCTACCCTTTTGCGTATTTCGTCATTACGTATGCGGTCCGTCAAAGTGACTTTTGCACAGATTCTATTATTACAGGAAAACCATTAAGAGTTTAACAGTTTTGCAACCTTCTCGCTCGCACAATATAAAGGTTTTTTAAGATAACATTATGATAAATTTATTCTATAAATTTTCTCGGAAATCAAATTACTGACATTTTAGACATATATTATATAAAACCAGCCTTTTGTCGGTCGCAAGCCCGAGACACCATTCTTCTCATCTCTTACCCACACACGATGGACCCGGCTCCCGCACGGTAAATCCATGAAATGCTTAGAAAAGCGTTATAAATGTTTTTGCTTTTCTCTGTCTAAAATTTGGTATATGGAACTGAAAATATGTCTTAAATGTCCGCAATTTAATTTTCTCGTAAGTTAATAGACTACATTTGTCAAAAGTACACTCTTCTTTTAAAATGTGGGAGCGAGAGGGATTAAAGAAACCACAACGACACTTACGTTCCCTATGTTCGACTTGTCGCTTAAAGCGCTTGTTATTTATTTATTTAAAAAACTTTATTGCACAAAGTACAAAGGCGGACTTAATGCCCGAAGACATTCTCTGACAGCGAAACCTAGGAGACAAATTTAAACATTTATAGGTAATAAATACCATAATTATAAAAGGTAATTTAATAGGATTAATATATACTTACATCATATATCTTGATATATATCAATATACTAAATACTAATAATACACATTATTATACATAAACATACATATTTTTTTTATTACAGCCCCTAGAACACAGCGTCCTAGACCTCCACTGCTGGAGATGGGCCTTCCAGAATATATATCTGGAGAATTTGGCAAACACTCGCCACGCTGGCCAGAAGGCTTGGCGAGGATATGTCAATTTTTTTTATTACAGCCCCTAGAACACAGCGTCCTAGACCTCCACTGCTGGAGATGGGCCTTCCAGAATATATATCTGGAGAATTTGGCCAACACTCGCCACGCTGGCCAGACGGCTTGGCGAGGATATGTCATTTTTTTTTTATGACAGTTAATTACCGATACCACAAGTTGGTATTAGTGGAACCGGGACCGACGGCTTAACGTGCTCTCCGAGGCACGGGAACGGAGGTGTTGTAAATCTATGACAAATGTACGTAAGAAAAGTGTATTTCTCATTGGTACATGCCGGGGGGGTTTGAACCGACCTTAGTAGGATTTAAGGTACGCGTTCTTACAACCGAATTACTAACGCTGTCAGGAGCTATTTAAAAAGTGTGAATACACCAGTTTTTTAAAAGATGACCTGGTAGTTGCTTGCCGTATAATATAAATTAGTACCAACTACTACGAAAGAGTTAGAGAAATGTGACTTCTTTTTTTTACTTTATTTCGCGTTTTCATACAAAATTCGGTAAAAAATCAAGCTTTGCTTTATATGCTTTCAAGTCGAACAAAGCAATTATTACATCAAATCAGGTAGGTACTTTGAATCTCATAGTACATACAAACTACGCAATTATTTTCATTAATTGTATAAGTGTGAGTGTTGCACAGAAGTTGCGATAAGTAACAGTAAAAGTAAATATGAATACAATATTAATAATATAAACAATTTCTATAAAAATATTAAATACCAATAATATAGATAAAATAAGTAAGTAATAAAATAAATTAATCATGCAAACAAAATGAAAGCCAGCGTGATAAACATACACAATACATACATACAAGCACAGATAAAACATGCAAATTCAATAAAAAAAAATCGTCTGTGAACTTGCAAATAGTCATAAATGTTAATTAATATACAGAGAAAAAAAATAGACCCTAATTGTTATTTGGTATGAACCAAAAATAAAACTCAACAATATTTTTTGTCAATATACGGAATATACAAAAGTACATTTTTATTTATATATATACTAAATAATATTTATATATATACTAAATAGTATATACCTAAAAGACTGCGTAGTCTAGCAGTTAAGTCCGTGTATTTGGACGAGGAGGTACCGGGTTCGATTCCTAGTCGGGACACAATAATTTATTTGTGATATTTCTCGAGTTTACTAAGTTAGAGAGCTTGCCACTGGTCATAGTAACGTTGGCTAAATATGAATTGGTTTCTGACCAGCCCGAGATTTTTATAAAAATTTACAATTAACAGTTAAAACGAATTGCCAGTTCACAGACAAAATATACATTGAGAACGTGCTATAGAAATTTAGATACGAAATTGTTTACTTACATTAATCGAAAAGGAAATTAATTTCAAAAATAAAACAAAATTTAATCATTACTCGCCTTAAATAATTTATTCTTTATATTAATAATTAAATCGTACTCCTGTCTCATTTAAAAAAATAATTTTATTTTGTTATTCTGTGAAGTTTAATCTGATACAGATTAAAATTATAACGAGAACCTACACTATCTAGCCTCTACATTCTACAATATCCTTTAAAATAGCTAATTTGTACGAAATGCTTAACGTGTACGTTGATATTTAGTAAAACACCTTTTACAAAAAAAATGATTTGCTATAAAATAATTTCAGTCGTTTAGACAATTTTAAATTCATTTTTAATAAGACTTACTTACAAAAATACTGTACATTTTTAAATTTAATTTTATTCATTACAAAAAATATAACTAAGCTAAAATTAAGTTAAAGAAATCCGATGACAATAATCCATTACAAAATTGGTAGGAATCGAACCCACGAGCGACGTTTTCTAATAAATGCACTGAAGAGATGCGAAATCAATACACATCCACCCCATCATTCTACGTAGGCTACCTATTTCTTAAATTGTAAAAACTAAAGTTAAATAACCTTAAATTCTTAATCGCCGGAAATAATTCCTGCTATCGTTTACGAAAGGCCAAATCTTCTATTATTTACTCGTAAAGCGTGATTTGCGTCGTCGCTGTATTGTTAGAAGTAATAAACTCATTGCGTAAGACCTATTAAATATATCTACAAATCTACTGAAGCTCTTATATGGCTATCGCGTGACTCCGGTGAGCGGAATTTGTCTCGGGACAAGATGTACATGACCACGGCCATGATGGCGATGAGAGCGACTCCCACGGCGTTTATGATCACCCCCTCGTCCGGCATTGCGCTGTACCTCTCGGCGCTGTGGAGACGGACAATCAAACACACTTATACTCTATTCCAATTATGAACTCCCATGTGACACTTCTCAGAACTTCTGCACGTTTCTCATAAACAGAAAAAAAAACTGATTGTTTATCCAAAATATTATTTACAACAAAATCTAGTTTTTTAAAGATATCGTGGGGCTTCGTAATGGAAATGAATAGGCTAAGATCAATGAAGCGATTTTGGACTTTGACTAGCATATGCATAAATGTTTTTTTCCAAATCAACGTTATTTCTAGTTTTTTTTTAATGTTGTTTATGGAGTTTTTCTTTTAATGTCATCTACGAGTATTATAATAGGAAGTTGGAGGAAAGCATAAAAACGCTTTTTCGATTTCAACCTTAGACAGATACACAAAGCATAAAACAGCCACAAACACAATGTGGATTAATGTATAATTGAATTGATAAGGAAAAAATTAAGTGCAAAACATGCATAGTGTCGGCGAAGAGTGACAACCTCGTAAATTAAGGTTTTGGTCAAATTATGAATACATTACATATTCGATTTATCTATAGGTTTAAGTAACTTACGAAGTTATCACTAGTCGCTAACGATAATTTAATGCCAATGGTGCAACTAGTGAACTTGCACATGGTATAAATAATAATAGCAATAAAAATCTAAATTGCCAAAACAATGTTTGTATACGCACGTGAGGGTGAAGATGGCCTTCTCAGTGAGACCAGCGACGCAAGCACAGACTCCCAGCACGAAGGTCAGGATACCAAAGGCCGAGTGGACCGGCACCAGAGAAGCACGGAACGCTGCTGTTCCCTTGTTGCAGATCAAAAGAAGGAGGAAGCTGAAGAAGCCGACTGCGTACTGAAACACGTAAATTACACGGTTTTTATTGAATAAAAAACACCTAGTTTCAATAATCATCATTAAATTCAAGAGGTTTTGTCGGTGGAGTAACAGCCAACTCTCTATTTCTGCTAGCTTCTTGATCTCTTAATATAGTCCTCCGTAGTCTAGCAGTTAGTCCATGGATTTACACGCAGATGTATAGAATCCTGGTCGGGTCACAATAATTTATTTGATTTGTGATATTTCTCGAGTTTAGTACGCTAGAGACATCGACGAGCTTGCCACTTGTCATGATGGGACTACAGTAAAGTAAAGTAAAAATCGTTTATTTGTAACTCAAAAATAAATTACGTTACAAAAATTTGGTACAGTAAAAAAAATAATCAAAACAAGTAAGCAAGCAAGAGATACAGAACTCTGCTCCCCAAACCATTATGTTGTATCTCGGGGAGCAAAACAGTAAAGCTTTAAAATAGCGGGGATACTGACTATATATTATTATTTAAATGGTACCTACAATTATTTACTTAGTTTATATATCTGTCTTATTCTTTCTTGGTCTCTTCTTCTTTCGATCTTTACAGCAAAGGCACCAGTTGAAAACGAATTTAAAATTTGCTTAGCTTTTGTGAAGTAAGAATTAATTAATAATAAACGATTTCTATATCTATGTTTTTCGTCAATCTAAGCATAGTTATTGTAAAATTTACCTGAATTCCAAACAGTCCCATAGCCACCAGGCCAATCCAGCTGTGAAGAGAGTAAAAGTTCTTGATTTCCTTCTTGTTGTGGTAGTCGAAAACCGCCAGGAATCCAATCACGATACAAGGGAACGCCAGGGCGTGGAAGATGGCGTGGAGCAGCTTCACGTAGATACGACGGAAGCATCTGCAGATGCGGTACAGCAGCACAGCTGGAATTTACAACACATAGATTAAAATAATACACTAATATAAATGACACCTGACTCTGAACTCGTTTTCTACCCTGATTCGTGGCTGATTATTACACGTGATAGCATACGAGTAGGTATACCTTAGTGTAAATTATATTTGAATACAAAATGTGTTACTTGTATCATCTTTAAAGCTACGCATTTGTATCATTGTGACGGAGGTAAAAACCTTTGAAATACAGAGTACATAATGGTGTCAAAATAAAAAACTTCTTAAAAGAAACTATATTAGGTATTATTCATAACATTTCTTTATCTTTACAAATCGCCGCTCACTGGCTTTTGTCCGACCAATGACGATGTGCAATACTGTCCTTACGTAACCACAGATTATTCTGTTTGTAGTTGCAAGAAAATTGTATTCTAATTGAATGTTTAAAAGATTACTCACAGAACCCGCTGAAGGTGACAAAGCCGGCCACCATAAGGGTAGGGTGAAGGTTGAACTGCTTCTCAGGTGCATCACCATCCCAGGCGTATCCATCACGGTAGTACAGGGTCCAGAAGATGGTCAGCCCAGTCACGCCCAGAAGGAGCACCGTGGCAAGAGTGATGACCAGGGAGTACTCGCACCACTCGCAAGCACCTCTCTCATGGTCATCCGATTCGTATGACCGGCTGCGTTGACTGCAATAAAAATAACCATCATTAGTCTAAGTTATAAAATTATGAAAACATGTAGGTCTTCAATCGCAAAATACTTGGATGGGTGTTTCTTACATACAGTGATTTTGTCATACAACACCACCGCTGCCTCCAAAGATGTTAAATCTGTGTCGGTCAGAGTTCTGTTATTGCTTGTACGATCTTGTGGAATAATTACAAAAAATACATCAATCATCAGGTCAACTTCTCCAGAAATGTATGTTCTAGGAATTGTAAGGATGACCTGATGAAACTCTATCTACGGACAATTGGTAGTTGTGCAACTAAACTATTAAAAATAATTATATATTTCGTAGCTAAATTTCATAATTGAACTGATTGAAGTAAGACATGTACCGTTACTCAATGTACAGGTTTAATATTAAGAATAGATGATGTAAAGCGAATAATACATGTAGTATCAGGTAACTATCAGGGAAAATCTTGCTTGGTAATGTATTCGGTAGCTCATGCATGATCATCCATCATGGCTGTGTATAGTAACTAATGTTTTCAACAGTATCTACATAAATACTCTATAATAAACGCTTCTCGCGTAAAATCAATAGCATGTCTTCCACGTTGAAAGGATAATTTCAAACATTTCGCTTCAGTGAATATCTACATTTTATTCGTTATTGGAAGATGGCTACGTAACGTGGGTTGACAGGTCTTATATACAGGTGTTCCATTCTTTATTTGCTTATTTGTATTTGACATTTCGAACAAAAGCATTACGTATAGTAACTTGAACAATTTCACAAGTGCACATTATTCATTGCATCAAGTTCTATTATTTGTACAAGACACCGGTCAGTTTGTCTTAAAGGTCAAATTCAATCATAAGCATCTGTTACTTCGTAAGTTAAATTCCTTTGCTCAATAGCTACTAATATTTTATAGGTTTATTCTTTACGGTCTCAAATATTAGCAGGTGAATCGAGTTCATTCTAACATATAATTTTCTCACCTAATTGACTGCCTTTGAAAACAAGGAAATCAACTACGATTGATGTGATTTATATACACTGATACGTTGATTACGTTCGTGTAAAACAATGGCGTGTGTGTCGAAGTGCCCTGACAGGTCGTCGGTGAAAGTAGGTATGATCTAGAGACATGCTTGCGAGAGAATTGTCGCCATAGCAAAACTTTTTACGTGCACGAATGGTCAATTGTCACATTTCGTCGCCAATTGCGTATAGACAACAAAATGTGATGATAAAATTCCTAAGAATTTGTATCGTGTTGGTGTGTTTTCGTGATAGGTCGAGCACAGTGAAAGTACAGCCTCACGGAGTCAGAATGCACGCCCTGGAGCCGTGGAACGCGGTAGTACTCTCCTTGTGCACGTCCCGTTAAACGTTCACGCCCTTTGGATCCAGCGCTCGCAACATTCTAATAGCTACCCGGAAGAAAGAAAGTTATCCTTCTGGGTAACATTATAATATCATCGCTATACTTATACATAGGTAGTATAGTACGTGCCGATGCCCTTTAACAAACATCAACTGTGTTCACTGCAGGCCAGCAATTTTACATTCCAAATTGAATCGAGATGTAGGGCAAATTGATATTATTTAGGTAACTAAAGCAAATCGTCGCGTGTCATTTATTAAGATAAATCGATTAAACAATACCATTGCAATTCACGTAGATCGATTAAATGCAGCAAATGTATTTTTCTTTATAGTTTTACTAATAGTTAGGTACATATCGTTTGTAAACTAGCAATTCGTTGCTAACTTTTCAAGGTAAAAATACAATTACAGTGTAAACTCCATGTAACGTCACTCGATTTAACGACAAACTCCCTAAAGCGTCGAAATCAATTGGTTTAGCTTGTCTTCCAATTCTGATTTTTCTTCTCTCCATTTAACGACAACTCTCTATAACGCCATTAAATGCACAGTCCCTTCAGTGTCGTTATTTAGAGTTTACACTGTACACCATTATTTCCTTAACATCGCCTCCACTCTACCATTCCTCCCAGCTGTCAAAGGGGTTTCCTCGAGGGATCGTCGAAATCAGTATTTTTAGTTATAAACTCTCCAAACCTCTAAAGGCATAAATGTTACCATTTTAAATATATCTAGTAAGATATTATTTTTTCTAGCAACATTGGAGATTGCGTTCCCGTATTCTAAATTTTTATTTTGTCAGATTTACTATACCTACGCTCTAGTAGGTACTTTTAACATCCAAAAGTCTGTCTCTCATAATGAATATTCGTGTGTCACGAAAATTATGAATTTAGAACGAATCTGATTACAATGTTTGTTTTGTTTTAAAATGTGTAAATAATAGCCGAAAATAACATAACCACGCTTCAAGAAGGTTTCGAGGTACGTCGTGATATACCTTGAGTTTGACAGTTCTATTCCTATAGCGTAGTGACGTGCCGAGCGTCACTCTATTTGAAAGCTGAAAAGAATAATTGAGTGGAGGAGCCGTTGACAAAACGGAATACTAGTGTAAGGGTTGTAAAAAAGTAAAGTAAATTATTATCAGGACCATTTCCCTTCCGGGGTAGTCTGAAACCACGCTTATAAATAAGCTGATTCACATTTAGCCAACTTTACTATAGGGCAATCATGACAAGTAGTATGGTAAAATAAATACAAATAAGTAAACACTAAAAAACTGTGGTAAATAAAATATAATGTTAAAAATACAACTTTTACAAATTTTGATCGAATTGTCGACGTCTCCATGACAATCAAAGTCATGAAGACGTCTTAGATTTAAATATATTTAGAATCTATCCACTTGTTCCACATCAAGTGGCAAGCTCGTCAATGTCTCTAGCGTACAAAATTCGGGAAATATCACAAATAAATTTCCATTTATCCAGTCAACCAAGAATATAGAAATTAAAACTTGCCTGTGACTTTTAGCACCCATTTCACTAGATACGCGTAAGTATAATAAAAAACCAGTTTATGAAAAGCGAGTATGAAAATATCTGTCACAAAACTTTCTACCGAAAACCCACAATACTTCTTTGTTGAAACAATTGAAATAGTATACAAACGACCACTTGTTGCTAGTAAAGAAATTAAGAGAATGTTTCCATCGCGTGACACAAAACTGTGGCAAACTTTGTTAAACTACTTGATTCAAATTAACTAATCAGGGTGACGCAAATTATTTCTAGCATGTGAAAGTTTAAGGAGAATTCACTTGCAACTACGATTAGGCAATTGAATACCGACTTAAATGTACTGTTTAGAAATTCTGGATTTAATTGCAATGACAAACTGGATTGAGCATAGACATAACATTACAAGAATGTTTTTATGTACAATGTTTTTATTACATTGTTATGCAATGGCAACAATTATATTTAATAAGATTCCATTTACTATAAGGGAGCTGAAAATGCTGGTTAATATTTTTTTTATTCTACAAATAATTATTTATTTGACAAAAGAATACCTAGACACTAAGCTTAATTTGACAGGCGCACCCCCGCGCTTGGTTGTAAGAACGCTTTCCTTGAATCCTCCTATCCATGTATCAATAAGAAATTCACTTTATTTGAGTACTGACAATATCCAAGTTGTTACAAGTTAACTTAAAAAAATTAATGATTTGATTAGGCATATAATATAATGTATATAGCAAGGAACGGTCTGCATCTAATATATATGTCTATGAGATAATATAACTAGTCGGCTGATCATGTAGGACTGCTCGAGCGGGCAGCTTGAAGTAAAGGTCCGACTACTTACACCGGGGTCGTTGACCCGAGCGACCATGGTACTCCTGGCCTACATGTACGCACTTCGGACTATTGTACTAACTGTTTATTTCCATGAATATGACCATGAACTATTGTAGTTATTTTGGTGTTAGAGTAACTGTAAGTTATTACTATTATTACCAATGATCGTGTAGGTAGATTGATATAGAGTCAATACCTACTAACATTAGGTATTTATTTATTTTAAACTATAATGAACTATGTACGAGGGGCGGGCTTGATGTCCACTGTTGCAGGTCTCCCGATTCTCCGCGATATCTCCCTACTTTAGTAAGTGCGGTCGTCGCTCGGTTGAATGAAGGCGTCCTTAAATTCCTACAAAGGTCGGTTCAAATTCTCGTATAGGAAATACACTTTTCTTATTTACATTAGTCATAAATTTACAACATCACCGTTCCGAATCGTTAATAAATTGTCATAAAAAATGACATCAGATCCTCGCCAATCAGATAAGTTACCTATTATTTTTACTTTGCGCGTTTGACAGTTTTCTCATTTGATGAATGTGAATTAGCATACAGCTGATTTTATTTTATAAAAAAAAGTAAAGTATCATCACTACCGTTTTCCTTTCACTCAAACTCGAGAAATATCACAAATAAATTAAATATTAATTAAATGTATTTATTTATATTAATAAATATTTTTTGTGTCCCGACCAGGAATCGAACCCAGTACCTCCGAGTCTAAATCCACGGACTTAACCGCTAGACCACGGAAACAGTTCTTTTTTTTATTTAATGAATATTAAAAAATATAAAAAAAGAAGTGAAATCTAGACTTTTTTTTGTAAGACAGAAATTAGCAAAATGGCCTGACGTACGACCCCAGCCTGAAGGGCCACCGCGGACCCCAGGGCGCCGATGGACTAGAACCCTATAAACCGTCTCTCTTTTACTGTTGGCCCTGTGTGCCTTTACATCTAAGTGGCCCCAGAGTAAAGACACAACGCCGCGCCGCCCGGGTCAAACCCTAGTTATGTTATAAATGAGCGGTGCCGCGGTGGTAACTCGGTTGTCCAAATAAGTTCGAGGTTCGAACTGGTCGGGGCATTGAATGAGAAATACCTACTTTTCTTAAGTACATTTGTCATAGGTGGTGTTCCCGAATCTACTAATACCAACTTGTGAAATCGTTAATCAGTTGTCATTAAAATAGACATCAGACTGTCTGGCCAGCGTGGCGAGAGTATGCCAAATTCACTAGACATGTGTTTTAGAAGGCCTATCTTCAACAACTATTGTATTGATTAGTTATTCTTGTTGGTACCCACCAAAGGCATGTTTCTTAATAGATTTGACACATTTCATTAGATTCTAAGAACCGCTTTTAAGCCAAAATGGTAATAAATTATGCTAATTGAATGTCATGCGTCCCACTAAGATGTATGAAACTATACAAACGGCACACACACTATTACACATACGTTCCATGTACGCTACGTTACATCTCACGTGCACGTCGACATGTACGCATCTGGTACATATAAGCATCATAATGAACGATACAAAAAAATCATAATAGATCATATAAAAACTAAAAAGAGGCCTGGATCAAATAACAGAAAGCAAGAAGAAAATAGTTTAAAATAGTTAACCTGCAATTATATATATAAAAGAAAAACATTAGTGTTTATATATTAGCGTAATATGAAACATACGCTTGATTTGAAGGCTTTTCTTGAGCCAAAGAATAGATCGGCATCATACAATAAATCATTAAATGTATCACACATTCTACGTATTGGTTCACGAACACCGTTTTTCGTTGATGTATAATGCAGGTAAAATAGTCGTCGCCGTAGTCTTAAGGCCCATTTTGGTGTAAAATAGGAAAAAAAATCGATCATTTTGGGGCAGTTATAGTATCCTTGACAAAGATTTCGTAAGACCAATGAATCAGTTAGTACTCTTCTGTGTTTTAGTGATAACATCTCAAACTTAGTTAAGAGGTCTTTATAGGATAAGTGACTAAAGCCCATTCTGTAATTGAGTCTGCGTATGAAATTTTTTTGTACCATTTCTACTTTGTCTGAGTATATTGCGTATTGGGGGTTCCATACGCAAGATGCATATTCGAGATGAGAACGCACCAAAGAGATATATAGAGAGAGATAAGTAGAACTAGTTTTAAAGTAGGCAGATCCAAATAGATCGGCATCATACAATAAATCATTAAATGTATCACACATTCTACTAGTAAAATAGTAAAATTTAAGTAATTAACGTGCGCGTACTTCGTTTCTAATAGGAGTTATTATTTTATTACATATACTCGATTATTGCAATTTACACGTGAATAAAATCTTTTGTATTTTTTTTACTACCACAACCAATAATTTTAACGACGACGTTAACTAAATTAGTATGCGTTGCAGTTTCCTTATCAAGAGCAATTGTTATTCTCCAATACGAAAACAAAGCCATAAATATTCGTGGCTACAAAACGATAACATTTTATGTGAACCAAACCGTTACTCAGAACAGATACTCGGACAATTTGAAAGTAACAGTTCGGCGTGAAATAAACCACAAATATATTTGTCTATATATTTGCTATTTGCTATTATAACGTCGGAAAGTACAGTCGGGCACAAATTTACACTAGTACTTACAATGTATGCCTGGGAACTGCATAAGTCAATACTGCTAAATGAAAACCAGTCTAGTCGGTGTCGATAGACTTTGTTTAGGTATATTAGAACAGCAGCCCAATTCTACTAATTTTGTGTCGATTATAATTAAGTTACGTTGTTTTCCGATCCCATATTAGTTATTGTCCCCGTACGATATTTTACTTACGTAAAAAACGGAACTAAAGTTGCATAGAAAACAAATGGGGCAAAGCTATTTTATAGATGTCGCTAGCGGCACTGGTACCTTTTTTTTTTTTTTTTTTTTTGCCAAGTATAGCAAATAATTTAAATTTATTTATTTAGTTACAGATAATTATAATAATCATCATTTAATTCTTCACAAAAAATTGCCTTAAAACTAGTTACATCAATGTTTAAGTGTTAACAGGATATACAATTTATTACAGGCAATTAATTTACCTCTGTATAGAAAGTATAATATACTTCTGGACCACAGAGGTGTCTTGTTTTTATTACACCTATGTCGAATCATTTTTTAAATGTTTTTGTAGTTTTTTTATTTTTATAACAGAAATACGAATTTTAACTTACTGCTACCTTAAAAGACGAATTAGGAAAGCGAAAACCGTCTTTACAAATAAATAAGTTTAATTAATAGAACGGCAATTTTGAGATCGCCATATCTTTGATTTCGCTTGGAAATCTATATTTGTACACTTAAAAGCTGCTGACTTCAGTAATATACCCAGAAAATAATAAATTTCGTAATAAACATACAAGTTTTTTATGCAACCGACAGTTCTATTAGGTACCATCTTTCATGCGCCATCTATCGCGATAAAAAGTTAGTGATACATCCCATTGAATGGAATAATTAAAAAAAAAATAGGCCCAGGCATTCCCCCAAATGATAACCATTTTAAAAATAACAAATATACTTATAACTGTTGATATAATAATAAATATAATACAAATATCTAATTAAATAAAAAGTATCATCATGACCGTTTCCCTTTCGGGGTGGTCAGAAATCACGCTTATAAATAAGCGGATTCATTTTTAGCCAACTTTACTATAGGCCAATCATGACAAGTGACAAGTGTCGATGTCTCCAGCGTACCAAACTCGAGAATATCACAAATAAATTAAATATTAATTAAATGTATTTATTTACATTAATAAATATATTTGTGTCCCGACCAGGAATCGAACCCGGTACCTCCGAGTCTAAAATCCACAGACTTAACCGATAGACCACGGAGGCAGTTGTAAATCAGAAAAAAAAAAAAAAAAAAATTGAATAGCGGTTACTCCACAGAGCAATATAAGGATGACTGTACGTACATAGCATGGTCGTCGTCCTACTTTAAAATATCTCTCAGCTTCCCTATTGACAATGCTTATTCAGCGAACTCGTCGTTGGAGCATATATTGCATGTTTGTAGGTCGCTTCGAATACCAAATGAATGATTTTACGGCTTCTTTTGTCTTTTAAGTATCTCCAGTATTTTGTAACTCTATACATAAAATAACTTAAATATTCATAAGTATGAATATTGTCGTTTACTTCCTAGACTAACCGATAATTATGAAACACATTACACAACCATTTTCCTATAAGTAGGTACTTATATAATGTTTATACCTACCTACTGAAAATTTTAGCATACTGCAAAAATAAATATGAAATATTAAAAAAAAAAACTATTATTATTTTCTCACTAAAGGTAAAGTAAATAAGGTGTATTATAAGCTACATAAGGATTTTTTTTTTTAAATTGACCCAATTATTTTAAGTGCTATTAAAATAAATACATACATTTTTATTTAATAATAATTCTATAAATCAATAAGTATTATAACATATTTCATTAATAAACATTTATATTATTTATAACTTTTATAAATATCATTATATATTATGAAAGAAAATAAAGGCGCGGTGGTGGCTTGGTTGAAAGAACGCGTTCCTTAAATCCTACAAAGGTCGGTTCAAATGAGAAATACACTTTTCTTACGTACATTTGTCATAGATTTACAACACCACCGTTCCCGTGCATCGGAGAGCACGTTAAGCCGTCGGTCCCGGTTCCACTAATACCAACTTGTGGAATCGTTAACAAATTGTCATAAAAATTGACATCAAATCCTCGCCAAGCCGTCAGCGTGGCGAGTGTAGGCCAAATTCTCCAGATATATGTTCTGGAAGGCCCATCTCCAGCAGTGGAGGTCTAGGACGCTTGGTTGTAATGATGATGATGATTATGAAAGGAAACAAATACAAAGAAACAAATTAATTTAAATTAAACAGATAAAATTTAAAAAGAAGGTAAAAAACCACAAAACATAAATATAAACTAAGTACTTAAATTAACATAATTATTTGTAAAAGGAATACAGCTAAGATTCAAAAGTATGACTTATAAGCAATAACTTAATTGATATATGTGAAAAAAAAACCGAAGTATTAAATATGACAACTGAAATTAGTCTAAATGTGAATGTTAAAAATTGTGTGATTTATAATTTGAAACATTTCGTTAAACAACCATCACATTGATATGAAACAAAAATGAACCCTGGTTAAGGCCAAGATAAGTGTAGAAATACTATAAATAAATATCTATAAAAAAAACTAAAACTAAGATCGCAATATGTCCAATGTCACTCCGTAGAAGGCAGACCCAATGGCTGCACATGAAAGCTGTCAGAAGTGTAGAAAATGAGTTTCCACGACTGTTGGGGAAAGCGAATTACAGGTCCAAAAGATACTGGTCTACAAGTATCTAATGGTTGACGACATCGTGTTGATATAAAGTTATATGTGGTTTAAAAATATGTTGAATGTAAATAATACTCGATTAGTATATACAGGGTCGACCTAGATCCGTTAAGGGCGTGTAGTATTCATCGTTTATAGCTGATTTGACTATGAAACACGCTAAACAAAACAGTTTTCAAAATAAACGTTTTTTTTTTTAATTG
This sequence comes from Tinea semifulvella, assembly GCA_910589645.1. Taxonomy (NCBI): domain Eukaryota; kingdom Metazoa; phylum Arthropoda; class Insecta; order Lepidoptera; family Tineidae; genus Tinea; species Tinea semifulvella. The sequence continues at coordinate 14,112,296 of OU342585.1, forward strand.
CCAATTTTTTTGCTATTTCATTAAATATTTTGAAATATGTGAAACTTTTAGGAATAATTAAGCCGGTTTTGTTCACTTGCTTGTAAAATAAATATTTTTTGTGTTATTAATCAGTAAAGGAACCACGTTACCTCTGCGTCGAAAACTACAGCCAGGCCAGGAATCGGATTGTAAAAACTACAAATGAATGGCATCCGACATTTATTGAAATATCTGCCAAAATGCATACAAAAATTGGTATATATTTTTTTTTAAAACCAGCCTATTGTCGGTCGCAAGCCCGAGACACCATTCTTCTCATCTCTTACCCACACACGATGGAACCGGCACACGCACGGTGAATCCATGGAATGCTTAGAAATTTGTCTCTTCTTCTTCATGCGATAGCTTCTATAGCTAATTTTCAGATTTTAGGACACCGATTTTTACGATGTCGCATTCGATTTTTATCGAAAAATAATGGATAATATCGAGTGAAATCATTTTTTATGTATAATGATGAGATATACACACATCAAAAGTGTCTAGGGATCAACATATATTTTTGCAATAACTTTTCTCCTGATTGATATTCATTAAAATTTTCTTTAAGGATTGATCAAATAAAATGTTTTCGTTTGTCTACAGTAACGATAAACCAAGTCACTTTGCATTAGTAAAAAAAATTGCCATTTTCCTAATAAAGGGATTTTTGACATTTGAACCACTAACATTAAAGTTCGAAAAAAAGACTGAAATAACAGTTTTTTTTTTTAATTTTATTGGGTAACTTAAACAATTAATAATCCGTGTTTCTACCGCGAACACTAACAACACAAGAACATCGGTTTGGCATACTCAAAATGAGTTCATCCAAATCACGCTGTGGAATGGCCGCCCATGTTCGTTGCAACAACAAAAAAAGGTCTTCTTGCGACTGGATACTCTCCATATTCGGCAGAGCTCTTCTCTGAAGAATATCCCATGCATGCTCAATCGGGTTCAAGTCTGGCGACTGAGCAGGCCAGGGCAGGACATTGATGTTAGCTGCGGCGAGAGTCTGTCTTACAACTCTTGCGGTGTGCGGTCGTGCATTATCATGCATTAACTGAAATAAGGGACCGATATGCACTTGTAGAGGAACGATGACGTCTGATACAACCGTCTCAGCATAAATTTGAGCGTTGAGGTTGCCTCTGATCCAAATCAACTCAGTTCTTCCGCCGATCGAAATACCCGCCCATACCATGATGGTTCCACCACTATAAGGATGGACTTCCTGGCAGGATTTTAATCGCTGTTGGCGTCCAGGGGTTCTCCAGTGTCGTATACGTCTTGTATCCGGCCTCATACCAAAACGAGACTCATCAGAAAAGCACACGAAACGCCATTGTTCTTCTGTCCAATTTCTGTGTTCAAGAGCCCATTGATATCGAGTCCTACGATTGTGCATTGCTATAGGTGGTACCCGTAGCGGTCTTCGGGAATGAAGGTTCACTTCATGCAAGCGGTTTCTGACTGTTTGGTCGCTAATTAAGTTCCCTGAAGAGCGATGAAGGCTCACGGCTAACATCATGGCGGTTATTGTTGGAGTTCTTCGAGCTGTGATTTGAATGTATCGGTCTTGTCTCCGTGTGGTGCAGCGATACCGTCCTCCATGGCGCTCAGCCACGGTACCAGTGGTTCGGTAACGTGTCCAAAGTCGACTGATAACACTCTGACTTGTATTCAGAGCTAAAGCCACAGTACGTTGCCGGGAACCAGCTTCTATCATTCCCACGGCTCTGATCATTTCTTCCCTGCTTAAATGACGTCGCCGCTCCATAATAACGTTGGCTTTAATCAGTAGTAGGAAAACAGTAGCACTAATAATGTCTTCAATGCGTCTTATGTTTTTATAGGGAAAATATTGACAGCTGATTTTCATCTTTTACTCGAATTTGATTGACAGTTCCTGTTTTAAATTATGAAATGCACCAAAAAGGATCCATATAAATTTATAAAATCATAAATTTATTACAAAGCCACATCTCAATCACAAGAAATCCGCATAAACATGCTTGATCCCTAGACTTTTTTGATGTGTGTATTTATTTAGAATTGACACCCTCGAACACGATGAATAACTGCTAAGGATAGGACAAAAAATATTTCATTTTATTTATATTTTAAAGATGGCTAAACGTAAACCAGCTAATAAAAGCGTCGTTTTTGAAGACCACCACGATCGTAATGTTGTTATGAAATACAACCTAACTGAATTTAAGACATATTTGTACTAAAAGAGCTATGGTTCTGTTAATCGTAAAGCCAATTCTCGGAGCCTATAATAATGTTTTTAATTTGCTTTGTTAAAACAACAACCGTGTCGGATTCTTTTTAATAAGGAAGTGCTCTAGAAATACTATTCCAGTCATAGACAGATAATGAACTGCCAAGTAATAACTAAAATAGGTAAAAACATTGGTCCCAACTTTATAGAAACATAGAAACATATTTGTTAGTAAAATGTTACACATTTGTCGTCTATTTATTCCTTTTGTTTAAAGTCAAAGTCAAAATATATTTATTCACGTAAACCTATTTATGAAACGGCATTTATGAAACGTCATTAATTTAATTATTTTGAATGATTCTACTCCTGCTAGTAGAAGACTAAGCAGCAAAGTGGTCCAATAAGTAAGCTGTTAGCAGAAGACCAGCAGCTTAGCAGTGACCTGTTAATGTTTAATCTGACTGAGAAAGGAATCTGTAAGGAAAACTCAGCTATTTCAGATTTACAAAATAAAAACATATACAGAACTGCACCACAACGATCAATTAATAACCTTTTAAATTTAGTAATTAGTACCTATGAGATTACAAGTACAGCAGTAACTCACCAGGCAAGTCAGAATTAAGATAGATTTTAAGATTTGAAGCTGAAATGTTTGATTAAACACATTGTATATAAATATAAGGGTTCAAGTCAAAATGTTTGTATAGTGTAATTTTTAATACTAAGGGCACAAGATGGAATTATCTACCTAAATATATCTTAAAATATTACCTATATAATTTTTTCATTGCTATTTAAAACGTAGTTATCAAAGAACAAATTTACAGAATTTCACATTTACGACTAAAATATTAAGCAAGCGAAAAATAAGCTGGAGTGTACAATTTTTTTTAACGCAAATTCCAAAAAAATACATTTCGTATTATGTTCTTGTAAAAAAACAAAAATGTTTCTATTGTTAGAATATACATTAGAATTAGAATGCATAAAAAATTCAATTAATGAAAGACTACAACACCAGTGAGTAGTGGGACGTCACTATGCTATGCTTCGCTGTTGTTTATTGGAGATGATTCATTAATAAATCTCGAAATAAATATATTCAACTGCCTCTGTGATCTAGCGGTTAAGTCCGCGAATTTAGACTAGGTTCGATTCCTGGACCCACAATAATATTTATATAAATAAATTTAATTAATATTTAATTTATTTGTGTTATATTCGAGTTTGGTACGCTATAGATATCGACGATTGGCCTATGGTAAAGTTGGCTAAATGTGAATCCGCATCTTTATAAGGGTGGTTTCTGACCACCTTGGAAGGGAAACGGTCGTGATATTACTTTTAATATATTTGTTTATTTTTATTCACTTTAACCTATATGCATTCGTATCACCCAATTGTTAACTGTAGCGATGGAAACTTCGCGTGTGGCATACTCGTATCTAATATCAACGGTCCTAAAATCAAACAAGATCTATTTCTGGACTGGACCTTTAATACGTCTTCGTCTCCAATTATAGTTACGAAACTTTGCGGTCTCCCTTAGTGCTCGCTCTTCACTGCATTGAAATGAGCCAGCATTCGCAATTATGATGACAAAGCTACTTAATCTACTTTTCGTGTCGCTTTGGATTAAATACGGTCAACTGGATTAATTAAATTAAAAACTTTAAGCTTTTCTATGCAATAATTGAATAGTTTATTGTAGTTAATAATATTTAGTAGAGATGAGACAGATCCATCGTTTTCGAAATTCTGTTTGCGTGAATTGGTTTGGTGTTGCTCAAACTAAACATAATGGACACATTTTCAAAAAATTGTATATTCATATTATTTAAATAGCTCTTAACAATTTGTGGAGTTAAAATATATTGTTCTACTTGTTTAAAAAGAAAGTATTAAGTAGTTTTTTAAAGATGTGAATGGAAGGATCTTGTCTTATGGTCAGTGGAAGTTTGTTATACTGGCGAGCAGACGATACGGTAAATAAATCTGAATATCTGCTGGTCTTGTTCTTACAGTCCTAATCATGGTCTTGCGCAAGAGTCTCGCAAGACTCTTAGGGATACAGTAGTGATATTATTTTTTAGTTTTAAATTCACACATCTATTCATATATTCATTCTATACATTGCATGAAGAAAAAAAAATATTCGCAGTGAAGTTTTTTCTATGCGAGACGTCTTTCTGGGTTGCCTGACGTCTGATTTTTTTTTTTTTCTTAACCGACATACTGGTACACCATAAGGGAATTAAAATTATCAGCTTTGGTATGTGTAAGCCCGTCGTGTCTCGCATGTCTGTTGCAATTTGAGAACACATCTTCAAGTGTCCTACTTCTCTGGCCATAATAACACGGGTTAAGATTAGCCGCACTTAACTACACCATACATGGAGTAATGACTTCAGTAAATAGTTCCAGGATAATTGTATTTTGCATTGAAGCACTTTCTAAACTAATTTACATGAACTATTTTGAAAGTGTGAACGAGGATAGTGTGATCTGTATGTTACACTATTAGAGCAATATTCGAAACCTAATAACGCACTTTAGGATTTAGTAAAACATGATAAAATTGTACCTATTTTAATGCTGGTTTTTATAAGAAAAACATATAAATTAAACTATAATCAATAACGATACGAAACTAAATAAAACGTAACGAAACGAAAGGAAACCAAAGGAATCTAATAAACCGTAATGATACACTTCACTGGTAAAAATATAATACATGTTGTTAAAGCTCCGCTCGTAAGCTTTGGTGCAGGATGTAGGTAATTATGGGGGAAAAAATTATATTTAAACTTATAAAAAACTAAATGAAACGTAAAGAAACGAAACGAAACTAAATGACATGAAATTAAACGAAACTAATATGGGTATATTAGTAATGATGCACTTTACTGCTAAAAACAAGATAAACAGTTAACTATTTATTATTATAATAAAGCTACGCTCGTAAGTATTACTGCTGGATGTAGGTTGTTATAGGAAAAAATATACATTTAAATAAAATCAATAACGATACGAAACTATATGAAACGAAACTAATAAACTGTAATGATGCACCTAACTGGTAAAACATGATAAATATTTACTTATTTATTATTATTAAAGCTACGTTCGTAAATATTAGTGCAGGATCTTGGTTATTATAAGAAAAATATATTAAACTAGGATCAATATACGACGCTAAACTAAACGTAAAAAAATAAAAGTAATTAACCGTAATGATGCATTGTACTGGAAAAATCATAATAAATATGTACTGTAACGGGTACATGTAGGTTACAGAGTTTTATTGGCATTTTAAGAAAGAATAGTATTGTCAATATACGACAATGACAGGATTGATGGGTTTTTGTTTTAAAGAAGAAAAAGAAGAAAAGAAAGGAAGATCGGGGGAGCTCGGACCGAGAGGTCGACAGAGCGAGTATTTTTATAAAGATTAGGATTAAAATAATAATTAGTTAAAGTCTACCGCGTAATAGTGTCCCTCGTAGATAAGTGTTTAGTTTTTTTAGATATGTAATTATTTCTAAAATATAAAGTATAAAAAAAGTTTTATGCATTTTTAATAAAGAAAAAGGAGTTCCGTAGAATCCTCTCCGTAACAATTAAAAGCAACTACATCCAACCGCAGGCGTTGTATAATCTTGTAACTGCAAAGGGCAGGTACAGTAATACAAATTTACTTTTCATGATTTATTTATTTTTTAAATAGTTTATATCGTCCTTAAAATAACAGTCTTATTAGTCACTTCACTCGAGATATTGAAGAGCTTTTTTACCAGTAAAGATGCAACAGATTAAATGAAAAATAAGCGAGTTGTGAGTTCTTTGCATCGTCGTTTTATTGCACCAACACAAACGTGAAAATAGTTAACTTTTATCACAATAGAGCGGACATTGGTTATTATTTTCATGTTTCATGTTTGTTACATTAATTTTAACGCCATCTACTTTGTTCTTCTTCTCTTGTCGAAAATAACACTTCCGCAGGAAACACATTATCAGTGAAACACCAAAGTTAACGTCGAACAAGAGTACAGCCGGCAATGTACGGTCATAGACTAATTTTGTAAGATGATTGTCCTAGCTTTAATTCTTATACCGTTTGGCTTCTTGTCTCATCTTGTTATATACTCGTACATATTTTTAATGTCTTTGTTATTATGTTAGTTTGAGTAACAAAAGTTCGAAAACATTGAATCTGCCATTATCTCTACTAAATCTTATTTGAAAAATCTACAATAAACTATTCAATCATTGGATTGAAAATTTTTGCAATTGCTCACATTTTTGGACCTACATTTTTGGGCGTACATTTAGGTGTTGTGCTCAGTATAAAAAATACATAATGCATAGATTAATTAGTTCTGGGACGATTTGCCTAGCTTTAATTCTCATACCGTTTGGCTTCTTCTCCCATCTTGTTATAATTTAAATGTCTTTGTTATATCGTTAAACAAATAGGTTAAATCTATGATGTTACCCGTTTAAAGGAAATGCTCCACAGTGGTCCCACGGTCGGGCGCCCGCTCTAATAGTCGTGAGAATCATACATACATCTCACTAATTTTAATAACTTACTCGTACTCGTATTTTGACGAAAACATATCGTTACTCTTCTAATTCATTACTTAATCAAGATCATCATCATCACAGCCCCTAGAGCTATATCATTACATTTAAATACAACATTATTCTGCCTAATTATAAAAATAGTTTATCGGCAGATGCTCTTATATACATAATGTAGGTATTATATTATCTTATATAACGTAAATATTATCAGTTTAGTTTAATAAAAATCAAATTGGAGATTGTCCTTCCAGAAATTTCTGGAGAATTTGGCCTAAACTCGCCACGCTGGCCAGATAGGTTGCTTAGTGTTTAATGTCATATTTAATGACAATTTATTAACGTTTGCACATGTTGGTATTAGTGGAACATTTCTTAAAACGAACGCTGCCTAGCTACATACAATTAAAATTAGATATTTTTATTGTAAAGAAATGTACACTCGTCATCATTGCTGTATATCATAAAATATAAGTTATATATTTAAATTGATAATATTTATTATCTCAAATTAAATATTTACAACTTAATTGTTCCAAATAAGACGTGTTCACCGAATTGAGTTTAATTTAGACATGTGTTAAATGACCGGCAATGTGGCCTACTGACCGCCTGTCGTAACGGTTCATCGACAGGTTGGACGATGGATCTTGTGACTGGTTGTACAACTGATCCAACGACTTTGTTAGAAAATTGGACTTTGTTAAATGGATAACAAGTTAACAATAGATTCAATGTACTTGTTAACTCGATTTATTGTGATGCTCGTATTTTGAATGAGAAATTATTTAACATATTAATAATCATCCTGTCTGTCCATCTTCCAGAACTATGTCCTCCGTTTCTCTCACAACAATCAGCTAAAGATTCCTTCCCATTTCTCAAGCAGATATTTAGATTCCTTTACTCCTCCTGCTGCACGTCAGTGGAACAAGCTACCCCTGGTTATCAGGCGCGCACCGTCTGTCAATGTATTTAAAACCTTCTAACCACTTATTAAAAAAAAAAAAGAATGTATCTTTCTCGATTTGACCAAGTTGTTTGGTATCTATTTATAAATAATAATAAATAAATAAATATTTCCAGACAGGTCACACAGCGCCATCTAGTTTCCGTGGTAAGCTACGAGGCTTGTGTTACGGAAACTAGATGGTTGATAAACTACACAATAATTTTTTTTTTTGTAAATATATACATATTATAAATATAAACACCCAGACCAAGACAAATTATACAATGTACAACTTGCCCCCGGTGGGAATCGAACCCACGACCTCCCGAGTTCACGACAACGTTTGTTACCACTAGACCACGGAGGCGGTCTTTTATTTATAATGTTGTATAATATATATATACTTATATACTTGTGTGCCAATAACTAATTATATGTTTTGTTACTCTTCTGTCACCTTAGAATGAAGATAAATTTATACCTAATATTTCTGGTTTGTTTTCAGTGTTCGTTTAGTTTATAGATTATTTAGATATTATGCTTTTAAATATTTTTAGTGCATCCTAATAAACAAGTTTTATTTATTAGGTAACCATTTTTTATTCTACTAAGTATATTTCTCAAGTAACATAGCTTATTCGTATATGTGAAGCTCGTAAAAGTTAATGAAAGAGCGCAACTTGAAAGAGAAACTTCAGATTGGAAGACTGATCAATGATGCAGGGTCACGTTTGGGAGCTGCTGACGAATACATGAATTACTTACAAACTACCTACACGTTCATTTGTTCGCTATCCGTACCTACACCGACTTTACACGACTGTTTTTGGAATCAGAATTAAACATTGACTTAAATGTTTTATTAGGCAAGTGTGTCGGGTCCCGGTCGGTCTGGTTGAGCGGGGGGATGGCTAGCACATGAGTTACATCTTATGGGTTATTATTCTTAAATTAGCAAAGGTTTTGCGTTTCGTCGGCTTTTGGGTTGCACACGGCAAGTAGCCTAACTTAATTCTGAGATACCTGGTACCACTGTATTCTCATAGGTATTCATAGGCGAATTTTAAAGATATTTATTTATTGTTGTATGATTCTGTATTTGTTTCATTTGTAAATCTGCTATAGCTGAGTTTTCCTTGCAGATTTCTTTCTTAGTCAGATTAAAGATTGACAAGTCACTGGAATCTGCTAAGCTGCTCGCCTTCTGCAAACAGCTTACCCTTTGGACCACCTTGCTGCTTAGTCTTCCACAAGCAGGAGTAGAATGATTAAAAATAATTTTAATAATGACGTAGCACATATCCCTTATGTAGGACCTACTGCCATCGAGTAGTTATTTCATGTTCTCTAACCGCGGCGAACTAGCGCCTTTACTTGTAGCCACAACTCAGACTAAGCTGTAAAGGAACAATGGGCCAACGGATTTTGCCATTCCGTCTATTAAGAAGAAAAAAAACAGGCTCTACATTATTTTGTCATAACAGCACGAAGTAACGATTGAACAAGTTAGTAAAGCTGCCCGGTCAGTACATGTGAGTCATTGGAATCAACTTAATTAAGTTATGTTTATATTTGACATTTAAATTGCAGATCCAACATCTCTAGTCTCACTTGTGCTAACTATAAATAAACATACTGATTTAGACATATGTTAGGAACGCGTATAGTAGAAAATATAGGTACAACCCGTACCCACACTGAGTAAGGGCCATTTGAGTAATACTGCTTCCATAGTCTAGCGGTTAAGCCCGTTGATTTAGACGTGGGGTATCGGGCGGGGTATTCCTGTTCGGGACTCTGGACACAATAATATATTTCATTTATTTATGATAGTTCTCGAGTTTGGTACGCTAGAGATATAGACGAGCTTGCCACTTGCCTATATGATAGGCCTATAGTAAAATTGGTGGTATCTGATATGGTCATGACAATACTTAATTTTTATTAAGTAAATCTCTAGTTATTCATTTTGACAACTTAAATTCATTATTGTTATTTTAGTTTCATCTTAGTTCTAGGAATTATAAATGAGCATTTATTTAAAAAAAAAAAATACAAAATATAAAATAAAATTAATATTAATACTAAGAATAGGGATATAAGTCCCGTCCGCGTGGAATGGTGGCATGAACGCTGGCTGCATTTTCCCGCTGAATTGCAATACTGATTCTTTGGGCGAAGAAAGAGCCAGCCCTCTTGTCACCGGAGGAGACGACAAGACGCGATCTTATAGTTAGATTATCGGTATAATTAAGGTTTCCGAAAGGATTAATGAAATACTAAACATTTAACATTAAACGTGATTGGTGGCTTGTCACTGTGTGTTCTTCTTCACAGCCCTAGAACACCCCCCCGCTGCTGGAGATGGCCTCTCTCTGTTATATGTATGCTAGTTTTTTTTTTCCATTCTTTTTTAACGATCATTGTATGAATATTAAAATCTATTAAAAATGTATACAAAAAAAGTTTATTTTGAATTAGACAGACATGCAGGAGTTGGAACAGCGATCTTTTTTGATTGAAGGAACGCGTCCTAACAACCGGACCACCACAACTCCTTATAATAATCGTTGGTTTTGCTAATTTGTCTTTTTTATTATTTAATTCGATAAACTACATATGTCTTAGGCTGAGTTAGTTAGGCTGTGAACTGGAAAACCTCCCGTTAATTGCAATAATTTCGGCATTAACTTAACATTGAAGGCGACTAAATAATTCAGGTACTAATTCATTTATTCTGGGAAATAATTTAGGTACGTACGAGGTAGGTACCCATTAAAAACCTAGACCGGCTCAAATTTTCTCAACAACGGGTCCTGAGTGCTAAAGTCGATGATTCACATTAGAATTTATGATTTATTTTAAGTGTGTATCAATCATACATTTTTCAATGCTGTAATTTAGGAGACGGAACCCTTGACATTTTTTTTTTTTAGTTTTTATTTAAAGTTCAATTTTACTCAGCTTAGTTTAATGTTTTTTTAATTTTTTTTTATTATTGTTTTATTAACACGATTTCATTATTATTTATTCCACGATAGAGATAAGATTACGCCACCGGTTATAATAGAATTATTACAATACACACCTCTGACACCACAGAGGTAAACCACAACAGTTCGCAATACATATTCAAGTTGAGTCATATTACAGATACAGATGTAATGCATAGTAGTTTTCCAATCGTATTTTATCGGAAAAGTTCGTATTTATCGCGCTCTTACTATTTGACACTAAATAATAAAGTTCCATATTAATGGATATGAAAATGTCACTCATTTAATACAATAATTAATTAACACTTCATTACTCCGATTTAGACTCAAGTTCTTGTATTGTGTTCCATCCCCGAGTTTTACCGATGGAAATACATTATGCACTATACCTATGTGTAACGTTGTACCAAAACGAAGTCTTAGTAATTGTAACGATTAAAGTGAAAAATGCGTCGTACGTACCAGCTGACGGATGACCTTCAAAACTAAAACTAATAAATTCGACGATTTTTTTAACTTCATCATCATCATCAGCCTGTATCAGTGGAGATGCTGGATGTAGGCCTCCCCCAAGGCTCGCCACTTAACGCGAGCTTTCGCTACCCTCATCCAACCCCCACCAGCGACCTTCTTTAGGTCGTCTGTCCATCTGGCGGGGGGTCGTCCCACTCTGCGTTTTCCCGTAAGAAGTCTCCACTCTAGAACCCGTTTGCCCCATCGTTCGTCGGTTCTTCGACAGATGTGTCCGGCCCATTGCCACTTCAGCTTGCTAATTTTAAAAGCTATGTCAGTGACTTTCGTTCTCTGACGAATATCAACGTTTCGAATTCTATTCACTAGAGATATACCAAGCATAGCTCTTTCCATGGCTCGCTGAGCGACCTTGAATTTATGGACCAGACCCACTGTTAGTGTCCACGTCTCTGCTTCGTACGACATTACCGGAAGGACGCACTGGTTAAAGACCTTCGTCTTTAGACATTGTGGTATAGACGATGAGAGGATGTGCCGGAGTTAGAATACGATATAAAATGGATAAAACTGTTAACCTAATGTAGTAGTTGGTTAAAGTTTTATGTAATTTAATTAAGTACTTTATATTTATTTGAACAATAATAATAATAATTTACAATTAGGACACATAGATGGTTTATAAAACATAACTACGTATTTTACAACCAAAACGGTTTTTGAAAACGGTTCGTCTTTGCAACGCCCACCACTTTACACACAAATGCATGAAGACGTTGCCGTGAGCAGACCCGGATGGCACTACAGCGTCCGGGACAAGCTAATCCGTGGATGGGTCACGACCCTTTGAAGAGAACAACACAAGGAGGTATTTCAAGTAACGGTTGCAATTAGCGAGGATACGAAAATATTTAACAGCTAAATACCTAACTTGAGCCAGCATAGAGAACGGTAATTTCACTATTTTACAACTCAATAAATGGCATTCAGCATCGGTACACATATAATCACGTACTAGCTAATTGACCTATACATATGGCAGGGTCATCAATACCTAAAATTTATTGTTTACCAAGTAACTAACTATGGTTGGTGCAGGAATCCTTTAATCTATGTAAAAAAAGTAAAGTATCATCACGAACGTTTCCCTTTCGTGGTGGTCAGAAACCACGCTTATAAATAAGCGGATTCACATTTAGCCAACTTTACTATAGGCCAATCATGACAAGTGGCAAGCTCGTCGATGTCTCCAGCGTACCAAACTCGAGAAAGATCACAAGCAAATTAAATATTAATTAAATGTATTTATTTACTTTAATAAATATTTTTGTGTCCCGACCAGGAATCGAACCCGGTACCTCCGAGTCTAAATCCACGGACTTAACCGCTAGACCACGGAGGCAATCTATGTACACTGTAAATTTCAACTAGTATTGTTGATATTCGTATAATATTTAGTAATTTTGTATCGTAAGCTCGGTTATGTTGGTCTAAACTCGAGCTAAAACTGACAATATATAAAGGAATCCCTGTTTAGATAATATAATGTTTGCACACGTAAATTATAAAAGTATATGATGTAAGTAGTTATAATTATGTAGTGTAATTTATTCTACTATTCATATATATTTTTTATAATTTTATAATTTTTGTTATAATTTGTCCCTAAGATTTGGCTGTCAGAAAATTTCTACGGGCATTAAGTCCGCCTTTGTACTTTCTGCATTAAACTTTTAAAATAAATAAACAATTAATGTTTAATGTAAAAACGTCGGTTACCTGTTTAAGAATTTGAATACGCCGATAAAATCAGTTTTTACCAATACAATGCTTTTAAACTAACTCATGTCATTACTATCACGATACAACGAGAGACAGTAAGAAAATATCATAACACCTAATTACCATGAAAGGAATATGTTAGTAGTTAGTAGTAGTATGTTAGTTAGTAGTAACCGATTCGGCGAGTGCTGTTTGAACACTACTTTATTGTAAAGTAAGTAAAGGTGATGGAAACAAAGGAAATGCTGATTATGTACGATAGCTCGTACAGACATTGTATTCGTAAAGACTGATTTTATCACCGTAAATACCAAAAAAACATCAGTTAACCGGCGAAACTCTATTCTCAGTGTATGCGAAACGTCATGCTCATATTAACCTTATGAGTAGGTAAACGTTAGTCAACGTACCTACAAATCCAGTTGGCTTAGGTAACCTACAGCAGCGCCGTACAAATAAAACGTATTTAAAGCCCAATACACATAAAGGTTCAATGCACATAACCATACTAAGCTTAGTCGGCAAACAATTTTAGCCTTTAATATTATTATTAGAGAATTGAGTTATGTTAAGCGTAAAACCTTTGGTTATTTCCAAGAACGTCGGGTCACTTATTGGTATGCTAGCAGTGGATGCCACACTCACCTTGTTAAAGAAAAAGTTGTGTCACTTTGAACACAATATAAAAGGGAATATTGATTGCTGCCTACATACTAAACATTTACTTGGCAATTTTTTTTTATACTGTTTAAATTTTTATTCAAATAATACTTAAATAAAATTAAATACAGATAAACTAAACCTATTAAACTATCTATAAAAAAATATGTCCTCTAGAGTCCCATCAATGATAATCCCAAGAAGACCGACGAAGTGTTGTCTCTGTTTGGCGGGGCAATATGTCCGAAGACATAATTGCTAGCCTTCCTGTCTCCAAATTTCTCTGTCAGCCGTTTAGACAACTTCTTCGCTAGTTTTTTTATTTTTTTATAATATGGCATTTGTTACAATTTGCCAGTGTCAAAGTTAGGGAAAGACGGGTTATATAAATAGGACTTGAAAAATTTGGAAAAGAGTAAATACAAAAATGGATAATTAATAGAAAATACATCATTATATACAAAAATAAGAGAATAAGTAATGGATTAATTATATAGGATAGCTATATTTATATTTTAATATTATTATCTACAATAAATGAACCAATTATATTATATATAAATTTACTTCGTCTGTTATATACAAGTAGGGATGAAATATTAATAGGAAATGGAACTCGGTGTGAAATAAGAGAGGAGATGAACAAGGAACGGTCATATAAGGGACAGGAGAAAAATATATGTTTCATATCCTCCACGTCCAATCCACATTCACTCTTCGCTAGTTGCTTGGCTGACAGTCCCCATGGTCTATACCATGGTCACTATATTTGCGATAGCAAAAAAAATATATAGAAACAGTTGTCAAAAATTATGTAGGTTATACCTGTCGTACCTACTTCTAAAACAAAAAATACGTTAAAAAAAACATTCGTGCTTATTAAATATTAATTAATGAAATATGTAAAATATAGAGGTTATAAATTAGTTACATCCGAATAAAAAAAAATACTCGCACGATAAAAGTTACAGTCAACGCTGGCTATCGTTATAAATTACTGCTACAATTCTGGACCTCGAAATGTGAGCATGCGGCAAACAAAATCATATTATGTGCCATTTGCAATGATGTTTTTTTAAGCTTGTCATAACTGTCGTAACTAAAGGATACTGGTAGATACTAAAGGATAGGCCCAAAAATTTTAAACAAAAGGGTATATGTATGCATCTGGGTACCGAGCATAGCGAGGGTCTGATGACAATTTTTATGACAGATCAATAACGATTCCACAAGTTCGTATTCATGGAACCGGAAGCGACGGACGGCTTAATGTGCTCTCCGAGGGACGGGAACTGTGGTGATGGAAATACATCACAAATGTATGTAAGAAAACTTTATTTCTTTTTGCTACATACCGGGGTTCGAACCAACCTTTTTAGTGTTATGGGGCAAGCTTTCATACAACCGAGCCACCATCGCTCCTGAGAAAGGATGATATCTGTCTCCATTTACAATATTTATATTTCTTAGTTAGGTCATTTATATTCGTAATTAGAATTTTATAGGCATAACTCACTATTGGTAGAGTGTGACTCAGTTTTAACATTTTTATTATGTCCTATTATAAACCTCTCTTATCTTAAGGCCTTGCAATTTGTGTTAAATGATAAGATCCTGTGTGTGAATGGCGTTGCCTCATATGAGTATACACATTGGACACCTTAACATAAGTCCACATACACGTGTATACACGTTGGACACTTTAACATAAGTCCACATACACGTGTATACACGTTGACACCTTAACATACTCGTAAGTTCACATATACGAGTATACACGTTGGACACCTTAACATGAGTCCACATATTCGAGTATATAATTGTAAAAAAAATGATTAAATATGATAATAAGCATCCAAGATTAAATTTCTACTTCATCACAGCCCCTTGAACACCTCCACTGTTGGAGATGAGCCTTCCAGAATACATTCCTGGAGATTTAACCTACACTGGCCACGATGGCGATAATCTGATGTAAATTTGTTGACAATTTATTAACGATTCCACAAGTTGGTATTAGTGAAACCGAGACCTAAGGTGCTCTCCGGGTCACGGGAACGGTGGTATTGTAAATCTAAGATAAATGAACGTAAGAAAAGTATTTCTCATTGTTACTCGCCGGAATTTGAACCAATAGCTACCACCGCACCACATTTTTTCCACTTATTTTAATTTAATTACGATTAAAAATGTATATTATGTATTGCTATTAGTATGGCATTGTTTTTAATATATAATTGCCATTAACTGCCTTTGTGGTCTAGCGGTTATGTCCGTGGATTTAGACACGGAGGTACCGAGTTCGATTCGAAATAAATAAATTGAATTTATTTTTAATATTTTATGAGGTTATAGGTGCCGTACCTAAAGACATCGACGAGCTTGCCACTTGTCATGATTGGCGTATGGTAAAGTTGGCTAAATGTAAATCTGTTTCTTTATAAGCGTGGTTTCTGACCACCCCGAACATTGTCAACTAATTTGAGTATATAATACCTTAAATAGAAATACTATTGCTACCTAATATGTTATCAAAATTTCATACAAGAGCAAAGATATGGCAAGGCCGATACGTATCTAAAGCAAATGGTGCAGAAATCATAGACATACCTATAGTAAGGACCGACTCATCAGTATTTTTTAGGGTTTTTGGATTTATGAGATTTATGAATTGTATACCTAAAAAATAACAATTATTTATTTACTTTCCAATACATATAACTTATTAAATAGCCCGCCAAACTGTAATCACAGCTTGTTGGCGGAGACAATTTCTCTCTAAGTTTAATCAACACTATGAACACTCATCTTTTCCGAAGATTATTTTAAACTACTTATATGCTGTCTTAAATTTCCCCACCACCATCATCAAAGCTCAAAGTTCTAGACTTTCGAATACAGTTAATATTCGTTTAATATATTGTTATTTTGACGTCAGCTCGACTATGCTCGGCTCTTCGATATATATTGATAAGCCCATTCAATACAAAAGCTTCCAATTACCAACTTTGGAGGCGCAATACTAATCAACAATACGGAATACATAAATATAACATTATCATACGGAAACGCTGTACGGCTTAACCAATCAGATGCGACTACGAACTAGTAGACTTTTGTGTTTTAGATTACTTTTGTGGGTACGATTTATATCAGTTTAAATAGACTTAATATACCGCGTGGAATTTGTTACAGGGCAAATATTTTTTATATTATAATGTAGAATAAAATTTAAGAACTAAATGTATTTTTTAATATAATTAGGTACTCGGTACTATAATATTAAGCGTAGAAAAGTTTTCGTGACAATAGAGCCACTCATTATTTCTCTCTCTATTTCGTAGGAAGTTAATTGTCAGAATAATCCACGATTTTGACAATTCAACCATTGTGCTATAATAGACTGCATATATCATCATCACGACAGTATCCCTTGCGGGGTGGTTAGATTTACATTCAGAAGTGGATTCACATTTAGCCAGCTTCACATGACAAGTGGCTCATCGATGTCGAACCAAACTCGAGAAATATCACAAATAAATAATTATGTCCCGACCAAGAATCGAACTCGGTACCTTCGAATCTAAATCCACAAAAAAATAACCAGTAGACCACGTCGGCAGACTGGATTAGATTAGCACGTAATGATTGATGTTTATTTTAGGACAGTAACAAAATGTAATAATTGGCCAATCACTTCTGTTCACCTTCAAATGATCAATCAGCCTAAGGTCTAGGGGCACAATTTTTCTCTGATACTTTGGTTTACCTTGTGATGTGGACTTATGAGTTAACTTTAAAAATATGGTTCCTCTAAGTTAATATTGTCTGAATAGAGGTTGTGATAAAGATTTTAGGTTCAGATAAGATATGGCCTTGCGTTCTATTTAGATGAAATTTTGTCACAACAAATATATTTATTTTACCTTCCTATATTTTTTGTAATACCTAATCAACCACTTATTGAAAGAATTGTGTCTAAGCAATTCTGCCGTCAATACATTTATGGATCGAGCTTCCAAGATGGCATTAACTTAACTTTGGAGGCGCAATACTAATCAACAATACGGAATACATAAATATAACATTATCATACGGATGTTTAATTATAAACATAAATGATGGCAACACCGCTTTCCGCCGGTTTTGTAGGCTGGCAAGCGTTGTCGCCATCCGTCAATTCGAAAATGGATTCAAAAATGTGTGAACGCATTAAAAGTGATTTTTCTAAATATTCTTTGTTTTAATTAACAAAAATGGTGCCGAAACCCGGGATTAAGAAGTGAAAGCGACGCGACATAGCAGATTACAAAAAGTCAACAATATCCTGCACTTTAATCTGCGCGAGAAAAAAAAAAGCCGGTACCTGCGTGTTGAAACACGTGATTTTTTTTACTGCAATTAGCCGGTTTGCCTGCTTTTCCATAAGAAATCACGATGTCGACGGATAAGAAAATGTTGGCGGAGGTGAAGCGGCTGAAGGCCCATGTTGCACAATTTAAGGGCCAACTTTCCCGCGCCGAAACCTTTGTACAAGAGCAAACGCAGCAAGTGTTGATCGACGTGGAAGGCTCCAAGCTGCGAGTAGAACAGCTGCAATCCTCCCTGCTCAAATACCAACAGGACAGACTGGAACTTGCGTGCCTGCAGGACGATGACCTCGATGAATCCAGCTTTGACCAGGATGAAGTGGAGGAGCGATGCTTTCTTCTCATCTGCAGCTTGAGAAGAATCACAGCGTCCACGTCTGTCAGTGTTAGTGCTAGTGCGATAAATAATGTAGCTTTACCCATGAACATTCAACACAAAAATAAATTGCCACAACTGGACGTGCCCACATTTGACGGGAAGGAGATAGTTAAATTTCGACCCTTCATGGACATGTTTAGGGCAATAGTGGATAGTGATGACTCCATTTCTGCGGTACAAAAGTTATTCTATCTCAGAAAGTTTGTGAAAGGTCAGGCGCTCATGTTAATAGAGGGGCTTCCGTTAACCAATGAGTCATATTCGCAGGCATTAAAATTAATAGAAAATAGGTACAATAATGAATATATTTTAATAGCACACCATGTAAACTTGTTACTAGATTTTCAGCCAATTTCTAAGGGCACTGCTCCTAATCTAAGGGAGCTGGTGTCTCATGTACGACAGCAAGTGGGGGCACTCGAGGGTCTAAAGCAGCCAGTCCTAAGCTGGGATATGATTTTAATTCCCATTCTGACTAGAAAATTAGACCTGTATTCATGCCGAAGTTACCATTCTGAGCGTGATGCAAATAAGTTGCCAACACTTGAAAAGTTTCTGGAGTATGTGGAGAAAAGGGCTGCAAGCTTCGAAGAGAGTCAACACATGGAAGGTAAGAGTATTTCATCTAATTACAATTATAGCAAATCTAAAGTCACAAACTTAGCCAGTTCTAACAAGGTAATGTGTAAGTTCTGCGAGTCAGCTGAACATAAACTATTCTTGTGCAAAAAATTCATGTTATTAAGCATCAATGATAAATTAAAATTTGTGCAAGAACAAGGCCTGTGTACTATTTGCTTAAGTTTTCATTCAAATAAATGTCGTTTTCACTTTAAATGTTCTGTTTGCAAAAGCAAGGAACACAATACACTCTTACATAAAGAGCAAAATACAAGTTCAACTTCCAACGATGCAACTTCTTTACAAAGCAATGCTGACTCGACAGGCCTAGTGCTCTTGCCCACCATTAAGGTCAAAATACAGGCTCATAATGGTTCCTACCTTGTGGTCAAGGGTATTGTCGACAGCGGTAGCCAAACGTCATTTGTAACATCTGACTTAGTAAAGCAATTAGGGTTGCCAACCTTTAAATATAATTTAAATATATCTGCTTTGGGTCAAACCGAAAAGCCCATCAATCAAGCAGTCAATTTAACATTAAACTCATTGTATAATGAGTTTCAATGCAACACAACATTCTCTGTGCTAGACAAAATTACATCATTTCTCCCACAGACAAAATTTAATGTAAAAAATGTTGCCATTCCAGAAACTATTCAACTTGCCGACAATGACTACAATATTCCCAGTCAAATTTCCTTTTTACTATCAGCTGACATGTTTTTTAATATCCTGTTGCCTGACAAAATAGTAATTAAAGGGAGCAACTTAGTATTACTGGATACACAATTCGGTTATATAGTTTCTGGCAAAATACCTAACCACTTTATTACATCATGTAATCAAAATAGTTCTAAACCTGTAGCCTTGCATGCTAGCAATATGGAAAATGTAGACCACCTCCTACAACGCTTCTGGGAACAAGAACACATCCCAGAGGCAACTAAGAAGGTCATAGAAAAGAACACCACCTGTGAAGCCGATTTCAGACAGTCGGTACAGTTAATTAACAATCAATTTCAGGTCAAACTTCCTTTCACGCTTCCTGTCGAAGAATTGGAGCTGGGTAACTCATTTTCCCTAGCATTACAGCGATTAAATATACTTACAAAACGTTTGTCAAAAAATTTGGATTTAAAAAAGGATTATTTTAATTTTTTAAAGGATTATTTAGATTGTGGACATGCCAAAATAATTAATTTGGCCAACTTTACCCTACCTATAGAAAAATGTTACTTTTTACCGCATCACCCAGTATTAAAAAACAACAATGAAACTACAAAGCTGCGTGTAGTGTTTGATGGTAGTGCCAGAACCAACCTGAAACGATGCTTAAATGATTTCCTTCACATCGGACCAGTGGTTCAGAAAGACCTCTTCGAGATCTTACTGTCCTTTCGAGCGTATGATTATGTCCTGTTATGTGACATCAAGCAAATGTATAGGCAAATTAAAATTGATCCAACTCAAAGACACTTTTTGAACATATTATGGCGAGAAAATGTGAATGATCCATTAACCTGTTTTCAATTACAAACGGTAACCTACGGCCTTCGCTGTTCCAGCTTCCTTGCAACGCGCTGTCTCATAGAGCTTGCACAAAGATATGAAAATGAATATCCATTGGCTGCTACAGTGTTGCAGAATAATGTGTACGTTGATGACTGTCTGTTTGGAGGTAACACAATAAATGATGTGCTTCAGGTACGTGACCAATTAATTAATATTTTAAAACTTGGCAGTTTTGAACTGCACAAATGGTGGGGCAATGATCCAAGCCTATTAAAGGATATTCCTAATAATAAACAACAATTCTGTGACAAACAGATTGACGATAAAAATTTTACTCTAAAGGCATTGGGCTTACACCTAAACCTAAAGAGTGACAAATTTATAATGTACAAACCGGACCATAACGCTCCCAGTGAATGGACCAAACGCCGCGTTTTAAGTTTTATTGGTTCATTTTTTGACCCATTGGGATTAGCTGGTCCTATTATCACAAAGGCCAAGGAAATAATGCAGAAAATCTGGTTAGCCAAAATAGGCTGGGATTGTTTATTGCCTTTGGATCTACTAAACTTATGGGATAATTTTTATTGTGCTTTAATGAATATGAATCCACTAAGAATTTCACGAAATTTAAAATTCAACGGTGCCTTGCGAGTATGGCTTATTGGTTACTGTGACGCCTCTGCCATAGCTTATGGTTGTTGTTTGTATGTACGAGCAATTCACAACAATAATATTGAAACAACATTATTGTGTTCGCGTTCCAGAATAGCCCCAATAAAAAATAAGCTTACAATTCCTAAATTAGAGTTAAACAGTGCGCTATTATTAGCTAAATTGTACAACAAGGTCCTGCCCATTTTGTCACAATTCAATATCAATGCAAGTTATTTATATTCAGACTCTCAAGTAGTATTGTGTTGGATCAAAAATTCCAATCTATGTCCACCCTATGTATCAAACCGGGTTAATCAAATAAACTCACTAACAGCTGCTTGCCAATGGTTTCATATTAAAGGTTCTCTAAATCCAGCTGATGTGATATCACGAGGTTGTGACCCACAAGTCCTTGTCAATAATGATCTTTGGTGGTTCGGGCCACCAATGTTGTCATCAAAAGAATTTGATCCAGGTAACTCTCTATCACTCGTGTGTAATCATTCATCCTGCGGGCTCGAGTTCAATGACATTAAACAATGTCTGAGTATAAGTAACGAGCTACCAAGTTATATTTCAAAATTTTCTAGCTTAATAAAGTTGCAAAGAATTGTGGCATGGCAATTAAGATTTATTAATAATTGTAAAAACAATGATAAACTTTTTAGCAGCCTAACTGCGTCAGAGCTTCGTGCTGGTATGAATAAATTGATTTATCAGGTTCAAATGCATAGTTTCTTTGAAGAAATCAATTCTATTAAAAATAATAAATGTATAAAAAGTAATTTAAAATCATTACATCCGTTTATTGACAATAACAAGTTGTTGAGAGTAGGGGGGCGATTGCAAAATGCCAACATCCCTTTCTCCCAAAAACATCCAATAATTTTGCCAAATAAATGTCATTTGACTAATTTAGTCATACTAAATGAACATTTGTCTCTGATGCATGGTGGTCTTAAGCTAACACTAGGTAGTTTATTTCAAAAATACTGGATTATCAATGCCACTCGTGAGGTTAAAAGCATAGTTAATAAGTGTATGAAGTGCTATCGTTTTAGGGCTGCTACAGCACAGCAGCTGATGGGGTCCTTGCCCTTTGATCGCGTCAACGAGGCACATCCATTCAGCAAGGTGGGGGTCGACTATTGCGGTCCTTTCCAACTGAAACAGTCTACCTTAAGACGAACTGTAACAACTAAAGGTTATGTTGCTGTATTTGTGTGCTTTGCGGTAAAGGCTGTTCATCTGGAGCTAGTCTCAGACATGACGACGGCCACATTTTTAGCAGCTTTCAACAGATTCATTTCAAGACGCGGCCTGCCAAAGGTTGTCTATAGCGACAATGCCAAAACTTTCAAGGGAGCTAAAAATAAGCTTAATGAATTGTATGCCTTAGTAAATTCCAAATCTCATCGGGATTCAATAATTGACTACACTTCATGTAAAGGCATTGAATTTAACTTTATCCCCGCTTACTCGCCTACCTTCGGAGGCCTGTGGGAGGCCGCAGTCAAAAGTGCCAAGTATCACTTCAAACGAATAATTGGTGATATTCCTTTAACCTACGAACAATTTAATACAATAATAACGCAGGTTGAAGGGATCATGAATTCCAGGCCAATAACAAATTTGCCCAATGATAACGAAAATTTAACTTACCTTACCCCAGCCCACTTTTTAATTGGAAGACCTATGAATTTTGTGCCCGACACCAATCTTACAGAAATACCGGCAAATCGATTGCGATTATGGCGACGCTGCACTCAAATACAGCAACATTTCTGGAACGTTTGGCACAGACAATATCTGTCTCAATTAAACAATCGACCAAAGTGGCATAAGGGCACGCCTAACATTAAGGAAGGCAGTCTTGTACTTATGAAAGATGTCAAATCCGCACCTTTACAATGGCCGATTGGAAGAGTTGTCAAAGTCCTTCCTGGCGCCGATCAAAGGGTAAGGGTTGTTGAAGTCAAAACTGCATCCGGTATTCACCGTCGCGCCTTGAATAAGGTAGTTATACTGCCGATTTCATAAGGTTAATTGTCCTTACGAATGCAGTTTTGACTTCCAACAACTATTCATATTATTCACGATTATCGTGCCAAGGGTTCCCTATTATTGGGGGAGCTATGTTTAATTATAAACATAAATGATGGCAACACCGCTTTCCGCCGGTTTTGTAGGCTGGCAAGCGTTGTCGCCATCCGTCAATTCGAAAATGGATTCAAAAATGTGTGAACGCATTAAAAGTGATTTTTCTAAATATTCTTTGTTTTAATTAACACGGAAACGCTGTACGGCTTAACCAATCAGATGCGACTACGAACTAGTAGACTTTTGTGTTTTAGATTACTTTTGTGGGTACGATTTATATCAGTTTAAATAGACTTAATATACCGCGTGGAATTTGTTACAGGGCAAATATTTTTTATATTATAATGTAGAATAAAATTTAAGAACTAAATGTATTTTTTAATATAATTAGGTACTCGGTACTATAATATTAAGCGTAGAAAAGTTTTCGTGACAATAGAGCCACTCATTATTTCTCTCTCTATTTCGTAGGAAGTTAATTGTCAGAATAATCCACGATTTTGACAATTCAACCATTGTGCTATAATAGACTGCATATATCATCATCACGACAGTATCCCTTGCGGATAGATTTACATTCAGAAGTGGATTCACATTTAGCCAGCTTCACATGACAAGTGGCTCATCGATGTCGAACCAAACTCGAGAAATATCACAAATAAATAATTATGTCCCGACCAAGAATCGAACTCGGTACCTTCGCATCTAAATCCACAAAAAAATAACCAGTAGACCACGTCGGCAGACTGGATTAGATTAGCACGTAATGATTGATGTTTATTTTAGGACAGTAACAAAATGTAATAATTGGCCAATCACTTCTGTTCACCTTCAAATGATCAATCAGCCTAAGGTCTAGGGGCACAATTTTTCTCTGATACTTTGGTTTACCTTGTGATGTGGACTTATGAGTTAACTTTAAAAATATGGTTCCTCTAAGTTAATATTGTCTGAATAGAGGTTGTGATAAAGATTTTAGGTTCAGATAAGATATGGCCTTGCGTTCTATTTAGATGAAATTTTGTCACAACAAATATATTTATTTTACCTTCCTATATTTTTTGTAATACCTAATCAACCACTTATTGAAAGAATTGTGTCTAAGCAATTCTGCCGTCAATACATTTATGGATCGAGCTTCCAAGATGGCATTAACGGAGTCATACAGTATTTAGTTGGGTAGGGAGCAGAATAATAAATAGTGAGCGTCTAATTGCACAATAAAAAAAGCCCGAGAAACCACCGTTCTCATCTCTTTTTTCCACACACGATGGACCCGGCACCCGCACGGCGAATTAATGGAATTCTTAGAAATTTCTTCTATCAGCAACTGTTTCTTTGCAGCGCTTTAAATAAAAACAGCTTCTCACCTAAAAGAAAATAATTCCCAGTTTGTCTATGTAATTTTTTTTTACTCCTTTGTAAAAAAGACATATTTTTTTTGTTTTGATAATCATAAAGTCCAACCAAATTATTACCATCACGACGCAGAGTGGGACGGATGACTCCCGCCAGATGAATAACCCAAATATTAGGTGAATAAAACTTATTTTTTAGGACAACGTAATAATCGTTGGTAGAATTAGCAATTTTACAACAGACCTAAATTAACAAATTAAAGGGCGACAAATACACGTAGTCTAATGAATGTAGGAAACTCAATTAATAACTATGACAAATTGTCGACTAGTCGCATTGTCATTAACCTTTAAATTGAAAATTTTCTTCATAATAATGTTCCGTCATATTTAACTTGTGGAATAACCAGCTTTATGCAGATGCTGTTCTTCTGGCATCGTCCGAACAACAACTGCAATCACTAGTCACAGAAATGAAAGATGGAGGTTCGGAAAAAGGAGTCTGTTTGAATACGAGAAAAACCAAGGTACTAGTGTTTGAAAGAAGAAGTATGACAACCGTGGCGATAAAGATTGATGATGAAACTCTAGAACAAGTAAATGAAACTATATATCTGAGCAGTGTTTGCACTACGAATGGAAAGTATAGAAATAGTGTAAATAGTGCCCTGAGGTCACTCATCGGCAGTTGAAATGACAGTGACAAAGCTTGGCTAGCCATACACAATGCCATGTTGGTATCAACACAGATATATGGAAGCGAGACGTGGATATGTCAGAATACGCATGAGAGTAGGGGATATACGGCGTCACTTTGCGTAACGTCGAAATACGGAAAAGGGTAGGTATAAAATAAAGCATAGGAACAAACATAAGGAAAGGCATTCTACGATGGTTCGGGCATGCTGAAAGGATAAGTGATGAAAGAACCATCTTAAAAATGGATGTGTAAAACGTATCTAATCTATTTTATATTTATTATAAAGACAAAGACATTAAATATAAAACATAATAGGTCAAGAACCAAACCCAAAAAGCCAAACGGTATGAGAATTAAAGCTAGGGCAATCGTCTCAGAACTAGTTAGTCTAGTTAGTGCATTACCGGTTATGGTAGTGTTCGACGTGCACTTTCAAATTGATTTTACTACTAACAATATACCGACCTACATGCTACAAAAGTGTTAAATACGTTCTTCTTCGACAAGAGATTTCTACTTCCTAATAATATATTATCCTCATATATGTATATCTTCTATAATACTTATATATTGATGAGTATTTATGTAGTCTATGTATTCATACTATTTATGTAGTTTATTGGTTAGAATTGCACCCCACATATTTATACTGTCTCACTCTCCCAAAGGTTAGCTGGTAGAGAAAGCCGAAATGGCTTTAAGTTCGCCTTTGTACATACTTTTAAGTAAAGTGCAATAAAGTATTTAATAAATAAATAAATAAATAAGAGAAGAAGAACAAAATAACCTAAATGGTGTAAATTAAAATTACAACCAATGCCCGTTCTTATAGTATTTGATCTCTTTGCTTTAAAGCTTTAGAAACTGCACATATACACGAGTTTTATTAATAAGTCTAAGCAATGAATTTAATCCTTCCACTCTGCGTCGTCCTGTACGTCGTCTTCACTCTAGAACCCGTTTGCTCTATCGGACCTCGGCGGCAGATGTGTCCAGCCCAATGCCACTTTACGTCATCTTGCTTTTTTATATTTTCAAGACATTTACTTAGTAGAAGTATCATCAGGACCGTGTCCCTTTCGGGTTAGTCAGAAATCTCACTTATAAAATAAAAAAATCATTCATATTTAGCCGTCTTTACAATAGGTCCATCACTTACGCAAGACCTTATTACACACTGTTAAATATCTTGTACTTGAAAAAACGAAATATTTATAGATGCGAACGGAAGGAGCTTGTCTGATGGTCTACCAAGCGGCAGATATCACTAAACCTGAATATTTTAAACATGAAGTTTAAATTATGACGCAATAAATTTAATTTCCCGTACGGTTTGAATATTGTAGTGTTACTAAAGACATAGAAAACAATGTCGAAGAAGTTATTACGAATGCGCATAATTGAACCGTTCTCACCAGATGTCGAGTTGCACCATCACTGTGGGAGGATCCACTTAAAATGCGTACATAGATTGCTGTTGTAAATATCATTTTGATAGACATGACATATTCTATAGCATTATAGTTAAGCTAGTAATAGAGTATGCGATTTAGTCGGCCCATATAGTCAGTATACTCATAGCTTCTCGGTCAACGATTGTAGTGCATCTAACAGGAAACTATAGTAATAGTAGTCTATCTTTGCCCCTTTGTTATTGGCCGAATACAAAAAAGGGTGCGGGGCTGAATTAACTGATTATTTAAAGTTAAGGATTAGTTAATTGTAGTTGTTTTAAATGTCACATAAAACATCATTTATTTCGTCGTAAATAGATGTATTTGCCGTATGTGTGGCGTCTGCATCAGGGGTACACACTGTACTCGTAGCTAATCGCCATTTATCTCTGAACATCTTACCCTCGCTATACAAAATTCAATTGTTAGAATATCTGCATCATAATCTTCCACTTAATATTGCGGGGACTATACCTATATATACGAGTAATTTTGTTCGGTTGTCATGAAAATGACATGTTACGATTTTTAACAGAATAAAAATTTTAAATTTTAGGGGTAAATTCCCGCCTTTTGCACGGACATGTCAAGTCCAAATTAATTTACTGTGGTACTATTATTAAAAAATGGTGTTATTTTGTTGCTACAATGTGAATAATTATGAAAAACAATAAATTTTACTCTATATATGGGGCAGAAGTTTTAGTTTATTCATTGCGGTTTTACCGCGCTGTTAACTCGAATATACCCGACGTGTTTGGGCAATATTGACGCGAACTACTCTATGAAAAGCATCAAATTTCTTCACTGCTAAATAGAATGGAAGCGTTATCAAATCGAACAGGCACCAAGTCTGTGAGAACAATTTTAGAAATAAGTCTAGAGCTCCCAATCACTATAGCCTGGCACTTGCTCGGATTGACCACTACCCCAAATCGTTTGGACCAGGAACTTATATATCCGTATGTAACCAGGCTCCAGCACTATTTACAGTATTAACATCAGTTTGTACACAGAGCTGCAAGTCATCGGCGTATAAATGATACTGGCAGTGAAGAGAAAAGGTGATTGCATTAATGAATAAAGAAAATAAAAGAGGTGAGAGAATACAACCTTGTGGTACCCCTGTGATATTTAAAGAAATAAAAAACAATTTAACATGTTACGTTTTATTGATAAACATTATCAGGAGTAAGATACTTAAAAAAAGTCACATTTAAAGAAGAAACAGAAAGGGTTTATTCAATCTTTATGACTGGGAAAATTTTAGTTTCTCAGACGCTCAAAATGCATTTAAAATTTACCTTACCTCGAGCAAATTTTCACAAAACTTATTAGCATAAAATTGCATTTGAATACAAGAATTGGGCTCCTACTTCTTTTGAATTTATATTGAATTCCGCTGCAGACTTTACAGACTGAATATATATTGCACACAATATTGTTAGCTTAGCTGCTCTATCTTACCTATAGACTACATACCTATAGTTCCTTTATCACTTTATCATCTTTACAGTCTTAATCCAGAATATTAATAACTACGTGTGATTGGTTTATGGTCAAACCCAATAATTCAGCAGTAATGAGCGTCGCATACATTTATTTTGACGTAAAATTTAATGCACAAAGTACAAGAGGCGGATTTAATACCCGTAGACATTTTCTGAATTCCTTTTTGCGCGGAGGACTGGGCACAATTCGTAGTTATTTTTTGCGGTTTTCCCGCGCTGTGAACTCACATATTATACCCGACGTGTTTGGACGATAATGCCGCGAGTAACTCAAAGAAAAGCATCAAATTCTGTAACATCTGGAATAAGATGATAAACTCATTAACTTATAAAAAAATTATATACATATATTATGTCAGACTTATATGGGCTAGACCCTTTGCCTTCCCTATCACCTCATTCATAACACAATAACAAGTAGAGATTTTCTGACAGCCAAACCTTTGGGACTAATTAAAACAACTGCAGGTACAATGAAAGTTAAAGTAACATATTACAATTTTATGATAATAATAATGTTACAACTAAATAATAAACATATACTTACTTATGAATATAAATATACTAAATATTATTAAATACATAATAATAAATATATACGAGTATAATAAACATAACACCACTTGTCATAATGAGATAGTAAAGCAGGCTAAATGTAAATCCGATCGAATGTAAACGTGAATAGTTGTATTAAATTTTGCATGCCGTCACTGGTGTATAATAATTGAGACCATACTAGTATTTGTAAACATGTGTATTTGCAAATAAAATATTTCATTTCATTTCAATGATGAATTTTGTCAATTAAAATATTGACTTCATTAAGGAGAAATGTATCTCCTATCTGTAAATCTCGAGAAAACAATTATTAAATAAAATAGTATAGAAATAGCAGTATTTTTATATTTTCGTCGTTCTCCGATTCGTAAACCATCCACTTCCTGTCACCATTCATTAGAGGGAGGAGAAATATGTAGATTATTTCGCGAGGTAAAAGTTAATAAAACTGCCTCCGTGATCTAGCGGTTAAGTCCGTGGATTTAGACATGGAAGTACCGGGTCCGATTTCTGGTCGGAACACAATAATATTTATTAATTTAAATAAATAAATAAAATTCATATTTAATTTATATGTGATATTACCCGAGTTTGGTACGCTATCATCGACGAGCTTGCCACTTATCATGATTGCCTATAGTAAAGTTGGCTACATGTGAATCCGCTTCTTTATAAGCGTGGTTTCTGACCACTCCGAAAGTGATACGATCGTGATGATACTTTTCAAAGTTAATAATTTTAAATAAAAACTATTAAATTTTTGAGTTAAATAGTATTTAAATAGCAATTGTTTATTGCGTCGTTCTCCGAGGCTCACCCATCGCAACATCGCATTCATTGTTAGTCTGATTCGTTAACCATCCACTTCCTCTCAATAAACGTTACTAACATACACTCGTTATGTACCTATATCTAATTTACAAGTACATGGCAAAATTAAGGTCGTTGCGTATTTAAATTTAGTTTCAACAATGTAACTCTAAATTCACCTTATTTGGTTATTTACTAAATTTTTTGTTCGACAATGGAATATTTGCAGAATCGCCAGAATTCTGTGATCTGTAAAGCTTAAACTTTAATTGTTCAATTTAATGATATGGTTATATGTTCAAATGTTAAAGCAAAAAATCAAGGTAAATAAACTGTAGTACAGAAAAATCGACGTTTTCCAGACTAAATGATAAATAACATCATCCATTTTGGGCTATTTTGTACTACTTATGTACCTACAATGATTTAAAAAATGTAAACAGTAGTTTCGATCGATAGTTTTATTGATAAGACTAATGTTATTTTTACTATAATATATTACTGGGCAATTATGATGTTTTGAAAATAAAGTATGTAGTTTACGTATCAATCAAGTCCTTTAGTACTAGAGCTGTCATGGTGATATTTTAAACAATTTGCACATCTAAACTATATAAAATAAAAGATGTTTTCTTCTTAAATTGTAATCTTGTTAGATAATAAATAAATAAAGATGTCATTTTACGTGAAAAAATGCAAACTCTAGCTTAATAGATTTCACCTTCAAATAGTGTTTTCTATAGCCACATTTCTCTTTACTTTTAAAGAATAAAAATCACTACGAGAAAGTGTCCTGTAAGATCAATTTAGATAAGAGTAATCTTAAAGATACAGTACGTGACGTAGACTATCGATATGTCACCCAAGTTAATGACTATGATTGGAAAGTGAAAATCCAGAACCCGCTGGAAAACGCAGCCTTACGTAATTAGAGTGCAGCAGCCATAGCTAAGTTGCTATGGAAACGCTCTGATAGCTCAAGAAAGTGAAACTGCGCGAGCGACGACCCACCCACCACCATAACTATTAATTATGACGAAATCTAACAATCAAAAAAGCAAAACTACCTATAGTTAAATAACTATCCAAGCTACGCAATTGTCACTAAAAATATACTTTATAGAAGTATTCATTAAAATTAATAATTTGAGCGCAGATCAGCAAGCGTCGAAAATATGAATCAATTTGCAATAGTCACTTATTTTTGACGTTTGCTGTAGAAACGATGGACCCTAGAGAAACCGAACTAAATGCGTTCTATAAAGAAATTGTTCCAAAGCTCATTAGCGTCTTTGGACAATAAGGCAGCAGCCCTATTCTGTTCCTTTAGCGCAATTAACTACATTATATCACGCTATTAAAGTTGATAGTTGCACGGCCGCTGTTAACGTCGAGCGCGTATAGAGTTGAGAATTCAATAATATTTTGTAATTATGACGCAATCTCTGACGTAAATAACGAAATCCACTAATAACGTTTGCGACTAAGTTTGCCAGTTTTTTCGCTCAAAAATTAAGTATCTTAATCATAGGGGAAATGCTGTATTGTGCTCCATACCACAGGACAGCGATTTCGAGAAGCTATTTTTTTGTAAGTATTTAATATTAATTTAAAGTTTTTTTTAAGTTAATTTTCGTTTTTATTGTAATATGTTTTATTTAATGTAAGTTTTGTTCGTAATAATTCTTTCGACTAAAAATATTTTGATGGACCATTTGAGAAATTATTTGAAATTGAAAAATATGTCTAAAACTGTAATCAGAACCCATCTGGTCAGCGTGACAAGGAAGGCTCAATTCTCTAGAAATATTTTTTGAAAAGATATTCAGCATTGATCTACGACTACTTTTTATAGGGCTATAACGATTAGGTATAAATGATGAAAGTTACATAAGCGACAATACAATTGTGAGTTCTTTTAAATTCAATTATTATAATATATATAACTTCCTAATATTAATAGTTTTAATTATATAGTCATTCAAAAATAAAATATTCTTGCGAAATTGAAGACGACAATTTATAAAGCACTTGGTGAACAATTGTACATAACCACCGATGCCACTACAATGCGACTGACAAAAGGAAAAAAAAAATAACGGTACATATGGCGTCATACATAGAGTTGTTGTGTATTATCTGTCATAGAGTTGTCCGTGCACACATGTGCCATTATCAAGGCCCATAGATTACATAGTCCTAGAACAGCACTGCTTAAGATGGGCCTTAAAATAATAATTCTGGAAAATTTTGTCTATTCTACGGTAGGTACTGTAGCCATATATCCCAGTGTACCCAGGCCTAAATTCCTCCAAGCAAAATTTTAGTCTAGGATGCGTGGTAAGTCTCAGACGTGGTGGAATGACCAGATCAGAGCAGCCAAGGACCATGTAGGCATAAGAGCGACAGGAAAGCATCAGTTCGAGAGGAGAGACAACGGCTTGTTAAGCATGCCATTGACACTCAATAAGTAATGACCACGACCACTCTGCCAAGAGTTAGCGTCTAAGAAGAAAAAGTAACATTTAGCCACATAACAAACCACTTTAGTTTTAAAGTGTATATCATTAATTAGTTTTGGTACACGCAGTATGAACCCCTCAAAATCAGAGCTTAGTAAAAAATTGCATAGTACCATTTGTTTGATGTTTGTTTCTACCTATAGTTCAATCATTGAATAGACCACTCTGGCTAACAATTACCGCAATTCGATGTACTCGTTGCTATATGCTGCGATTGGACATGCTTGAAACAAACCAGTTCGAAACACGATGTATAAGTACATGGAGATTTCAGCACTAACCATTGAGTTACCAGTAGTGCCGTAAATACGAAATACAACACCAAATATAATACATTTATTGAAACAGCTTCCAAGACGGCATTAACGGAATCATACAGTATTTGGTTAGGTAGGGAGAGGAGTAGAATGGTGGATAGTGAGCGTATTATAAACATTATCGCGCAATAAAATAAAAAAGGGAGGCCTCCTTTTTTAAACCAACCTATTGTCGGTCACAAGCCCGTTACATCATTCTTTTCATCTCTTACCCACACTCGATGGACCCGGCACCCCCACGGTAAATACATGGCATTTGTCTTCTCTCTAAAAATTGGTTTGTAAATACGAATCTCGTTAGCGTTATACATTGGGTTCGGGATTATCAGACTTCATCATCACAACTCCCACAGAGTTCATGAATTCCACTGTTGGAGATGGGCCTTCCGGAAATTTCTGATGTCAATTTTTAATGATAATTTATTAACGATTTAACAACTTGGTATTAGTGGAAACGGTGGTGTAGTAAATGTATGACAAATGTACGTAAGAAAAGTGTATTGCTCATTGGTACATGCCGTGGGGGTCTGAACTGACCTTCGTAGGATTTTAAGGAAAGCGTTCTTACAATGGCTCAGACTTGACATCTGTTATTTAGGTGAGACCAGCATTAAATATCGGAGCATTGACAATGATGACAAAGAAAAAACTCAGAAATATTTGAACATATTATATCTTGCTATCTTACGAGTATAAGGAACTTATCTTGCTGGTCGGGAGCTGTCAATTATTATTCATCATATTACCTATGCCTTGCTAATATCTGTATACAACATACCGTAAGTAAGTAAATATTTGTGTTCTAAACATGACTTGAATTACCCACCAACAATAGTTTTCTATGTCTTCGCTAGTAACTCAATGGTTCGAACCAGCTAATTTATTTCTCTCTTTCAAGAACAGCCTTGTTTGATTTACGATTGGCTTTATTAGTGTGCCAGTAATTTGCAAGTTGCCTAATTGTAATTGAGACTTGAAGTTCTGTGTTCTTGATCTTTGTTATATGTTTACATCTAAGGTAAGTAGGTAAGTCTTAGCAGATTACTTTTTAGTTAGTAGTTCATTGATATGTTAAAGTCATCATTTATTAATACATTTAGTATTTAAGTTTTTTTATTAATTTAATTTTCATTTTGCTAGGCGCATTATTACTAATTAAGCTTAGGAATGATGTAGAGGATTTGTTGTATAAGGTACGTGCAAAAGAAAATTAAATTATTAAAATTAATAAAAAAAATCGTTCTACTCTGCTTCGTTCCGTACTTAGTCTCCATTCTAGAACGCGTTTGCCTCAATGTTCGTTGGTTCTATGGCATTGGCTTTGCTTAATTTAAAAGCTACGTCAGCACATCTCTCCCTGATGAATATCAAAGTTTAAAAATATGTTCAAGTAGGTACTAGCAACTTAACATTAAACATAGCTAGACAGTGTACAAAACTTCGTCTCAGCTTCATCTGATTCTAGACGAACTCACTAATTCTAATAGGTATAGTGCTGCAAGAAACGCAAATGAGGGATTTAATCTCGAGAATCAATTTGATTATTCATCAGCTGAAGTTGCAGACACCTTGATTACCATTGCAAATCATTTCTCTTTGTAGTGTCGGTCAGCGACTTCTGACCTTTTATTTCCCACAGAAGTTTGTTAATCTGACCAACCTCTAGCCCGAGGTGGTACGCTCCTTAAGAGACTGTGAAATCGAGAGATCTCAACAACTCAAAGGTTAATACACCAACATTATTTATATTTGATACGAAACATAAAATACCTGCGGCTAATGTAGGATTTATTAACAGCGCAAAATCCTTTAAATTAAACCAAAATATAGCTCTAACCTCAGACTACCTATGTGCATACATAAATAGATGAAGCATCTGAAACGCTTGCTTCGCTTATACGATACGTACTACTTATTGCTACTACACAAAACAAAACTTATGACAGAAAACGGGCCTCGGTTGCCTTCTACAATAGCGGAATCAACCCCTAATTTGCTTTGAATAAACTTCTTAGTCGCTACACTCTTGGAAGAGTCGTGGTCGCCATTTAAGTGCTAGTGGCACGCTTAACAAGCCGTCACCACACCTTTCGGACAGCAAATTTCCTGTAGGTGATGATCCATTGCAGCCTTCACCTGATCAGTCCATCTCATCGGATACCTAACACGCATCCACTTGCCATTGACTTTTCCCTGGATGGAAGTTTCTCCATGCCGTGACACATGTCCGAAGAAAGTGAAATACGTGACAGTCGAAGAAAGGTGTTGTTTGATCCCCAGTTCCTCCAGTATGGATTTATTGGTTCGGAACTTCTATGTCCACGTCCATGATTTGCTATTCATTCTCCGCCAACACCACATCTCTTGGATAAACTACAACATCGTTTATTTGTTGATTCTCGATTTGAGATTACAACGTAGTCTTTCACTATCTTGAATATCTATAATACAAAACCAAATAAGCAAATTAATTTAGACAAAGTACACAAGATAAATTCTCCGTTTTAATTTCGCTATTTCTCGTAGCTCATTATAAATGTATTCTCTGCCCCCAGCTTCGGGGCAGGTCTACTACATTATGCAGAAGGGTCGACCCTTGATGGTTTAAAAGGAAACGGGATAAGCTTTATCCACATTGTGTACTCTACAGCAGTTTACACTTTAACATGAGTTGTA
The DNA here is from genome assembly GCA_910589645.1 of Tinea semifulvella. Classification (NCBI taxonomy): domain Eukaryota; kingdom Metazoa; phylum Arthropoda; class Insecta; order Lepidoptera; family Tineidae; genus Tinea; species Tinea semifulvella. Next base: position 14,147,546 of record OU342585.1, read on the forward strand.
CCTACTTCAACATGAACAATGTTTCAAAGACACAAAACAGATTTTCAAGTGTTAAGTGTTTTGTTGTAGTAAATGAATTACAGGTATGTCCACATCATAAGCCTTATTGCTGAAATATTGCATATTGGTCGTCCTTTCACACCAATTTGTCATATTAATATTTTACCAATATTTACTAAGTATTTATTTAAATTTATCGTTTATTATTTTTTAAAATAAATGAAGTGATAGGCATGTGTAAATTTACAATTAGTATAATCTGAAGATCTTAACGCTAAGTTGCGTTGTATGACAGTTTATGTTGCCTGATGTCAGTTTTTTTTATTCTATATACGAAGCTTGAGTACTAAAATTATTAAAAGACATTGTTATTGGTGACTTTATCTATCTATACTCTTTCCACTAGTTAACATTGTGGACCTAACAACAAAGGTCAACAACCAGAGCATTCTTAAATGACATCATTTACAAAACATGATTCATGCGAGTACACGGTATGTAAATATCTTAGATGTCTAATACATCATAATTAAAAATCAGATTTATCTAAATTAAGATATAAAAAGCTGCCAACGATAATAACCGAAGTTGTATCAAATGTAAATTAGTTTGTCTTTTGTAAATAATTGTTGGTAACAACATTAAAATTCTTGAAATGAAATCAAATATAATATCGTTTTTTTGGACCATAATCTAATCATTACTGCAAAGTAAATTCTGGATTCCAGAAGGCAGGTTTTTCAAAGTTAAGAAAAACATTTAATAACTGACATTATAATTACCAATTTGAGTTATTTCATACAGGGAAAGTCAAGAAGTTGGCAGTAAGCAGAGGAGAATGATAGAGCTTGGCTTCTAAATCTCATCATTTTATATGACATTATAGATAACTTAATTATATAAAGTAATAATAAACATCACAGGAAATCACCAGCATACTTTGGTACTAATGAAGATTCATTACTCAGTAAAATCATGTTCCTAATACCCACATGATACCTACCAACCTACGCGTCAAGAAGCCTGATAATAATGATTACAATATAAAATATGATAATGCATCGAATAAACCGCACGTCTGAGATTGCAAGGTCGTCCGAGCTTGTAGCGATGTTGAAGACATATTATTTATTAGATTTAAGACGGGTACTTTAATACTAGTTACATACTCGTCCTATGGTAGAATTTGTATAAAATGTTTAAACACACTATAGAAGATAATTGCTTTAGGTATATTACAGCGTTTAAATTTAATAGCAAAACATTTATTTTCTAGAATACGATATATGTTGTGGCTAGTAGGTACAATTTTCCGATGTATCCTGCCGTCATTGAGTATGAAAATATTTATTTATGGAACTAGGCATAATATATATCATTTTTACGTATTTCATCGACAATACACAGTCAATTGCCAATAAGAAATATGGCCGCCGGTCCTTTATCGTATACGTCTATGCATACCTTCGATTCCTTTTACCAGCTCATTGACTACTAAATAAACAGGCCTGATCTGCACCATTCCGCATTCTTCACCAGTACCTGTATTTAATGTACCTGATTTACAAGATTTGCTTATTTTAATATAGGTACCTACTTAATTTATAATTATTATTATAACAAATTGCGTAATATTAAAATTTATTATTTTAGTTTAACGCATATAAGAGTATGGATATATTTTTACAGATAAATTAAATGCTTTCTTAAGTCATTGAATAAATTACTTAGCCTTCAGTACACCTCAAAACAGTAGTAAATAATTATAATGAACGTACAAAGAGAAAGTAAAATATGGTAACTTATTTAATGCGAACCTATCATGTTCCACTGCTATAATAAATTGCAGTACAATTGCAAAAGATAAATCTTGCTCCAACACTTAGATAACATTTTACAACTTCCAATTCTGCTGTTTATTGTAGACTTGATACTGAATCTTAGAGCGTTTCACTTTAAATATAATGATTTGCAAACAACGGCCAAGTTAAGCTTACGTAAACAGTTGAAGTCCGACTAACAATTGTTTTAAAAAACGGGATCAAGTAATCCATAATAAATTTATCACAATTCACTAAAGGATAAACCCAATATTCAGATTTAGTAGCAAAACATAAGATAACGAATATTGGGTTTGATGTAGATATACGAAAACAAGCGTTGTAAACTTTTATTTTATAGTTCTTTCTATAATATAATATCTTTTTAATATCATAAACTAATCTGACTAGTAAATAAAACTTTTAATCTTACAATTATATTGTGAAGTTAGTTATGGTTAGAACTTCAATAGTTATATTGAGTTCATGCCAGCTCGTTACTTGTTATAATTCTAGTTTCATATCATCAACACCGTTATATGCGCATAAATTATTAAAAAATCAATGATTTCCTTTCCTTACTACATATCCTGCAACCGTCAATTTAAACCGCGAATTAACTTCTGCGATATTTATAATTACACTTTTTCTGTATGTTATGTAGATGCTTATAGGTAATAAATATAAGAATATAATTAGAGTTCATACAAGTGCAATTATTATCATCACAGCCCCCAAAACACAGAGTCCTAGACCTCTACTATTGGAGATGGGTCTTTCAGAACATATTTCTGTAGAATTTAGCTTACGCTCGCACGCTGCCTGGCCAGACGGGTTAAGTAACAATTTATTAGTGATTCCAAATGACAGTATAAGTGGAACCGGAAGTTTCATGAGCTATGCGAGGTACGGGAACGATGGTGTTGTGTAAAAAAATTTGACAAAATGTACGTAAGTAAAGTGTATTTCTAATTGGTACATGCCGAGACCTTCTTGGATTGAAGGAAAGCGTTCCAACAACCGGACCACCACCGCATAAACTAAATCTAATAATGTGTAATGCGTGGAAAACATCTATATTTTATAGGGAAATATGTTGCAGCAGTGAATGATAACCCTGAAGATAATGTGTAGTTTAATAGTAAGATGATCGAAATAGCGGAAGTATAAAAAAGTTAAAACTATAAGTTGGTATTAAATTTTATGACGGCGAATTTTCCATAATGTGGTGCTGAGAGTAACTTACTGTACGCCTGATTTAACGATTCATCATTGCCGTTTGCCTCTGATGTGTATGACGTGCTAGTAATTAATTTAGTCATGACAAGCTATAGATTAACCCTATTAGCTATAGATTAACCATAATAATATTCCTACAATATTCATGTTTGTCTGAGTCAAAAAGCTTATGCACTTATATTCAACAAGAAAGCAAAGTCAGTTCTCATCTCGTTACTTCGCCTGCGTGGATGTCGACTTATTGATTTTCTCTTCTCGAAATTCCTACACTTTTCTGTAAAAGTATTTTCCTTATATAAAGGACTTCGGTTTCTATACATTTCAAGGATATTGTGTGAAAGCTTAGACAAAATGGGTTCAGTATTTTTTTGCTAGCAATCATGACCCTGTGTTTTAAGTACGCAATGCCTAACAAGGTCGGTAATCAAATTTATTACACAACTCCAATATATTCCTTGACAAGCACTTGCTTTCTAAACCATTCATTAAAAACATAATTTTATATTTCTACAAGAGATTCTGATGTTTAGCTATAAACTTTCACCATGTTTATATTCAAATTATAGTCTTACACTAGACCTACCTTGCTGATCGTTATTGTTGCTGCAATAGGAAATCATCAAACTTACCTGAAACAAAAAAGTTATTGTTAATAATACTCGTAATATATATTTTTTCTATCGTTTGATGTGTAAATAATCACAACATTACAGATGTCTCTTACGGTGATGTACTCGTAAATCATCAAATTCTCACGCCAATCCAAGTAATCTACCAACCCGCATCAGACCAGCTTGGTAAATTATGCCTTATCCCTGCTGTTATTTATTTGTTTTAATTCATTAATATTCGGAAAGCATCAGCTATTGTGTATACCTGCTTAAATGAACGACTAAACATAATAAAGCAATTAACAAGCATTCATTAATATAAAAAAAAACTTCCTCGCCAACCCGTCTGTCTGGCCAGTTTGGCGAGTGTAGGCCAAATTCTCCAGATAGAAAGACCCATCTCCAACAGTGGAGGTCTAGGGGCTGTAATGAAACAAATTGCAAAAAAGAAAAAGAAACGATATATAAGATAATCATAAAACAAAATTAAAACTAATAATAGCTGGAAGTTATTTAGAGACTCTTGCTCAGTGGTGGGTTGATATGATTTAATCAATGATGATGATTAAAGTAAGGTATCATTACGACTGTAATTTCTTCACACCATAGACCGGAGAAGTAAGAAATCAGCCAACTTTACTACAGCTCCATCATAACAAGTGGCAAACTTGTCAACGTCTCTAGCTTAGCTGCGTAGAGAAATGTCACAAATAAATTATTCTTTTAAATCCAATAAACGGCTAAATCTACGGTCTTAACCGTTAGACCACGGAGGCAGTTATACTGATGATGAATATGTGAATGCAGTTAAGATTGTAATATACACAACACAAGTATACAATGTAAAAGTATCTGATTCTGACCACAGCAACACTGAAGAATTTGATACCACGAAACAAAGGCAAGGAAGTGGTAAGCCAACAGTGCAAGTTCATAATACAAAACATCTAGTTTCACAAAGAGGTGTTATTTATAATTACACCTATGGAATTTGTTGGAGTCGTTAAGGATGTAAGTTTATCCTACGTAGAATAATTTTGTATTTGATTGGTTAGAGAGAGGAGCAAAATACTGGATCCTCAAGCATGTAATTGCGCAATGAAAACAAGAGCCTCTTTTAAACCAAGCCTGTTTCGGTAAGCCCGGGATACTAATCTTGTCCTCTCACGATGGACTTCATCACCAAGGAATTCATAGCAATTATTAAGACGAAATATTTGGGCATTAAAGTAAAGTCAAAAGTCTAGGCCCCGTTTCTCGATAGTTACTACTCGCCAAATGCATTTTTTTATTGTCAAGTGAATAAATGTTATAAACTTGTTACAATTTATTGGTTAATATCTATCGGTGGTATAGTTAGTTTGTAGTATTTGCATTATTACGAATTTTACAGTACAATTATTTAAAACTGAATGACTATGAGTACATGCGAGTACATCGCCAAGCCGTCTGGCCAGCGTGGCGAGTGTAGGCCAAATTGTCCAGATATATGTTCTGGAAGGCCCATCTCCAGCAGTGGAGGTCTAGGACACTGTGTTCTAGGGGCTGTAATGATGACATGCGTGTGTGTACATAATTAACCCAATATGGCAACTAACAAGTCCTTGTTATATTATGCTTACTACTTTTGTGCATAATAAAGTTCATGGTTCAATAATATATTTAGTGTTACTACTTTAATTTCCCTTTTTTTTATTCGTACTCGTACAAACCACATCTGAGTTTCAAGAAACAAGTGCTCAGAGTTGGTGAAGTCAATGTTTAATCAAGTAACATCAGTCGCGACCACAGGATGGCTTACCAGGCGGAAAAATATAGTATGACCAACACGATTTGTCCAGCAATTCTGGCACCATGCCAAATCACGACTAAAAGTCGCTTATGGCTTTACCCGAGTGCTGACGACTAACGATCTAGCCAGCGGTTTAAACGAAAGAGTTAAAATAAAAAGTATTATGTCACTATTGTAATATTCTTTTTTGAAGAAGATTCACGTTTAACCAACTTAACTTAACCCATCATAACAACTGGCAAGCTGTCTCTTCTCTAGTGCTTAACCCGCAAGACTCGAAAATTCATACATTATTGTTGTTACTATTTGGACCGGGAATTGAACTAGGCACATCCGCATCCAGTTAAACTACGGACATAACCACTTAAAAGACATCTGAATTTTAATTAAGTACCTAACTGTGCCAATCTCTGCTGTTTATCACTGTCTCTAGAACACAGAGTTCTAGACCTCCACTGCTAGAGATGACCCTTCTACAAGTTTCTGGAGAATTTGGCTTACACTCGCCACGCTGCAGCTGGCCAGACGGGTTGGCTAGGGTCTGGTGTCAAATTTTAATGACAATATATTAACGATTGCACAAGTTGGTATTATTGAAACCGGGACCGAGACCCGTTTACAGTGCTGTCCGAGGCACGGGGATAGTTGAGTTGTAAATCTATAACAAATATACGTAAGCGAATTTATATTGGTACATGCCGGGGTTTGAACCAACCTTTTTAGGATTTTAAGGAAGCGTTCTTACAACCGATCCACCACCACTCTCTCTCTGCTGTTATTCACGACAAATTAAAATAACTGAATTGTAGTGTCGTAATAGACGTTATCTTTGTGCACACAACGAATGCCTTTATCGAAACTAACTTTCTAAGTAATACCATTATATCAGAGAATCGCAATCCAAATTTTATAGAAATAGCTTAGATCAATATCAGACATCAAAAGACAGCAAATAAAAAGAAAATGATATACGTACAGAGTTTGCTTTATTTGATACGTTTGACGCATGTTGCTGAACGTGAAGCGTCCTTCAAAGACACAATAGAACCAATACTGTTATTGAATCACTAAAAAGATATACTCAACATCCACATCTGATGCCGGCAACTAGACCGATTATAAAGTCTTCATAAGCCAAATTGTATCACTAGTATACAAAATTACTTTCAAGCGCAGCGCGTTTAAAACCGTTTGAAATGAAACTGGCTCGATTTCAGGCCGACTAAAATAGGTAATTCACCCGTAAAAGTGTTGAATTACTCGCCAATTACGACAGGAGGATGTAATTAAGCATTACGGCACAACGTATCAGTTGGGCGCTTGGGCGCTCGACTGCAGGCAATCGCGACGAGGCCAGTGTATGACGACTCGCTAGGTACATCGTACATACACACCGGCACCTATCTCCACTTGGCCAGCCTGTATGATCAATTTATGCAAATTGGTGACTGGCTGCCAACTGCCAGTGCAACCAATTGAGTACACATTAACAGCGACAATGTCACACATATTTCCCGATACAAAATTAATTCGAATATTTACTGACGGTTATGTCAATTTAAAGTTTTGATAATAAACTATTTATATAATACTTAAAAATTTCAAATTTTCTATTAAAAATTATATCATAGCAAAGTAACAAAACTTCTGTGTTAACGTAATTTTAATTAACAAATTACAAAAAATAAGCGGAGTAGTTATGTCACAGTTTTGTACAATGAATTCTCCAAGTTGCTATGTTATCTTTGAGATTTTGTGTGAGATGAATATCTTCTGCCCTAATGTTATCTTGGAGAGTAAACATTGCGACACCGAGGTTCGTTTATGGTGCCGTATGATGAGAAATTAAGTAAACATTATTATTATGCTGGCCTATTACGTGGTTGGGATTCAACTATGTCATGGACATTAAAGCTCATAAAATAACTACAAACGAAGATTTATCATCATTATTATAGCCCCTAGAACACAGAGTCCTTGTTTTACCTGCAATTTTTTTTCAGATCATACTTTTGGAGAATTAGGACTATTCTCGCCAGTGGGCCAGCCGCACTGGTGAGAGACTGATGTCAAAAAAATTCATATCGCTCTTTCTTCATCAATATATTATTTTTTATTAATGTGTAAAGACAACATGAATATGCCTGAAAAAGTCATAAAAATAGTCGTCCGCGTCGTATAAAATTTGATACTTAGATAAGCGATTGAGTTGCTACTGTCTATCCGTTCTTTTGTTAACTGGATTGGCGACGAGTAATCGTGTAAAATATTGTCTCGCTGAATTAAACCATGAACCATGAAAATTTCAGATTAGATAATTTGTGTAGAATGATAATTTCTATGGTTACTTTGGTACTCAGTACTGGGATTAATAAAAATAAAAAAGAAGATCTATTCAATTTCAATAATCTAATTACTAATTGTCAATAACTTAACTACAAAAAAAAGTATGTGAACGCGGCTATAAGAAATCACACTAAGAGAGGATTGAGATACCGGATCTTAGAAATTTTTAAACAAGTAAAAATCTAAAATAGTCTAAGACTATGTTTTATAGATACCTAAATATCTAATACGAAACTAAGTAGGTAGGTATTACTGAGCAATCTCTCTTAAAAGAGCAAAGAAAAGACAAGCATAAACCGCAAGAACCGCACACGACAGGTCAAATAACAGACAACAAAACAAACAGAGAAAGTACGTTAGTGATGAAAGTGTTTTCAAATAAACGTTCAGCTAAAACATTTTCTAGTCGATTTGCTTTGTACCTCAACATTGAAGATGATTTCATAGCAAGAACTAAATATAAGTGATGAATTTTAATTCCACATCAAATCTTGTCTCTTCAATCCATTTCAAGATCATTAAAAAAATGGACGCAATTATAGGCGTTTTAGTTTTTTACTAGTGTTATATTTCTTTACCTGACATTATGTGTAAGAAATGTAATAAATCTTAAATATTTGATCAAAATAAGCAATGTAAACAGCATCAAATAATATTCATATATTTTTAAATGTATGTTATATTTTTATACAATTTGCAGTTTCCATCTTACTACTACGGTTTAAATACCTTTCAAAATGGAAATGCAAATGTCATAAAGGATTTCCACAGCTATTGTGAGCGAGAGAAAGACATTTGATTATGGAAATAAAGAATAGAAGACTGTCTGCGTCTGTCTTCAACAAATTGCATGGCTTTAGTTAGAACAAAAGGTTCAAGAAGTACATTTTAATTTTAATATTGTATGAGATCTGTATATTGTAGAGATTGATACCCTTTAGTAATAACATTTTAAGATTTTGAGAAATTATCAACTGTACTTAGCTAAAAGCTTGGTTATTTGATAATTAATTTATAGTGATTATTTTAGTCAATAAGATTGACCAATATTTCTTATGCAAAGATACCCAAACATTTATCAATTAAATTTGTAATGTTGAGATAAATAAAACCAGCTGTTATTACTTTTTAAAAGCAATAAAAATATAACGATAATTACCAGCATAAAACCATAACTACTAAAATAGCTAACAGTTAGGTACCGAAATAAAATATAATAGCATACAAACAGTAATAAAGTCATGACCACCGTCTATACTGATATACCGGGTGCTTATTTATTTATTAACAACGTCGCCGGAGGGTCATAAGTGGGCGACGAGGATATGTGAACTGACATCAAGGTCTATGCTCATGATAGATCTCAGCCATCAGTAATCGGTAAGCCACATGATTTTTGCAATTCATCTAAGATTTAGAACATCAATTTGTTATTAAGTTTACTAGTTGACAACAACTTGGAAAATATAGTATGTTCAAAAATTTGTGATATTAGAAACAATTTTATTTTTCATTATTATTTAGCTATTTAATTAATTTTAAAATCTGTAATATTTATTCGAAAAGGAAGCCAGAAAGGGTCGTTAGGACAGTGCACCTGTCGCCTTACGTCAATGTTGTTAAACTTGTTTTTATAGTGGTATAAAATATTCCATGTTCGGAATTATCTGATGTATAAACGTGACAATTTGACGTACCATCAATGGAGGCTATGGGGACGTAATGGATTCACACGGAAGTCCCCCTTTTAATGTATTACACTTAATGAGTGCGTCAGACATCATTTATTACAACCTCTCGTATGTCTATTTAATGTTATTACCTCATGTCATTTTTCAGGATGGACTATTTTATTAGCTACTATTTTTATTTAAAAAGTGATTTAACTTTTACCAATACTGATATCAACATTTTTTAAAGGTACCGATTATCTGTAACATTAACTTTAAATGATCTCCTGGTTGACTTTAATTGGAATACATTTACCTACACATTAATCTGTGTACGAGCAGCATTAGTAACTCGTCAGGTTCCGCTATAAAAAATGAAGTGTGTCACTTAGCAGTCGCGGATGTCAGCGGACCCTGGCCATCACAAACTGCTCCACCTCCGTCGACCGCATCGTGTTCCTAGAACCGCAACTTCATGTTCATTGCGGATGGGCGCAAAAACACAGTACAGCATCCGCCACAAGGGCATTACGATGTACCTAGCTGTATCAGACCTTATTCTGAATAGATAAAGACAATCAATCATCTTGGTTTCTCAGTATAGCTACAAAAGAACTCCATATTGTAATTTAGAACTTATAGGGCCATTAAACTGGTTTATAATTAGAAACGAATGATACCGGACGTCTACAATTGTAGAGATAGCCCGATGATAGGCAGAATAAGCAACACAAATTATCCAATTAGATCTGTAAGGATGATGATTCAAAAGATTTATACCCACGCAGGGAACGATACCCTCTACTGGGAGCTATGACAAATAGGATCAATTTAATTTATTTATTTCCTGGAAGCAACTCGTCAGCTGAAAAATCTCAAATGTACAGATTTAATACAAAATACGTCAGAAATTGTCGCTGAATGCTAATAATCTTACGTACCTTCATTAATTGCTCAATTATTATGTACAGCGACCAGTTAAGGTACAATAATTGCTATAATAAAGCCACGCGTTGGCAACGACGAAAAAGCCATTATCAATATCGTTTGCGAAATTGTCTTTACACTTATTGTTACAGTGGCAAATAATGTCATAGCTTGGTATCATGATTGAATAAGATTGATGATCACGGCCTATTGCTATGATTGAACGAAAAGCTACCATTTACTTACGAGTTCTTACTAAAAGTTACATCTTTAATATCATCATGGTCATCATCATCAACCGGGTAAAGATTGCTGAATAAACTCTTAATTATTAGCATATCGATTGGGAGAACACTTTATATGCTAAATATGAAAATCAATACTAAAGTTTTGTATGTGCGGTGTAAAATTTAATACCAAACAATTTGCATAGGCGCTTTCACTACTTCGACTTCAGAGAAAAGTTCTCAAACTCTCGCAGTTTTATAAATGCAATCTAAATAGGTAATTAGATGAACAACTTTGGCATTTTAACGACCATCATTAGATTTATATATTGTGAAACAAAGCATATGCAATTAGGTGCATATATACTTAAGGCATAGATTATGGTGGTAATCAGTGGTAAAATAATTGATCGCTGTAATTGTTTCATCTAGACACTTCATTTCGCTATTTGTAACAGGTTTACTAAGTAAAATATCCTTGAATTGCTTTTATAATGCTTTTGTGATTTCTAAAAATGAACCTGACAATATTTTTATTATCACAAGATTTGCCTGCATTAGGTGCTTGTGGGAATCACATGCCTTAAGTACCTATCTAATAAATACACATCAATCATGGTTGAAGATAGTCATACAAAATTATCGATGTAAAAACACAATACAAAATATTTATAACTTAAAATTTTATAAAGCTAAGGTACTTTAGAAGTAAAACACCCTTTTAAAATTCTTAGAAAGGTAGCTTTTATAAATAAGTTACCAATGAATAATATAATCATCGATAAATATTGGTCAGAAATCATGGAGATGTTATGTTATTTTATATTTATAAAAGAGAAGATATTTTGTATATAAAAAAATAAAGAATGCATTAAATACATACGTTTTACTACGCGTCATTTTCCAATATTCTTTGCACACTCAATAACACAAATTAAATAGGTATATGAATAACTACACTACACTACGTAAATCACAAACACAATATTTAATTTAAAATGTCGAATTGGCGGCAAAGTCGTTCGTCACATGAGCACTGCCGTCGCTCCCGTGATACCACGTCTCGGCTTCTCGTGCAATAGTTGTTGCTCTCTCGCCGCGATCCGACCGCCCTACTTCTACCAACCAGTCACACAGGTTAGAAAGGGACAAAAAACAACGAACTTTGAACAAATGCAACTAATCAATTATTTTACCACTGATTACCACCATAATCTACGCCTAAACCTTAAAATTATTTAATTTAACAAAGATATTATGGTTTAACGGCTGAAATAAATATAATTTATTGCAGCGCCATCTAACTGTATAGATCCGTACTATTATAAATTAATGTAAGCCTTTGTCTGTGTTCAATTTATCAAAATGTAGGGCGCACGTTTCGTAAATGTCGCTTGTGTATACCGACAGATGGCTCTCGACAATATTAGAATGCAGTCTGTCTGTCTCCTGGGGTTCCACAGGGCAGCTGCTTATCTCCCGTACTTTACACACTGTACACAAATGACATCCCAATCCTCTTTAAACTCCTGCAGGAGGACGGGGAGGACAGGGAGGAGGATGTCATGCTTACTTCAGCTCTTCTCCAAGCCAATATAAGGCTGCTGATAAAATCCAGGACCTCCTGGATCTTCGCCCTGCGTGGTTGGACAAGTGGCAACACTGCCGCAATAATGACATCCAGATGCCGACTGCCTCCACCACTGCAGCTTCAGGGACAGAACATCGAGTGGACTCCGATCGTCAAATACCACGCCGTCAATTAGGCGAAGGCGGCCCGAGCCATGTGACGCACTGTTATGAATTCCAGCTTGAAGGTCCGGATTTACAAGATGTTCATCCGTTCCCGACTTACCTATGCTACGCCAGCCTGGCATCACCTTCTGGCCAAGACTAATAGGGACAAGATCCAAAGTCAGCATAACATATCACTCAGAGTCGTCTCCCGAGCACCATGGTTCGTGCGTAATTCCGTCATAGCTCGAGATCTGGAGATGCCTACGATTGAGGAATTTGTCGTCGGCCTGACTAGACGTATGTTCTATCGGGTCGAACGGTATCCGCGAACTACCACCGAACCCTGAGTTTGCGAGTCACAGTAGTACCGCCACCAGGAATTGTCCAATTGAGCATGTACATGTACATAAGAGCTGTGATGATGACCATTTTTGTTTTCCATTAGATGATACTTCCTAAGGTCAATGACTTGGTTAAACTAAAATCACGAAGAGTGTTATTACACATGTGCAAGTAATCAAAAATTATACGTTAACACTTCATCACTTATTAAATCATTCTTAATTCATTACGCATACTGACTGATTATTCTTCACGAATATAACAAGTTAATCTACTTACTTGTATTTGTATTTAGCTCCCACATTACATAATGAAGTAAGTACTATTGTTATTCATGTAACTCTAGTTTAAATCATCATCATTTTTCATTACAGCCCCTAGAACACAGCGTAGACCTCCACTGCTGGAGATGGGCCTTCCAGAACATATATCTGGAGAATTTGGCCTACACTCGCCAAGCTGGCCAGACGGCTTATAGTTTAAATATCTGCCAACAATTCATCAAGTCAATTATCAAAAACTACTCTGTAAAAATCTTGCATGCATAACGTTTAATTATTAATTCATAAAATCTGTGGATGTAATGTTTTCTGTAATAATAATCGGTTCTATTTAACTAATTGCATTTAATAAATGATGTTTTTGGGCAAAACAAACTTGGTTGAACATGTATAAGATCTAGCTCAAGTAACCAACAAAACATTAGTACGAATTAATTAGTAAACGAGATTCGTGAGTGTTTAATTATTGAAAATATAGGTACTTACATTTTCTTCTTCCCTTCCGGCTGGCAGACAGTGGCCGGCGGCGGAGGCAGGTCGTCCATCGGGACCTCTTCGTTAGGTGGAGACGGCGGAGACTTGTCGAACTCCGCGATCGGCGCTAACTCCGGCATCGGAGACACCGAGTTGCTATCCATCGCAGACAACTTTATCGGAGACACTTTGGCGATTTTATAACAACACCGCTCGTAAATTCACACCAGAGATCACCGTACAGAAGATAATGCGTCAAGTCACTTGTACTACTCGTATACACTGATAAGCTAATAAGTCACTAGGGCTGTTCGGTAATCTTACACAATGAAGTTCGTACTAGAACTTTTCCAATAAGATGTCATCAAGTTTCACGACGCAAGTAAATTCGAGAACCTAGATTAAATGGTTGTTTGTTATACGTAAAGTGCTCGTTCTATCGTCCTGGTCGTGGCGTGTGCATCAGACCGGAGTGGCGACGGATATGCTTTACTCGATGATTTAGGGGAGCGAGTGGTTGTTGTGTGGAAATTTAATGATGTTACCAATTATGTGCAAGTGTAAAAGACAGAACGAGTAACGAACACAGAATTTATAATCAAACGCAGGATATTTTTAATACTTTATCATATACGAGTGCACTTAAATGAGCCTTAATTTATCAACTTTGACTACGTAAAGGTCAGTTGTTAGAAAATGCCTAACCAGCATTAAACTCGCCTATGTATACTAATTTAAGTTTTTGTGCAATTAAGTATTTAAATAAATAAATATCCCACAGATGAATTAAAACAAATTAAGTATAATGTGATCAGTAGATTTAAATAAAAGTCACACACAGCACGGAGTCGATAACAACTAAGACGCTAAAAACTAACATCATTTGCTACCACTATGCTTGCTTAATAAAACAACAATGTTATTATTATAGATCGTAGATTGTATTTAACTCAAAAGATAAAACGAAGTTGCATTGCCGAAGAATCCAATAGCCTACATTCATTTCTCGAGCTAAGCCAACCGACGTTATTGGATTTTATGGGAAAGAGCAAAGTAGACAGGAAACACATTTCTGGAAAAGAACTTTTAAATCTAATAGCTGTTTTCATCGAAACTCCTTCGCTTCGAGAGCGAAATATCGTAAACATATTTAATAAAGTTACGTTTGCTTTGCGAACTTCAAAGCGGTGTAGTAACGCTGTTAATTTGCGAATAGGTAATGTAATAATGTGCGATACGAGTTCACATCATTACATAACTACGACGTGCATATTTATTTATTCGAAGAGAAAGAACAGATACAGGCAGTATAAGAACAATTAATAAACGATCCAATAGGAGTTATTAGAATTATACCCGCCACCAAAACTCCCACTGTGGACAATAGTGCACCATTTGTATTTATAAATACGTTAGTACTATGTATACCTTGACCAGGTATATTGGATAATAAAATTGCAGTGTTCGAATTTATAGAACTATCAATGAACTCCGAAGCGAAATAAACCGAATAACAGCTTCTTTATTTTGGCCTTAAATGCGGCGCGAGAATTGCCAAATATATCGACGTCCAATAACCGCTGTAACTTATTACTTATAAATAAAATTAGTTATGAGGACAGTCCCATTTATATATTTATAATTATAATTATATTTTATAATAATAGTAATTGTCCTATTATCCACAAAACTAACCCCAATTAAAATATTGTTTTAAGATGTTAGCTTTATTTTACTCTATTTAAAATAAACCTATAAGTTTTCTTATTCAAAAGGGATCCCCTTCTGCAGTTGACGTTGATGACCTTCTATATACTAATATTAATTCCCATTTATTTTCTATATAAGCGACACTATCAGTGAGTGTAGTTACATACAAATATTTAAAAAATAAACATGCCATAAACATATTTTGTTAGGCAACACATTATCGTTGCTTTTGTTAGCGTATTCGGTTAAATAAAAAGTGGATTTATTTCGTATAACCGGTAGGCGAAGGTCGCTCTTAGACGTATCTGAAACTGGCAAGCAATTAAGATTTACATGTGTTTACGAAGGGTCTTCCTGTTATTCATTAACTTGGTTTAGGGAGCTTGTAATAGTGTAACACATTTTATGCAAATATTCGGTGGACTGAGTCAATTTCTCCCATTTTTGAAACTCCTGCTCCGTTTACCATCAAGATTCACGAGTTGGGTTTGTATAAAAATTTAAACCAACATGCCATATTTTGGAAAATATATGAACGTACATGTACGATTCTACAGGCGCATCATAATTAATGCATCCCATCGTAAACACAACCCCGTGACATGCATATGGCAATCAGGGGAATGCACGGTGCACGTCACCGATAAATTTGGACACGGAAGGACAATGTCCTGCCCCCTTGTGTTATTATTTACCATGGACTTGACGTACGCCCGACATGGTAATTTGGGGCATAAAATACGGCGACACGGTTGTGTTTTTTTTGGGTTTACTAGGTATTATTTATACGACTATTAATCGAGGACTATGAATCACGGTGAATCCATGGAATGCTTAGAAATTTGTCTTCTAAATTTGCTTGCCATCAGATACTGTAAAAAATACTTAATATCTACACATTAAGTATTAGTTCTTCAGAGCCATTTTATGTTATTTATACCATTTTTAAGCGTTGCATATATATATATATATATATATATATATAGCATATATAGAGATAGTTTGGTTATTATTTTCAGACAAAAGGTATGTTACATTTCTTTTTACGTCCTCTAATAGTACTTTGTTCTTCTTCTCTTGTCGAAAAAGAACGTGTTTTACACTTCCGTAGAATACCTTCCCATTGGGATGACACCTGATTCAAGGCCTTTAGGAATCGTGTGCGGTCAGAGTACCTCAAAATATTCCTGAAGAAGTAATTCCGGCCGCTCGGTGTTGTGTACCGCAAATACATTCGTAGATTTGCTTCACGTAGCACCAACAATGTTCCTCGGCCCCGCGCAGCACCTATTCCCTCTGCACCACCCCCAGCAGGGACGCCGGCACCGTCCACTGAAGCTTCTAGTACTCCTCAGAAGGTGCCCACAGTACCTGATGGGTACTTCTATGACCACAAGAAGATGAAGATACGGAAGCTTTAGATTAATTAATTTTAATGTTATTTTTATATGTATTTTAGTTGTAAGGTATTTATCTATGGGCCATCTGTTGCCAGATAATAAACAAATTATTATTATATATTGTCAGTGAAACAAAACAACAAAATCAATTTGAAAGTGCACGTCGAACACTACGATAACGTAGAATTTACTGTCATAAACTAATTTATGTTTATTATAAAAAGGAGGCCTCCTTTTTCTTAAACCAGCCTATTGTCGGTCGCAAGCCCGAGACACCATTCTTCTCATCTCTTACCCACACACGATGGACCCGGCACCCGCACGGTGAATCCATGGAATGCTTAGAAATTTGTCTTCTTCTTCTGAGACGCTTGTCCTAACTTTAAAGTGTCTGATCTAAAAGTGACATCGAGTTCAATTAAATTATGTGTTTAATTGACTATACAATTATTATATAATTACACTAAAAAGACTTGGACGTATATGTTTTTTTATAAAAAGCACATGTGACTTCGCGTCCACATGATGGTTAATTGTTATTAGACACAAACGACTGAAATCAGACCCTCCGTAATACCTGCTTCACAAAAAATCTTCAATATGAATTTATGTAAAATACAAAACAATATTTAATTTACCTTTAATAAATTGATATCACTCGTGTTTTATTAAAAATATTATTATTTAGTACAGAAGCTGTCAAAAGCTTCATTAATAAGGTAGCTCGGTTAATGATTTTATGATTACTGCCTACAGGTTCAAATGTTCATAAACTTTTTTCCCAGAAAAGATTAACGATTAAATTCATTCACTTTTTATTAATTAATTGTATAAAACTCATCATAAAAGTAAAATCTCCTAAAGACAATAGCACAACGTATCAAGATAACTATGTTTCGCCACAGCACGATTCCTAACATACGAGTAGGTTTGCCAGTTGTTTTAATAGAGTCGGGGCCACCACGCTTCTACGGCTAAAACTGGAACTAAAAGTGACAGCACAGATGTCTCGCAGTTATACAGTAGTAATTTTTTTTTGTGGATACAAGGATATTGAGTTTAGCCTAAATTAATGGATCAAACTTCTCATATATTTTTTGTATTCAATATTTAGTACAACTCAGCCTTAATATTTTATTTTATTTATTTATTTAAAAACCTTATTGTTTTGTTAACAAAAGGCGTATGTAATGCCGATTGGCATTCTCTTACCATCAACCTTCGGGACATTGTGTAGGTTTATAAAACAAACATAAAATAAAGAATATTTAAATAATTTTGATTTTAATTTAAATAACGTACACTAAATAAATAAATACATAATTTTAATACTTAAACTACATAATAATAATACATACACTACATAAATAATACATATACAATACATACATAAACTACTTAAACGTATATACATAAACAGAAACTAATATTTATATTATACAACTACATTACAATGACAATGAGAAGAGAAATGAATTGTGAATATTTATTGCATCTTTAATTTATCTAAGGACACTTGTACAAATCAAGTTGATATTAAAATAATTAGGACGTATTTTATGTTGGTTGAATGTGAGTGGAAAACATTCAAAGCTAGTCCAATTGTCACAGAGTGAGTCTTGTTTCAAGCGGTGTTATTTTTATGTAAATATCACCATGTCAAGCTTACAATATTAGTTCTCCTTGAAAGTAAAAATTGGTATTTGACATCATTGCAAATGGTACAATCTTTCAAAGAGAACAACAAATAGGTGGTAGGCGGACTGATGGTGGTAATTTACCCAGTCTGCCGGAGCGGAGAAGTATACACCGTTCGTGCCGATAAACCCAGTAAAGTGTATTCACACGTTTCGGGATTAGGCCCGAATTGCCGTCATGCCCAGTTAAGCCAGCATAGAGACTTATGTCAGTCATGAGTGTCTGATTCCAGTTAGGTGGGCGCAGGGTTACATATCTTGGTAGTATAAAAAAAACTTAATTAGTCTAATTAGGTTATTGTCGTGTTTGACGTGCATTGATTACGTTGTTGTTGATTATAAATTATTCCATGTATTGTTCAGTAGTCATAACTATTGTTTTTAAAAACTGTTGATAAGTAAAACTGTTTTGCTTTTGAAAATTATTACTTTTATTATGAGAATTGCAATTCATGCCCGCTCTATATTATATTTGAAGTCTTTGAGTACAGTATAACGTTTTGATACTCGTAGGCTACGACAAAGTTTAATTTCTAAAGTTCTGGCAAGTCTATCTAACGATTTGACTACTAGCTAACTACTGGTTACCGACTTATCTGCACTATAACTGCTAGATTTACTAGAGCTAATACAGATTAACATTTTACAACTCTATTTTCTATAAAATAAAGTTCTTTTCTTATAAAATCTCTAGTATAACGTGTGTCTGAACTAAATGTCGGCATTGTTGACTAGAGTGTCTACCCTGCAATTCCGAAAACACTAACTTTAATTGTTTTAAAGAGACTATATCATGGAAAGTCAAACCATGGCGCAGAGCGGGACCCAAGAGTCAGAAAGAAGTTCGCTGCTTGGTGGCAACAGATCGCGTCTATCTCTAGCAGTGGAGGATAATAATGAAGACAACGAACTACAGTCTGATTAAAGGCAAAAAATTAAATTTTGGAGATTTAAAATCTAATAGTAATAACAAATGCCTCCGTGGTCTAGCGGTTGATTCTGTGGATTTACACTCGGCGGTACCGAGTTCGATTCCTGGATTATTTGTTTGTGATATTTGAGTTTGGTACGCTAGAGACATCGACAGGCTTGCCATGTGTCACTTATAGTAAAGATGGCTAAATGTGAGTCCGCTTCATTAAAAAAGAGCGTGGTTTCTGATTACCCCGGAAAGGATATAGTAGTGATAATACTTAACTTTTTTAATAATAATAATATCTTTATTGATTAAAAATACTTTTAGTAGAGTACAAGGTACAAGTTCACAGTGGAAAATATTTTGGTGCCGGATATAATTTATTTATTTATTATTATTAGGTACACACAACAGAAATGAGTACAAAGCATTTTTAAATTTCAAATCTTTACAATGCAATTTTAGTACTATCTCCAAAAACATGTGCACACGGCATGCAATTATTAAAAAATTTTCGAGCTATGTAATATAAATGTTTCTATAGTAGACTACACTATCCTCAACTACACACATCAAAAAAGTCTAGGGATCAAGCATGTTTATGCGGATTTCTTGTGATTGAGATGTGGCTTTGTAATAAATTTATGATTTTATAAATTTATATGGATCCTTTTTGGTGCATTTCATAATTTAAAACAGGAACTGTCAATCAAATTCGAGTAAAAGATGAAAATCAGCTGTCAATATTTTCCCTATAAAAACATAAGACGCATTGAAGACATTATTAGTGCTACTGTTTCCCTACTACTGATTAAAACCAACGTTATTATGGAGCGGCGACGTCATTTAAGCAGGGAAGAAATGATCAGAGCCGTGGGAATGATAGAAGCTGGTTCCCGGCAACGTACTGTGGCTTTAGCTCTGAATACAAGTCAGAGTGTTATCAGTCGACTTTGGACACGTTACCGAACCACTGGTACCGTGGCTGAGCGCCATGGAGGACGGTATCGCTGCACCACACGGAGACAAGACCGATACATTCAAATCACAGCTCGAAGAACTCCAACAATAACCGCCATGATGTTAGCCGTGAGCCTTCATCGCTCTTCAGGGAACTTAATTAGCGACCAAACAGTCAGAAACCGCTTGCATGAAGTGAACCTTCATTCCCGAAGACCGCTACGGGTACCACCTATAGCAATGCACAATCGTAGGACTCGATATCCATGGGCTCTTGAACACAGAAATTGGACAGAAGAACAATGGCGTTTCGTGTGCTTTTCTGATGAGTCTCGTTTTGGTATGAGGCCGGATACAAGACGTATACGACACTGGAGAACCCCTGGACGCCAACAGCGATTAAAATCCTGCCAGAAGTCCATCCTTATAGTGGTGGAACCATCATGGTATGGGCGGGTATTTTTCGATCGGCGGAAGAACTGAGTTGATTTGGATCAGAGGCAACCTCAACGCTCAAATTTATGCTGAGACGGTTGTATCAGACGTCATCGTTCCTCTACAAGTGCATATCGGTCCCTTATTTCAGTTAATGCATGATAATGCACGACCGCACACCGCAAGAGTTGTAAGACAGACTCTCGCCGCAGCTAACATCAATGTCCTGCCCTGGCCTGCTCAGTCGCCAGACTTGAACCCGATTGAGCATGCATGGGATATTCTTCAGAGAAGAGCTCTGCCGAATATGGAGGGTATCCAGTCGCAAGAAGACCTTTTTTTGTTGTTGCAACGAACATGGGCGGCCATTCCACAGCGTGATTTGGATGAACTCATTTTGAGTATGCCAAACCGATGTTCTTGTGTTGTTAGTGTTCGCGGTAGAAACACGGATTATTAATTGTTTAAGTTACCCAATAAAATTAAAAAAAAAACTGTTATTTCAGTCTTTTTTTCGAACTTTAATGTTAGTGGTTCAAATGTCAAAAATCCCTTTATTAGGAAAATGGCAATTTTTTTTACTAATGCAAAGGTGACTTGGTTTATCGTTACTGTAGACAAACGAAAACATTTTATTTGATCAATCCTTAAAGAAAATTTTAATGAATATCAATCAGGAGAAAAGTTATTGCAAAAATATATGTTGATCCCTAGACACTTTTGATGTGTGTATTACAAAAATATGAAATGTTAGACTTATGTTCTAGACGAAAACAGCTCGAGGCAATGCTGTTGTATGATTTATGTCATAACCGATATGACTGTAGTGAATTTAATAATAGGTTGTGCGACAGGGTTCCTATGAGAGTGCATCAGCGATCATCTAGACCCTTTCAGCTGTTCTCAGTAGGAAGCTGCCGCACTAACGCGGGTAAACGATCGCCAATATACCGACTGGTTGACGCATTCAATAACAAATTTCACTTTATAGACATCATTGCCTCGACTGCCGGTGCTTTTAGGAAATCTATTTTGGATATACTAAAACCATAATGTGTTATTACTTATCATTATTGTTGTATACTTATTTTTTTCTTCTTCTTTACTCATATCTTTTCTTT
This sequence comes from Tinea semifulvella, assembly GCA_910589645.1. Lineage (NCBI taxonomy): Eukaryota > Metazoa > Arthropoda > Insecta > Lepidoptera > Tineidae > Tinea > Tinea semifulvella. The sequence continues at coordinate 14,169,251 of OU342585.1, forward strand.
TTTTACTAATTGTTGTTTGACTTCACTATCTGACGTTACCTATTTATATAATCTGTGGTTTACGTCGTTGGTAACATACTTTTGGTAACAATTTGTTTATTTAAATGTTATTATATATATGTAGTAACACTGTTTGTGAACCTAAATAAATAAAAATAAAATTTTCATATTTTTTTCATTTACATATACGAGGTGGTTAGTAGTGAGTAATTTTAAAACCTCCTTTCGTAGCTTTTCTTACTTTTCCTTATACTGCCTTTCTCTCCTAATAAGTAAATGATTATTTTTTATTTATTAAATGCGTGCAGAAATTGTTGTATTTTTTGGATTCGAATTTCGTAAATACAGACTAGGCCTCCAGGCTCAAACTGCGATTATAAAAGCCTACAAATCTAGACCGATTAACTTTCCCTTTCAACGTGAGAAACTATTGAACATTAAATTTACTTCCCGTCCGCACTCGCTTTAATTTTAGTCAAGTGTTTAGCAGATGTATGGATCTTTGACCTAAAAATTATGACCGGGATTGCATTTTTTTTTATATTCATAATATTAAATGTAAAAAAAATATCTTCACTTTTTTTTCTAGGTTTATGGGAGCATTTAATAAACGTTTATTATCAAGCTGGCAATGAGCCGGACACATCTGCCGGAGAACCGACGACCGAAGAGTCAAACGGGTTCTACAGTGGCGACCACGTACGGGACGAATAGAGTGGGACGGATGACCTAAAGAAGGTCGCTGGCGGGGGTTGGATAAGGGTTACAAGAGGCCTTTATCCAGCAGTGGAGAGAGAGACACAGACTGATGATAAAAGAAGACAAATTTCTAAGCATTGAATGGATTCACCGTGCGGGTGCCGAGTTTATCGTGTGTTGGTAAGAGATGAGAAGAATGGTGTCTCAGGCTTGCGACCGACAATAGAGGCTGGGCAACAAGACGCTCACCGTCCACCATTCTACTCTCTTCCTACCCAACCAAATACTGTATGATTCCGTTAATGACGTCATGGAAGCTCTTTTTATAAATGTATTGACGGAAGACTTGCTTGGGCCCAATTCTTTCAACTCCTCTCGCACATCCACTGCGTAAAGCTCTGTCTTGAACCCGTTCCTGACTATTTATTCTGTGAGATCATAATATTTGTTCGACTTCATGTTGTGGTCTTTTGGAATATTTGATTCCCACGGAACGGTAAGTTCAATAATAATAACTTTTCAAGTTCCGATTAATATTATTTATTAACTACTTACGTAACACAAACATTTCATGTTTTCAGACCAGAGCGCGTTGTCGACAAAAAATATGGGTGGCGTGGTCGTTATAATATGTAGGTCTTTGGTATGGATGAACCCATTTCCGTTTTGTACCTACAAATATATGATGATTCACGGAATCACATCTCTTCTCAGCACTGTTAATCTCGTACTAATCTTATAAATTAGGATTCTGTGTAATATAATAAACAAGTAACTTATTACTACTTGAAATTGGCTTATAGTAAAGTTGGCTAAATGTGAATCCGCTTATTTATAAGCGTGGTTTCTGACCACCCCGAAAGGGAAACGGTCGTGATGATATGGAAGTAACTTATATCAAGCGTTCATATGCTTTAATTTTTCTTTGCTAAAACTTACTCATATAATAAGGAATATTCACTATTTTTAATTTTTAGCGTTTTGTATTTATATTGAAATTTAAAAAAACACGTGTAAAAAAGTATTGGTCACAATTAGAGTGAAAATCATCACGGCCGTGTCCCTTCCGGGGTGGTAAGAAACGACGCTTTTTTTAATAAAGCGGATTTACATTTAGTCAACTTTACTATCGGCCCATCATGACAAGTGGTAAGGTCGTCGATGTCACTAGCGTATCAAACTCGAGAAATGCCTCAAAGAGATCAAATCAAATAGCAAAGCAAAAGATAAAGCGGGCATGGGCGTACTTCTGAACCTGGTTTTTTTTTTATAAGCAAAATCAATAAACAATATATATTTTTTAAATATATTTCTTTAATTATACGTAAGCTATTTTAATAGTAACTTTCGTGGAGAACCTTACTTTAACTTTCCCCACGAAATACATTTACATAAACATTTCTATAGTATTTTTTTATTCTTATATTTGTATTTTACATGTAAGCTTTCCTAAATAAATAAATAACCTGGTCAAATTCACGCTGAGAGGCAAATAATGTCAACCGAGAAGTTAAGTTCTAAGTTCATTAAGTTAATAGATGACATGAGATACCCTTACAAATTGATCGAACTTGCTTCAACTTTGGAGAGATTAATAAAGTTTAAACTAACATAGAGCAGGGAACCCAACGTGACCTAAATCCTGAGAGGAAATACTGGACTTAATTGACTTAGGTACGAGGCCCGGGCACATTGAATAATCGTTATATTAGCAACACATTGTGGACTAAAGAGCGGTGGTGGCTCGGTTTTAAGAACGCTTTTCTTTGAATTTAAAAAGGTCGGTTGTAACCCCGGCATGTACCAATGACACTTTTCTTAAGTACATTTGTCATAGATTTACAACATCCTTTAACTTCAAGAGCACATTAAAACTATATAAATTGTCATTTAAAATTTACATCCGAGCCTCGCTAAACCGTCTGGCGTAGAGAGTATAGGCCAAATTCTCCAGATTTTTCGGGAAGGCCCATTTGAAACAGAGGACTCTGTGTTCTAGGGGCTATGTTGAACGAATGTGACTCAAGTTACAAGATTCTGTTCCAATTTTTTCCAGACCTGGCCAGACGGATTGGCGAGGGTCTGATGTCATTTTTTATGACAATATATTAACGATTCCATAAGTTGATATTAGTGGAACCGGGGACCGATGGCTTAACGTGCTCTCCGAGGCACAGGAACGGTGGTGTTGTAAATCTATGCAAATGTACGTAATAAAAGTGCATTTCTCAATGGTACGGGTTGGGGGTTTGAACCGACCTTTGTAAGATTTAAAGGAAAGCGTTCTTACAACCGAGCCACCCCCACAGAATATACCTAAAGAGGTAACAGGTGTCCAATTAACAAAATTTATCCAAAATTACTAGAATTAAAAATCTTGTCGAATTTGGAAATAATATTTTGACACTTGAAAAATGTAAATAATAATCGTTTCAACCGACCTATACAATACCTATAATAAATAAATAGATATAATCAAATTAGGTATATAAAAACTTGTCCAAAATGTCCGTAATTTTATATTCTAGAAAGTTGTCTACATTTCTCAAAAGTACACTGAGACTTGAAATCTTTAAAATAATATGGATTGTGCGAGCGAGGGGAATGCGACCAATGAGATAGATTGAAAGCCTGGTCATAAAATTTGGTCAAAGCTGAACTAATTCAGCCATAGATATAGACTAGCTTTACTTAGATACTGAAGACAACCATATACCACGTAGTTTAAGCGATAATGGCTGAAATGTTACCGTCATCCTATTGCAGTAAGGATCATATTCGGATTAGCATAAGTCGTAATGTCCGTTGGCTTGTAAGCTCGCCTGCGGGATAGGGTGGCTTTCTTCTTTGTGCAATGGACGTGTGCTGTTTTCCAATAAGTTTTTCTATTAATATCAGAAAATTTTATACTTTTAGTAACATTAGATGACTTTAAATTCATAGTGCCCCAAATATAGACCAGTATTGTTACTATTTTTTTTATTGACGATTTTTTTTTTAGTCATCGCACCATCACAGCCCCTAAAACACGGAGTTCTAAACCTCAACTGTTCGAGATGGGTCTTCCAGAATATCTAGAGAATTGGGCCCACAGCCGCCACCAAGGAACATAATAGTAAACAAGAAGCATATCTTCATAGATAGAAATGTGCCAGTTTTAGCAGCGCTACTACAGGTTCCCACCACTTTAGCCAGACATATGCCGACGAAATGATGACAATTTATTAACGATTCCACAAGTTTGTATTAGTGGAACTGGGACCGACGGCTTAATGTTCACTCCGAGGCACGGAAACAGCGGTGTTGTAAATCTATGACAATTGTAGGTACGTAAAAAAAAGTGTATTTCTCATTGTTACATGCATTGCCGGGGTTTGAACCGTGACCTTTTGGATTAAAGAAAAGCGTTTTTACAACCGAGCCACCACCGCTGAATATGTATGTACCACATGTAACCTCTTCAGGTATATTTTTCAACAAAATTTATCCAAAATGACTAGAATTAAAAATCTTGTCGTATTTTTAAATAATAATAATAATAAATATTTCCAGACAGGTCACACAGCGCCATCTAATTTCCGTGGTAAGCTACGAGGCTTGTGTTACGGATGGTTGATAAACTACATATTATACTTTTTTTTTTGTAAATATATACATATTATACATATAAACACCCAGACCGAGACCAATTATACAATGTACAACTTGCCCCCGGTGGGAATCGAACCCACGACCTCCCGGGTTCACGGAAACGTTTGTTACCTCTAGACCACGGAGGCGGTCAAAATAAATATAAATATAATATTTTGACACTTGAAGAAATGTAAATAATAATCGTTCCAACCGACCTATACAATACAACCTATACATAATTGTATATTATTGATTAAATTAATTTATAAATAATATTGTATATAAGTATCAATATTCTTATTAAAAACTTTTTCTCGTGATATAATAACTAAAAATAATATATGTATGATAATATGTCATGTTACCTAATAAATGTCATTCAAGTTTCGGGGTCAGTGTTAAGATAAAGTTAAATAAATCACCTGACATCACACACAGTGATAAATTTGATAACTGTCTCAATTCTGTTCAATGATGATAACACCAAAATAAGAATGCAACCATGCATTGATTTTTATCGCAAGGTCAAAAAAAAGGAAAATTATTTATTTAGGTATTTATCAAGATTGTGTATACAATAACAATATTTGTCTTCCAGTGTCAGAAAAAAATAAGCGGTCTGGGACGTTTCAACGAAAACGCTGTTGAGATATAACAAAATAATGCGGAACTAAATTAAATTCGTGTCGCCGTTGACACGGGCAAAGTCGGGTAAAACAGCTTACAATGCCTATTTATACAGATTGTGCCCCCCTTTACTATGTCGATCACTTAACATCATATAATGATGCCACTCTTTTTGTAATGTAAAAAAAGTATCATCACGACCGTTTCCCTTTCGAGGTGGTTAGAAACCACGCTTATAAATAAGCGGATTCACATTTAGCCAACTTTATTATAGGCCAATCAAGACAAGTGTCAAGCCCGTCGATGTCTCCAGCGTACCAAACTCGAGAAATCTCACAAATAAATTAAATAATAATTAAATGTATTTATTTACATTAATAAATATTTTTGTGTCCCGACCAGGAATCGAACCCGGTACCTCCGAGTCTAAATCCACGGACTTAACCGCTAGACCACGGAGGCAGTCCCACTCTTTTTGTCATGGGTTAAAAATAAAAAGGTCAATGTTTAATTAGACTAAAAATAAGAAAACTCTACAGCAAATTGAAATGCCAGACTCAGCGAGTCCTTGTAGGTGCAGGTTGCAGATAAAGTGGAGTGGAAGTGGAGTGGAGTGGTGTGCGGAGTGGCGCACGGCTTGAGCACGTGTCGATGTGGCAAGACAACTAACGAGGCTTTTCTTCCTGTGGTAAATATTTCCCATAAGTCTGTATTTTATAAATATAGAGAGAGATGTTGAAAATTGTGACAAGTAACTATATTTTAAATAACGTTACAATGACCTTTGTTTTTTATAATAATAATAATAATAATAATCTTTCTTGCACACAAAATATACAAAATAAAAATATGAACATAGGCGAGCATAATACCATGAAGGTATTCTGTACCAGCTAAGCTTTGGGAGAGTTTAGATTTATATGATGGGTATCTGAGATTTTTTAAGTAAGATATTAGAATTAAATAATTAAGTTCATAAAAATATAAATACTTTATTTAATACATATTACATAAATTCGACCTACACAAATACTTATATACCTAAGTACAATCCATATAATACTTATATAAATAAATATAATAAATACGAATATGTCAAGATGTCGAGATTTGATTATTTATTTAGGAATATATTTATTTTTATTTAGGATATATTGGAGAAAATAGTAATACGATAAAGCCAATAATAAGAGTTCGCTGACAGATACAATAGAAGTAAGCAAAGAAAACAATGAAAATAAATTTAAAAATAATAATGAATACAAGAGTACAAGAATTACGAAGGAATAAGCATTACATCAATACAACAGAATAACTACAACAGAAATAAAGATACGTATATACACTCAAATTTTATTTTAGTCTGATATAACCTTATTGGTCTCTGGATTCGCAAAAACTGCTGTGCTCTGCTGGCAGTTTGCTTCTTGGACCGATTTAGTCTTTTAATAACAAGTATAGTTTAGTACATTAATCAGAATTAGTTATGTCACAAATGCCTGCAGTAATTTAACGTGAGTTGTAAATTTCACTTTTTTCACATTTCGCTTAAAGGGACTTTCAGCACGGACAATACCAAGCGTGCGTTATTAAAAAAAAAACTAGCGGTCTCCAAATTCTGTTTTGTCGCTTCGAAACGACCTCGATGGTTCGTGCACTCATCTAGCTACTTAGTAATTATATTTTACTAAATTTTAAGGACTAGTAAAGAAGAAAACGTGCATAAGTAGATTTTAATTACATTATATTACCCAACGAACGATGGTGCGCTAGCACCACAGTAGAAAATGACAACGCACGAATACTCGTATGCGGAGGGGGTTAAGTGGAATTCGCTAGGGGAGGAATTATGTCACATTTTTTAAAAAATCTTTTAGACCACAAGAACAGTTATCAATAATCCTTTGAATACTTATAATATTTTTTGTCGTGCTGAAAGGGATAATACTTATGTAGTCATTTGTTTCAATCAATGTAATACCTTCACAAGTTCACATTTATCCAACCTACAAATTCATTACATATCAATTTTCTGTCACGCGCACGTGGACTACTAAGTAATTCAGGTTACCAGACCAAGGTTTTATGAAAGAAATATATATTTATTTGATCTTAAATGTTACTAGAGCACTGTGACCTTCACAATGGTGTAAAATGAAAAAGATTTTAATAATTGAGTCGGTTAATGACAGCCAGTTGACTACTTTCGTCGTACAATCGACAACATTTCACCAGCCCCTGCTATTTATTGCTTTATCGATTCATTATTTTATGCTGAATAACTCGCGAGGTATTAGTCAGCGGAAAAGTTTGTTAAATTTTCTTAGAACTCACAAATTCGAGCTAGAATTTTGTTATGGTTAGCTGAAACAAATACATTCTTTGAAGAAAAACAATTCATTATCCCTCAGAAAACCGTCAAAAGGCTCTTATCATTGTACAGCCGCAGTGCCATTAAAATCTCTCATAGAAATAAAACAATAAACTGTCATCCTATTCCTCATTGCGTCTAATCCATCTGCCGCGACAGTTGCCAAGAGGTTATGCAGCTTGGGACGATGGAATAAGAGCAGTTATTGGTTATCTGAAATGTTGAGGATGTGAGCGATTTGATGGCCTCAAATCAAGCCGCTGGGGAGCTCTCCTACGCGACCCACTATGCTGCCAGCCAGCGCGAGGATTGCAATTTATGAATGAAACAATTTGCAAATTGTTTCCTCGTCGTTATTAATAGTAGAAAAAGAAAGAGGCGATGTCACACGGACTAACTATTAGGGAAAATAATTAAACGCTAAACGTTTCTTATCTAAACAACTTTGTAATTATTGGTCACGTCAGCTCGTGTCACCCGTCATCAAACTATTAACCATTTAGAGTGCTTCCTTTGGCCTTAAAGTTAAGTAAAGAAATGTGATAGTGGCTCTAAATGGAAAGGAAGGAAGTCAACGCCATGTTCTCATTAAGAGAAATGACAAAGACACTCCTATAAGTTTTATTAGAACGTGTGACAGTGTAAAGGGTCGCCAGGGAGTGCTGCCAGGTGAAACGTGAAGGCCCATTTACCTAATTAATTGTAAAATTAATTATAATTTACATGCTATCCTTAAGGGGATACATTAGTTTTTTTATTTAATCCTTTATCTACAATTACATACTAATTAGTTTTACATTAAAGTTCTAAATTACGGTATCATATATGCCGTGGAAAATTAAGAATGACTATTATTATAAACATTGAATTTTAAAATTTTCACTCACAAGTAGTGACCACGGCCAATGCAACTTGGTCGAAAAGTCGGAAGAATAAATCTCTATTGTTGGTATCTAATGGAAATAATATAAAAAAGCTTTTTGAAAATAAATAAATTTTGGGCATAAATAAATAATAAAATTCTTATATGATCTTTCGCCAACAGGCTACCGACACGATTTGACCAAACCTAGACACATATAACATAATATAGATTTTCCTATATCAACAGAAAAATAATGCCAGCCAAGTGCCTGGCCAAGGAGTTGTGACGGAGAAATCTGGAGACAGGAAGACTGGCAATTATTTCTGCTAACGTATTAGCCTCGCTATATAGAGGGGAAATGTTGCCAGTCTTCTTGGGACTATCTGTGATGGGACGTCTCTAGATTTATTTTTTTATTTATCTACTTATTTTTTATTAGGTTTGGTTTATGAGTGTTTAATTCTATTTCTTTTAGTATGTCTTAATAGTATTTTTAAGTAAGTAATTTTAACGGATCTTTATTTTATTTATTTTAAATACTTTATTGCACTAAAATTGTACATAGGCGGGCTTAATGGCCATGCATTTTCTAACAACCAACCTTCGCGATTTACCTTAGATCTCGTATATAATATAAAATTATGATTATAAGCAAAAGTTAAAAAGTAGTTTTTTTTTTTCCTGAAAATTAATTGTTTATTAGAAGGAAGTAAGGTACAATGATTTAAAATAATATAATTTTATTTCCGTAGTAACTACAAATTCGAAGGAAGTAAGGTACAATGATTTAAATTATTATTATTTAAATATAAATATAATTTTATTTCCGTAGTAACTACAATTCACGTGGTATGACCAGCTATGACAGTACAAACAATACGTGTCGTAATATTGGGCCTATCAACAAATTTCAAAAGCATAAATCAAATGGCATATTTCAAAAGATCCCTCCGTTATCCCGAGCTGTAGTGACGCGGACAAAAGGGGCTGACAAAAGGGCCCACAACTTGCCACTTCATTACATCCAACTGTAAGCACTCCACAAGCTATTTTAAGACTAGGATAACTTGAAACAGTAAAACAAACCCTAAAGATAAGACAGTAAAAGCCAAATTCAGCTCACGGAATTTAATGGATCGTAATAATCATCCCGAATTTTTACTTTCAGCGCTTGATTTAAGATGTTTCTTAGAATTATTGTTTACGGTTTACTTTTCTATAAAATAGATATGTGATTCAACATCTATACTAATATTGTAAATGTGAAATAAGCATTGTCTATCTGGTCATATACTCTTCTTTCTGATTTACCGACAGATTTTATTAAAATTTTGCAGACACTTGTATGGATCAAGGTTCTCATAAGGAAAAGCGTTCCACAGGATTGAAGCCGGGTCTAAGAGCATCATCACATCACAGCCCCTAAAACACAGAGTCCTAGACCTCCACTCCTAGAGAACAAAAATCTGGTGAATTTGATCTTTACGCGTTACGATGGGCAGACGAGTTGGCGCTCTCGCATTTTAATGAAAATTTATTAACGATTGCACAGGTGTGTAGTGCAAGTTTCCGAAGAACGGGAACGGTGTAATCTATGACAAAGGTACGAAAGTAAATAAATAAATAAAATAAATATTTCAGACAGGTCACACAGCGCCATCTAATTTCCGTGGTTAGCGGTGAGCTTGTGTTACGGAAACTAGATGGTTGATAAACTACATATTATACTTTTTTTTTTTGTAAATATATACATATTATACATATAAACACCCAGACCGAGACAAATTATACAATGTACAACTTGCCCCCGGTGGGAATCGAACCCACGACCTTCCGAGTTCACGGCAACGTTTGTTACCACTAGACCACGGAGGCGCCACAAGAGGTACACAAGTAATGTGTACTTCTCAGTGGTGTAGGTTAATGTTGCCTAAAGCAAAGACTAATAGTGAAATCCATGACTAATTCTAAGCGAAGCTCGTGCTTAAGCTAAGCACAAGTCGGCAGGGAAAGAACGGACTATTATAGTAAACACTGTCACTTTGACAGTCGGAAGCACGTCTTCGGCTTAGCTCGCGTCTTAGAAGCGACTATTAATCCTAAGACTTGGCCACTCTTAATCTTGGTCCTGCATCAGAAAACTGGTCTTGCACTCTTAATCTTGATGTTGGTATTGCGCAAGAGTCTCGCGAGACTATTGCTCTATCTCAAAATATATGTTAGTTTCTAATTTAAGTAAGGAAATCTTGTGAGACTAGTGTCTATCCGCAAACTACTATCTCAAGAACTACTGGTCTAATTTCGTTAAAATTTGGAATAGATATAGATCTTCTTGTCCAGCATGTATACAAAAATGTATATAGAGCTGTAAAAAAACTCTATGTATAAAGCTTTATTTAATTAACACGAACAACATTGTCAGAGCGAAAAAAAATCGTCAGCTCCACATGGAACAGTAGGTATATTTGGTAATATTTCGTAGGGACAGACAGACACCAGAGTCATCCATAAGGATTCGAACTTTTTCCCTCTGAACCCTAAAAAAAATGCTAACTAAGGAAAATATTTTTTGAGCAAGACTTATACCAATGGTTATTAGTCTTGGTCTTTGCAAAAAAAGCTAGAAGATTGGGCAACACTAGTGTAGGAACATCCCGGGTTCAAACCAACTTTTATTGTTTTAAAGGAAAGAGTCACCACCGCTGTAAAGCGCAATTTGCATGTTTAGGTTATTGAATATTTTGTAGCATATTTTTTTTTTTCATTAATTATTGATCAAAGTTGTATGAGTATTTCTGACTATATGGCACAATTTATAGACATAAGTAACATTTATATAACAATATTATTTTAGAAGGTTAATCTAGTAAAATGAATCTTTGTAATTACTACTTGGTGAATTGTAAAAAAGGCCATCAAAATATTTACTGGCCTCTTTTTTTTATTGTTTTTTAATCCTCCTTCATTTAAATTCAACGTCCATTTTCAGTATTCGGGACTGAAACAGAAATGAGATTTAGCCATTTTATAGAATAAGCTTTGTTGTTGACAAAAGCTTTTTTGTTAGGGCTTATTTGAATACGGATAGCGGCACGAGTTATGATTTTTACAGCCAAACATACTACATAACATAAATATAAAACAAAGTCATCCGTCGCGTCTGTCTGTCTGTTTGCGTTAAAATTAAAAAAATATACTGCAACGATTTAAATGCTGTTTTCACCAATGAATAGACCACTCTATTCTATTCTCGGTGAAGGTTTTAGTGTATATATATTTTTTTAAGTTTTTGTATATCTACATTAAAAATATTTGTTAGGAGATGTCGAAAAAAATAAGCCGTCTAGTATCGTCTTTGAGATATAACGAAATAATGTATAGGGGAATTGTGTATCTTATATAGGTCTACAGAAAAGTCCGCGATGGTATATGTCTATCTCTTAATGATACCATACCATATCCATTTTAATACTTTTAAAAAAAGAAAATTATAAAGCGGTAATTGAAAAACTATTTGCACAAATACTGTATTAATCCTTATCATTTTAAATACGTTAGTTGGCTTGAGGATTTCATAAACATTATTTTTTTCCAAACACCATGCAAATTAAATCAAAAATTTATTTATTTATTTCTTGTTTTTTTACAAAATTAACACCGAGGCGGGAGCGTACAAGGCCGGATAGGACCCGTGCTATTGGCAGCCCCGCTCCTACTTCCAGAGTTTATAATGAAAAGAAAAGAAATGTTTAAAAAAATTACTTATAAACTTACAACTATAGTTAAATAATAAAAATAATATTAAATATATATATACTATTAATATAATAATATATTACTAATACATAAGTAGAAAGAAATAACATATATAATTATTAATAAAGTTAATAATAATATAACACAATAATATAATATGTACTCGTATTTATAAATAGTTTATATCATATCTATTTTTATGTAAGCACATTAAGTAGCTGTTTACAGAATGTGCTTTATAGTCAAATGCAAATCTTCAAAATAATGCAAATATAGCAAAATCAAAATAATGCGCACCGAAATTTTTTTTTGTCGCCGTTTACACGGGCAAAATTGGGTAAAACAGCTAGTTAATAATAAACAAAAATATTAGCAGTTTGTTATTTTAGCATGATACATGTTGATTTTACAGTAAGCCTAGAGAACACGCAACACTTAATATTTCTAGATAAAGGTTTTCTTTTAAGGCTGCAAGAATCTGGTCACTTGTTCACATACACCAGAAATTTTAAATAACCCTAAAGAATAAAGTCAGTCAGTCAATCAGATCGAGTGATGTTCCAGGCCAAGGTAAAACACAAAAAATATTCCGTAAAAACATTACACGATTATTCCACTACATTATTTTCAATATCAGGATGGCAGAAGACATTTAAATAATTTTCTATAGGTAATACTTTTGCGTCACCCGTTATAAATATAAAGAAGTTGGCAGAGAGCTGAGATGGCGATTACATCACCTAAAAGATATATGGAAACACATTCACAAAGTTCGAGATGAACTAATCATGTGCAAAGAACCCACCCTAACAGCAGCTCATAACACGTGCCGGTATCTATAATTGGGGTTCCTGCTTCGTGAAATTCTATTTTGGGTATCCGGGTGTTAGATCATTAGGTGGATGTGCAGACAAATAAACAATGGATCACCTCTCCAGCGCCGGACCGACCATCAAATGCACTCAAAGTAAATATTTATCAAATAAGAATTGTAGTGCGTGTGGTCCTGCTTAAGCCTAATAATACTGAGGCTTCTTGTTTGGTGTATGTCAATTACAGTCTCCTGGTTTTAGTCCCTGCGTGGACAAGACAGTTAGGTATTACTATGTAGATTGTACTGTGATCGGCATACACCTGCTATTATTATTTATTTATTTTTTATTATGTAGTTACGAGATCACCACATGTCTGGCAGTACCGAGTGTGAAGATCACTGTAATGTTTCACTTGTAAATTAGTTTTTTTGACAATAAATATATTTTTCTTTTTCTTTTTCTTTTTCTTTTTCTTTTTCTTTTTCTTTTTCTTTTTCTTTTTCTTTTTCTTTTTCTTTTTCTTTTTCTTTTTTTTTTTTTTTTCTTTTTCTTTTTCTTTTTCTTTTTCTTTCTCTTTTTAGGTATAAAAACGTGTGTAGACGAAATAATTTATATTATATACCTACTAACAAGTAATCTATTTCATATTATAAAAAAAAACAATGTTTTATGTCCAAACAATAAATATAATATAGTGAACTAGTTAAGGGCTGATTGACTACAATCAATTTTCTCAAAACTTAAGAAAAAGTAAAGTAAAGTATCATCACGACCGTTTCCCTTTCGCGGTGGTCAAAAACACGCTTATAAATAAGCGGATTCACATTTAGCCAACTTTACTATAGGCCAATCATGACAAGTGGCAAGCTCGTCGATGTCTCTAGCGTACCAAACTCAAGAAATATCACAAATAAATTAAATGTATCCGCTAGACCACGGAGGCAGTTAAACTCAAAATTAAAAGCTCATTTTATTTTGAAAATGTTAATGTTGCGAGAGGGATGCAAAGCGTTAAATCCTCTCATATAATATATTTATTAATGGGCGTAGTGTGCCGAAAACACTCGCTGCGTACCCCCGTTGAACGGCGACGCTTACCGTTGAAAAAATATTCTCTACTCAAAGCGCCTTCAGTCCGCGTCGTATACTTCATATAATCTATTTATGTTTAGCAGATATTTTAGGGGTTATTAGGCAACTGACTGTTTGCTATTTCCAAGGTAAAAGTAAAGTATTTTCACGACCGTTTCCCTTTCGGAGTGGTCAGAAACCACGCTTATACTCGTAAATAATTCACATTTAGCCAACTTTACTATAGGCCAACCATGACAAGTGGCAAGCTCGTCGATGTATCCAGCGTACAAAACTCGAGAAATATCACAAATAAATTAAATATTAATTAAATGTTTTTATTTACATTAATAAATATTTTTGTGTCCCGACCAGGAATCGAACCTGGTAGCTCCGAGTCTAAATCCACAGACTTAACCGCTAGACCACGGAGGCAGTTATTTTTTAAATGACGTTAATTACTGCAAAACAATAAAATTAGGTAACAGGATTATTATAGAACTCGTAGGTATGTGTCATTATTTATGACTTGACCGATCGAGTGTTTGTTTTCAATAAATATTTCTATTAAAAAGGTACCTACGTTAATTACAGCACATTGTCACGCAAACTAAAGAGAGATGTCGCCGCATTCATTTGGCACGCTCTACATTCGCACAAAGCTCCCAAAGCCTAACAAAAGCTGCTAATAAAAACCAACTAAAATTATACTCGTGTGCAATGGAGGCGATCGTTTCAACGTGAATTATTCTACCCCAGGGGTGCGGTTTTATTCTGAACTCGGATAAATAAGGTAGCGATATTATGTGGCCATTTATACTACTAAGTATGTTTTTTTATGTAAAAAGCGAGCTGTAAATAAGACGAGCTGTAAAACTGCCTCCGTGGTACAGCGGTTAAGTCCGTGGATTTAGATGCAGAGGTGCCGGGTTCGATTCCTGGCCGGTACACAATAATTTATTTAATTTATTTGTGGTATTTCTCGAGTTTGGTACGCTAGAGACATCGACGAGCTTGCCACTTGTCATGATTGGCTTATAATTAGTAAAGTTGGCTAAATGCGCTTCTTTATAAGCAAAAGGGACATGGTCGTGATAATACTTTACTTTTTTTTAAATATAATAATAAAGTCTAATGTGGTAATATGGTGGTCGCCTACAATAGGTGCAGCATCTAACTTCTGATTTAGTGTAAAGTACAAATATGTTATGTTAGCACTGTTGGCTACACTATTATAAATATCTTATATAATTAAAACTTTTTAAACTTTCACGCATATTCATAATATTTTTTATAATTTTAACGATTTTTTACGCGATTTACCTTAGAGACATATTTCTCCCGACGTTTCTGCCAAGTTGCATTGGCCGTGGTCACGGGTCGAGTAGTGTAGTCTCGTACATACTGGCCTGTAGATGTAAACCTACCCACTTATCAGTTTAAAACGTAATCGCTTAAATACCCGTTAAAATTATAAAAAACTATTTTATATAAATATTATATATCTGGCAATTATTTCTGCCAAAGTATTAGCCTCGCTATACAGAGGGGAAATCTTGCCAGTCTTCTTGGGACTCTGAAGGGTCGTCTTTATCTAGAGGACTTTATTTACTTATAGTTTAGTTTATGTTTTTATTTTATTTTTAAGTAGTTTAGTTAAGAAGTAAAGTATCATCACGACCGTTTACCTTTCGGGGTGATCAGAAACCACGCTTATAAATAAGCGGATTCACATTTAGCCAACTTTACTATGTAGCTCGTCGATGTCTCCAGCGTACCAAACTCGAGAAATATCACAAATAAATTAAATATTAATTAAATGTATTTACTTACATTAATAAATATTTTTGTGTCCCGATCAGGAATCGAAAAAGTAAATAAATAAATAAATTTTAAGTCTTAAAAAAATACTTTTATTATAAAATATCTTTCACCAGAGTATCATTACCTACCTAAAGTTTGTAACAAATTGACATTCATAGCGAAGCAAAAACCTCTGGCTCGTTGCCAATACGAGTACTACTACGCTTACTTTTCGATCGTGTCCAAATGTATTCGGGTCTTGTGCACAAGTTTCTTTCTTTATGCAACTGTTGCATCTTATTTGCACAAACTCTGTGACAGGAATACAATTTGAAAAAGTGACCTCATAATGACTGGGCATTTAATACAAGTTCTTGGACCCCAATTCGTTCATCATAGTTTCTTCAAATAGGTTTTTTTTTTTTTTTCAAAACCTTATGCACTAGGTACACAGACGGACTTAATGCCGCTAGGCATTCTTACTAGTCAACCTTAGGGACAATTTAGAGCATTTGTTATGTGAGGCAGGTGCAAAATGTAATTAAGGTTTGTGAAAAAAAAAACAAAATAAATCATACTTAAATACTAAATCTAATATACTATATACAAAACTATATATTAATCAGTAGGTATAGACTACATACTATCATTATATTGTATTGGTATGCAGGTATATTGCCAATATATACCCTACGCATACATATAAATTTGGAGACTCTTACATCTGTCACACGTTGGAGATGGGAAATTCTCTTCCACCCACTGTGTTTCCCAATTCCTAAGACATGGAGTGCTTCAAGTGAAATGTTGAAAAAGCAATTTGTCAAGCCGGCATAGTGTTAGGAACGTCAGTCGTCAGTGTCTGATTCCAGTTGCTAACATTCGTGGACCTTCTGCTCGTAGTTACTGTACTTTACGTCCAGTAATTCTCTGCACTTTAGACTCCGGGAAACCATTGAGCGTGACCTGGGCCCCATCAGGTGGTCAGCACCAGTAGACCTCGAGATAGTAGCTCGCAGAAAGATTCTAGAATCTTACAAGGTATCCTTACTACAAAAAATTTGGGAACTTTTTTTGGAGATGACCTTCCAGAACATATATCTGAAGAATTAGGCCTACACTCGCCTCGCTGGCCAGACTGGTTGGGGAGAATACAATGTTAATTTTAATGACTTTAATTTTAACGATTCCACAAGTTTATATTAGTGGAACCGGAACCGAACACGGTACATTCCGGGAGGGTTTGAATTGAGCTTTGTAAGATTTTATGGAAAGCGTTCTTACAATTGTGCCATTACTGTTCTAATAATACTTATCCAAAAATTACACGTTGTTTTTCTAAATAACAGAAGGGTCAGGCGACGCTGGCTTCACTAGAGGGTTGGTGGATTAAAATATTATGAGTTAAGTAATGTAATCTTATCAAGATCTCTCCATATAGAAGGAAATTAGGAAAGCAGCTTTGAAAACGACGTTTCTATTCAGTCATCCTTATGACATAAAACCAAAATATGCATCATAAATGACAACGAAAGTACTTAGTTGAGTGTATTGATTTATGTTTAATGAGCGAGAACTCAAAATTTATAGCTTTTTGGTTGTCTAAGTAATATAAAATTATATGAACATTTCAAATGATATATTTCAAATTTGAGTATTTCCCTAGTAGCGATTTTTTTTACTAAGATATTTTGACGTTTAAATATGCTCTGAACATGAAAATACATATATGTAATTTTTTTATTTGAGAAAGGTTAACAAACAAAACTAAGATAAAGTAATAGACAATAGAATCATGTCGAGTTTGCAAGCCTAAATAATATGTACACAATATTGATATAAAATGAAAAATGGTAATAAAAAGATACGTAATAAATAAATAAATTCATAATATAACAAAAACATAATAATTAAAATAATATAAAAGTACTAATAATAAGAAATAAAATATTATAGCATTGCCTATAAATACCTGCTACTAGTTAATTTTATAAGGTATAATTTAAATAAGGACGCTTTAAATTAAATATATCAATCTCAGGCACAAATTTAGGGCCACTTTAAAATGAAACAATGATGAGAATACCTCGGTTATTTTATGTCAGTCAATGTGTGAGTGCATTCAGTTCTGCAAGCAGACTGTAAAATTGTCCGTAACCAGCGGCTATCTATAGTTTACGAGCGCCAAGAGTGAAAGTTGTGCTGCAGTTAGGTACAAGCATAGACCTCTATATTTATAATAAGAACCGAGACGATAGTGATCAGATTGCTGCTGAGATGTAAAAAGTGTTAATACTTTGCTCAAACTTCCCCGTGCAATGGTATAATTAAACAGCCCTACTCTGTTACTTAAGCGCAAACGTTATACTGCGTGGAATTTGTTAAAAGGCATTTTTTTTAATATAATAATCTAGAATGAAAATAAAGAACTACGTATTTTCTATTTTAATTATTCAGTAATAAAATCATATGTTACGGTACGGAGAAGTTTTCTTAAAAATATCTCAGGTGAAGATCGCGCGAATGTTGATTTACATAATTCTTTCTCTCTCTATTTCGCCTCCGGCTGTGGGCGAGATCAAATAATAATAACATTCCTCAGCCTTTAGGTATTTATCACGATGGATAACGCAATTTTCAGACGCGGTCTTATTCACCATGCACTAGTGTTTTGTTATACGGATTATATTTATTATCTTTAAACAAAAGCTACCTTTTTTATTTCAAATAACGGTTCTACCAATGACACCTGAAGCGTAAAAAAAATACTTGCGCTTTTGACAATTACACGCGGTATAATAATGTATATTTGTATATTTCACCTATATAACAATCGTTATATTTTGGTATGTCAGTTAACAAATATTAAAATGATAACAGTAATACTATTAACACCATGCATCGTAGACAAAGGAGCATAGGAACACAATACAGTAGAAGGCATAAGACCACAAAACTATACAACTATTTAAAAGAATTTTCCGTCAAAGGCATGTCAATAAATTCTGACATGTTATAAAAAGCATTATTTTGGAAAAAGATTTTCAATTTTGTTTTAAATTCACTTGGTAGTAGTCTAGTTATAATCTCAGGTAGTTTATTGTATAATGTAATTTTCAACTGCAAACCTTGTTTAAACGTTTTTCTTAACCTGGTTTGCCTTATATAGATTTCATTCTTGTTTCTTAGGTTATACTTAGTCAAACTAGATATTTTTGGAAGTTCATTAGCTTTCCCATGAACCTCCTGTAAGCAACTATATACATACAGAGACGTGACTGTCATAATCTTGGCATCAACAAAATAATTTCGTACTGTGGTTCTGGCTTTTAAATTAAACAATATTCTAATTGATCTCTTTTATTGTATGAACACTTTTCGAATATCTGCCGCGTTACCCCATATGGTTATAACGTAAGCAATTATCGAATGAACAAAGGCGTAGTAGGCTGTTTTTAAGGTGACAAAATCAACCAAATGTTTTAGCTTACTTAAGGCATAATTCGCAGATGCTAGTTTTTTACAGGTTTTTTCTATATGACCTTTATGACTTAATGTATTATCTATAGTATACCCTAGAAATGTATTTTTAACGATATTATTTAAATTATATCTATTTGTGGTAGTATATTTAACAATTACATTTTTTTCTATATTAAGTAGTATGCCATTTGCCTCAAACCATGTTTCTAAAATAGCTGTTGTATCTATTAATGTAATGTAATATAAATATTAAGTAATGGAAACTGTTAGTGTAAAGCGCTATTTAAATTCTATGCGTAATTTTATATGCCTACCATATTCTCATACTTATAAAACTGTCAATGTTAATATATAATGTTATTTTATTATTAATAATGATAAATTATTTATTGTACAGAACCAAAAATAGTGTTACCCACACTAATAAATACACTAATATAAAGGCGAGCCTAATGCCTTAAATGCATTTTCTTCCAACAAAGCTTTGTAAATGGGTAAACAAAACAATATATTAAATCGTACGTATTTAAGTGACTACATATACAAACGGTTTTTGACAGATTTCGTAATTATTTGTCAGTTTGACAGATATTTTTCAGACATGTTGAAATAATGGTATTATTTACAGTGTGTTAACATAGGAACTGCGAGTCCTTCATTTCTTTAAGTGTCTGTTAATGTAGCATTCGGTGCTTACTTAAGCCAGTGTGACAATTTAAAACCTACATCTCACTGTTTTTTTTTGTTTTCTGCGTTGTTTCAAAATGTTTGGCGCTCAGAAGCGACATGACTGGCATTTCACTCTCGTCTCGTAAACATTTGAAGACGTTTTACATGACATCATAAATATATTCTAAGCAAAATGCGAATCCTACGTAAACAGTGCTTAGAACTTTAGAAGCTAAGGCTTAAGCAAGCTACGTGAGAGAAATTCCTACCGATTGTGTCGTTGACCCGGTTAATATATATAAGTCCATGATACTGATATAATGATTATACAATAGATTGAATGTTAAAGATAAGTTCTCATTTGTACTAGCTCATATTCAATTGTGGAAAAAATTACACCTATGGTCAACTAATTAAATTAGTTTGTTATATTCGTATCTCTAGTGTCATATAGCTTTAGTATTTGTTTTATTTATTTGCGTATTATATTTAGCTTAAGTAGGTCAGACTCAAACAGAGCTAAGCGCATTTTTTTAAACTACTTGTGGCCTAAAGTTTGATTTTCATCATCAAGTTTTATCGTCGCAGTCACGACCTGGAAGCGAACTGCTCTGTATGGTTTCTACTAGGGATGTTACGGAGACTTGGCTTAAACTCCAAAATGACGGAACTGCCTATTGATTTTACACCTCCGACTTCGGCTCCGATAATGTTGAGTCGAGCGGTTATAACAAAGTTCGAATTGCAGTGAGCGACTGCAGCCAGCAGTACAAACAAATTTAGATTTTCCGTTTGGAGAATCCTAAATTATATTTCTATAATATCATTAAGCCTGCCCGTAACAGAAAGTTCAACTATCTCTTTTTTATTCCAACTCGTATTCGAATTATATATCGAATTTTAAATATTCGGTTCCAGCTTCGGCCCCGGTATGCTCACCCCCTTTACATCCCTACTTTGTATAGGCACCATTCCTTCTTCACACTTCATTGTCACATCATGACATCTTTAAGACATTTGTGGTTATTTTTCTCATTCGCCACTCATTTTCCTTGTGGATAAGCAGCCTGAACTAGGTGATAAATATGTTGTGTCACTTTATCCCATGTCATAGTGACAAGAGAAATTAGACTAGCTTTTGTTTAGCGGAATATTTTTGAATAGAGCTTTTAAACAGACAACACATCTTTGTTCATATTTATAATATTAGTATGGATAAATAATAATACAGTCTATAAAAATGTCGGTATTAAAATAAAAATGTTCAGTATCTGAATTAATTGTGTAAAAAAATGCTGCAATAAGAAAAAGATTCCTATTCTAGTCATTGCAAACCACGCCATTTCTCATTCGAAGAGGTAATCCTGACTTCGCAGAGACTAAATATTTTACCCGGATCTGTTCTTCCGTTGAGCGGTCGGATGCCGTTTGTCACTATCATTGAGACTGATTGCTCTGAATTGCACAGTCAAATAGTCTGGGGTTTGGATTCCTAGGTCAGATTTTACAAATCTATGTAAATAATACTACATTCCGCGTGTTCGACTTGGAGCTCTAAACGCTTTTATTTACTGAATTTCTACTACTCGAACGACTATCAAAGCGAAATAAAAGGTAAGCGCTTACAGGGCCAAGACGAACATGGCAATTTTAGATTACTGAGGGCGGCTTGCATTATTACTATTATATTATTCCTGACATAAAGATATATTTATCCCAAGAATAAGACAGTGCTGGTGTGTAGTTATTCTGATAGAACACGCAGAAATATTAAAATTTTAGAACTTTTAAAATCTGATCACGACACCTGATGGTAAGCGGTAGGCGGGGTCCAGGAATGGGAACAGACATGAACCACTAATGACAGACATTAGTAGGTATATAGTATTATACTGATTTAGCTTAGATAATATTGTTGCGTAAATTCATGAATATAAAATTATTGGCAACCTTGATTGTTATAAATAATATATTCCACATCATGTACATACAAATACAACCAATAGAAAACTACGACCTCGTAGCAAATTTAAATTTGGTTACGAAATGAGAGTGCATTAAGTGCAACGTGCAGTTTCAAATCTCAAGATATATTACAATTCATTGCTAATTCAGTTTTTCTTTGTTTCATCTGGTAATCAAATTAGCCAACCATCTCGTTTTCAAGAACCGAATAAACTTTTGGCCCATTTTGAAATGTTTCGATAGACCAGGGATAGTTAAATATGTCTTTAATATCGAGACAAATTTGACAAGACACATTTATTATCTAGTTAAGGTAAAGTTTAGAGTCACGTCTGTGCATAGCTGTTTTAGAGGGTGGCTTTATCTGAAAATAATATAACCTACCCCGCCCTAAATTCATATTTGTGTTTAACAGAATTTAACAATGTGATATTAGAACCATCGACTAAAGTATCACTTCTACACGACTATAATAGGTTTTGTATAAGTGTTCACGAAGGTAGACATTCTCGGAAAATGTGACATTTCCTCCCGCGCTTTTCTCCTGTAATCAATGCTCAGTGCAAATAATATCGGTACACGCAATTCTCGAGTTCAACATCCTATTGAATAACATGGAGAGAATAAATGTAGAGCGCAGGCGATCCACGGGGTCGTGAGGCTAGGCGGGATGCTGCGCGGGGCGATCACGGGCGCCGCGTCACGGGCGTAGTATGAAACAAAGCACCGCCCTTCCAACCGTAGCTTTCCCATTTCCACTAACAAAATTTTTAAAACAACCTAAACAACAGAACGAGCACTTTTTAAAAATAGTTTTAAAAAATAATTACTGTGAGGATATGGTGAGAGAGAGATCGATGGCGATCGCGGAGTCGCGGCGGTCGCAAGTGCGGTGCTGAGAGCGGCTCGCGGGAGACTGATGCCAGCCTCCGGTCGCGGGGCGTGGGCCTGCGCGAGGGTTACATTAGGACCCGCTAACATGAAACATCATTTTCCCATAAATTTTAAAGAAATATGCATAACTAAACATATACTAATTAGTGGTAAGTCAACAGTTTTGACCAATCCATACCGCCTTTTTGACATGTGTTATTATGGCACAAATGTCAAGTTTCAAACTTCATTGAGCCAAACCAAAGATATGATAGAATATTGAGTTTGTCCGATAGTCATCTTCGTCACCGTTATTTACAGTAACTACCTATTTTTGATTTTATATGTATTTGATTGTTTTAATTTTCATAGGCTTATATTATATAGGATACATAAAATCTGTCCTACAGTCTGTAGTAGTCGTGCCTTGTATGGAAAGTACTCATTAAGCACGATACAAATATTTGTAATCTACAGCCGTTGTACACTTTCGCCGTCATCGGAACGTGATCGTCACGAGATTATTTCGGCCCAAGTTTTGTACGAGGCGGACAGAATGACGGCGCTCGGGTGACGAGCTTGCAGGGGGGACACAGCAGCCCTATTCTGGAATGAAAATGCAATGGAAGTCTGTGCGAAAGGAATTACAGAAAAATCTTTACATGAGTAGTGCACTACTGACATCAATTTATTTATTATACAATATAAAATAATAACTACATACTACTCAAAATAAAAATAAAAAAAATAATTAGCTATAAAATAAGACTAATAAAAAAATATAAATAAAAAATGTCCTCAAAGAGATCCCATCACAATACTGAAAGAATTGGGCCTAAGCAGTTCTGCCGTCAATGCATTTATGAAACGAGCTTTCAAGGTGGCATTAGCGGAATCGAACTGTATTTGATTGGGTAGGGATATAGCCTATAGTCGGTCTAGCCTACTCTCTTTCTCGCTATGAAATTCGTCTTTTTAAATTACTTTTTTTTTTCAGGGAAATCAGGTTGTATGTTACTGGGTCTTAATGTAGTTGCAGGGCACGCTAGCCCGGCCGCTTCAGCAGATACCAGCGGTTCTTGATTTATTCCCTGGCCGTCGTCTACGGAGCTACGAAGGTCTACAACTAATGCCTTGCAAAAAAATTTATTGCAATTTGCTCCAACTGACAGGGCTTCAACAACAAATAGCCAATCTAAATGAGAATTTATACTGTTGAAATTTCACCCGCCATTGCATTTTAATATCCATACAAATACGAGTACTTGTATTTTTTACTCGACTGCGCGATGCAAAGAAGGGTAATGAGTTTATCAGCCTATGTTTGTATCTATGTTTGTTTGACCAAGGCTCACATATTACGATCAAATAAATAAAACAATAGAAGGTCCTTTAAAAAATCTATCGAAACAAAAGGGCATGTATGAAGAGTTGGGTGAATATCGAAGAAGCGGAAGATATTATTTATTTATAATATTATTTATTAAAATAATATTTTCTAAATTAAAATATTATATTCGTAAAATCAAAAGAAGCTTTCTCTATAAACGTATATGTGTATAAACGAGTGTGTACTGTTTATCCGTCTTTCACGCCTATATTAATGAACCGATTTTGATGAAATTTTGTAAAAATATTCCTTGGAACTCAGGGACGGAGATAGTCTATATGACGTCATCATCTGACCACGACATGTGACCCCCCATCCGTATATCTCTGTTTAATTCGCCTTCAGACTAATAAAATTTGGCGGTATTGATTTTTGAAATTCAGTAGTTTTCCATCGTATTTTCTTGGAAAAGTTTGTATTTATCGTACTCTCTTAATTAGCTTCATTACAATAACATTATTCGTTTTAAATATATAAAGTTCCATATTCAATTCAATTTATTTATTTACCATCGACCATTAGTGCAAAGAAGCGAAGTGCCAAAAAAAAAAAAAAAAGCACAGCTATTGTCATTGCCAAATTAAAACTATGTAAATGTAGATGCTGCTGTAAAAGAGCTTTGTCACTTACTATACTATTTAAGCCTACGTTATTAAATTAGATGTCAGTAAATGTCACTAAAATGTATTATTAAGACAAAAGGTGCTAAGAACACTATGCCCTTGTGGTCTAGCGGTTAAGTCTGTGGATTTAGACGCGAAGGTACCGGGTTCGATTCCTGGTCGGGACACAATATTTTATTTGTGATGTTTTGGAGTTTGGTACGCTAGAAACCACGACGAGCTTGCTACTTGTCATGATGGACCTATAGTAAAGTGTAGTCAGTATATAGTAGTGTATAGTATGATGCCAAGAAAATTAAATCTCGGTACAAGATCAATCTTAAACCTATGTGGAATAGGCGAACTTAACGAGGAAGTGAGCTAAGATTGAGTGATGAATAACTACAACAGCTTTAGTATGTTGCTATTTTCGTTTGTAAGGATCTAACTAATTTACGAAACTGCCACACATCACTTTAAGTAACACCTTATACCCTTGAGAGAGATAATAACCAACATTTAACGGAGCACCACTTAGCTAACATCTCTTGGGATAAGTAGGTACCAAAGTGTACCTACCTATAATGTCGCTGCGACTGCCAAATTCCAAATATGCATATTTTTCTTTTTTGTACTAACCATAATATCCGTTTACAAAGTCCTTTGTGTGTATACTATTGTAACTGTAATTGTAATTGTAACCCTAACATTTTCTAATTATATTAGTATTAAATAACACGTTTTTTTGTATTAGATTCCCAAAACCTTATAGTTAAAGTAATGCGTAATTTCAGTCTGGAATAAGCAACCGGAAAGCAACTTCTTTGTATAGTACCCTAAAATGGACGGAACCGGAGAAAAAGGGTGGGTCAAAATATAAAAAAAAAATTGTAACCTAATGTATAATGTAGGTAGCATAAAAGTACTATTGTTTAAAAATAATGTCATCCGAAACGTATAGCAGCAGCCCTATTCTGTTAATTTTCCTTCTCACACCGGGAGCGGGAAATATGTGTCAAGTATACCTTCTGACAGAGGTTGCATTCGCTTTCCGTAACGATGGACATAACATGGGTTTGAAGTACATGAGCCGAGCGGCGGGACCGCGATTATGACTGCGTGATTGACGGTGACGCTACGCTAGCATTGTATAGCGTAAGTGGGAAAACTGACACCTCAGTTCGCGTAAACATGCCAGCCGCCAGGACGCGACGCAAAAATGTGTCCAGTGTTTCCATCTTCAGATCTTTGAATGACGTTATTTGTCACATAACGCGTATCGGCGACAACAGTTTTTTTTTTAGACGGTGAATCGATAAATCATCAATGATACGCCCCCTGCCTGAAGGGCCAACGCGGGTGGGGGTCGCATGCCCGACTCATTCGTGAAGCCTCCTAAGGAGGCCCCAGGGCGACTACGGACTAAAACCCTATAAACCGTCTCTCTCTCACTGTTGGCCCTGCCTGCCTTAACAGCTAAGTCTGAGTCGTGGCTACGGAGTGAAGTCACTCGTTCACGGCGTAAACCGACAACGGTATGGAGTGACGGATTTTGTTGTGCTTTAGCACGGATGACACGGGGCTAGTTTACAAGCTACAAGCCAGCGAGTTCGCTAGACTATCCTATTGTAATTATAAAGCTATGAAAAAACCGGGCTAATTTACTCGCCAATGCGCTGACGATGCTACTAGCCGTGTGACATTATCGCTGCGAACTAGTTGCGAGTATCTTTGCGTTTTGGCAATCAGCAAAAATGTCAACGGAAGTAGTTCGCGCGGGAATAGATATTTTAGCTCATGTTATCAAGAAGTATTTACAAAGAAAACTATAGAAAAATTTGAAGCCGAAAGAAAATCTTATTTTTTATGCTTAAAAAAATAAACAATAGAACGCAGACAACACGCCACGCAAATGTGATTCCAACAACTCGCTAGCTAGTTCGCTACTCAGAGAGTGCAGACAGTACAAGTACAGACGACCGACTAGACAATAACGAGGACGAGAAGTATACGAGTAGGTAAACTGCCTCCGTAGTCTAGCGGTTAAGTCCGTGGATTTAGACTTGGAGGTACCGGGTTCGATTCCTGGTAAATAAATACATTTAATTAATATTTAATTTATTTGTGAGATTTCTCGAGTTTGGTTCGCTGGAGACATCGACGAGCTTGCCACTTGTCATGATTGGCCTATAGTAAAGTTGGCTAAATGTGAATCCGCTTATTTATAAGCGTGGTTTCTGAACACCCCGAAAGGGAAACGGTCGTGATGATACTTTACTTTTATACTTCCCATGTCATAGGACAGTTGTTTTTTTTTTTTTAAATCATATCAGGAATAGACCTTATTGCCGATTCAGTCTCACAATAATTTAAAATTACCTTTTCTAAAATTCAAAAGTAATTACTTTATCTATACCCTACCATGCTAAATTTTGTGTCATGGCATCGACACTCGCTCACTCGCTAGCTTTCAAATTTGCTGCCTAGTAGATTGTAAACTCGCTTAAAGTCTTCGAGGCTTTAGTCTAGCTGAGGAAGGAAAGCACGGCGTACCTGAAGCGACTGCGGAATTAGGCTTTATATTTATAAAGCCTAAGCATTTGCTTAGCATCGTGCGTTAAGTAATTTTGATTTCCGGACCCGAATCACTTTTTAATGAAAAAACTGATAACGATTTTTAATAGGCTCACGGTCAGTTGGAGGCATGTTATCTTTTGACATATTTAACGTATGATGAGGCACGTCATTGGCTGAAATAACCAAAGTGACAAGCTAACCACCAATCACGTGACGTATATTAAAACGTTGATCATGGATTACTTTAATCTTTCTTCAAGCAGCCGTTAAAATAAGAATAATGTATCACCATTAATATTTTAACACGTTCCCGGTACTTCCACCCCTTACTATATCAATAACCTTGCCGACTATGGAAGATCTATTTTTAAGTTATGATCTGACGCACTTTAACTTTATCAAAATTTGTTTTGCGTGCCTACCTAATAAATAAAAAATATATAAAAGTAATTCTGACGTATGCAAAAAAGATTTCGTTTCCATTACATCTTTTTTATGAAAATTATTAATATACTTTTAAAGTACTTAACCAATCATAATTATTAAATCAAAATATGCTTACATTTAAAATATTTCAGAAAGCAATGACGATGGTAATGGACCAGTCATAATTAGGTCCCTGGTAGGTAATATATATTAATTATATATATATTATATTATCTCTTGACATATTTCGTATAGCTATTATTAGTATCTCAAAACAATGTCAATATTAGTATAGTTTATATATTTTTTTTTTAATTTTGTTTTAGCTACCTGTTTATTAACCTGTCACTTTGACATTAACAGGAACCCTAAGTTTACACCAGTGTTGAGACCCGAAACATTTTAGAAAAAACCTAAAACTGTGTTAGTTTAAGAACGCGGTTGCAGATTTTTGTTTTTAAAATTGCACAGGTGACTTGTCATCAAAGCCATACACCAGCACTGATGGGTCTTTTAGAACATATCTCTGGAGAATTAGGTCTTCTCTCGCTACGATGCACTGGCTCGGCTTTATTAGAAAATAAAACAAACTCCAATATAATAGGTATATTTTTATTCAATAAAGAAAATGATGGCATCAATAACATAATTTTGTGGGTAGGATGGGTAAGGTATTCACCAAATATAACATTCATACGTAATACTCTTTAGTATTTTGCTAAATAAATGATCCGATTAGAGTTTCCTGTCTTTAATTTAAAAAAAAACACATAAAATATAATATTTCATTCATTGTTTTATTGTAATTATTAGTATTATTCATTAATTATAAAAAAAATTGTCAGTCAAATGGCCACCACAGTTTATAAGTACGCTAATCGATTTTTGACACAAAATTATTGAGATTGATTTATAATATTGATGTGTCATGTTTTTCAGCAAGATGGAGCAATATGTCACATATTTGTTTCGAGTTCATTGATAAGATCTTTTGATTTAACACCATTAGGTTTTATAATAGGGTTTTTTAACCTTGTTAATTACCCTTTTCCATCCCTGTTGCACACAAATGGAAAAATAGCAAAAACATTTACTATTTTTTCCATTTTAATAAAAGGTATGATTAAGTAATTAATATATCTCAAATATTTCGTAATTTTATTTCCTAGAAAGTTAAGCTACATTTCTCAAAAGTACACTAACACTCGTATTCTAAGACGTTTCCTCAGCGCCTCCTCCACTCAACATTTCCTTCCAGTTGTCAAACGAAAATTAAGTTTTTGTAATATTTACGTAGAGCCGAGCCGACAGTTTTATTTTGAAGGTCAGCCTTAATCTGGTACATTAGATGCCATTTTTAATTTTAATCGTCTTAATTTTCTTTTGACAGCTGGAAGGAAATGTTGAGTGGAGTAGCTGTTAAGAAAATGTCTTAGGACATGGATGTCAGACTTGAAAAATCATTATTGGGTTGTACTCTCTCTTCGATACAAAACCATTAAACCCTCTTAACAAACCTAATCTAACATTTGTCAAGTCACAAACATTTGACTAAAATATTTTTTAAATAAAATACTATTAGTAAAAAAAGAAGAATGTACTCATATACTTCATAGAAACTCAAATTGAATCATCCTATATTACCCAATAAACCCACTGTTTCTCAAAGAATAAAAAACATCTAAAAGTTTTTTTTTGTTATAAGCCAGGTGATAGGTAGTCTCTTCGTTAGTTGATCCAATCACGCGCCTTATAATGCAAAACGTTTACCATTTAATATCTTATTTCATCTTTGAGAAACTGAGGGTCAGGACGCCATATTGCGCAATAAATTTACTTGTATCATACTTTAGTAGAACCCTTAATTGCTAAGTTGCAAGGTTTAAAAAAATAACAAGAAATTATCATTTACATGTAAAATAAATTAGGAAAATATATATATTTTTTTAAATGTCCCAATATAATAACAAATTAATTCCACCAGATAAAAAATCTTTTCACGTATTGATGTTGAATAAAAAGTAGTTATTAAATATTTTATCTATCAATAATAACCAACTATAGGTTTTTGATTTTACTTTATTTCTTCCCTTTTTCCTTAAATCTACTGTCAGCTCCAGTGCGCTGCTTATTTGTTTGATGCACTTTCTTTCTATTTAATTGACCAATATGTTTTTTATTTTTCTTATTTACTTCTTTTTTATATTTCTTAGCAACAAGTTCTTCTAGCTTTTCTGTGACTACTTTAGGTTTACTTTTGTCAATTTTTGTTTTATTTTCATTGTTCTGTGGTTGTTTATTAGTTTTCTCTGGTAGTTTACCAGTTTTATCTGGTAGTTTACCAGTTTTATCTGGTAGTTTACCAGTTTTATCTGGTAGCTTTCCAGTTTTTTCTGGTTGATTTTCTATCCTTCTGTTTGGCGGTTTTCTGTTGTTGTTTCTGTGGTGATTTAAAATAAATTTCATCAGTTTCCATAAGTTTAACAATTGAGGCTAGGTAGGGTGCGGTGGTAGCCGGTTGTAAGAATGCTGTCCTTAAAATCCTACAAAGGTCAGTTCAAACAACCCCTTGTACCCTGTACCAATGAGAAATAAAATTTTCTTATGTACATTTGTTATAGATTTATAACACCACCGGTCATTACCGGTTCCACTAATACCAACTTGTGGAAACGTTAATAAATTGTCATTAAAATATGACATCAGAACCTCGCCAACCCGTCTGGCCAGGGTAAGGAGTGTAGGCCAAATTATCCAAAACTTTCTGGAAGGCCCATGGCTCCAACAGTGGAGGTCTAGCACTTTGTGTACTAGGGGCTGTGATAATGATGAACGTTAGTGCTTAAGTAATGGAATAAAGCTGCAGAGGATAATAATGCTATAATAAAAGTCTTAATAATTAATTACCTTGTTAGTTCTGGAATAAACTTTTGCTTTTTATTTTTAAAGTTCTTCTTCTGCTTAGGTTGATCGCAATTAGCTGGTCGTTTGACAGGTAAGTTTTGTTTTGCAGGGGTAGTTTTCTTTGCATTTGTGTCAGGTTTAAGAGTAGATTTTTTAGGAGAGTCTTCGTTTGCTGATACGTCGCCATTTTTTTGTGGTTCCTGATCTTCTGTTGTTTGTTCCACACCCTCTTCTTCAATCTCTTCATCTTGTACATCTTCAGGCTACAAATAAATACAGTTTATTAGTTTTAAGAAGAACATAATACAAACTGAAATTGGTAACCAATTTATTGTCATCACTTTGTGAGATAAAATTAATTTTTAATTTTCCTCACATCTTTTATGCATGTTTAACTGGTAGGAAATGTTTGTATGATAAAGATTTATCCTGTAATTGCAATGCCTGCAATAAATTATTAAAATTAGCTTGATAAATATAAATAAATCTGTACTTACAATCACATTGGAAAACTTCTTAAACTTTGCAACAAAGAATCCGTCCATATTGTGTGTGTGAGGATAAAACCGCCTGGTTAGCTTCAGTGATGGATGGAACCTGTGATGTCTGTACTTGGCAAACCCTTCCGTACCAAAGTCGAGTCCTGCCGGCACTAACTTTACATTCCTCCTCTTCAAAGCATAATTCACTACCCACTCGTTCTCCTCAGGCAATATAGAACAAGTAGAGTACACAACATACCCTCCTGAACTAGACTTGGCATTACAACAATCTATAGCAGCTAACAACAATTGCCTCTGAAGATTAAAACATCTCTGAATATCTTTCTGGTCCTTCGTAGTCTTAACACTGGGATCTTTAGCTATGACCCCGCTCCCTGTGCATGGAGCATCCAATAAAACCCTGTCAAATCCTTTAATAACCTCAGGAAACTGTCTCCCATCATAATTACAAATAACAGCATTCACCACACCCAATCTGTGGAAATTCCCTACAATAGCTTTTGTTCTCTCCTTATTTGCATCGTTTGCAAATAAAGATCCAGTGTTCTTCATTAGAGCGGCAATGTGAGAGGCTTTACCACCGGGAGCTGCACACATGTCCAGAATTCTCTCATTCTCTTGTGGAGCCAAAGCCATTACTGGCAAGAAACTTGATGCTCCTTGTAAAATGTAATGACCAGCCAAGTACTCCGGTGTAGCTCCTACGGGAACTGTTGAGCTATATACTACCAACCCAACCTTACTCCATTTTCCCACGGGATCCAGATTCACTCCTCTATTAATCAAAGCTTGAGCTAAATCACGTCTCCTAGTTTTGAGGCTGTTTGTCCTTATAGTAATAGGTCGCTGCACCTCACTGGCTTCCAGAAACTCTACAAGTTCTTGAACTGGAAATATCTGCATAAGTACCTCCATTAGAAATTCATTATAGCTGTAATATGTGCAGAGATCCTTCAGCAGTAGATCTGTGTATTCACAACGAGATCTCCCACTCTCTTTGAGACGATTAAATTCTGACAAAACAGCAACCACATCCTTAATACGTTGGTTAACTTCCTGTAGACTGTTTGGATTGTCTAATTCTTCTTCTGTTGGAAAAGCAAACACATCTTGCTTAGCAATATTTAATTTCAACTCATCATCGGCAAGTTTTTTATCTATCTTATGTTTCTTCTTCAACTTAATATTAGCCTTTTCAATAGGTAGCATATCATCATCATCATCATCGTCGTCATCATCATCTTTTTCTTCATCAGATTGTGAAGAATCAGAATTATAATTAACTTTGTTTGTTTTCTGTGCAACTTCATCATCAGAATCTTGTTGTTCATTATCATTTTCATCATCTGAATCTGCAAATAAGTCATCCAGCTTTCCTACCTAAAATAATATTTTGTTTTATTTCTAAATGTTTTAAACTGAATGCGAAACCACATAACCAACAGTAGGGAAAAAAACTATTTATATTTAAATATTAAAATTTGCTACTTTTAGTTCATCTGCAGTATTATCCACTATTGATTATACAGTTTAATCTTAAACTATTAAATATAATACAAAAATATATGGTTATGTACACACTAAAAGTTATCCAGTAAGTAAAACCAATGATAGATATTATGTATAATAGTATTTGGCTAGTATTCATTTTAAAAGTCACCTTGTAATTTTCATTGTCTGAATTATCAGCAGCAGCTTCTGATCCTTCTTCATCATCATCATCACTTTCACCATCAGCTTGCTGTTGCTTCTTCTTTAGTATTCCTTTTAGCTTTGGCTTAAGCCACTCATTATTGTCATCTGTAAATGCTGGAAAAGAAAATTAAATGATTAATACTATAGGACCCCCACAAGAAGCTATAAATTATGCACATCAATCAACTTCTACTGAGTTAAAACTTTAACATAGTAAAAATTATAAGTTAACTAAATAAAATCAACTTGTAAATGAATATTATTTATTTAAAGCTTTATTGAGACAACAAAAGACAAAGGCCGCTAGACATTCTAGATTGTTGACATTTGGATATTTATTTGGAGGTCTCTTACCAAACTTTTAGGTTTTGTAAATTTTATGTTGTAACAACAACACAATACAAAAATCACAAATAAAAAACACAAGAAAATTAAATAGAGCTATAATTAAATGACAAAAACAAAGCAAAATTTGGCATTTTTGCAAAAAAAAAAAGAATCAAAGTTCATGAATGTTTCTTTATATAATTTATAGCTTCTTCTGATGATGCCATCAATTAAAAAATAATATATTTTACTATATATATATATTTTAATTATTGTTTAATTTAGTTTTGGGATTTGGATTGGGTTTGTATAAGTGTTTGGACAAGGTTTATTTCTTAGTATTCCATGTATTCCTTGCAGGTGAGTGGGAGAAAGGGGGGGAAAGTATTGGGCTTGTGACCAACATAGGCTAGGTTTATTAAAATCTTTGAAAGGTCAGTTCAAACCCTGGCATGTGCCATTGAGAAATACACTTTTCTTAAGTAAATTTGTAATTTATTTCACTGTTTCCCGTACCTCATAGAGCATGCTTAGCCATCGATCCCGGTTCCACTAATATCAACTTGTGGAAACGTTAATAAATTGTCATTAAATATGACACCAGAACCTCACTAACCAGTCTGACCAGCATGGTGAGTGTAGGCCAAATTCTGTAAAATTTTCTGGAAGGCCTATCTCCGACAGTGGAGAGTGTATTTTTATTTATTTTTATTTTATTTATTTATTAATACAACATTACATCTAGGGGCTGTGATGATGATTGATTTCTCAGATATAAAAGACCCTAGTCATTAGAATATAATTTCTAAATCAGTTTTTTTATATTGATTCTGTGAAAGAAAATTTAAACACATTTAATTAAATAATGATTGTTTATTGATTTTTTTATTTAATTCCAAATGATTTAATTGTGCCAACCATGCCCCGCAGCCATAATAGTGGCTCCACTCTATACTTCTCATGTCTACAATCCCTATAGGCCTATTATAAACATCTATTATGTGTATTAAGTATTTACCCTGAACATTAGCATCCTCTTCTTCATCATCATCTCCACTGTCTCCCGAATCAACTTTGGGCTCTTTAGTTTTTGGAACATTGTTGGAGGTTTTGTTTAATTTTGCCGTCTTCCTTTTTTCCACCAGCTCTTGTTTTTTCTTTAAGCGTTTTGCGGCTCGCTGTTTTTGACGATGAGTCAGTTTTTTACTGACATCTTCGTCCTCCACTAAAATTTAGAATTAAAAACATTTAGACTCATCTACAGATAGTATACAGTTAATATATAGGTGCCTACTTATTAAATGTATGCTTAATTGATTTTATTTAAAGATATTGTTAATACTGCCACTTACAAAGTTCTTTGCGAAAAACCGGGTCGGGTTGCTTTCTTGACTTTCTTCCAGGGCCTTTTTTAACCTTCGTACCATCGGTAAACTTGGCTTTACGGCCCATTTTGTGTAACTATTTAAATATGATGCACAATAAAATACAGTACTTAATACAAAAATATGTACATTACTATATTTCAACACGTGTTTCCTTTAATATAAACCCACATGCACATGTCAAAATTGTATTATGTTCCTTGTGTCAAAACTTGCTCTGAAACTACGCGTTCCGTTACGTTTATAAAAAAAGTAAGAACGAAAAGTAGTTTTTTTTTTGGACAGTTCTTCGCGCCATTTTGCGTGGACATGTCAAGTGCAAGTTTTTGTTTTGTAAATTAATTTACTGTGGATATTATTGGTCAAAAATTGTGTTGTTTTATTTAATAATGTGCTACAATGTGAATAATTATGGAAAACGATAAATTGGACTTTAAATATGGGGCACAAGTTGAGGTTTATTTTTTGCGGTTTTTCCGCGCTGTCAACTCCTATATTTTACCCGACGTGTTTGAGCAGTGGATGGTTCCGCGAGTGACTCCAAGAAATGCATCAAATTCTGTAGCATCTGGAATTTGATGATGACCTCATTAACTCATGAAAAAGAAAGATATATTACGTCAGACTTGGCTGTATGGGCTAGACCCTTTGCCTTCCCTATCACCTCATTCATCATCCATCGGGAGAAGACATGGGAGAAGAGAACCAAAAAAAAAAAAAGAAGTTTTTTTTTTGGTTCTATTCTCCCGATGGATGATGAATGAGATGATAGGGAAGGCAAAGGGTCTAGCCCATACAGCCAATTCTGACGTAATATATCTTTCTTGCATGAAAAGTAGTTATTTCGCAACTTAGAGTCGGGTAACATTACCCGGAGTATACTACCTTTAAGAAAATACCTTAATTTCATTGTAATATACAAACAGTATAAAAGAATTATCATCACGACTGTATCCTTTTCGGGATGGTCAGAAACAACGCTTTTTAGAGAAGCGGATTCACATTTAGCCAATTCGTCGATGTCTCTAGCGTACCAAAGTCGAGAAATATAACAAATTAATTATTGTGTCTCGACCGAATAGAACCCGGTACCTCGGAGGCAGTTAACAACCATTATTTAAAGGGTGTGAAATAAGCACACCAAAATGATGAAATATAAATAATATATATCATAATTAAAATTTATTAATATCTTATGTTGCAAGTCCTTAGGTGGCCAAGCTGAAGATTTAATCTAGTTCCTTTACTAAAAAATATATGATTGACAGTTTGACATATATTCAGCGACGGCTTATAACGGAACGCGCACCTGTTAATTTAATTTTATATATTTCTTTAGGTTTTGGATACAAGTCTTTCAGCCAACAACGACAAAGACGACGTCCTAGGCCAGATCCGTATTATCATGGGCGTGCTTAACTTAGTGCTTCAAGCGCGATTTAGTTTTGCTGAATTGTACTTTAAATTTAATGAAAAAGATCCTCAAACGCCTTTCAAAGCGGAAATAAAAGCTCTAACAGCGCCAAGTCGAATATGGCAATTGTTACTATGTACAAAGTCTCTGAAATTTTAATGGCGTTAACAAACGCACACTCACTTATGATGTTCACTTTGAGCTTATTAAAGCTAAGACCAAGTTGATCCTAGGCTTAAAGCTTATATTATGTTCCTTGGCTTAAAGCGAGCTACGTAAACACAGCTCACATTTTGAACGTGTCGTCAACTGTCATTTGGCAATATAGATTTCGTTTCATAACAAAAAATGTAGGAGAAGTTCTTCGCGCCATTTTGCGTGGACATGTCAAGTGCAAGTTTTTGTTTTGTAAATTAATTTGCTGTGGATATTATTGGTCAAAAGTGGTGTTGTTTTGTTTAATAATGTGCTACAATGTGAATAATTATGGAAAACGATAAATTGGACTTTAAATATGGGGCACAAGTTGCAGTTTATTTTTTGCGGTTTTCCCGCGCTGTCAACTCCCATATTTTACCCGACGTGTTTGAGCAGTGGATGGTTTCGCGAGTGACTCCAAGAAAAGCATCAAATTCTGCAGCATCTGGAATTTGATGATGACCTCATTAACTCATTAAAAAGAAAGATATATTACGTCAGACTTGGCTGTATGGGCTAGACCCTTTGCCTTCCTTATCACCTCATTCATCATCCATCGGGAGAAGAGAACCAAAAAAAAAAAAAAAACAAAAAATGTAGGTGGGCATAAAGTAATAATATATATAGGGGTTCCTTCTCTCACTCCTAAAAGAAAATGTTTCATTTTGCTTACGAATTTCCTAACGGATAGTTGTATTTTTTCATGTTGTATTATTATGCATATAATATGACTGTCGTTAAAGGTTTTTGGTATAGTGTACCTCTGAAGTTGATCACACGAAATTTGAGGTATGTAACTCAATAACAACAATATAAAAAGTAATTTCAAAATAAACCGTAAGTTCCGTGTTAAATGGTCTAATCTATATATTAAACAGTTTACAGGGTACAAATAAATTTGAAAGAAATCTCCATCAAATAATTTGTGATGATAATATTAATAAAATACAATATCGTAGTTTCTTTAACTTTTCGAACAACAGAAGAAGACAGTACTCTGGAAGACAATTAGTTGGGTAACTATTAACAATTATCCTTTAACTTAAAAGAGATTTCACCGCCAACCCATCTGACCAGTATGATCAACTATGTTATCAGGGCTGTAACAAAATTGTATGTAGTTATGCAAAAAGCATTCAATTTAATTTTAAGTTATATGCATGGTTCAACATTTAAAATATGTACGAAGAACTTGACAAATGTTGACGAAGCGAAATAGGTAAGTTGTGATTGTGCCAAGTGGCACTCAATTGTATCTGCCTACCCCGCAAGGGATCTGGCGTGAAGATATGTGAGTGTAAAATGGTATTTTTATTTGGATCATTTTTAATATTATCCTAAGGACCTGATCGGCATTGATAATTCAATTTCTGAAATATTGTGGATTGATCCTTTTTGCATAACTGCATCCAATTATGTTAAAAAAAAATAGCAAATGTACTATTTACTTAGTGGTTTACCAATCTATACTAGTAAAGTATGATTTCAGATATATAGGTAACCTAAAGCTTTACTATGGTGTATTATTTGATAATGACCTTCTATGATAAGCACCAATTTAGGATAACATATCAGTCTAATCACTAACATAGGCATTCTGGGTACATTGGCGTATTGAAAATCGTAATCAGTCATTAAAATATGGATACTTGCCAAACCCTTTAAAGTTCAAATTACCTACGTGGTGACACAGTACGGGCTACACCACCACAACAATTGACCTGGTGGAGTAGTGGTGTACCCCTTCAACACAGAGTGCGGGGCACATCCACAACTAACCCAACCAAAAGGGACAAATATAACCGTGGGCTAAATAAATATTTTTACACCACCACACCTATCTAGAAATATGTCCTGGAAGGTCTACTTTCAGCAACAGAGGTCTAGGACTGGAGTTCTAATGATAATTGTCAAAAATATTATATACCTGACCTATTATTATGTCTTCATATATTTTTTTTATCTTAATTAAGAGATAATTCATAATCAAACATTAACCTTCAACAATCATTATGCTTCAGTTGGCAATTATTTAAATAACACACACCATTTAATAAATGTCTACAAGGATTTGATAGAACTTTAAATAGAATGTTACATAATCCAATAATTGTTATAATATTGTGCCATGCTAATACCAACACTCATGTATGGAAGCGAGACATCTATATGTCAGAATACGCATGAGAGTAGAGTTAATGCAGTAGAAATGAGGTCTTTACGTCGGATATGCAGCGTAACTTTGATGGGCCGTATACGTAATAACGAAATACGCAAAAGGGTAGGTATAAAAGAAAGCATAGGTACAAAAATAAAGAAAGGCATGCTCCGATGGTTCGGGCATGTCGAAAGGATGAGCGAAGAGAGATTGACGAACCAGATATATAATGCGAAAGTTGTGGGTAAAAGAGGCCCTGGCAGACCAAGACTTGCCTATCATGATCAAATAAATAAAACATTAGCTGAAGGTGAATTAAAAAGCCATCGAAACAAGAGGGCATGTATGAAGAGGTTGATGAATGTCGAAGAAGCGAAAGAGGTATGTCGTGATCGTGACAAGTGGCGCTCAATTGTCTCTGCCTACCCTCAAGGGATTTGGCGTGAACATATGTATGTGTTTATTAGAGCATCACATGGCTTGCATCATCAACTTAATGTCTTATAATGTTTCAGATACACTATGAACCAAATGTTTGAGGTGGTCTCGGATGTGGAAAACTATCACAAGTTTGTGCCCTGGTGTAAACAGTCCAACATACTCACCAAGTCTAATCAACATCTTAAAGCGGACCTAATTGTAGGATTTCCCCCCATACATGAAAGTTACACATCCAATGTCACACTAGTCAAACCCCACTTAGTTAAAGCAGAGTGTACTGATGGTAAAATCTTTAACCAACTCCTCACTCTATGGAGATTCAGTCCCGGACTAAAAAGTAACCCCCAGTCGTGTGTAGTAGATTTTCAAATAGCCTTTGAATTCCGTTCAACCATACACTCAAAACTATCAAATTTATTCTTTGACCAAGTGGCCAGACAAATGGAAGGAGCCTTCATCAAAGAAGTGGGACGACGCTATGGCCCAACTAAACTGGAACCTATAAATCTCTTGTTAAATAAAGAAAATTTGAAAAGTTGACGATAGTTTCTCAACTGTGGTAATATTTTATATTAAATCTATAGTGACCAATAGACATTTCTTTGTTGCCTAACACTAGCCCGGCACAGTACCCAACACAGGCATCTACATACGCCAACACAATGGCTTTAATTTCAGTCAAGCTTATCAACACCATGCTGGCGTCGTCTTCAACCCAAGCTAGTAAGAAAGTGTGCAGTATAATTTCATATAATTATGTATCAACTGATGCCAGAGCCATGCGGTATGGATCATAGATCTTGTATATACTATATTGATTGTATGGCTAATGAACAATTGTTCACTGTGTAAATATTAGTCGATTGGTTTTGTAAATGTTTTATTTGTGATACATTTAGTTGTATTAAATGTTAAAGATGCTACTTATATACTGTTTTACCAGCAAAGTGTGATAGAATAGCTACAAATAAAAAAAAAAAGTTTTAACAAGGTAGTTTTATTTACATCTGTCCGCACTGTGATATTGTTACTGGTATCTTAGGTTTGTTATTTGGTCCTGTTGGAACGTTTTCTATCTTTCTCATGACTAACAGTCCATCAATAACTCTGCCAAATACCACATGTTTATTATCTAAGAAATTACATTTGGCACACGTTATAAAGAATTGACAGCCATTAGTGTCTTTCCCGCTGTTTGCCATAGATAGTAATCCTGGAGAATCATGTTTTAGACTAAAGTTTTCATCTGCAAAGGTGCTTCCTCCATATATGCTCATCACACCGGTACCATCACCCTGTAAAATAAAAGAGCATCAATTCAAAGCTATAGCTGCATTCAGTTACTTATCCTGTCAATAATATTTTTCGTAAGAATGAGAGGTTATTAATGCTAGAGCAAGTAGCAGTGCAATTATCTAACAGAATAATTTATTATAATATTTGAACTAAGTAAACAATATTTACAAATTACTTTAGATTTTGTCATAATAGACCTATTACAACACAGTATTCACTACCTTTTTAAAATCAAGGTTTCCTTCTTACCCTTCCTATGTTTGACTTGTAGCTTTCAAGCACTTTATTTCGCTTTGAAAGTCGACAAGTCAAACATAGGGTTAGTACTGATGTTACTGCATTGTAGGTACATTAAACTAAATTCATGTAATTCTTACATTAACAAAGTCGCCTCCTTGAATCATAAAATCTTTTATAACTCTGTGAAATGTAGCTCCTTTATATCCTAGAGGGACACCATCTCTTCTGTACTCTCCTGTGCAAAACTCTCGGAAGTTTTCACTCGTTTTTGGAACCACATCAGCAAATAATTCAAAAATCATGCGACCAATTTCCTGAAAGAACGAAATTATTGCTCAGTTAAGTATAGTTCGACAAAACCTAAACCAGTGGTGAATTGATAAATTTAAAGAATAAGAACCACAATTTTCTACAATACATGACAAGTAGAATTACTAGTTTGCATTAAAAAATAGATTTGTTTACTGACCGTGGATCCTACAGTTACGTCAAAGAACACTACTGGATTGTTAGGATGCCGGAGCTGAGCTTGAATTTGATTCCACGTAGGCATTTTAATATGCAATATAAAATAACAGCTAGATTAACATTAATAGGAATTACTAGAGAAATGTACAAAATAAAAGAAGTGGAGTAGAAACACCCGCAAAGTACCGGTGTTTTGACTTCTAGACTTCGTTTATGAAGTATAAAGAACAACCTGTAACTACGATGTGTATGACTTGTCGCTTTAGGCGCTTTTTCACTTTATTTCGCTTTGTAAGTCGTTCGACTTGGCGTTTCTCTATTGTTTTCATACAAAATTTTGTAAAAAAAGTAAGTTTTGCTTTATTTAATTTCAAGTTGAACATAGCATACATAATAAAACGGAACAACGGTATAAAATTTTGTGTAAAAAGCTCTCTCATTAAATAAAAGTTGGAAATGAACAAAATTCTGTAAAAAAAAGCAAGCTTTGCTTTTTTTGCTTTCTAGTCGAACATAACATTTGTTTGTATGAAAACCATAGAGCAACGCCAAGCCAAACAACTTTCAAAGCAAAAAAAAGCGTTAAAGCAACAAGTCAAACATAGGGTATTTATACCCGTCAAATTTTTTTATTGTATTATTTCCTATTCAATTATATTTTTTCTATAGCGCGCTTTATAAACGAATATTAATAGACAATCGTCATTTTTTGTTGTTTAGTTTTCAAAATTTGCATGGCTTGCAATTTTTATACGTTAAACCTTATAAAATTTTAGTTTACATTGATTTTTTCCTTATTGTAGCTTTTAATACCTCGATGAAATAACTATTAATGTATAAAGAAATATGCTTATGGTGTGACGAGTTTATTACGATTACTTAAATTTAAGGTTATTCCATAATTTCAAATAATTTATTGGTATTGTTTTGATTTACTGTTAATTGTTAAACGATAATAGGTTTCCGCATAAGATAATAAGTACGCAATAAATTAAAATGGATAATTTTGTAAATTTATATGAGATTTTGCATTGTGAAAGGACTGCTTCCAGTGATGATCTGAAAAAAAGTTATCAAAACTTAGCACGGTGCTATCATCCAGACAAAATAATTCCTGAATCAGATTCTGATGATAATTTTTTGCTTATACAGAAAGCATGGACAGTTCTGAGGGATCCTGTAAAGAGGAAACAATACGATTCTGAATTGGCTTGCCACGAAAACTCCGACGCTTTAGTCTACGAAGTATTAAATTTAAGCGATTTAAAGCATAATACTAATACAGATAACTTTGAGTATCCTTGTAGGTGTGGTGGGACGTACATAGTATACAGTAGTGATCTTATTGCATGTAAAATGATGGTAGATTGTGACGAATGTTCTTTTTCAATACAAATCAACGTACCGGAGTCACTTATAGTTGGTATCAGGGATTCATCATTGCGTACTCATAATCTTTAGCAAAGTTTTTCTTTAGTTGGTATTTTGCATTTGAAAAAACAAATTTCTTAGCAATCCTTGGTTTCAATGTGGTGGTGGAAGAATAGTATCTCAGGCATGCAACTGATTATAACTTGGTGTTTTGTTTTGTTTTTATAAAGGGGCCCCTTTTTTTAGGCTTTTATGACAGTTTTAGTTAAGAGCCATAAGTGATATAATCTTAAAAACACATTTCCTTACCAACCTGGGAGTGTAGGCCAAATTCTTCAGAAATATGTTCTGGTTTCCAGCAGTGGAGCTCTAGGACTTTGTGTTCTAGGGTCTGTAATGATAACTTATCTGGGTCTTCCAGAATACCCTCAATATTTTGTTATCTTAGTTATAAGTCGTTTTCTCAATAAAACTCGTTGTCAAACATTAGTGGTCATGCACCCACAATCCCTGCTCACTTCTAAAGGTTAGCTGTTAGATAATGTTTTTAGACATTAAGCTCGCCTATATACTGTAAAAT
Source organism: Tinea semifulvella (assembly GCA_910589645.1). Taxonomy (NCBI): domain Eukaryota; kingdom Metazoa; phylum Arthropoda; class Insecta; order Lepidoptera; family Tineidae; genus Tinea; species Tinea semifulvella. The sequence goes on from OU342585.1 coordinate 14,211,856, forward strand.
GTTTCATTTTCTGTGCAATAAAGAATTTGTCTATCTATCTATCTAAGAAAACCAGGGTTAGCTGTTAGCTGGTAGGGTCATTCACTGTTATCACCGGTGATGTATTTATAAATCACTGGCAACAAAACTGTGGTTGCAAACAGGAATAGCTCAGCTCTTATTCTGTTCTCTAGTTTTGTACCTTGACTATTTTCTTTGTACTGTGTTCTACATATTTTATGCATGCATTATATTATCGCGCAATAGAAAAAAAAAAGGAGGCCTCCTTTTCTTAAACCAGCCAATTGTCGGTCGCAAGCCCGAGACACCATTCTTCTCATCTCTTACCCACACACGATGGACCTGGCACCCGCACGGTGAATCCATGGAATGCTTAGAAATTTGTCTTCAATGTATTTACTTGATTGTTATTTTTAGCAATAAATTGTTATAAAAATATTAATTATTGTTTATTTATTGCCTCCATGGGGTAGCGGTTAAAACCGTAGATTTAGACGCAAAGAAACCGGGTTTGATTCCTGGTTGGGTTAGTTTACCACTTGTCATGATGTGCTTATAGTAAACTTGGCTGAATGTTAATCCGCATATTTAATAGTGTGGTTTCTGACCACCCTGCAAGGGATATGGTCGTGATGGTGATGATCTTTATTCAATAAAATTAATTTTGTGGATTCAATTTATATGTGATACTCGTACAATGGGTGATTCAAATTGAGTTTCCTCTATGTTATGAACACAAAATGTAATTTTATATTGTTTATTTAATTATTAAAATATAAGAATAATTAATATTCTAATATGAATTTTATTCCTAGACAGTATTTTTTCTATGATTTTATTAGTGTTTTTATGAATAAAAGTTATGTCAGTCAAGAGGCCTATAATGGCGCATACTGATTGATTATTTCACAAAATTAAAGTAATTGATGTGGAAGACATTTGATCTTTTAGAAATTGGGAGTATATCCCGCACATCGTGTGCAACGCTAGATGTTTTATGTGATTAATATTTTTATAAAGAATATACGCTATTAAAGTTGATATTTGCACGGCCGCTACACTGTCAAGGTCGAGCGCTTATAGACTTGAGAATTGTTTATTTAATATTAGGTTTTCTTTTAAATTATTTAATATTGTAATTACTTTATACTGTTTGTATATTACTTCTAAAACAAATCTATAATTAATATTTAAGTAACGGCAAGTTATTTTAAAAGACCAAAATAAGTTAATAATATTAAACTTTACACATATAAAGATGAATAAACCGAGAGATGTATATTTGTTAGTATTCATACACAAAGATGTGGAATCCGCAATTTATGTTCCATACATTTAAAAAAACTATCATTTTATGAATGAAAATGTGATTTAGACCGTTCCGAATTGATATCACGCTCTGAGCATCCAACAACAAATATACATCTCTCGGTTTATTTATCTTTATATGTGTAAAGTTTAATATTATTAACTTATTTTGGTAATTTAATATAACTTGCCGTGTTACAGACATTTTTTTTTCACTTCCTACTTAAATATTAATTATAGATTTGTTTTAGAAGTAATATACAAACAGTATAAACGAATTACAATATTAAATAATTTAAAAGAAAACTTAATTTAAATAAACTTGAAAATGGCGCGCGACATAATGACAAAAAACTGACAGCGTCAGAGCGATCTACCTCTATATCGTGAGCAGTCTTAAGCGCGAGAAATGATGTCTTTTGTGACGTCACACAGCTTGGCAAAACAGTTTAAGCGCGTATCGGAACACCTTTAAGCGTGCTTAGGTTACTATTATCGCGTATCGGAACGAACGATATTCGGCGCTCTGAGCACGAGCTCGGAATGAGGAGTAAGTACATTTAATAGACATAACTTATATCTTTAATTAAAAACACTAATACTTTTGTGTTTTTTATGAAATCATATATAGAAAACTAGAGGTGGATCATCTATTAGATTTGCATTTCTCGCTTTTACATTGTGTTTCATGTAGATACATTAAATAAATGAAAGTACATTGGTTAAGGGTTAAAAGGTAATGGTGGATTTCCAAGTAAGGTAGACAACATATTTTTTTGTATTTATATATTTAATTTCATTGTAAAACATACATGTTTAAAGAGTAATATAATCTTAAATCTCTATGGTTAACTCATAAAATTGTTGATGACTACACATATTTAAAACTAGTCTAAATTAAATTTTGTACAATATTACCTAAAGGTGAAATGATTAATAAGTCGATAATAAAATTAAGCGAAACGGAATAAGTTATTATAGAATATTTGGACGTAGTTAAGCTAAAAGAATCCAATCCACATTAAGTTAATTTTAAGTTATAGAATTTAGATTACTCCATCAATACATCGATGGATTAGTCCAACATTTAATACGTTTAGAACAGTTTTTGATATAATACATATATATATTTTAAAAAACTTTATTGCACAAAGTATAAAGGCGGACTTAATGCCCGTAGACATTATCTGACAGCCAAACCTTAGGGACAAATTTGAACAATTATAGGTGCAATCATAGAAATAATAATAATACTATAATTAGAAAAGGTAATTTATTAGGGTTAATATATACTTACTTTATATATCTTATCTATATATATATATATATATATATATCATCCCTAAGGACCTGATTAAAATTTATAATAAAATGTCTGTTAAATTGTGGATTGGATCCTTTTTTCGTAACTGCGTTCAATTGCAAACAAGCCTTGCATCGATGATTACAGAATATTATAAAATAGGTAGTTTAATTTCTAAACAAGATCTAAGCTATCACATGATAGGTAATATATTAATTTTGAAACTATACAAATACTTCATTGGCAAGATATTTAAAACATAAAATAAATCAATAAATTCTTTGATAGACAATAATAATATTATTAACTTTAGAGAGAGAAGGATTGAAGATTTAATTAATAAATAAATTCATTTTTAGGAAATATATAAGCGATTTGCCATACTACAACGAATAGCAAACGGTAACACGGCCACCACATCCAACTATGTTCCTGAAACACAGGAGTGTAGCAACACTAACCACGGCTCCCCTACAGAGCTGCGTTCTTTTTTGTGACACCGCGTAAAGTTCTGACGTCATGACTGTAAGTAACTCGACACTGACGTTTACGAACGAATTCATTTTTGTAAATTGTTTTTTGTTTATTGAAGCTTCAATGTATTATAGCAATAATGGATAGTCAACAAAGCCGTCGACGACGTGCTATAACACTAATAAAACAATATATACGAATTACCACACACACTGCCATTGAGGAAACAATACATATATTTCGACTACTAATTCGAAAATAATCTACACTATCGACATTTTTCCAAAATGATTTTGTCACCTTCCTCTCCATTCCGCAACCGAACGACACGCACAGGTCAGAATATGCACCCACATACCGTTGTCACTATCCCTTCGCGTACCTATAAATTTGGTGACTCATACATCTGTCGCACAATAAAGATGTAGAATGCTCTTCCAGCCCCTGTGTTTCCACTTTCCTATAACCTGGAGTCCTTTAAGCGAAGTGTGAAAAAGCATCTAGTCAAGCCGGCATAGTGTTAGGAACTGATGTCGGACATAAGGGTCTGATTCCAGTTGCTAACATTCATGGACCCTGTACGCTACTTACCATCACATGGAGCAGGGTCACATGTCGTGCTAGTATTTATTATTATTATTGATTAATAGGCGAGCAGCGCATTGCTGATATGCCTATATCAAGCACTGGTGTAAAGTTTATTAAATTGTCAGTTATCACCATAGTCTATTTCTATAGTCACTAGTCATTTGTCCAGTTTGTTTTTAAAAGTGTTTACAGTTGAGGACTTTAATAGACATATTCTGGTATTTTGTTCCACATATTTACAACTCTGTTATTCATGAAGTGATTGCTGGATTTTCTCATTAGCTTCATTCCGTGGTCACGACGGGGAAATATCATTGTGTTAAACCTAAACATTTTGGCTAGACTTCTTCCTCAAGCAGTGTGGGAGTTTTTTTATTAAAAAAAAAAAAAAAAGGATCCTGCTTGGAGTTGATGTTAGTTGGGGTTACCACACCAAGCATTTTCGACCGACCACACCAAGCATTTTCGACCGACCAGTGTCGCGACTCGGGTGTTAAAAACCTTACAGGGTGTTAGTTTACGAACGCAGCTCAGGAAAGACCGTGATCTACTTCACACATGCTCATTGAGATTACAGTAACTTTCGTCACAACTCTATCCTCTTGTAGCACAACTTGTGCACCTCACATTTACAGTTCCGCACAATTGTGCCTAAATTTGTACTTTAAAAATAATATAAAGAAGTCCAATTGGGTAGTCCCATGACCACACACACTGCTGTAACAAACACGTGATTATCACAATCTTACTTTGTTGACACATCTGTCCATGAAATTCTTTTTTCTCTTGGTCTGAGTGGCCGCGTCCAATGGCATGGAGAGATGCGCGTGAATGTTTTCGTCACCTTCAAGTATTCCCTCGCAACTGCGACATTTACGATATAATCTGTCGAATCCGTGGATATGATTACATTGTTCACTTTCTGACAAGCGTTCGGGTAGGCTGTGCAAAGACTTCTCTGGGGAAAGTGTGGGGGTAATGCTTGAGAGCGTGTCGCTACTATTAAACGATCCTAAGTGCTTTTCTAGGGATGATTCGCGACGCCGACGAGGCCTGAAAATAATTAAAATATTTTAATGACAAATTTGGTAAGCAATATTTAATTTATGAGTTGATATTATGACAAAAAAATAAAATTGACACCAATAAATTATAAAACTAATTTATAACATATTGAGCTAGGACAGTAGTAGTTAATAGCACTGGTTTCTGTACTAGATAAAATTATGTCAAGGCGCATCCGTCAAAAAACCACAGTTACCGACATAGCTTTTAAAATTAGCAAGCTGAAGTGGCAAAGGGTTGGACATGTCTGTCGCAGAACCGATGAACGTTGGAGTACCACGAATGCTTTTGCCTATCTCTCTTCGTTCCATGGTAAATCTCTTCGTTCCTCTCACAACTCTTCTTTTGATCCCTTCTCATAACTCTAAGTTTCATTTCAAACTCGTTTGTCGTCGTGGAATAATTGTCCTCCTGACATCAGGCAAGTAACCATCATCGCTATTAAAAAAAAAATATCTATTCGCATTTCCTTTCCAAACAAAATTTGTAAGTATATTATTATGTATGTATGTATAGTTTATGTATTAGTATTTGAATTATTATATGTACACACATCAAAAGTGTCTAGGGATCAACATATATTTTTGCAATAACTTTTCTCCTGATTGATATTCATTAAAATTTTCTTTAAGGATTGATCAAATAAAATGTTTTCGTTTGTCTACAGTAACGATAAACCAAGTCACCTTTGCATTAGTAAAAAAAATTGCCATTTTCCTAATAAAGGGATTTTTGACATTTGAACCACTAACATTAAAGTTCGAAAAAAAGACTGAAATAACAGTTTTTTTTTTAATTTTATTGGGTAACTTAAACAATTAATAATCCGTGTTTCTACCGCGAACACTAACAACACAAGAACATCGGTTTGGCATACTCAAAATGAGTTCATCCAAATCACGCTGTGGAATGGCCGCCCATGTTCGTTGCAACAACAAAAAAAGGTCTTCTTGCGACTGGATACCCTCCATATTCGGCAGAGCTCTTCTCTGAAGAATATCCCATGCATGCTCAATCGGGTTCAAGTCTGGCGACTGAGCAGGCCAGGGCAGGACATTGATGTTAGCTGCGGCGAGAGTCTGTCTTACAACTCTTGCGGTGTGCGGTCGTGCATTATCATGCATTAACTGAAATAAGGGACCGATATGCACTTGTAGAGGAACGATGACGTCTGATACAACCGTCTCAGCATAAATTTGAGCGTTGAGGTTGCCTCTGATCCAAATCAACTCAGTTCTTCCGCCGATCGAAATACCCGCCCATACCATGATGGTTCCACCACTATAAGGATGGACTTCCTGGCAGGATTTTAATCGCTGTTGGCGTCCAGGGGTTCTCCAGTGTCGTATACGTCTTGTATCCGGCCTCATACCAAAACGAGACTCATCAGAAAAGCACACGAAACGCCATTGTTCTTCTGTCCAATTTCTGTGTTCAAGAGCCCATTGATATCGAGTCCTACGATTGTGCATTGCTATAGGTGGTACCCGTAGCGGTCTTCGGGAATGAAGGTTCACTTCATGCAAGCGGTTTCTGACTGTTTGGTCGCTAATTAAGTTCCCTGAAGAGCGATGAAGGCTCACGGCTAACATCATGGCGGTTATTGTTGGAGTTCTTCGAGCTGTGATTTGAATGTATCGGTCTTGTCTCCGTGTGGTGCAGCGATACCGTCCTCCATGGCGCTCAGCCACGGTACCAGTGGTTCGGTAACGTGTCCAAAGTCGACTGATAACACTCTGACTTGTATTCAGAGCTAAAGCCACAGTACGTTGCCGGGAACCAGCTTCTATCATTCCCACGGCTCTGATCATTTCTTCCCTGCTTAAATGACGTCGCCGCTCCATAATAACGTTGGTTTTAATCAGTAGTAGGGAAACAGTAGCACTAATAATGTCTTCAATGCATCTTATGTTTTTATAGGGAAAATATTGACAGCTGATTTTCATCTTTTACTCGAATTTGATTGACAGTTCCTGTTTTAAATTATGAAATGCACCAAAAAGGATCCATATAAATTTATAAAATCATAAATTTATTACAAAGCCACATCTCAATCACAAGAAATCCGCATAAACATGCTTGATCCCTAGACTTTTTTGATGTGTGTACGTGGTTAGTTGAAATATATTTTATTTTTATTTTTTATATTTCATATTTGAGCACCTAATTTCCAGTAAATGGTTTTAAGTTGTCCCAATGGTTGGCTATGATAAAATGTCTTGCGGCATTAAAGCCCGCCGTTGTCTTTGTGCAATAAAGTATTCAATAAATAAATGATAAAGGACCACATACTGGAAGACGCAGATTGGGACGAAACCCTGCCAGATGGACAGACCGACCTGAGGAAGGTCGCTGGTGGGAGATGGAAGAGGGTGTCATGAGAGAGTGTAAAGTGGCGAGCCTAATTCAGCAGTGGAAAGACACAGGCTGATGATGACGATGAAACCTATATTTTTAGCAATATGACACAATAATAGCTTCAGGATATTGTTGGGGCTGCCACGCTACTGTAGTGCGTCCGCAATGTTTGCGCAGGCTCATACAGATGACTTTTTTGCTATAAGACCCAAAACCACTGCATCATTGCTTAACAGAGTGAGGACAAGCACTTTTCGCCGTGCATTGGCTGCTTCGTGCGGCTGCTGGTCTGGCGGGAGTGAGGTGCATCCTGTCAGACTGGTGGGGGGCGGAGTGGTTACTGCACGGTCATATTGTTTTAATATTGCCATATTTTATTTTCTTTTACTTTTATTTTCATTTTTATATTAACATTAGTTGTAAGGATTTTGTAACTAACAAGTGAGCTAGTTGCTTTAAATAAACGTATATTATTGTTATTATTATATAATTACCTAACAGGCGGCAGGGTGTGTGATGGTAGTTCTAGTCAATCTGTCTTGTCGCTGCCTCTACTTTCGCAGGAGGCCATTCGTTGGTAGTTAGGTGGTCCTCTGCCCATGGTGGCGGTGCTCGGCGTCTGGACCTCGCCGCGGACTCGCAGCGGCCCGTCCAATCGAGTTGCCAAATTGGACTTTCCGCGAAGAAAACTAAAATTTTACATATTTTTCTGTTAATTGTACTCATGATATTTAAAATATATATATATATTGCATAATAATAAAAGTACAAAGGTGAGCGTTTAACGCTTTTGCATCCCTCTCGCTCGCACAAACCAACATTTTCAAATATTCTTTATCTTTGAATTTACTTTAAAAAAATGTAGTCTATCAAATTTACTAAGGAATAAAATTATAGAGATTTGTTAAGAGTAAAAACGTTATAAATATTATTGCCAAAACAAAGTCATTTCCGACCTATAGCTTCTTAGAAAAATTGTATGTTTCTAAAAGTCATTTCCGACCTATAGTTTCTTAGAAAAATTGTATGTTTCTAAAAGTCATTTCCGACCTATAGTTTCTTAGAAAAATTGTATGTTTCTAAAAGTCATTTCCGACCTATAGTTTCTTAGAAAAATTGTATGTTTCTAAAAGTCATTTCCGACATATAGTTTCTTAGAAAAATTGTATGTTTCTAAAAGTCATTTCCAACCTATAGTTTCTTAGAAAAAAATTATGTTTCTAAAAGTCATTTCTGACATATAGTTTCTTAGAAAAATTGTATGTTTCTAAAAGTCATTTCCGACCTATAGTTTCTTAGAAAAATTGTATGTTTCTAAAAGTCATTTCCGACATATAGTATCTTAGAAAAATTGTATGTTTCTAAAAAACATTTCCAACAAATAGTTTCTTAGACAAATTGTATGTTTCTATCAATATAATCACATACGAATAGTAGTCTAACGTAAGGCCGTACAAAGTCACCCCGTATATAAGATAGATAACAATCGACTTCTTGATTGAATTGTTTACCCAATAATGATTGGATGTTATTTGTGTTTCCTTTGTCATGGAAGACAGCACATATAGTACCAATTTTTAAAGCTGGAGATAGGTCAAGGTGCGAAAATTATAGACCTATTAGTATATTATCATGTATACCTAAGCTTTTTGAGTCTTTGGTGTTTGCACCGCTTTACAATCATTTTAAAATCTACTTGTCTGAGAGCCAGCATGGATTCATAAAAGGGAAATCCACACTCAGTAACTTATTGGAATACAAAAATTATCTCTGTGGTGCTGCTGCTGAACGCTGTCAGGTGGATTCCTTGTATACAGATTTTAGTAAAGCTTTTGACAGGGTTAATCATCAACTACTATGTGACAAATTGGCATCCCTGGGTATACATGGTGCTTTGTTGCGGTGGATGGAATCATACCTGAGTAACAGGACCCAACTGGTGGCTCTTAGAGGATATTACTCTAAGCCAATCTCTGTCCTGTCTGGAGTTCCACAGGGTTCACACCTGGGTCCCCTTTTGTTCCTAGTCTTTATCAATGACCTGGCTGAGCGCCTATCTTGTCCCTGTCTGCTGTACGCTGATGACTTAAAGATTTTTAACACAATTAGGTCAACTGAAGACTGTCTGTCTCTTCAGAGGGATCTTGATACGGTTGCTGATTGGTGCGCTGAGAATAAAATGTCCCTGAATATCGGAAAGTGCTTTGTGGTGTCTTTCACCAATAAGAAAAATAAGATCACGTATAGCTACGCTTTAGATGGTGAAGTGTTGGATCGTAATGCTGTCGTTAAGGATCTGGGTGTACTGTTTGATGAGGGACTGACATTTCGCCAGCATTATGATTACATCGTAAATAGATCAAACCGACTTTTGGGATTTGTCTTGAGATCAACTAGGGAATTTAAAAACCCTAACACAGCTATCCTTCTCTTTAACAGCCTCGTCCGCAGTGTGTTAGAATATTGCTGTCCTATCTGGGCTCCATTTTATGTGGTTCATTGTAACAGAATCGAGGGTTTGCAGAGACGGTGCCTTAGGACGCTTTCTTATAGGTGCGGGTACGGCCGTTCCATAGGGGACTACTCCGCTCGATTATCCAAGTTTGGGGTTCTATCTCTTAAGAACCGTCGCATGAGATATGACCTTTTGTGCTTACACAAAATCCTGCACTCTTCCATTTCCTCTACATATTTGCTGTCGTCGCTTAACATCAATATTCGTTACAGAACAAGATGCCCGAACACATTCTCTCTATGTACCTATGTAAACAACACATCATTCTTTAACCCGTTGGTGAGAATGTGTCGCACCTACAATAGAGTGGTTAGCTTGCGGCCTGATATTGATGTTTTTGACAGTGGTTTTGCAGCGTATAAAAAGTCCATTACCACAGACCTCCTCTGCCTTATTTGACTCATATTGAATTTTATCTTTTGTTAAATTATTATTATATTACCTGTATTGTTGTGCATGTATATTTTGTTGTGAATTGTATTTGTGTAAGGAATTATTTAATTGATACTATTGAATTGTAATTATGATTGAATTTAATTTGTGTAATTTATTTTCTAATTTTGATAATAATTATTATAATTTGCATGTTGTGTGTGCTGCTTGGATTCCAGTCTAGTCCATGTATAAATTAGATGAACTCAAATTTGCAACTGACTGGAATCTGTTTGCACACCTAATAATAAATAAATAAATAAATAAACCAATTGGACCTTATTAACTTATTATTGGAGATTAAGTCAATTTATTAGCATATTATCAACGTTTAATGTTACATGCCCCATTTAAAATAATAGAAAAAGAGATCACGACTCTAAGATTCCGACAGTTAATTGGCAGTAACTTTAACGTAGCACGATATTCTGAGATGTATAAATACTTAAGTGTAATATAATAACTGTATAATTATGAATGTTACCTTTCTAACTTCTCGACACACGCGTCTTGGTAGTCGTGTATCCATCTAACGCCGTTGAAATGACACACGGCTCGCATGTCATCTGGCAGCTCCTCTGGCTCCGGCCACGTGAAGTTATCGGTGATCGGCACGATGTTACATTGAGATTGTAACGCCGCCACGATTTCCTATAAATACAACACCATCGTTAAATTAAGTCTACTGACCCGCCTTTTGGATATATTTTTACTATAGGATCAACTTGGAGGAGAACTAAAGTTAAAAAGTATCATTACGACCGTTTCCCTTTCGGGGTGGTCAGAAACCACGCTTATACTCGTAAATAAGCGGATTCACATTTAGCCAACTTTACTATAGGCCAATCATGACAAGTGGCAAGCTCGTCGATGTCTCCAGCGTACCAAACTCTAGAAATATCACAAATAAATTAAATATTAATTAAATGTATTTATTTACATTAATAAACTTTCCTATAACTTGGAGTCTTTCAAGCGAAGTGTGAAAAAGCATCTAGTCAAGCCGGCATAGTGTTGGGGACTGATGTCGGTCATGAGTGTCTGAACTGTCTCAACTGAACATTCATGGACCTTGCGCGCTACTTACCATCAGGTGGGTCCAAGGTCATAAGTCGTGCTAGTATTAAAAAAAAAAATGTGTCCCGACCAGGAATCGAACCCGGCACCTCCGAGTCTTAATCCACGGACTTAACCGCTAGACCACGGAGGCAGGAGAACTGAAGTAGCCAAACCAAGATCCCCTGGGCTCGTGAGCTATACGGGCGCTGTTATACCAGTAACGGTGCCCAGCACTTAAGGTGCATGAATTACCAGCGGGTGATTACTTGCTGAGATCCTGCCGGGGAGAACGGGGGAATGTCCCCATCCCCAACCCAGGCCCATTAGACATCCGGCGTGGACGAACCCACTGTCTGTCTGTCAAAGTCTAGTCATTTTGGCCTTCTTGAGCTCTTTGTATTGTCACATTACATTGTTTTTACAATAATAATATTTTACAATACAATACGAATTGACCTAAATATAAGTACAGTGTACTCTATATAACGACACTGAAGGGTTATAGAGAGTTGTCGTTAAATGGAGAGAAGAAAAGGTTCTGCTACGGTCCAAAATACTTGTGTGCTGTTAACAGGCATAAAACGGATTTTATATGCACCGTAGCGTTCATATTCGCATTTTATTTGCCTAATTAATCCTAAAAAACCTGCTAGATTATTTTTCTAAATTAATTATAAATTGTGTTAATGAAATGAATCACAGTAAAAACCGCACAACTTATAATACCAATCTGCAGCCCTTACTTATTATATATATTATAGTAAAGTATCATCACGACCGTTTCCCTTTCGGGGTGGTCAGAAACCACGCTTATAAATAAGCGGATTCACATTTTGCCAACTTTACTATAGGCCAATCATGACAAGTGGCAAGCTCGTCGATGTCTCCAGCGTACCAAACTCGAGAAATATCACAAATAAATTAAATATTAATTAAATGTATTTTGTGTCCCGACCAGGAATCGAACCCGGTACCTCCGAGTCTAAATCCACGGACTTAACTTATATTATATTATATTATATTATCAAAATAGTGAATTCTGTTATTTACTACCACTTTTAGCCCGGGTTTCTCCGATCGTAGCCGTCAAAATAGCGTTTTCCACTATTTCAAAGGTCACCCATGGGGTTGGAACTTCAAAATCATTGGGAAAACGTGAATTAAATACTTAAATTGTCCGCCATTAATTGATATTAGTTGGATAGGCTTTGCCTATCCAACTGCGCAGAGGCGTGCGACAGGGGGATGTCATATCCCCGAAACTGTTCACGAACGCGTTGGAAGATGTTTTTAAAATGCTAGACTGGAATTACTGCGGCATAAACATCAATGGAGAATTCATCTCACACCTCCGATTTGCGGATGACATAGTCATTATGGCCAGTTCACTCAAGGATCTTAGCGGAATGCTGAACGGCTTAAACGTAGCATCCCAGCGGGTTGGTCTCGAAATGAACTTAGACAAGACGAAAGTCATGTTCAATGATCATGTCAAGCCGAGGCCAATCTGCATAGGAAACGACACTCTCGAAGTTGTGCAAAATTACGTATACCTCGGGCAGACTATCCAATTAGGAGCAGCCAACTTCAGCAAAGAAGCCGACAGACGCATTCAGCTAGGATGGGCGGCATTCGGGAAACTCCGGCACATCCTCTCATCGTCTATACCACAATGTTTAAAGACTAAGGTCTTTAACCAGTGCGTCCTTCCGGTAATGTCGTACGGAGCAGAGACGTGGACACTAACAGTGGGTCTGGTCCATAAATTCAAGGTCGCTCAGCGAGCCATGGAGAGAGCTATGCTTGGTGTATCTCTGATGGATAGAATTCGAAACGTTGATATTCGTCAGAGAACGAAAGTTACAGACATAGCTTTTAAAATTAGCAAGCTGAAGTGGCAATGGGCCGGACACATCTGCCGCAGAACCGACGATCGATGGGGCAAACGGGTTCTAGAGTGGAGACCACGTACGGGAAGACGCAGAGTGGGACGACCCCCCGCCAGATGGACAGATGACCTAAAGAAGGTCGCTGGTGGGGGTTGGATGAGGGTAGCGAAAGATCGCGTTAAGTGGCGAGCCTTAGGGGAGGCCTACATCCAGCAGTGGAGAGATACAGGCTGATGATGATGATGATGATGAATTGATATTAAAGTTAACAACATTTATATTAATTAAACTAAGATTATATATTTACATTAAATATAGTTTTATAACACACATTAGGTAATAAATAAAAAATATGGCAAATACTAAAAAAAAAATCAGTTTTTTTTTAAATGAACGCATCGTAACGTTATTTTGCTGTCATCTATAGTGGAAACCTTTATACGAGAATACAAATGAGTCCTTCGCACCATTTTGCGCGGACATGTCAAGTGCAAGTTTTTGTTTTGTAAATTAATTTACTGTGAATATTGTTGGTAAAACGATAAATTGGACATTGAATATGGGGCACAAGTTGCAGTTTATTTTTTGCGGTTTTCCCGCCCTGTCAACTCCCATATTTTACCCGACGTGTTTGAGCTATGGTGCCGCGAGGCACTCCAAGAAAAGCATCAAATTCTTCAGCATCTGGAATTTGATGATGATCTCATTAACTCATTAAAAAGAAAGATTTATAGATTACGTCTTGCCTTCCCTATCATCTCATTCATCATCCATCGGGAGAAGAGAACCAAAAAAAAAGAGAATACAAATTTTAGTAGCGTTTTACACTGACAGTTCCATTATTTAAGGAATTCCACTATATAACGTTGGCGCTTAAGTTACAGAATAGGGCTACAGCTCTTACTAATATCAATTAGATTTTTTAAAAAATTAAAATAAATATATATAAGTATTAACGTAACGTCAGGCGAAGACTGCACAATCAGTTTTATTAACAATAAAATGTTGAACTTACCCGATGAACCCAGTCTTTTTGGTCGCTATCATGTTTACACCGATCAAGGGCAGACGGCGTAAGGACCAGCAAAAAGTGTTTCGCTTGTCTTATGCTTTGAAGCAAGTTATTATCAAATTTTCCAGCTTCCAATCTTTCCACGTCAATGAAAACTGTAAATCCTCGAAGTTGAAGGTGAACTTTGAGTAGACTAGCTAATTGAGAGCCATTAGACCTTCTGTAACTCACGAACACATCTAAATTTTTCTCCATTATTTCTTCTGCCTTGCTTGGTAAGGAACTTTCGTACGCTGAAAATGAAATAAAAAAAATATTGTTACTCTACTTACAAACAATTTGGTTATCTGCCTTTTGCCAATTTCTTACAGGATTATTATTTTTTCGAGTACATTATTACGGTTTAATAAGGTGCCGATTTAATGATATTTCTGTTGGTTTTTCGACCAATTTTACTCAAGGCCTGTAGATAAAGATGACGTATGTATTTACACTATAAGATGTATTTATAACATCTAATAAATTACAAAGACGAAACGGTTCAACCAAAATAGTTTTATAGCATCAACATCAGTTGTGAAATCTTGTCATATTTTTTGGATTTTACGTTAAAATAGGTTCTAATTTTTTAAATGGGAACTTGTGTGCTTACCTCTTATAGCATTTAGTATCCGTAGTCTGTGTATGCCATTTATTATGCCACACTCATTTTCAAGTTGTTCATCACTTAACCCTCGAATAGATTCCTTGTCAACACCAGCATTAACCATGGCGTATGTGTAGATAGTGTATTCTGGACCAATAGACTGCAGGAAATCATTTAAACTGCCTGTATCTCTAGAACTGTAGTCAGCCATCTTTTTTAACTGCTGCAGTTCGCGTGTAAATCTGTAAACAACAAAGAATTAATATGAAGGTTGAATTTAATATTAGAGTTTTTAAAACTACATATAATTAATTATACCTTTTCCTTTTAATTCCATTTTGAAGGCCTATGTCTTCCTTCAGATTATCTTCAGTTAACTGCAACAATAAATCGCCATCGACTCTACTATCTACAAAGTTGTTTGCATATTCTGTAAATCCTATTTGTTTCACCCATTCTCGAACATCTTCAATGGACCAAAGTGGTACTTGTTGAGACAGCTTGTGAGGAACTTCCTCGTCGATTAACCTCAGCGCTTGAGCAGCGTATTTGGATGCAACAGCGTTAGGGCAACTAGCCACTTTCTTTAACGACTCTATAGCTCCTATCTCTCTAAATATTTCCGTATTTCCTTGTTGCTTTTTGATACCAGCTTCCATGCAAAAGTGAAATGCGGCTAAATTTCTTGCTTCTTCTCGTTTTGAGCTTAAAACAGGAACCAGTCTTTGTAGCCAATTTTTGCTTTGGCCGTGTGCATGTGCAAGGTTTGATCGTGCGAATTCAGATGGGTTATGGGAAGTCACAAACGGCTCTACTAAATCTAATGTTCCTGATTTGAGGACTGCTGCTTCGATTTCTTTATTGGCAACCAAAACAGCAATTGCCAAACACGCGTAATATTTTATGTTATCGTCGTTATGGAAAGCTAATGGAAACAGCCACATGGGAACCTTCCGTTTTATCATTGCTTCTTGGTTATCTGCACCGCCATATAATGATAGATTTGCCAGCGCGGTAGCACAATGTCTTAATGTTTCTACGTCGTTCTTTCGGCATTCGAATAAAACTGCATCCAAACCGCCAAGTTTGATTACATCGCTGCAAGTCCCTTCGCTGTGTTTGAATAAATGCTCCAAAATTCCAGTGCCAGTTCTAGATTCGTCCACTGAGTTATATTTTGCACATGCACAAGCTACTTTGACAACTTTTTCTAGACCGTTGTCTACGATATGCGCTCTATTTTCTGTAGTAAGACACTGTTCCAATAATTTTGCCGACGAGAACTGCAAAGGACTATTGTTAAGGTCTAAACAATTTTCCATTAAGATATCAAGCCCTCCTGTTGTTCGAAACGTGTTGCATAATGAATATCCAAGTTCGTGTCCAAACGTTGGTACTGCCCAAGCTCGCCTTAATACTTCATTTAATTTATTAAAATGTACCGTAGCATCATTCATGTCAATTTGTTTATTTTGGATGGATTTAATAAATGCCCCCATGCGACAAGAATACTTTTGTATAGTCATTTCGACGTCCTTAGGACTAGAATGAGAGTTCAATTTGTCCAAATCATCCAAGGTTAGATTACGGAGATCCTCATCCCCGGGCTTTATCGAACCATTCAATAGCTGACTCATCTAAAACAATAAATTCTTAATGTAATTATATATAACATTGATTCTACAACTATCAGATATTATTATTTTCTTAATTCCTGTAAATATCTTAAGAGTATTTATTAAGACGCGAACTCACCTGGGTAACCGTGGATTTAGTGCATAAATTTTTGTTGGAGATAGTCATGTTGGAGTGAGCCACACTGGAGTGTTCCTTATGGCTAAACATCCCAGAAGAGGTGACAGTTTGCCGTGACTGAGCTGATGTCATTGCTTTCTTCTCTGCACTGAACGCATCTGTCTGTAACCGGGAGCTTAATGCGGACATATTGTTAGCTTCCTGTGCCGTCATTTCTCCTGCTTTTAGTGATCGCTGCTCCTGAAATTCCACACCAAGAACGTTAACTAACTGAAGGTTAAATACATTAGCGATTGAACTCGAAGCTTCATTTAAAACATGCGAACGTTTCCAGTATCTAATTAATGCTTTACGATCTGTTGTTATTGTTTTTTAAAACACAGTTTTGAATGCCAATATGGTTACGAATAAGTTACCGCTATCACTACTCGTAATTTTGGTTTTGATCGGCGCTTGGAAGACATTGTGGCTCGCTCGAGAGAAAACGCGACATGCCAAAGGCAAAACAGAAACAGCTTTTATATTAGAAAATTTTCAGTACGTCACGTATATGATTGCATAGACCATGCTCCTATTGGATATAGGCCAAAGGCGTGAGAATTACGGTTTTTCTGTGATTATTTTAGAGAAACACTAGTCACTTACGACACGACAGAAGGTCGGGCTAGAGTTTGTTTCTAAAAAAGACAAATCTCACCGGAGGGTTCTGTGATTGGGGAGGAAACCGCGAAAGGACGCCTCGCCGGACCGGCCACGGAGCCGACCCCCCGCCTGCTGACATTCCGCTGCTAAATTTAAATCGGACTATTCGTGTACTAGAACGCGCAGGCGCAATACAAACTTCCGCATGTGCTCGCGCGCACGGCGGTCAGGCAACTACTGAGATGAGAGCACAGTTCGCAGTGCGCTGCGATAAGCGCAAGGAGATAATGAACTCACCGCCCCCGGTGATCCTCCGCGACGTAGGAGCCTGCTGGTCCACGCTACTATGCGTGCCGTCATATTGTAATCATATCATCGCGCAATAGTTTGAATATAATTCAGTAAACGCGTAGACGTAGACGCTTGTTCACGCAACAAGAACCTCTTCGTACTGAACGTTTTGATGGCGTAGCTCAGGCGACGGGACTATCGATCGGTCTCGGCAGGCGAGGTCGTCGCGTCCTTCGGCGCGCCCTAACTACTTACAGTCTGGCATGCAAGAAGTTCAGTCAAGTGTTTTATTTTTTAAATGGTTACTTATTTTGATGATATAGGTATATAAGATTTAAAAAATATATTGTTATTTTGTTCTGTTATACTCGTAGATACCTATTTAATTTTTCATCGATTAAATTATGTAGTCCATTTCTACTAGTAAGTAACCCGATAAAGAAAATTAAAACGAAATTTAAGTAAATTGATAATTATCGGCTAATTAAAATATCTACAAAGAAGATTAAAAGGATCGGTTGTTTAGTAAATGGATTTTTTATTATAGTAGATATACGATTAATCGTAACTATTGTGTTTATTAACCCTTTCACGTACTCGTATATAAGGTTTTCAGAACTGAAATAATGTTTTATCAGTAAGAGAGTGTATCATAATGACCGTATCGCTATTAAAAAAGTACATATTTAGACAACTTTACTATAGGCCATCTTCCTCCAGTATCTCTAACACCGAATCGTGTGAAACATCTGCACCACACGACCCCAGTCCACAATGCACTATGTGCAGACCCGGATGGTTTGAGACAGTGTGATCCGTGGAGGGGGTCAGGTTTGAGAGAGACGACGCATGGACGACTATATATCCATCATGACAAGTGGCAAGATCGTGAATGTCTCTAGCGTACTAGACAAATAAATTAAATAAATTATTGTGCCCAATTGAACCCGGTACCAAATCTTCGTGGAACACGGAGACAGTACAAAAAAAGTAGCTATATGTATCACTTCATAGTCAATTTTATTTTGGGAATTATATGTCCCTTGGTCGCTAAAGAGTTCAAATATGTTGGAAAATTTACCTGAAGATAGGCAGCATTTTGTTCAGCAGTAAGACCTTCCGCTTGTAGTAGGCGATGTGAAGCGCCGGCAGCGCTTCTCTCAGCGTATTGCAAGTCTCCGTGCTGCAGACGCCGCAGATGAGCACTGTTGGCCGCCGATCGTGATGCACTGTATCCATCGCCCACGACCCGTGTCGAACTTGCAGAAGTCACTCGCGCCGCACTGTACTTGAGTTCATTTGCAGCACTGGAAGATCCCATGGAAGCTGTACTGGCGGACAACAGCGGCTTATCGCTGATAGGAGGCGGCGTGTCCGACTCCGGAAACGTTACCAAAGGAGCCTCTCCTGTCAGCTCGCTCATATCGCTCATGTTGCCGATGTCACTCATTTCGCTCAAATCGCGGATATCTGGTAGATGTGACTCACCTAAGTCATCTTGGTCTACTATGTTCTCCATTGAACTTCTCAGTCTGAAAATAATTACAAACGATGACGATAAAACACACTGTTTACGTAAAGAAAATAATAGACTGGTGTCGCGGTTTAGCGAGATCTGAGCGTTGATAATGATTTTCTGTGTAAACTGCACGCAAGACGCGAGGGAATCGGGTGACTTTGGCCGTTGGCCAAGGTCGCTCAGGTGAGCAAGCTCATCCTTCTGTTAGCTAATGACTTTTGCTTTTAAATATTGTGTTCAATGTAACCCATAAATAGAGATCAATACTTATTATCAATAACAAGTAGGTACCTTTTTTGAAATTCTAATGCTCTAAGATTTTTCATCTCTGAGATCGAACTTTGGAACTCCTTGAGGTCGGATTTTACAGAACTAGCTTTCATTTCTGATGTTGACATATGTTGCAACCGTTGTGATGATGATTGCAATCGCTGACTGGATGCGCTGGTAGACAGAGAGCTGCTCGCCATCTAAACAACAAACAAACTTACTTTAGAAACTGCAAGATAAATCTGTTAACAAACTTGGTATAGGAAGCTCATTCATTTAAATTGGCAGGTATTATTCATGTGTATTCTCGTTTTCAGTTGTTAGAAAATGCCTAACCGGCATTAAACTCGCCTATGTACACTAATTTTAAGTTTTGTGCAATAAAGTATTTAAATAAAATAAATGCGAGAAAAACTAAGGTACTAGTGTTTGAAAGAAGAAGAATGACAAACGTGACGATAAAGATTGATGATGAAACTCTAGAACAAGTAAATGAAATTATATATCTGGGCAGTGTTTTCACTGCGGATGGGAAGTATGATAGGGATGTTGAAAGAAGAGTGAACGCGGGAAATAGTGTTAACGGTGCCCTGGGGTCACTAATGGCCAGCCGAAATGTCAGTGACAAAGCTCGACTCGCCATACACAATGCCATGCTGGTACCAACACTTATGTATGGAAGCGAAACGTGGATATGTCAGAATACGCATGAGAGTAGAGTTAATGCAGTAGAAATGAGGTCTTTGCGTCGGATATGCGGCGTCACTTTGACGGACCGCATACGTTATGACGAAATACGCAAAAGGGTAGGTATTAAAGAAAGCATAGGGACAAAAATAAGGAAAGGTATGCTCCGATGGTTCGGACATGTTGAAAGAATGAGTGAAGAGAGATTGA
This sequence comes from Tinea semifulvella, assembly GCA_910589645.1. Lineage (NCBI taxonomy): Eukaryota > Metazoa > Arthropoda > Insecta > Lepidoptera > Tineidae > Tinea > Tinea semifulvella. Next base: position 14,231,879 of record OU342585.1, read on the forward strand.
CGAACCAGATATATAATGCGAAAGTTGTGGGTAAAAGAGGCCCTGGCAGACCAAGACTTACCTATCACGATCAAATAAATAAAACAATAGCTGAAGGTGCATTAAAAAGCCACCAAAATAAAAGGGCATGTATGAAGAGGTTGATGAATGTCGAAGAAGCGAAAGAGGTATGTCGTGATCGTGTCAAGTGGCGCTCAATTGTCTCTGCCTACCCCGCAAGGGATTTGGCGTGAAGATATGTATGTTGTATTCATGTGTAGTATGTGAGCCCGGCACACGTCTGCTACTGATACGCTATCAACCTTAGTACAGTAATGTTTCAGTGCCAATGTTAGAGATGTTTTGACAGAGAAGGCGTCACGCGGCTTGGCGCACCTACGACCGTAGAAAATAAAAGCCAGGGCTGATACAAAATAGAAATCTCAAAATAACTGAGCCATTTTAAACTTGCTATGTTTCACCAGTGTTCGTGAATAATTGACAGATTTTCTATAACTCATTTGTTTGGAGTAAGCTTTCGTATCTACTAAATAGAAGAGCGAAATATCCTGATATTTCCAGGTGTAAACATTTAGGCAGAAGTAAATTATTGTGTTCTAGAAACAGCCAGGTAACCAAAGGCACTTTTTAATTTACAAAGCTAATCTTTTGCTTATTGTGTCAACTACCTACACATCAAAATTGTATTGATTGATACAACGATTAATTTATACAACAAATTTAATTTGAGACTGATAAATAGTCGCTTGGTTAATTTATAATATAATTATACTAATAAGATTTGCAAGATTACAATGACACGCTGCTCCTGCTAACTATGTATTTAAAACTACACATCGAATCTCAACGATCAATCAATATTAGGAATTTAAAAAAACTTGATTTTTATTGTGTATTGGATTGAGGACGATATTAAAATGACTCAGCCAATGAGTGGGCGGTGCTCGATGCAACAAATGGCGGTTAAGCAGAATACGCCGAATTTTATCTCCATCCGAGACCTTGAACCTCGCAGTCGAATCATAGAAACCTTGACGTACGCCGGCCGGCTTCGCCTTCGATAATTTGGTAGGTAGGTAAGTAGGTATTCAACACAAGTCCATGAATTCATGCGTGGGCGATTATAAATCGGTATACAATTCTTCAACTGTTCCAATCAACTTTTGAAGTTATTTTATTAGTCTACGAGTACCTATAAACAATTTAACTTGCACTTTTTATATGTTCCTATAATAACACTGAACGGAATGTTTCGTGACCGTGGTGATGCTACGGTACAGATCTCAAGCAATGCATTTTTTTTTCGAAATATCTGTCCAAATGCAAAAAAGTAGGTATATGGCATGAGACATTATCTCTATTGCTCTAAAATTACCCACTTGGTTCCAACTATTCGAAAATAACACTTCATAAAAATAATAATAACGTGGTTATGTTGATAATATCACTATACTACTACTAAAGTAGATATTCTGTTGAATGCAATAGAAGCTGTCCATCATAAGACTAGTTGATATTTTATTGCCCACGTTTAATTTATTTACCTATTATTATAAATTACATTTTAAATGCAGCTCTTATGTTCAGTAAATACTCGTTATATATAGGACTGTAATTAACTAAATATTCGTAGGTACCTAATATACAAACCAAACTATTTTATTATGCTTAAATCGCTTGAGTTATTCAACAAGCAGGTGTTTGAAATTTATCCTGTTATTATTATTTTATACCGAAAAACATTTAGGGTATGGATTATTTTTTCGTTAATATCTGTTTGTTTATAGAGTATAAGTACATAATTTGTACGACGTCGAATGCTTCTTTTTGGCACTGTTCCAGCTCGTATCTTATGTTCTGTTTTCAAAATAGGCGTGTTTTTGAGAAAAAAGATTTTTTTATTAACGTATAATAGCAAATAGGTGAAATTGGGAAAAAAATCTCTCTTAACAATATGCATCAATCAATGTGAGTTATGTATTTAAATATGATTTATTTTTTGTTTAGTTTAAGATAACTTTAAAATAAACTGGCAGGTTTATGAATGAGCCCGAGGCCGCAGTATAAATAACCAACGTTTAGGTATATTTATAATGCGAACTGCCATTGGGATGAAATACATAGCTATGTCCAAAGACATACAAAATATAACAAGACAGGGAAATAAACCAAACGGTAAGAGAATCAAAGCTAGACCAATCGGTACAGAATGTATATAAATTTATATAGAAAACAGTATGAGAGTCATTGTCGGATATGGTCGTGTTCCACGTGCACTTTTCAAATTGATTATTGTGTTGTTTCACGGACAATATGCAGACCTGCGTGCTACGGAAGTGCAAAACATGTTCTTCTTCGATAAAGAGAACTCAGTAAGTCTTGTTTCAAGCGGTGTTATTTTTAAAGCTTACAATATTAGTTCTCCTGGAAAGTAAAAAGTGGCATTTGACATCATTGCAAATGGCACATACTTTCAACGAAAACAACAAATATGTGGTAGGCGGACTGATGGTGGTGGATTTGCCCAGTCTGCCACGGGGAAGTATCCACCGTTCGTGCCGATAAACCCAGTAAAGTGTATCCACAAGTTTCGTGATCAGGCTAGAATTACCGTCATGCCCAGTCAAGCCGCATTGTGTTAGGGACTGATGTCAGTCATGAGGGTCTGTTTCCAGTTGCTAACATTCATGGACTTTGCGTGCCACTTACCATCAGGTGGGTGTAAGTCCACATACATACAATCTTCACGCCAAATCCCTTGCGGGGTAGGCAAAGACAATTGAGCGCCACTTGTCACGATCACGACATACCTCTTTCGCTTCTTCAACATTCATCAACCTCTTCATACATGCCCTTTTGTTTCCACGGCTTTTTAGTGCACCTTCAGCTATTGTTTTATTTATCTGATCGTGATAGGTGAGTCTTGGTCTGCCAGGGCCTCCTTTACCCACAACTTTCGCATTATATATCTGGTTCGTCAATCTCTCTTGGCTCATCCTTTCAACATGCCCAAACCATTGGAGCATGCCTTTCCTTAGTTTTATCCCTATGCTTTCTTTTATACCTACCTTTTTGCGTACCACCCACATGTGCTAATAAATAAAAAACCTCGTGCCAGTTTATTTGCGTAATAAATGTTGATTAAATTTTTTTTTTTTTTTTTTTAGTTTTTAATCAATATACACGGAACATTCTCGAATTAAGTCATTACAAAATAGTTTCGCTACTCGATTATTGTAGCGCCATTATTCTCGTAGATGCACACAATAATAGCCATAAAATCAATTATTTATTTACTTTCCAATACATATAACTTATTATGTTGACATTGGCTCGAATTATTGCTCAGTTAATTTTTTTTATTTTTAAGAAAAATCACAACCTTTATTATTATACATATTAACAGTTTAGTATTAGTAAAACATAGGCCAAGAAGATTGTATATTATTTACATATATACAATTAAAACAGTTGGTTATAATATTAGGAGTAAAACAAGTTACAATTACAAATAATAAAAGAAAACGAACCGACCTCGCTCTTACAACCGAGCCACCACGAGCTCTTGTCGATAGTCGATCATAGATGGCGCTATTATAGATGTAAAGAATTATAGTCTTAAAACCTCAAGTTACAGGCCAATAACCTTGCTGCCACACCCGGCAAAGTTGTTTGAGCGCTTGTTCCTCCGGAGGTTAAAACGTTATATCAAACTTCGTGATGAACAATTTGGCTTCCGAGAGGGACATAGCACCACGCTCCAACTGACCCGGGTGCTGCACCACCTGGCGGTCGAGAGGAACGAGGGCCGTCGCTCTGTCGGCGTATTTCTTGATATCGAGAAGGCGTTTGACAGAGTCTGGCACGACGGTCTCTTGTACAAACTTCTCGACACGTCAGTCCCAGCAATGGCAGTAAGGATCCTGGCGTCGTTCCTGGAGGGACGACGATTCCACGTCGCTGTGGAGAATCTCATCTCTGTGGAAAAACCCATTCTGGCTGGGGTTCCACAGGGCAGCTGCTTATCTCCCGTACTTTACGCGCTGTACACTAATGACATCCCAACCCTCTCTGAAGTCCTGGAGGAGGACGGGGAGGACAGAGAGGAGGATGTCATGCTTGCACTGTTTGCGGACGACAGTGCCTACTTTAGCTCTTCTCCAAGCCAATATGAAGCTGCTGACAAAATGCAGGATCTTCTCCCTGCATGGTTGGACAAGTGGCGTATGTCCATCAATGTCGGCAAAACTGCCGCATTGATGACATCCAGATGCCGGCTGCCTCCACCACTGCAGCTTCGGGGACAGAACATCGAGTGGACTCCGACCGTCAAATACCTGGGCTGCATTATTAACAGGACGTTGACAATGGGTGAAATGGCCTGCCACGCCGTCAATCAGGCAAAGGCGGCCCGAGCCATGTTACGTCCTGTTATGAATTCCAGCTTGCCGCTCAGGTTAAAGGTCCGGATCTACAAGATGTTCATCCGTTCTCGTCTCACCTATGCTGCGCCAGCCTGGCACCACCTTCTGGCCAAGACCAACAGGGACAAGATCCAAAGTCAGCAGAACATATCGCTCAGAGTGGTTTCCCGAGCGCCATGGTTCGTGCGTAATTCCGTCTTAGCTCGAGATTTGGAGATGCCTACTATTGAGGAGTTTGTCGTTGGCCTGACTAGACGTATGTTCTCTCGGGCCGACAACGGACACTTCAAGCATCTCCAGAACATCGCTCCGTCTTGTGCACGTCCCCCCAACGGGAGACCACTTCCTAGAGAAGTACTCCTGGAGGAGAGCTGAAGCAGTCGAACTTAGCCCCCTGGGTTCGTGAGCCACACAGGCGCTGTTATACTAGTAACGGCGCCCAGCACTAAACGTGCATGAATTACCGGCGGGTGGTTACCCGCTGAGATCCTGCCGGGGAAAACGGGGGACTGTCCCCATCCCCAACCCACGCCCATTACGCATCCGGGCCTGGACGACCCCACTGTAACTGTGTAGTCTTAAAAACACTAGCCATAAGGTTGACATTAGTTCCATGCATTACTCTTCTAGTTCTAGTAGACGTTAAGCGGTGTAAAAAAAATGTAACAAACATTTTGTATGAAAAATTGATGCCCGCTGTATGAGTATCTTGTATATTTGACCTTGTTGGTCTACCAACGTATGCCAATCTGTCCTCGTAAAACTCCTTACATGACATATTTTTTTTGGAGAAATTGACCACATTATATTGTTAAGTTGGTCAGTCATGTTGGCCACTTACAAAAAACTAGCTTTGCGTTAAATTTTAACTTTGGAACACGACTTGCTTGTATTTCAGAAAATTACTTCATAATTTATTCTCCCACGACTCGAGTTTTACTGCTCACTTACCTGTTGAGACGAAGAATTGCTAGCTTGTGCATTTAATGATTGATTTTGTCGAGAAGCAAGACTGTTTTTCTTAAAGTTCTCCATGACGGTGTTCAAGTCTGTAACGCTGCCGTTTTGTTTAATTCCCGGTTTGCCATCAAATTGGAAATCTGTTATCTGGAACAAAACAACATTGTTTAATATTTTTTTAGTTTTATATTATGGTCTGACGTTGCAAAGTTGGTTAGTGGATGTCAGTGCATTATTTTAGGTTTTAATTTTAGTTAGGTAATATTTAGCTTATGTTTATATTTGTATTTTGTTCATAAATTTAGTTTTGTTCTTTGTTTTTGATATTTGTATAAATGTTATATAGTGATTCCGGTAATAGAGAATACTACTGCTGGGATCAAGGTCAAACGAAACACACCTATTTTGTCATATTCAAAGCTTTTATTATTATTAATATTCGATGTATATCGTGCACTGGTTTGGGATGCCACATGTGTTGACAAGCTCTGTCCGTCTCATGTGACATCCAGCCATAAGAAACCCGGGGCCGCACGCCGCGCACATCATGATTAATCACGACTTCATCTCATTTGCAGTCAAACCAATGGGCCCGTGGTCCGAGGCGGCTCTAGCGTTCTCTCGTGAGCTTGGAGAAAAACTCCGTTTGGCGACGGGTGATCCTTTGAGTAGAGAATATTTTATTCAAAGTTCAACGGAGAAACGCAGCGAATGTCCTCGGCACACTAATTTGTAGTTAGTTTTTTTAATATTTTGTAGAAACTATTTTTTTTTTAATTAATTGATACTGTTCACCTATACGACATTATGTAGCTATGTGTATTAAAATGAATTCGCCAATGCAACGAATGAGGTCAAAAGCGCTATTGACTTTGTAATAAGGTATCGAGTCATGACTCAGAGGGGAGTCCAACATAAAATTCTATCGGAAAGTCGTATCACGTGTAGTGAATCGTTTCGCAGCGCACATGCAAATGTTGACAGAGCCGCTAAAATTCAGTATCCGCGCTGTGTTTAGACAAGCTGGCTCTGATTTCTAAAATGCACAGTGTACCTCGGATAAACTTGTACTTGTTAGTTCAGTGATCTTTACTTTGTGTGGAAAATAAGGTTATATTTTGTGAATTAAGACAGCACCCTACCTAATCTTAGACTGTTCGTTATATCGTTCGAAATATTTTGCTTAAAATAGAACATTATCACGACCGTAGCCCTTGCAGGGTTGGCAAAACCACGTTTGTGTATGGAACTAGTTCACGTTTAGCCAATGTAGACACTGAGGTACTGGGTTCGATTCCTTGTCGGGATACAATAATTTATTTGTGATAATTCTTGAGTTTGGTACGCTAGAGATTTCGACGAGCTTGCAACTTGTCGTGATGAGCCTATAGTAAAGTTGGCTAAATGTTAATCCGCTTCTTTAAAAAGCGTGTTTTCTGACCTGAGGAATATGGTTGTGATTACACTTTACTTCTGTTAGTTGCTTCACTTGTATTTATTTATTCATAGAGAAAAGACAGTGACAGAAGACACGATAACAAGCATAAAGAAATAAAGAAGAAGCAATTATAACTATTGTTATTGCAAATAAGTTAATGTTATTATTTACAAGAGGAATCCTGTCTTATGATTGAGTCATTGATTGTGAATCTCAGGAGTGCCCTCTCTTGACCTCAGTATGATTCAACGTTGATTATGTCTATTAGGTAAATCATAAATTTGGTATTCGTACATTAGTTCTTACATTTTGGAAATAATCTTTAAGAGGGTTTAACAATGAGTAAACTTTTTTGAGAAATGTAGTGTATCAAATTTCTAGGAAATAAAATTACGGACATTTTGGATATATTTTTAATTCTAATACCTTATTTTAGACTTTTTTACATAATATTATTTAATCAAAGTATTTTGTTTTTTTTTAAATAAAGTTTTTTATAACTATTAAAAATATATTCTTCAAAATACTCGTAAACCATTACAGCCCCTACAACACAGCGTCCTAGACTTACACTGCTGGAGATGGGCCTTCAGAATATATATCTGGAGAATTTGGCCTACACTCGCCACGCTGGCCAGACGGCTCGGCGAGGAAATGATGTAAATTTTTATGACAATTTATTAACGATTCCACAAGTTGGTATTAGTGGACCGGGACCGACGGCTTAACGTGCTCTCCGAGTCACGGGAACGGTGGTGTTGTAAATCTATGACAAATGTACGTAAGAAAAGTGTATTTCTCATTGGTACATGCCGGGTGGGTTTGAACCGACCTTGGTAGGATTTAAGGAACGCGTTCTTACGACCGAGCCACCACCGCGCCTACTGAGCCACCACCGCGCCTACTGAGCCACCACCGCGCCTACCGAGCCACCACCGCGCCTACTGAGCCACCACCGCGCCTACCGAGCCACCACCGCGCCTACCGAGCCACCACCGCGCCTACTGAGCCACCACCGCGCCTACTGAGCCACCACCGCGCCTACCGAGCCACCACCGCGCCTACTGAGCCACCACCGCGCCTACCGAGCCACCACCGCGCCTACCGAGCCACCACCGCGCCTACTGAGCCACCACCGCGCCTACCGAGCCACCACCGCGCCTACCGAGCCACCACCGCGCCTACGGAGCCACCACCGCGCCTACCGAGCCACCACCGCGCCTACCGAGCCACCACCGCGCCTATTACTTAGTCGCAAACGTTATTATTGGATTTCGTTATTTACGTCAGAGATTGCGTCATAATTACAAAATATTATTTAATTGTCAACTCTATAAGCGCTCGACCTTGACAGTGGCCGTGCAAATATTAACTTTAATAGCGTGATATACGAGTATATATAGTTAACGGATTCCATTATATAACGTTTGCGACTAAATAACAGAATAGGGCCGCTGGAAGGGTACAAAACGCTTGTTGTATTTCCCCGTTGAATAAGTAGGGAAATTATTTGTTAGGTAGTTATGGCTTTTGGGGTCGCCCCACTTTTGATAAATTCGTTTACCCAGCTCTTTCAGAAATTTGTGAGTATCAAGAGTATATATACCCCCATTGTTTTAACCCCGAAAGCTATAATTTTGTTTAATGCAATTTTATGTGCTTTTAAGATTCGTTTTTTTTTTGTTTTATTTTTATCCAGATAAAATGCAAAATGATTTGTATCCTGTATGTATTTTTCTATTTTAAATAAAATAAATAAATATGATTAATATTTCACCAAAATGGCATGTTCCCTAGTAAGTTGATTTTAACATTTTGCAAAAGTACGCTCGAACTTGTTTATTTTTTTAATATTGGATTTTTAAATTATTTTAAATATTAGTACTTATACACATGCACCCCCATACTCTCATCTCACTCTCCCAAAGGTTAGCTGTTAGAAAATGCCTAGACATTAAGCTCGCCTATGTACATTTGAATGTTTTTATTTTTTGTGCAATAAAGAATTTATCTATCTATCTAAATCTGAGCTTAGGCTTTTTAAATATAAACAAGCCAATCTATACAATCAGGTTTTTGTTTAACTTAAATCAAAGATTTCCTCATCCGAACTGTTTCGACTCGCTATTGGTTGGGGGCCAGGTATACGTATTAACAATGTTTCCATCATCAATGACATAAGATGATTCGTGTGAATGAATTGTGATGAGTAATTGTAGTTTAGCGAGATCGGTTTGTATCGTCGGGTGACGTGTTCTGACGCGGATGATGGTGATGTCATGGTCGCGCGCCAACACCTCGCACGCTGTCTATCCAGCGTCACCAACAACGTCGAACGACTTCCAATTATCTTTATTCATAATACAGATAGTAACAATGATACGCATTCTTGCGTAACCATCCGTAGAATTAATTGTTCCGACATAACTAACTAGAAAATCGTTATTTTGTGAATCGTTGACAGCTACAATAGATAGACTAACATGGTGGTTAGGTACTACTACTTGAAAATAACCACCTAAATGAAAATGATTTGTGTTGCGATTGTATACTTGTATATTAATTGATCATTAATTATAATTATAGTGTAAACTCCATGTAACGTCACTCGATTTAACGACAAACTCCCTAAAGCGTCGAAATCAATTGGCTTTGGTTGGTATAGCTTGTCTTCCATACAATGATACATCTTCTCTTCATTTAACAACTTTCTATAACGCCATAAAATGCACAGTCCCTTCAGTGTCGTTATATAGAGTTTACACAGAACTTTAAATATAACTTTATTTTAATAATATATATATATATATATATATATATATATATATATATATATATATACTGCCTATGTGGTCTAGCGGTTAAGTCCGTGGATTTAGAATCTGAGGTACAGGGTTCGATTCCTGGTCGGAACACAAAAATATTTATTAATGTAAATAAATACATTTAAATAATATTTAATTTATTTGTGATATTTCTCGAGTTTGGTACGCTGGAGACATCGACGAGCTTGCCACTTGTCATGATTGGCCTATAGTAAAGTTGGCTAAATGTGAAACCGCTTATTTAAAAGCGTGGTTTCTGACCACCCCAAAAGGGAAACGGTCGAGATGATACTTTACTTTTACTTTTTTTTAAATTAAATTCTTCTTGTACTGAAGATCAAATATCTTCCAGAACCAGTTTGTACAGCGGCTCGTTTTATAGTCGTTGGATTTTTGGTACATTTGGAACTAAAACATTGGGACATGCTACCAAGCAGGCATCTCTGGCATCTGTCAAGTATATGTATATAGAGTACCCATGTAATCTTTATTAACATTATTCAACTATAATACTTTTTGTGCCGCAAACATCCGAACTTATAGGTAACCCTTTAATTATGTTATTTATGTCCACATTGAGTAGTCTGATACAACTGCGGGTGATTGGTATCTATTTCCAAACGAGCTTTAGAGATACATCCGTCAAAGAACCAAAGTTACCGACATAGCTTTTAAAGTTAGCAAGCTGAAGTAGCAATGGGCTGGACATCTGTCGCAGAACCTTTGAACACTCCATTCGTTTTTAAACGGGTTCTGTAACGGAGACCACATAATAGTAGACGCAGAGTGGGATGACCCCCACTCACTGATGGGGGATCGATGAGGGTGGAGATCGTGTGAAATGGCAAGCGTGGATGCCTACTATATCCAGCAGCGAAGAGACTCAGACTGATGATGGACATAGATGGATGATAAACATATAATAATACAAAAGAAAACTGACTGAAATTTATATATATATATTTAAATAGTTCAGTAGCCATTAGGTAATTATTAAGTATTTGACCTGCAACCTGTTCTATAATTTATCTGCAAATATCACCTTGACAACCGTCATAACTTGTTCATAATTAACTGTGTGAAAATTCCCGATCATGATAAATGTTTACAGAGATGTGCATTATATTTTATTGGATACAAGTATGATGGCTTATCATAATATATGCGTCATATTAGTTTGCTACTTTGTCATATTTTATAGGTTTGATAAAGGTGAGGTATGACCTTTTGATAATTTATAATTTATTAAGCGCACGACATTCCATTGGGACTGTTCAACATAATCAATTATAGCTAGGTACCTAATTAATTAACATTAGAGTTGTGTAGTTTTGGGTAACACGTAACCGTAATCCGTTTTCGAATAACGTTGTGAAAACTTAGATAGTTTTTTTAATAACTATCTACTTCAAATACGTCAAGTTTTCAAAACAAATATTAGAATACTTCGCAGTCCGTCCCTTACGAGATCGCTATCAATCCTTACGAAGCTATTTCAAGTAAAAAATCGTGTCTCAATAACTATGTACCTATTAAGCTTCACAACAATAGCTCGTTTTTTGCGAAATAAATTTTAGTCTATTTTAACGAACATTTACATTGCGCCGCCGTCAAATAGAGTTATGAAAAGTAGATAGTTTTATTTCGCTACAAAACGAGCTTTCGTTGTGAAACTCAATAGATAGTTTAGGAACAATCTACGTTACATAGCGCCCATCTCTAATTAACGACTTGCAGATCTTAACTCTCTACCTTAATTTTAAAATTTCTTATCAAGAACCAAAATTAAATCAATAATACACAAAAGGTGTGTTATTAAGCATGTGCACTGCCACTGCACTAAAGAGTAAGTCGGTACACAACAAAAAAAAGCACTTCACGTGTTACCCCAGTTGTATAGAATAGAATGTGTCGCGCGTATAATGACATCGCTTGTGACAGATACAACTACCAGAGGAGAAAAGCCGTTGACGTATTCAAAGCCAGATTACCAATTTATAAGAGTGCTGTAACCTACAAAAAAACCACCTGTTGTTTGCTCTATTTATTTCATTTGTTAATGTTGTTTTTTTTTTTTGTTTTACTAGATGATTTTTGTGACTTTTAATTTAACTGACATTTTTTTTATTAGTTATCCATTATTTTTTTAATTGACATTAAAAAATAATATTATTTATATATATATATATATATATAATATAGTTTCTTTAAAGAACATTGGCGCGGTGGTGGCCTGGTTGTAAGAACGCGTTCCTTGAATCCTACAAAGGTCGGTTCAAACCCACCCGGCATGTACCAATGAGAAATGCACTTTTCTAGATTAACAACACCACCGTTCCCGAGCCTCGGAGAGCACGTTAAGCCGTCGGTCCCGGTTCCACTAATACCAACTTGTGGAATCGTTAATAAATTGTCATTAAAAGCATGGCGAGTGTAGGCCAAATTCTCCAGATATGTTCTGGAAGGCCCATCTCCAGCAGTGGAGGTCTAGGACGCTGTGTTCTAGGGGCTGTAATGAAAGAACATTGTACGGTAATTGATTCATATTCTTAGTGTTGAAGAATTTGATGATTTTTATGGAGTAATTCGCGTCAATATCGCTCAAACACGTCGGGTAATGGAGTTTGCAGAGCGGGAAAACCGCAAAAAAAAATCCATCTTGTGCCCGATATTAGTCTCAAATTTATCGTTATCCACAATTATTCACATTATTAAACAAAATAACACCAGTTCTGACTAACAATATCCACAGTAAACGAATTAACAAAAGAAAAAACTTAGACATGCCGTACAAAATGGCGCGAAGAACTTCTTATTATTCTTTGATAAAGTAAAGTAACATCACGACCGTTTCCTTTTCGGGGTGGTCAGAAACCATGCTTATAAAGAAGCGGATTCCCATTTAGCCAACTTTACTATAGGCCAATCATGACAATCGTCGATGTCTCTAACATACCAGACTCGAGAAATATGACAAATAAATTAAATATTAATTGAATTTATTTATTTAAATTAATAAATATTATTGTGTCCCGACCAGTAATCGAACCCGGTACCTCTGAGTCTAAATCCACGGACTTAACCGCTAGACCATGGAGGCATGTAATTGATATTTTACTAAAATGAAATAACTTTAATGAAATGTCAATGTCATTGCTAATCACAATAATGATGTTGTGTACACTGCTTTTGGATTGCAATCTAGAACTTAAGAAATAGTTGAATAATGGGAATTGAATTGAGTGTGATCCGTTTGTGTACCTATACGAAATAATTTTCTTACTGTTGACTAGCCCAATAACCAATTAATAGCATTAAATGCATGGATCTTATGTAGTAGTATGTTATTTTAATTTAGATATAAAAATAATGCGCAGTTTAACAATGTCCCAACCAACTTAATCTCGTCTGTTTTTATACATTTGCACAACTTATTGCAATATAGTGTAGGCGTTAAACGTCGACGCATTCCATTAATAAATTGTTGATGTTTAGACGTTTAGACAATCGCAAAGCTAAAATCTAAATAAGGATATAGTAAATACGCACTTAAGGCAATTAAAACTACTACACGATAAAGACACACACAGTGTTATATGTTTGATATTTGCGTCTGTCCGAACGAAAAATAATACTTTACGGTATTTAAAATATTGTAATCACAATAAACCTAAGTTAAAAAATATGAAATATGCAAATATAGACTACGCCTGGAGTATAGCTCTGTATGGTTTTAAGACGTGGATGCTCAGGTACGCAATGGTTTAAAAGGGTTTGAAATGTGGTGCTGGAGTGAGTGTGGTGGTGGACGGACTAAGAGTCTAGTCCTAGGGATAGTAAATGAAAATAGGACTACAGAAGAGGACAAATTTCTTAGCATTTCATGTATTCACCGTGTGTGGGAAAATGAGGAGAAAAATGGTGTCTCGGTCTTGCGACCGACTATAGGCTGGTTACAAAGGATGCCTCCTCTCTTTATTCCGCAACAAGACGCTTAACATCCACCATTCCCCTCCTCTCCCTATCCAACCAAATACTTTATGATTTGCGACTTCATGTTGTGGTCTTTTGAAATATTTGATTCCCACGAAACGGTTCACTAAGAATGACTTTTTTTAAGTTAATAAGATCTCAAATACGAGCATATAATTACTGGGTTATCTGATACGGAATAGCATATGCTTAAAAATAATTTAGAATAAATATCAAAAGAAGAAGAGGACTAAAAAGAAATAAAAAGTATATAAATGTCGATGTAAATTTCGTACAGAGGTTTGTTGACTAACTGAAAACAGAGAGGAACGGCTGTTACCTACTTTATCGACAAGAGCGTAGCATAATTAAAAACATAGTTACTTAACTTTAATGGCTTTCGCATGTAGTTAATTTTATAATTAATTAATTTATCAATAAGCTTTAGCCATTGTAACCTATTCGTATCAAAATTGATCTTACATTATTTTAAGTTTATCAATACCGGTTTTTCCTTGTAATGTAACAGTGTATGTTGCATATTATTATCATCAACGTGGTGTGCAGTTGTTGCCAGCTGCATTCGTTGCATTCTCGATCAAAAGGCATTGTGATTGTGACGAAGGCCAGTGTTGCGTATATAATCGCGTCTTAACAATTATAATTGTGAAGATAATGTATGCACAAATCTAATACTGAAAGTACTTACCTAAAGCATTAATTGCTATTTTAGTTGGTAACCCAAACTTAATGTTTATCCACGTCTTAAGTAGAGGTCCTCGCTAATATTTATTGATGAATAAATATCACATGCTGAATAGGTTCACGGTTAATAGCGGTTTAGAATATCCGCTTAGCACTATGCCGGTTTTGCAGTCGACAAGTAACACATAATAGTATTACCTTGTGCCGCGGGAACTTTTACAACTAAACCAAGTCTGTAGAATGTAGCTTATCTAACACAGTCGGCATCTTGTCAATTTACAATTGTATAACTTATATTTTATTGTTTCGAAAGGCACAATCTATCACTTATCGATATCACAGTCGAGTGACAGCCGTCGGTCGCGTAGATTGCGGATGCTGTGGGCATCTGGCACGTCGCGATGTGCCGACGTGCACGGCCTGACTGCCGGCGATCTCTAACCAACCGCCACCACAATGGGCTAATTAGAATGGCTCGCCACACGCGGCGCGGGACGCGGGGTTCCGCCCACAGACCCGGCTCAGACCTTCATACCAGCAAGCTCACAAACTGACACCACTATCGCGATCTTATCAATAAGTATCTCTAATCTGTCAATAAGTAGATGAGAGCGCAATGACAACAGCACAATTGTTTGGCCGAAAATATCCGGGTTACACTTTTTGTAATTTGTACTAGACTTGTCAATTATTTATATTATGTATAGAGCTACAAGCTGCTGGTCTTCTGCTAACAGCTTACTCTTTGGACCGCTTTAACTTTCTTTTTCGTATACTCGTAGATATTTAGCTTAGGTTCAAGGTTTTCAAAGTCACTCCTCTAGTAAAGCCACTTGAATAAAAACAGCGTACTTGATCCAGCAATGGAGCGTAGGGCTTGTTCATCTGTAGGATTATTTGTGTGACTGATTATAGTGCAGCGTGTTCCGGGAGGTGCCCGATGTAGGCCTGGGTGGGTTATGGAGGCGATGAATTCATAATTATTGCCATAATGTTTCTTCTAGATTTGCCGTTTTCGGATCTAATCGCGGCTGTTATAGCATGTTATTGTTGATTATTATGTTATAGTGCATCGTGTCCCAGGAGGTGCCTGATGTTGGCCTGGGTGGGGTGTGGAGTCGGCGAATTCATAATTATAGCCATAATGGTCATTCAAGATTCACGGTTTCCGGATCTTATGGCGGCTGTTATATTATATTATAGCCTGGGTATTGTTTGGTGCCTGTCGGGGCACGATGTACTACTGCATGTGTCTAAATTGTAATATTTTAGTAATTTACAGGTTCGATTCCTGGTCGGGACACAATAATATTTATTAATGTAAATAAATAAATTTTATTATTATTTAATTTATTTGTGACATTCTCGAGTTTGGCACGCTAGAGACATCGACTTGCCACTTGTCATGATTGGGCTATAGTAAAGGTGGCCAAATGTGAATCTGCTTATTTATAAGCGTAGTTTCTGACTACCCCGAATAGGAAACGGTCGTGATGATAATGAATTTATAAGTTCCTTTATCTGCAAGAATTAGTTTAATAGTTGGTTAACAAATAACTAATTCGAAAAAGAACACGAATTTGTATGAATTGTAAACCGCGCGCTGTTGTCTATGTCATTGACCGACCAGAGCGTCCTTAAATAACCAAAGATTATTTTATGTCTGACAAAAATCCTTGCAGCATTTAAATTTTAAAAATAGACTGAAGGAAGGTAAGTACCTACTTGTTGGTGAGATAACTATAACTTTAGCTCGCCGTATTTATTAAGTAAAGTAAACTTGAATTGTAGGAAAAGGAATAGATCCAAACTACTATTTGGTATCAGATATACAAAGAATTACTCGCCAAGCCGTCTGGCCCTCGTGGCGAGTGTAGGCCAAATTCTCCAAATATATGTTCTGGAAGTCCCATCTCCAGCAGTGGAGGTCTAGGACGCTGTGTTCTAGGGGCAGTAATGATACAAAGAAAAATTTAGTTGCTAAATTAAAAAAAAAAAAAAATATCTTGAGAACTTTTTTTTTCATTTTCTAGTATAAATATTTAATATTATTATTATAAATGTAAATCGTATTATTATTTGGTTCGACTTTTTTATAAGTATTGTTTTCGCTATTATTATTTTTTTGCAAAATCTATGTTTAATATTTAAGTGGAAACTTTGCTGGATTGTGTAAAAAGTAAAGTATCACCACGACCTTGCGGGGTGGTCAGAAACCACGCTTATATAGAAGCGGTAGCCAACTTTACTTGGATTATTGAATTGTGTAACTTTATATATATGTATGTATATATAATTATGTATTAGAATCTGTATATTTCCTGAATAAATCAAAATAAATAAACTTATTAAACACAGCTAAGTTCCTACGTTTGTATTATTGTACGTTGCTATAATGAGAAATAAAATCCTCTTGACCGTTATGATTTTAAACGATCCATTTCCATACTGGGATTTATTTGGTAGGTATTTTGTCGAGAGATCATTTTAAATTATTTTGCTAATCGTAAAGATTGTGAATTAGAACGCCTACAAATCGGTCTGTAACGAATTAATGATTGTTTCCTTTGCCGCAACCAATTAATGTTTGCAATTCAAATGATTAAGGCAATTACTACCATTTTGGAATTCAATCTTTGTTTGTCGGATGTTTTAACAACTCACGACCGTATACCTTGAGGGGTGGTCAGAAATAACGCTTTCTTAAATGACCTTTACTTCACACCTTCCCACTTCCTTATCGTACGTCCACTCACTTCTGTCACCAGCCACCACTTCACCGATTCGAATATTACTCGCCTTCAACGACTTGACAGAGTAGAGAAGATGCGCCAACACTTTTAGCAACACTTTCAAGACAAATATCTATAATATTATCTCCTCCAGCACAAGGCGAACTGGCACCAATCGACACGCGAGCTTAAGGTCGGCGCGCTGGTCCTAGTCCGGGACAAATTGCAGCCCCGTCTACTCTGGCTGCTAGGCCGCATCAAGACCCTGCACACGGGCGCCGGGTCTCGCGCGGGTGGCCGACATCTGCATCATACACCAGCATCAGCCCGATTTCTGTTCATGGTTCTTGGTTTTGAGCCAGGTCAACGCAGAGGAGTATGTTGATCCCAACTGCTGCGCAGAGGCGTCGCGGGGCAGTGCAGACAAACCATTTAACGACGGCACGGTGTGGAGCAACGCTTTTTTAACTAGTATTCTGCTAAACCGCGACCCAACCAATAAATATACAGTCACAATATCCAACTGATTTTTATTAAAGGGCCATACCATATTTTATACTTTGCTTGAAGGTCGTCAATTATAGGAAAGAAGAACAGGTTATAAAAGCTTTCCACATCTTCAGCGTGCGACAGAGATTTATACCTATAGTCAGGACCACCACTCAAGTCCTACAGCAAAAACTGGAGCTAAAAATGATAACATAGCTGTCTTGTTTAAAAAAAAATGGTTAACAAGGATATTGATTGTTGCCTAAACTAATGTAGGTATAAGACTTCTCATATATTTTTTGTGACAATTTTTTTTAATGCTGATTGTGATTATTTATTACCATAAATAATAAAGCCTGAGTTACACGAAAATTAAATCTCTGTAAATGTACCTATTAAAGTTAAAAATGGCGTATAAAAAATATGTATAAAACTTATACATAGTAATGTATTTTAGTCGTTACATTAACAGAGACCTCATTCTCGTGCAACTAGGACTAAGTATGGTAGAATAAAGACTAAAATAAATACTAAAAATTGTAGTAAATAAAATATAATGTTAAAAATACAACATTTTGATCAAATTGAAATATCGACGTCTCCATGACAATCAAAGTCATGAAGACGTCTTATATTTAAATATATTTAGAATCTATCTATGTATTTGTTTCACAACACTAAGTACCTAAAGACATTAACAATTTGAGTTGATATTAAAATAATTAGCCACGTCTTAACGACTCATTTTGTAAAAAAAAAAAATGATTGTTTCACTGTTAACTTCTTGTTTCATTAAACATATCTAACTATTATAATTTGTGCTTATACACAATTGGGTTTACACGAAAATGATTTTAAGTTTACATTATAATTGCAGTATTATTATTATTATTATTATTTTTGCTGTTTGTTTTTAAATTTTTGAATAATGTGTATACTTACTAACATAGTTCTAAGTTAAAATGTTACTAATAATTATGGAACTAATTCTGAAATAAATAATTTATTATTATATTACGGGGAGTAGAATAATGTCATGTTGTTTGAATGTAGGGAATAAAAAAAAAATTCCATTGGTATTATTTTAAAATCCTACACAAGCGCGCTACACACAAGGTACTGTATTGATTTCTACTATAAACAAAACACAATTGATATTAATTAATGCAATATGTATTTATAAATATAATTATCCTATAAGTAGGTACTAATGATATTATTAATTAAAAACATTGTCGAATGTACCGTCTGCTAGCGTGGCGGCTTCGATGAATCAGCCTAGTCAAGTAGTGAATTTCTCGGTACTTGGTTACGAGTTCCCAGAGCTATGACTAAATCCTACTACACTGCATATTCATTCATTAAAACTGTTTGTTTATTAATCGACTTATGTAAGCAAAGATCCTCTATCCAGAGATGCGGTATCAAGTACAGAATTAAATAAAAAAAGTCCTTGATCTCTACTGTCAAGTTAAGCCTACCAAAATTCCTCTCTGTTGAATTTCATTAAATCGGCACACTAGTAGATATAAACGTTATGGCTATTCAAACATACATAGAGATATATGGCCGTCGTGTTAGGATGATAGTCCGTCTTAGGG
Source organism: Tinea semifulvella (assembly GCA_910589645.1). Lineage (NCBI taxonomy): Eukaryota > Metazoa > Arthropoda > Insecta > Lepidoptera > Tineidae > Tinea > Tinea semifulvella. Next base: position 14,251,025 of record OU342585.1, read on the forward strand.
TTCCAAGAAACATTATGCTAAAATTAATCTAAATCGGTTCAGTAATACAGGTGTGAAGGCGAGACAAACATTATTTTTTATACTAGCAAGGTCACATATCTTGTGCCCACCTGATGGTAAGTGGCGCTCAAGGTCCATATTAACTAATATTGTAAGCTTGCCATGGTGATATTTATATAAAAATGAAGTTTTGGCATTACCCATTTAACATGAGAATTTGTGACATTTTCTCACTGAAAGCACTAAACGAAAACAAAGTTTAATGGCATTGTATTCGTAAAATCAGCGTAAAACTTAAATTTTACCGATTAACTGACGATTTAAAATTACGAGTATATCAAATATCTATTTTTCTAATATTTGACTACCTATTTATTTGTGTGAACCCTTTTTGGCCGCCAATGTTGCATCTACTTAATTTCAAGTACAATGCTACGTAACAACACTTTGTAATTGATACGATAACGCATTAGATAATGTTTGTGTCAAAGTGGAGCAAAACAAAGTGTCGTATTTCTTAGTTTTTATTTTTTTATCGATTATTGAATTGGATTTAAAAACAGCAATTGTTTGTTCCGGCTCCGTCCGTGTATCAATTGATATTCTTATATTTGATCAATTCAATCGATCGATCAATCAATCTTTTCAAATGAAAAAAACTATGAATGAAAGCGTCCTAGACCTCCACACTGTTGGAGCTGGGCCTTCCAGAACATATGTCTCAATCTGAAGAATTTGGCCTACACTCGCAACGCTTTGGCTGGCCAGACGGGTTAGTGAGGATCTGGTGTCGATTTTCAATGACTATTTATTAACAAAACCACAAGTTGGTATTAGTGGAACCGCGATCGACGGCTTAACGTGCTCTCCGAGGCACGGGAACGGTGGTGTTGTAAATCTATGACTAATGTGCTTAAGAAAAGTGTATTCTCATTGGTACATGCCGGAGGGGTTTGAACCGACCTTGGCAGGATTTTAAAGAAAAGCTTTCTTACAACCGAGGTACCACCCGCTCCTTTATTTTCTGAGTAATATTATTTTAAGTTTAATTAATTGTATGTAATCTATTTAATTGTAATCTTATCCGAATTGGTAATTTATGGCGATAAGGGTTTTTTTTAAATAATATTACATTTTTATTCCATTTATTTACGTAATAAGATTGTTTTAGGTTGAATTTGGTTTTTAATGTAGTACCAAAGTTTATTTAATTTTAATTATAATGTGTTGTTCCTTTAAATATTATTAAAAATAAAATTATATATTGTAATTTGTAATAATAACAATAAAAATAAAATCTAACCTATCTAAGACTATATGAGATTTATAAAATATCGCTTTTAAGAACATCTCTATTTCGTGAGAATCGAGGCTCTGGTGGTTTATATCATAATCAGTAAGATTGATTTCACTTCGACCGATATTACGCAAGTGAATAAATCAATGAATCATCTGAAAACGAGAGAGGTATCTTCACCTGAGGTTAGTCATCGGAACCAGTTATAACGCAAAAAGTAGGTTCATTTCATATTAAATCAGTTGATATCCTATTACCTACTCTTTGTGCTTATTTTTATTATAATTATCAAAACGAATAGTGTATTTTTTAGTCGTGATATTTATTTGACAGTTATTTTTTAAAGTCATATAAGGGCCATTACAGTATACAATTACTATTGTCATTATTCTATGGTATACTCGAACAAGTAGTAGGCTAGTCAGCGTGAGTGACGTTTTTAAACTGCCACACAAGTAAATCTGTTTAATTTTCTTTTTTCCGAGTACCTATAGCATAAAGTGAAAGAATTTTGTAATTGGAACCTACTTTTATAAAAGCAAATATGTAGTTATATTAATTTCCTAAATTAGTTGTTTATTTACTATTAAGTGACGTCATCCGGTAGCCATTTGCAACTGGGTGTTTATATGTATAATATGTATATATTTACAAAAAAAAAAGTATAATATGTAGTTTATCAACCATCTAGTTTCCGTGACACAAGCATCGTAGCTTACCACGGAAACTAGATGGCGCTGTGTGACCTGTCTGGAAATTAATTTAAAAAAACAAAACTGCAGCGTTTCCGAACGAAAATTCGATATTTACGAGTTTTCCAGGAAATCGTAAGTATATATGTATACGAGTATAAACAATTTCACGTCTGACCAGCGTGGCGAGTGTAGGCCAAATTCTCCAGATATAAGTTCTGGAAGGCCCATCTCCAACAGTGGAGGTCTAGGACGCTGTGTTCTAGGGGCTGTAATGATGATAAACAATTTGAAACACATTTTGAAAAATTGACAAGTAGCCTATTGACCAATTTCAATCCACGGCACTTGCTTATCGGCAACTGATCCGTGCAATAAGCATCCTTGTCGCGTTCAAGCTACTCGTAAGTTAAGTTTTCTTTGTTACATACATACATATCATCACGCCAAATCCCTTGCAGGCAGAGACAATTTGACACGATTGCGACATACCTCTTTCGCTTCGTCAACATTCATCATCCTCTTCATACATGACCTTTTGTTACGAAGAATTTTTAATTCCCCTTTAGCTAGTGTTTTATTTATTTGATCGTGATATGTGAGTCTCGGTCTGCCAGGGCCTCTTTTACCCAGAACTTTCGCATCGTTCGCATTATATACCTGGTTCGTCAATCTTTTTTCGCCCATCCTTTCAATATCGTACCATCGTAGCATGCCTTTCCTTATTTTTGTCCCTATGCTTTCTTTTATACCTACCATTTTTCGTATTTCGACGTTGTATGCGGTCCGCTAAAGTGACGCCGCAACGTCCCTTTGTTGCGGGTCAAAATACTGACAACAATAAGGAAAGAGGCGCAACCGCGGTGCGGGACGCGAAAAAATATGCGAAAGATGGATGCTTTGATTAATTTGATTTGATTTGGTGTCATTATAAACAATAGAGTGAGCTCATAGAAATCCGTGGTCTAATCGATTCTAGGTCAGGACACAAAAAAAAAGATTAATTTAAAGAGAGACATCGACGTGCTTGCCACTTGACATTGAAGTAGATGCAGGATCTTTATATATGTATTTTGTTATTTTCAGGCTCACTTTTATAATTTTAACCATACTTAGTAACATGAATATTAAATAATAAAATATATTATGACAAGGCAGAAATAAAAAAATTAAAAAATATTTTATGTGTCCTCATCACATTTTCTTAAATTCATGACATTTTATTTATTACATAAATTATTTTCAGTGTATAAATTAGTAATTAATTAAGTTGTATAAATTTGTGTGCCAGGAATGGCGGAGTATGTGAGCTATTCAAAAACTATTTACCTATTTACCATATTCCATACAAATAAATATTATTTCATTTCATATTTCATTTCATTTCAAGACTACAAGTTCTGTAATTAGCTTGGAGCTTAAAACTCTGCCCAGACACGATATACCTAATTAAACATTTATTATAATATACCTACTATACTTGTATACATATTAAATTTAAATTCATAGACTTTATTAATTCCAATGGGAACTTACGGTGACACAATAAAGAACTGTCAACAAACAAAATAAAGAATCCGAGAACCGTCATTCCCTGATGTATGTAGGTACTTACTATCTCTATATATTTGAATACTATTAATTACATCGCCCAACAATGAGTCATCTTCCATTCATAATGTTCTTATCGTGGCTACAGCACTACATAATAACACCTCAAACGCACGGTAATGCCTGTAGCGCGTGCGCATACGATGACTAACACATCCTGCTCCAACTTAAGATGGACTTTCACCCGTATAGAACTTAAGGCTTTCATTTTTAAAACAATAAGAGTACTTTTAATATAAATAAATAAATATTTCAGACAGGTCACACAGCGCCATCTAATTTCCGTGGTAAGCGGTAAGCTTGTGTTACGGAAACTAGATGGTTGATAAACTACATATTATACTTTCTTTTTTTTTTTGTAAATATATACATATTATACATATAAACACCCAGACCGAGACAAATTATACAATGTACAACTTGCCCCCAGTGGGAATCGAACCCACGACCTCCCGAGTTCACGGCAACGTTTGTTACCAGTAGACCACGGAGGCGGTCAAAAATTTAGCTAAAAAATGGTCATATTTATTTTGAGCTTAGGATTTTTTCGTGTCTGTCTTTTTTAATTAAAGTATCATCACGACCGTTTCCCTTTCGGGGTGGTCAGTAAACCACGCTTATAAATAAGCGGATTCACATTTAGCCAACTTTACTATAGGCCAATCATGACAAGTGGCAAGCTCGTCGATGTCTCCAGTGCAGCGTACCAAACTCGAGAAATATCACAAATAAATTAAATATTAATTAAATGTATTTATTAACATTAATAAATATTATTGTGTCCCGACCAGGAATCGAACCCAGTACATACGAGTCTAAATCCACAGACTTACCGCTAGACCACGGAGGCAGTTCTTAACTAGTAAAAATAAAGTATCATCACGACCGATTCCCTTTCGGGGTGGTCAGAAAACACGCTTATAAATAAGCGGATCCACATCTAGCCAACTTTACTATAGGCCAATCATGACAAGTGGCAAGCTCGTCGATGTCTCCAGTGCAGCGTACCAAACTCGAGAAATATCACAAATAAATTAAATATTAATTAAATGTATTTATTTACATTAATAAATATTATTGTGTCCCGACCAGGAATCGAACCCAGTACATCCGAGTCTAAATCCACAGACTTACCGCTAGACCACGGAGGCAGTTCTAACTAGTTAGGAAAGTAAAAGTAAAGTATCATCACGACCGTTTCCCTTTCGGGGTGGTCAGTAAACCACGCTTATAAATAAGCGGATTCACATTTAGCCAACTTTACTATAGGCCAATCATGACAAGTGGCAAGCTCGTCGATGTCTCCAGTGCAGCGTACCAAACTCGAGAAATATCACAAATAAATTAAATATTAATTAAATGTATTTATTTACATTAATAAATATTATTGTGTCCCGACCAGGAATCGAACCCAGTACATACGAGTCTAAATCCACAGACTTACCGCTAGACCACGGAGGCAGTTCTAACTAGTAAAAATAAAGTATCATCACGACCGATTCCCTTTCGGGGTGGTCAGAAAACACGCTTACAAATAAGCGGATTCACATCTAGCCAACTTTACTATAGGCCAGTTTAACTAGTTAGGAGTTAATAATAAATATACAGAAATTGCGATAAAAATCTTGATAAACCTACCTATATTTTTCAAGTACGAACATAATGTAATCTACAGATGTCTGACGCCTTAAATGCCGACAATTTTTGTTATTAGATAAATTAATAATTAATTATATAATTAATAACATACAAAAAGATAAATTAATTTTACTTTTTGTATGTTGGTTGTAATATTTTAAAATGTCGAAGCAATATCTTAAGTAATGTCGAATCAGTCAGTAACATTCATTAGTGTAAGTAATTTGTTTTTTTATTATTTTATTTGTATGTCCTGCATCCGTGGACTAGTGGTTAAGTCTGTGGATTTAGACTCGGAGGTAGCGGGTTGGATTACTGGTCGGGACACAATAATTTATTTGTGATATTTCTGGAGTTTAGTACTTTATTTATTTATTTATTATTAGGTGTGCAAACAGATTCCAGCCAGTTGCAAATTTGAGTTTGTTTAATTTATACATGGACTAGACTGGAATCCAATCAGCACACACAACATGCAAATAATAATAATTATTATTAAAATTAGAAAATAAATTACACAAATTAAATTCAATCATAATTACAATTCAATAATATCAAATAAATAATTCCTTACACAAATACAATTTTCAACAAAATATACATGCACAACAATACAGGTAACATAATATTAATTTAACAAAAGTTAAAAGTCAATATGAGTCAAATAAGGCAGAGGAGGTCTGTGGTAATGGACTTTTTATACGCTACAAAACCACTGTCAAAAACATCAATATCAGGCCGCAAGCTAACCACTCTATTGTAGGTGCGACACATTCTCACCAACGGGTTAAAGTACACTAGTGATATCGACTAGCTTGCCACTTGTCATATTGGGCCTATAGTAAATTTCGCTAACGGTTTATTTAAAAAAAGCGTGGTTCTTTACCAACCCGAAAGGGTCGTGATGATAGTTTAAAAATATACCTGTAATATTATTAAGCAAAATTGCTTCATGATTATCTATAAGAATATGCGAATTGTCGTACTAATAACAACCATGGTTCTAGACTTTTTTTAATCCAACGTCCGTCGTAAATTAATCCTTTGAAGTAGCCGTTCAGATAAGCGTTGTCATATGACATAGACGTCTTTTGTTAGTATTGAGATATGAAGTATCTTATGGATTGAGGAAAACAGGTATCAACTCGTCAACTCGGAGATATAACAGCAAAAAAATAAACGTACGCATAAAATACAAGAAATACTCGTAGGTATATCTAAAAGTAATGTCGAATTAGTCAATTATTAGTATTTTGTATTTTTTTTTTGTATGTCCTGCCTCCGTGGATTTAGACTCGGAGGTACCGGGTTTGATTCCTGGTCGGGACACAATAATTTGTTTAATTTATTTCTGATATTTCTCGAATTTAGTACACTAGAGACATCGACGAGCTTGCCACTTGTCATGATTGGCCTATAGTAAAAATTAAAGTATCATCACCACCGTATTAATTGCGGGGTGGTCAGAAACCACGCTTGTAAAAAAACGGATTCACATTTAGCCAACTTTACTATAGGCCAATCATGACAAATGGCAAGCTCGTCGATGTCTCCAGCATACCAAACTCGAGTAATATCACAAATAAATTAAATATTAATCAAATTTATTTATTGAAATTAATAAATATTATTGTATTTCGACCAGGAATCAAACCCGGTACCTCCAAGTCGAAATCCAAGGACTTAACCGCTTCCAAAATAAAAGTAATAATTTTCTATAGTTCCAAATAAAAATATAAAAAATATATATAATTATATATTTCGCACCATGGCTTCCTAAATGAATCCATAAAATAATCTCTTGCCAATATTGAGGTTCCAGCTATTTTGGAACCCACTGGCATAGCCGCTATAATGGCAAGAGACGTGATGGTATGAGGCCGAGCTCGGGCGGGCCTTGTGGGATGCCACATGTGTCGACACTTTGGCTTTCTCACACCTCAGGGGTGCAGCGCAAAAAGCGGGAACCGCAGCCGAAATCCTCGAATATATCCTCGTCTGCTCTGGTGACAAGAGGGTCGCTCAAATAAGTCTGAAATCAGATGACATGCGGCCAGCGTTCTTGCCACCATACCTCGCGAATACGACTTATATTAAAATTAGATTTTAAGTTTTTTATTTTATTTTATTTTTTATATTAGTTTTTTTTTTATGTGTTTGTTTAGTATTAAGTTTATAATGTGTTATCTTTATATTGACCGCCTCCGTGGTCTAGTGGTAACAAACGTTGCCATGAACTCGGGAGGTCGTGGGTTCGATTCCCACCGGGGGCAAGTTGTACATTGTATAATTTGTCTCGGTCTGGGTGTTTATATGTATAATATGTATATATTGACAAAAAAAAAAAGTATAATATGTAGTTTATCAACCATTTAGTTTCTGTAACACAAGCCTCGTAGCTTACCACGGAAATTAGATGGCGCTGTGTGACCTGTCTGGAAATATTTATTTATTATTTATCTTGTAAAACTTACTTATTAATATAATATAATTAATAAATAGTAGAATACACGTATCTAGCTAATTAAATTTATTCGACTCGACAAAAACGCTATTCTTTCATATTCATAATTGCAGGACTCAAGTCTATTAAAAATAGTAAAAAACTGATTATTGATTCGCTACGTCGCTGTACGTGCATGAATTACCTCTCTAAGTTATCTATAATCTCTTAATTAGTTAAAAAAATTGTATTTTTCATTATACATTGTTATTTTCTGTTGCGAATTGTATGGAAATATGTACGGGGTCAGTACCTGTTCTTTTGTTAATAATGTTTGCTCTTGTTAGTGACGCAACATGTATTGCAAATATTAACTACATACATCCATTATCAGTTATATGTTTTTCAGAATTAGTGCAATAAGCTGTAGTATTAACTAATTAAGTAGTTTTAAGGCACAATTTAACAATCACCTGATGTATAATCGCTTTTTTCTGTATATGTTACTAATTAAATATCTACCCCACCACCAATTTAATTCATGCAACATACCAAACGTGCAATTTTTGATGTTTTTTCCGTTCCAGCATCAAGTAATGATTCCTCGGAACGTACCTGAAATAAATAAAAATAACAATTAGAAAAACTACAAACTTTCTTAGCGACCTAAAAAATCTGACTGCCAATATACAGATGTTAGCCATATTTTTATTAATCTAGTTTGTGCAAATCAAGAAAGCTGCTCATGGTCTATGATTAATAAATTTTATCGTCGCGCGTCGGTGCTAACTTTTTACCACGAACAATAAATAATATTATTTTAATTTATGTTACTGTTGGGTTAATTGATCAATGGCTTAGTCATTCAATTATAATACTAATGTTGTACTCTTTTTAAATTGTATATGACAAAACATTACATAATATTATGAACGATTTCGATAAAGTTAATATCATTTCAATTAAAATGACTCAATCACTTGCATAGTTGTAGAATGCGTTTTTAATAACATAAGTTTCTTGTTCGTCTTTAACTGATTTCCTCCCTGCGTGGTTGGACAGGTGGAGCATGTCAATCAATGTCGGAAAAACTGCTGCATTGGTGACGTCTAGATGCCGGCTGCCTCCACCATTACAGCTTCGGAGACAGGACATCGAGTGGACTCCCACCGTCAAATACCTGGGCTGCATCATCAACAGGACGTTAACAATGGGTGAGATGGCCTGCCATGCCATTAATCAGGCGAAGGCGGCCCGAGCCATGTTACGTCCTGTAATGAACTCCAGTTTGCCGCTCAGGTTGAACGGATCTACAAGATGTTCATCCGTTCCCGACTTACTTATGCTGCGCCAGCTTGGCATCACCTTCTGGCCAAAACCAACAGGGACAAGATCCAGAGTCACCAGAACATATCGCTCAGGGTGGTATCCAGAGCGCCGTGGTTCGTGCGAAATTCTGTAATTGCGAGAGATCTTGAGATGCCTACTATCAAGGCATTTGTTGTCGGCCTAGCTAAACGTATGTTTTACCGGGCTGACAACGGATCCTACAAGCATCTTCAGGATATCGCTCCTACTTTCGCACGGCCCCCGGAGGGGAGGCAACTACCTAGGGAGGCGCTCTTGGAGAAGAACTAAAGTAGAATCTAGGAGACTAGATTCGTGAGCCACAAGGGCGGTGTTGTAGTAGGAACAGTGCCCAGCACCAAAGGTGCGTTGAATCACCGGCGGGTAGTTAGCCGCCGAGATCCTGCCGGGATAACGGGAGTTTATCCCATCCCCAACCCAGGCCCATTGGACATCCGGGCCTGGATGACTCCGCTGTCTGTCTGTTTAACTGATTTTATAATATTAGTTTGATTATTGGGTACTAATGTTAAAAGGTCAGGTCAAGCCACCTGTTAATAGATCTTGTATTCGTCAACAAGCGCCTTACGTTCACGGAATTTCGAGTATTTAACATACTTTATCTATAAATAAATTTTATTTATTAATCGTCGCCTATGTTTTCTTATATATAAAAATAATATCATACCTATTTTAGATCTCTTGTTTGTTTATCAATATTAGTCGATAACGTTATCTTTTATTACTTGAAAATTGGTAAATCTTAGAAATTGAGTCATATGCCATGATTGACTCACGCCGTACTTACTCGTATAGTGAAGAGAGTAATATTTGATGTTTATTTAAATATCTTATCTATTATCATTATCACACCACCTTTACGAATGTTTGTGTGTATCAATGATTTAATCATACATTACATATTTTATGGATGAATTCATTTCTGAGCTTACTTTTTAATTTAGGACGTTGTGTAACTTTAAAAGTAGTTATACTTACATAGGTATTAGCGGATGTGAATGTGGTATAGTAACTGATCTTTAACTTTTATGGTTATTTTATGTAAAAAAGGATTACTTAATTTTATTACTTTGCTAGTTTGCGTCATGTTTTCTGAGGTAACAAAACTAATAAATAGTGTTTAACAATATCATACGACGATCCATAATTACGACAATTCCTTTAAATAAGTACCGCATATGTTAATTCTTATTTCAATATGATACTTAGTTATTAATTGTTTATTACCACTTTTGGGAAAAACCAAAAGTGAACTAGCTTGAAGAAGAAGATTATGGTGATTAATTAACATCTAAATAAATAAGTTTAGTTCCTTAGTTAGTTCATATTGTTATCATATTCATAGATAATGATAATACCTTAGTAGGCAAACAAATGATTTTCACTAAACTATCACTGCTATTAAAAAGTTAAATCCATCGTTTGGTTGAGGAAAAAGCGTCGTCTTAATGAAATTCCAGGAAGCATTCGTTCGATTTCATTAGTAGTAGGCGACGTGCCAACATAAAAACTGGTTTTATATCTTAAAGACCAATTTCAGAAATCTATAATGTCCGATATGGTAGACTGATTGAAATGTCAAGATATAGCAATTGTAGATTTTATATTGAAGTAATAAGGAATACTGAGGACCAATAAGAGATAAAAACGCCCGCGCTTTAAGATTTAATGCAAAAGGCGCTAAATCCTGATAACAGCTAGTTAGTACCAATGTGTTTTTAACATAAGTACGTACTTTTCTTTTATAATATATAAAAGATTTTAGCCTTTACGGTGATCACATTCGCTAGGAAACCCAACAATCCTGAAACCCTTACTTAATAGTGGAATGTCATAGGTTGATAATGACCTATTGATATTGTGTGGGAGCCCTAAAGATTCAAGTAGGAAGTAAATAAAAAGTTCATCTCAAATTAGTGCACTGTCTCTGTCTGGACGCGGGGGCGGGAGGAAGCGAGTGTTCGAGAGTTAGTGGACTTCCTACTTAGTGCTCATGTTAACGGAAACGCTATTTTTGGCGAGCGACGACCACTTCCTCTGGGGAAAGTCCAATCGTTCCATACGATAGTATCATATTTGAACTTAAGCTCCCTAGTGAAACATAGATCTACTATCATCTTTTCGCCAATTCCCTTGGCGGAATCAATTATATAATAAATAAATATTTCCAGACAGGTCATCACACAGCGCCATCTAGTTTCCGTGGTAAGCTACGAGGCTTATGTTACGGAAACTAGATGGTTGATAAACTACATATTATACTTTTACTACATATATATATTTATACATAAAAACACCCAGACCGAGACAAATTATACAATGTACAACTTGCCCCCGGTGTGAATCGAACCCACGACGAGTTCACGGCAACGTTTGTTACCACTAGACCAATTGAGCGCTATTCACGAACACATCTCCCTTTCGCTTCGTAAACGTCGCGTAGATTTTTTATTCCACCTTTGGTTGTTTGGTTTACGTGTTCGCAATAGATAAATTCTAGTCTGCTAGTCTTAGGCAAAGCTTTCGTTCTAATATCTGGTTCGTTAATCTAGTTACGTATCAAACAGTAATCAGTTGTATGAAGTTCATTTTAACAAATCCTTTGGCTCATGGAAAATTATTGTTTTAATTGTCCTGGACGGTTGTTAACTAATATTCTATGATAATGAAGATATCTAGTTTAGATAGGTATTACGTCCTTTGTTTGCTCGCAAATGTTGACTTGTAGATAAATTATCTTACTTATGTCCGCCTGAAATTTACCAGCTTTTAAATAAAACCTGAATGGAGTAAGGAAGCGTTTATCTGGTAGATAAAAAGATGTGTAGAATTATGGTAAGTAATGTGCTCGGGCATCAACATTTCACATAACCCATTGTGTTCCTCTCACCTGGGAGCGGTAGAGTATTCCTGGAATGCAGACCCAGAGCAGGGCCACTCATTTGTCGAACATTATCGGACAATTTGCCTCAACTTGATGGGTACAAATTCCTACAGTATGAATCATATTTGTTGGAGCACCCACCTGATGTATGATAACTTTTATCTTTTTAGCATTAGGTAAATATAAATGAATATACTTATGGAATTTATGATGAGCTTCTTGAATGTATATGTGCATATGTAATTAACCAATTTAAATTAATAAATCACTTAAATAGTTATAAAACCACTTTTGCAAATTAAAGGCAATCGGGTTCTTGCTACATCTAATGATATGAAGACGTTATATTTCAGTGTCGTCGAGATTTATTATATCACATTATTATATGACAGCATTTTTTAAGTTGCCTGCTTTGTGTATGACCTTAACCTATATAAATAAACAAGGCAATTAATATAGTACCACCAAGTTTGCATTAAACTAATGTGCATCATAAAGCATCAACATCCGTCACTATCATCGCAATGCCGACTTATCAGCAAGTGCGGCGATATCAAAGGCGCCGTCCGATTGTGACCACATTGAAACCTATTATTTAAGGAACAAAGTTGAGTTTGTTTTGCTGAACTGAAGATGTAGGAACGGCTGTGCCCTTTAACCTGGTGCACTGGCGATAGAGTTAACGATCCGAAATAATGAAATACTGAGATCTTTGCGACAATACATTTAGGTCATAGAAACATCCTTGTACTCTTTATAAACGAAAAAAGTTTGCAGAGACCTATTCAGTGACGTTTCCCTCAACATACTCGTAGCTTGGTTTTAACCTGGATCGAATTTCATCCAAAGAAACTAAAAAGAGAGAACTAGCTCTAATTTGTTTCTAAATACTATATTCCTGAATGCTGAAGATAAAAGTCACTAAAATCTACATCTACACTAATATTATAAAGAGGAAAGATTTGTATTTTTGTGTGTGAGTGTATGTTTGTAATGAATAAACTCAAAAACTACTGTGCCGATTTTAAAAATGCTTTCACCATTAGAAAGCTGCATTCACCCTGAGTAACATAGGCCATATTTATAGCTAGAAAAGATTAGATATCCTTACTAAAACTTTAGTAACGTAAACCAAGGTGTAAAAAAATGCCATAAAACGTCTTTCGTCGCATGCGCTGCGGAAACTATTGATGATAGAATAAAAGTTTGTTCGACAATATTAAATACAATACAAAAAAACTTCGTTATGTCACAATAACCACTTTTTAAATTTTAAAAGTTGATAGAAATACCGACCAAAATTATACTTCTGTTTAAATCCTTATCCAAATACTCGTAATCATATTGTTTTCATAACTGTTTTAATACTTTTTGAATTTTTCAAATCGGCTATTCAATTCAATAGATATTACGAATTTAATAAGTGATAGAAATTGAAAAAAAAAAGAAAAATAATACGTTAAAATCTAAATATGACATGCCTATCGGGTACCCGAAGGTTTTTTTTTGTCAACGCCACAACATTACACGGGTAGCGCCCCAGGTCAAACAACTATACTACCTATAGGTATATTGTACCGCCAAAAGTTATCGGTACTTGTAAGAACTAAATTAATACGTGTAAAATTCTTGTAAATAGGTATTATTCCGAAATATGTACCTGCAATAATAGTAATTAAATGGTAGTTGATAAGAGAATAAACGTGTTGTTTGTAAAACATTTGTGATTAAACTTGTGGACCTTTTTGTAAAGACGATGTGTTATGAAAATATATGTTTTATATGGTAATGCAAGTACAAGGAAGGGGAGAGTACAAGTTAATATTTTTGAAGTAGGTCACCAAAATAGGTCGAGTCGAATTATTTGCAACATGAAGACTTTGAACAAGGGCGCACGCCTTGAAATTTTGCTTCTCTACTACTTGTATGTACGTATAGTATATTTCATAAAAGACAAAAGAAATGAAGAGACTACAGACAAATAATATTGCGCATTACCAAGGTCTGGGGGCCAATTCTCGTAGAAGTATACAATCTTTAGTTAGATTTTTAAACTAAACAAATCTACACTATACTTTTTATATAAAGAGTCGTGCACTTTTTCAAGATTATAGTTTTAGGTAAGCATGGATGATAGCTTAACAGCTACTCAACTGCGAGTAGGTACTAAAATTTCCACTCTGAAATGTGTTATTGTAAAGAATAAAGTAGATAATTTAGAATCAAATTATTTACATATTTGTCATTAAAGCTATAGGTGTTTTGGGCCGGTAATTATTATTTTAATGCTAACCATACATATTTCAGTACTTAAGGTAGGTTAACTTATTTATTTAAATTCTTTAATGCACTTAAAATAGTAGAGGCGAGCTATAATGCCAGACTGGCGTTCTTGACCACCTAACCTTAGGGATCGAGTAAGGTGATAGGCAGGATGAAAAAAATAAGAAATTTGAATGATATAGTTAATAAGTTACTTAACTAGTTTTAATATACTATACATTATACCTACACACATAAACTATACATACAAGTACATCATATACATTATTACTTAAATAAATACACAGTTATTTAAATAGGTAGAGTTTGGTAGTAGTGTTAAGGTAGTGTGGAACATAATACATAACAACTCTCCTTTCCCGACTATTCAAAAGAGTATTATTGGAGAATTTTCTAGACAACAACTCACCTTCTTTGGAAAAAACATCTTCGGTCTTCCCGACTGCTGTATAGTAGAGTAAGAAGCCATATTGTTGACTTTTGTTAGCACCATAATTTAGTAAGCTAACAATAAGACTACAGCACTCTGGGATTTCCCAATTATACTTTCGGACCGTTTTACACTATCAACGATATGTTTTGAATGAAATAAATATTTCAAAGTCGTAATAAAGTTTAATCCTTGGACGCGTTCTCGTCCACGTCACCTCGCAACGTCTACACCTGAACACTTGATAACACAAAATAAACAAGTGTAACTACTATTCAATTAGTATTTAAACTGAAACTAAATTCATAACAAAACACATTCGGACTTCAATTCACATTTCACGCCGACACGACGAAGGCAGCTACGCACTGCGTCGCAACACCACGCTCATTTCAAACTAAATTTTCGTCGCGATCAACAGTTGCTTTTATCAAACCGTACGTGCCTCCCCTCTGCAGATCTACTGTCTCTTTCTACCATCACTATCAGTCGTATAAAGAAATGCGATAGCACAAACCACACGTTATTATATGTATATTATTATAATATAGGTATGCATGTGTATTGTGCGTATATTATACGAGTGGAAGTGCAAATACAATATATTTGCACTTTGTTAGTATTATGATATGATTCAAGAATTCAGCAGTCAATTTGCATTAAAACTCTTAGTAGTTCTGAAGCTTGAAAAGTTGATGATCTTATACCCAGTTTTAACAATATTATTATTATTAAATACTTTATTGCACTTTACTTAGATACTTTTACATACAAAGGCGAACATAAAGCCATTTCGGCTTTTTCTATCAGATAACCTTTGGGAGAGTGAGACAGTATAAATATATGGGGGACAATACTAACCAATAAACTACATAAATACTTAGAATATATACTTATTATAGTAGATCGGTAAGGTCGGTTCAAACCCACCCGGCATGTACCAATGAGAAATACACTTTTCTTACGTACATTTGTCATACATTTACAACACCACCGTTCCCGTGCCTCGGAGAGCACGTTAAGCCGTCGGTCCCGGTTCTACTAATGCCAACTTGTGGAATCGTTAATAAATTGTCATGAAAAAAATTGACCTAATACCTATAAATTTGGTGACTCATACATCTGTCGCACAATAAAGATGTGGAATGCTCTTCCAGCCTCTGTGTTTCCACTTTCCTATAACCTGGAGTCCTTCAAGCGAAGTGTGAAAAGGCATCTAGTCAAGCCGGCATAGTGTTAGGGACTGATGTCGGACATAAGGGTCTGATTCCAGTTGCTAACATTCATGGACCCTGCGCGCCACTTACCATCAGGTGCGCGCAGGGTCACATGTCGTGCTAGTATATAGTATATATAAAAAAAAAAAAAAAAAAAACATCATAACCTCGCCAAGCCGTCTGGCCAGCGCGGCGAGTGTAGGCCAAATTCTCCAGTTCTGGAAGGCCCATCTCCAGCAGTGGAGGTCTAGGACGCTGTAATTACTGAAAAGATAGTAGATATACATATATGAAGATAATATATGAGTAGAAAGTAAAAATTTGTGAAGTTAAAATATATTGTTCTGATTGTTTAAAAATAAATTATTAAGTAGTTTTTAAATATGAGAATGGAAGGAGCTTGTCTAATGCTCAGTGGAAGCTTGTTCCACTGGCGAGCAGACGAACGGTAAAGGAATCTGAATATCTTCTCGAAGAGTGGGGTGGGATTTTGAGTTGGTTGTTATGAGAAGAACGAAGAGGGCGGTCATGCGAATCACAAAGAAATTTAAAATGTGTAAATATTCTCTTATTAACTGTTTTTTTATCAGGTGGGCTTAACTTTATACTAAAGCCACCTATTCCAACAGATGGTGCTATAATGCTAATACTAAATTATGATTCTTTGTTGTGAACTGTTAACTGTAACCGCAAGTGGTTTCAGATCTGATGACCCAAATGAATCATTTCGAATAAAGGTAGCATGTACAAATGTGGGTTCTTAATTTATGTTGCACTGTTTGGTTGACCCGGCTTTGCCCGTGTCATACATTGATCAACAAAATAATACTTTGATGTCGCTATGCCTATCCCAAATATCAAATAATATCTCTAATAAATTTGTTCAAAATATAAATATTAAGTATGTGCGTAAAAGCAAAATTAAAAGACAGTCATAGGTATCTGCCAATTTTATCAAAATCGCTTCAACGTGAAGTTACATACATACTCGTAAATTATACATACGGCATACACATAAATAAATAAAAATGATATGTTAATTAATAGCGGTGCTGGCTCGGTTGTAACAACTCTTTTCCTAAAAAAGTTCGGTTTGAACACCGGCATGTACCAATGAGAAATACACTTTTATAATTACATTTATCATAGATTTACAACACCTCCTTCCCCGTTAAGCGCACGTTAAGCGATCGCTCCTGGTTGCACTTATACCAACTTGTAGAATTGTTAATAAATTGACATAAAAATGGCATCAGCCCAGAAATTTCTGAAAGGCCCATCATCAATAGTTGAAATCTACGACTGTATTCTAGGGGCTGTGGTGATTACTATGTCATACATACAGACAGACAGACCAAGCTTTTCTCACATGTATAATATTATTATGGATACATTTGTAGCGTTAGGTGTCGCGACGTCTGACTCCGCAATATTGCTGAAGGATTGGATTCTTTGGCGCCTAATGAAAATAGAAAGACGTGACGCATGCGACGACGCGGCGACCCAGGTAGTCATCGTCGAAACACTCAAATCTAAATATTTTGTAAATAGAAAATGGGAAAGAATTAGAAAACAAGAGCTCTGGATTACCTACAGTACCAAGAAGTAAGTTATAAAAAATAAAATCTAATTAATAATAATTATTGGTATTTAAAAAAAGCAATAGTTTTATTGATTTTTTTTTTCATCCTCAAAAAAACGGACTAAACGACCTGAATGGGAAAGTAGTACTCCTACTTATTGGAGATAGCATTTTTTTTATAAACTCGTAAGATAAACATATTACATAAAATAAAGTGGATTTCGAAGAACATTATAGGTCTTTATTATTATTATTATTAAATTCTTTATTGCACAAAAGGCGAAGATTAATGCCTACAAGGCATTTTCTAACATCTAACCTTTGAGAGAGTGTGAGATTAAGGGTAGTGCCGATATCAAGTTTAACAATATACTACACACACTAATAGATAGTAACAGTAAATAATAATAATAATAAAAAAATAAAATAGAAAGTATAAAATAATTTGTCGTCAAATCCTTAAGAAGGATTTTTTTTTTTAATACGGTGAATCGATAAATCATCAATGATACGCCCCCAGCCTGAAGGGCCACCGCGGGAGGACGCATACTCGACTCATCGTGAGGCCTCCTAAGGAGACCCCAAGGCGCCTACGAACTAAAACCCTATAAACCGTCTCTCTCCCACTGTTGGCTCTGCGTGCCTTAACAGCTAAGTCTGAGTCGTGGCTACGGAGTGAAGGCACTCGTTCGCCGCGTAAAAAGGAAGTGCGTATGAAGGATAAAACCACATACAGATTTATAACTTTTTCTAAATTATCCTGAATATTCATCTCGTACTTGGCAACTTTTGACAGCTATTAAAATACTAGTAAGATTAGAAATTAAAAACAAGGGGCGCATGCAATATACATATTGTTTGTAATATACAATCGTAAAAATCTTCGAATAAATCATAATTTACCTTTAAATATATATATATATATATACATACGAGTATATATAAATAATTGAGTAGCAATCAATAAAATAACTTAAAATACATAATAACAGCATTATCTACTATATAAACTTTTTAAAGAGTTAATTGAGTTCATAATCTTGCTTCTAAGCAAGGATATAATTTTATTTTTGAAATAAAAATTGTATGATGCATGATTTATTGTAAATTGCTTTTGGTGTGGCCGCAATTGTTTTCTTGCCTTTTTAGGTCGTCATATATTAGAAACTAAATCTGTCAAATAAATTTATTGTACATATTTTTCCTAAAATGATACTGAAAGTATGTATTTGTTAGGCTTAACGGTGAATGAGCTTTTAACAACATGTTTTACACTTTGTAGGAAAAATAATATTAAAAAGAGGAGAAGACAAATTTCTAAGCATTCGTGTAAATAAATAATAATAATAATAAATCGTGTATGGGAAAGAAAGAGGAGAAGACAAATTTCTAAGCATTCGTGTAAATAAATAATAATAATAATAAATCGTGTATGGGAAAGAAAGAGGAGAAGACAAATTTCTAAGCATTCGTGTAAATAAATAATAATAATAATAAATCGTGTATGGGAAAGAAAGAGGAGAAGACAAATTTCTAAGCATTCGTGTAAATATATAATAATAATAATAAATCGTGTATGGGAAAGAAAGAGGAGAAGACAAATTTCTAAGCATTCGTGTAAATAAATAATAATAATAATAAATCGTGTATGGGAAAGAAAGAGGAGAAGACAAATGTCTAAGCATTCGTGTAAATAAATAATAATAATAATAAATCGTGTATGGGAAAGAAAGAGGAGAAGAATGGTGTTTCGGGATTGCTACCGACTATAGGCTGGTTTACAAAGATGGCTTTGAAAGATCCTTTTTATTACGCAACAAGACGCTCACCATTCACCATTCTGCTGCTCTTCCTACCCAACCAAATAATGTATAACTCCGTTAATGACGTCTGGGATGCTCGGTCCATCAATGTATTGACTGCTTAGCCCCAATTCTTTCAGTAAGAAAGAAAGAAAGAAAGAAAGAAAATACTTTATTTATCACAACAATTAGAATGGTTACAAAAAAAAATAAAATATGCAAGGAATAAATTGAAATGTAAGCCTATTCTATATACCGAAACATACAAACAGGTGTGGCGATAAATAGGTGGTCAGCTCAGCATATGCTACAGCCGAGGCTGCAGCGCTGATTTTCAGCTGATGCCTTATGTTGGGTGAGTCACGGGTCGCAGAGATATACAGTACCATTTACTTAATCGGAAGGAGCACTAAATGTACAGTTTACATATATGTTTACCAAATTAGAATAGAATAAATAAATAATATTATGATAAATAATATAAGTCATAGTCAAGAAAAAAAAACAATTGTATATTAATTAATAAATAGAATAAGATTAGGTAAGTTGCTGTGAAGTCTTTTGTAATATTAGCATATGCCTTTTAAGTGCCGATCTGAAACCTGCTAAGGAATGCATGTCCCGAAGCGGTGGAGGCAAGTTGTTCCATATTTTCACAGCAGCGTACCTAAAACTACCTCGAAACGCAGATGTCTTAAAACGAGGGATGCAGAGTAATTTATGACTTGCTCGCGTGTTGTAATTTTTAGGCTGGCTCGGCCATTTAAGTTTTTTATAAAGATAATTTGGTATAGATGTTCTAATTACATCAAACAGTAGCGTTGCTAGGTGTATCGTTCTACGACTACTCATTTTCAGCCGGTTATGCTAAGTGATGGAAAGATTTTGCTAGAATTCCTCCTTTCTCTCACCAACTTCTACTGCTGAATCTTAAATCCGTTCCTGATAAATTATTTTGTGAGGTCATAATATATAACTAGAGAATACAATCCCGTGATCCCGGCTGTATTCTGGCCTCGAAAATGCCGGGATTGTATACTTGGTTAAACTCGGGGTTTCCGGGATTGCCACAAACAGCCGCTCAATTAACATTAAAGGAAAAGTTACAGCTGGAAATTGATAAGAGTATAAAATCCCCAGATCCTGAAGTACAAGTACAAAATTAATCAGAGTTGGCAAATAGAATTAGACGTGAAATGAGCCTGTTTGAAAATGGAGGACATCATGTATATCACCTAGTAACAGCATAAAGAGCGAGCGTTTTCAGCTGTTGCTTATATTTGGAATAAACTACGAAGCAGGCTTGGAAGTCAAAATTTGGATGCTTTTTAGATACCTTATTTCAAATAAATATTCTTTAAGTTTTTTTTTTCATTTGAGCCCAATTAGAAAACACATAGTCTAATCCCCGGAATCCCGGGCTTACGCATCAAAAATCCCGTAATTCCGGAATTGAAAAACAGGCTTGGGATTGCATTCTCTATATATGTATATAACGCTAATGGCCAAGGTTCGATACTCTTACTTTGTATATATATTTTGCTATTATATCTATCTCTGATTATATTGAGCTAATGTCGCGAAATCACGATACAAAGGTCACAAAGTAAGCCTTGGGCGTGAATAAAATTATTGAACATTGAAGTTAATGCGCCATAGAATAATATGTAAATGTGGCATTCACCGCAAAAACTCCCAGCTTTCCAATCTCCCTTCGGCAGTAAAGTGCGTATACACAAGTATTTCGGTATTTATTTATAAACTTATTTTTATTTATCATACTAGCACGACATGTGATGCTTTTTAGTTACCTAAAGATTTATTTTAAACACCTAGTTTTTTTGTCGTCTTTGTGTCTTGAAAATTTTTTTTAAAAGTTTTTTTTCCAAAAAACACATAGTCTAATCCCCGGATAGCCCCGAGATATCGGGATTACGCATAAAAAATCCCGATTTTTCAAAGTTGCAAGATTTGTGGATCCGCGTTTAGAGGTGCTCGATATCGCAGGCCAAAAAGTGGACTGCGGACTGCAATCCCTAGTTCGGCATTACAGACGCCTTTGTTATAGGATTTGTGAAGAAATATTAAATTTAGAATTTAACTAATTACTTAGGTAGTTAAAAAAAAAACAGTTATTATGACTGAAACAAGTTTCTTACACGTGCCTAAGAGTTGTTTTTAACAGTGATTTTTTGCTGAGTATTTTATCTCACATACGGACTTCGGACGTTCTGCATAACGGCAATAATAAAAATGCTAACAAATATAATTATTGCATTGTTCCTTGATCTAAATGTAGTAATGTAATGATTAAAATTAACGCTTTAGCATCGCTCTCGCTCGCACAATCCAATGTCGCAAGAGACTAAAATGTATATTTGTTAGAATTTAGTGTCTGTCCGTAAACTAGTATCTCGAGAACTATTGGTCTGATTTACTTCAAATTTGGAATGATTATGGATCTCGTTGACCAACATGTACCCAAAAAATTATACAGAGGTTGTAACGAAAACTCTGTATATTACAAAAACATAATGTTAGAGCAAAACAATTCATAATAATAATAGTAAATATTTATTGCACAAAGTTAAATAACTTAAAACTAAGCGCATAGGCGAGCTTTATGCGTTAAGGCATCTTCTACCAGCTAACCTTTGTGAAATGTAACCAATTACAGGCAGAGCGCCAAAAAAATAAATAAATGATAGATAATGAGAAATATTATAAAATATTAATTTATACTAATACTTGCTAAATACAATACACAACACAAAATACATACTGAAAGGGTAACACTTACATAGAATACATACACTTTTTGTTTTTTACTACAATATAGAATAGGAATGAGGTCAACTACGAATATTTTGTATGGATAGAAAGTGAGAGTAAAGATTATTTCTGACGGAGACTGCAGTTTGAAGATTGCGAAGGGAAAGGGAAAGGGAGTTCCAGAGTGATGCTGCAGTAACAGTAAAAGAATTTGAATTCATCAGGGCAACAGTAGGTAGTTTTGGAGATAATTAATGTCATCTACTATAAGGATTCGATGAAGTCTAAAAAAGACAGACACAAAACAGTTGCCAATACAAAAAAATGTGAAAAAAATATAAGCATTTTTAGAGAAATTAAGAAAATGTGTCTTGCACAAAAGCAAGACTGCAAGACCAATACCAAGATTGTGCAACTGCGCTTGACAAGGTCGCCTGAAGCACTATTCTGTTACTCAAGCGCAAACGTTATATAATGGAATCTGTTAACTATATATATATCACGCTATTAAAGTTGAAATTTGCACGGCCGCTGTCAAGGTCGAGCGCTTATAGAGTTGACAATTGAATAGTATTTTGTAATTATGACGCAACCACTGACGTAAATAACGAAATCCACTAATAATGTTTGCTACTAAGCAACAGAATAGAGCTACTGGATGTGAGATAGGGTTAATGTGTATTTAACTTATTAACTCTATAGGTTATTGTTATTAAATATCTGTTAAGTTTAATAAAAACAAGGGTTATTCTCATCGATTGCTATGGTTATAAAACAATTCAGAATGAGAATGTTGTGTTAAATTGTAAGGTTCTCACAACAAAATCTAACAATGAACTTTGCGTGATGTTTTTAATAGCATGCCGTTTGTTTATGTTATGAACTTTACCTGAGCTGAAGTAGGTACCTACTTCATTTGTTATCTGGGTTTGCTAGCGATCAAACGCTTTAAAACTATTAACGTAAAGGATTATCACGACCGTAAGCGAGGTGGCCAGAATATACGTTTTTTAAGGAGCGAGTTCACATTTAGCCAACTTTACTATAGACCCATCATCACAAGTGGCAAGCTCGTTGATGTCCACTCGAAAAATGTCACAAACGAAATGGCGGTTTCTGCTGAGAACCTCAAGCTGCGCGAATACGCCGACCTCGGTACAGATTACGAGTTTGCGCCGTTTGGGGTCGAGACGATGAGACCATGGGGACCCTCAGCCAAGCGTCTGGCCAACAAACAAACATTTTTTACTTATAGTTAGTTATTTTATTTCCAGAATTATAGACCATTAAGGTCCCAATGTCCTTTATGTACTAAGTAAAAAAATCCATTTATGTGAACGATGAATTACCGGCCCTTAACCGCTAAATCACAGAGGTAGATAGTTTAAAACAATAAAAACCTAATCAACCAATAAAATAATCCGTGAAACATACCTCGTGACGCAACTCGTACTTTACTGACGATCTGTAAGTAACCGACTTTTCAAATGTGTGCGTAACATACAATATATTTTTCTGCATCGTAATTCACAACAACAACACTAATTAGTTTTCGATATAAAGAGACAGTCACGTTCGGGGCTTATTGTTAGACTATCTCGTGTTGCTAGTACAAATGTGCATATGTAAGATTACGCTTATTCAGGACAATGTCTTTAGGTACTGTATCATCAATAAATATTATAAATAAAGCCAAGTTTTGACTACTTCCTATGTTTTTTAATTGAACGTTGTCAATTTTGTTTAGTATGCGGTCAAGTTTAGGCTGATTTTGTCGTAAATTGGATAATAATATTTGAAATTTAAAAAAACTGAATATTAGACACGTGTAATGTATTTAACTAGAGCAAGATGCAATCTGAAACAAATTAAAATGTGTTGTGATGACAAAGTGAACCATAATCGCGGATAAATAAATGCATATAATAAGTAGGTAACAGTGCTATTTTTATATACC
Source organism: Tinea semifulvella (assembly GCA_910589645.1). Classification (NCBI taxonomy): domain Eukaryota; kingdom Metazoa; phylum Arthropoda; class Insecta; order Lepidoptera; family Tineidae; genus Tinea; species Tinea semifulvella. Next base: position 14,275,001 of record OU342585.1, read on the forward strand.
TGATTAATGAACACGACATGTAAGGTAAGGTAAGCGATACGCGGGTTCAAACACTGGGAACAACTGACGCCAGCCTCTACCACTATGTCAAACTAACAAAATGAATTTTTACACTTGTCTTAAAAAACTGCCTCCGTGGTCTAGCGGTTAAGTCCGTGGATTTAGACTCGGATTCCTGGTCGGGACACAATAATATTTAGTAATGTAAATAAATAAATTTAATTAATATTTAATTAATTTTTGAGAGTTTGGTACGCTGGAGACATCGACGAGCTTGCCAATTGTCATGATTGGCCTATAGTAAAGTTGGCTAAATGTGAATCCGCTTATTCATAAGCGTATTTTCTGACCATCCCGGAAGGGAAACGGTCGTGATAATACTTTTACTTTCTTAAAAGTCTTAAGTCTTAGTTTTCGTTATTTAAGGGATTCCTTAATATAACCTGTTGCGTTTTAATATATAGACTTTGGCCAAGCTTATACTTGTATATATGTACCTACAGCAGTGGAAGTAAATTTGAAGGCAACCGTAAACTATTACAAAGTAAACTGTTACAAAGATAACTACCGTGATAACTACAGAAGCCAAATTACGTTTCTCTAAGCGAAAACGTTAGGTATACCTACATAAAGTCTTGCTATAAATATTGTTACAAGAAAAAATAGTTTATTTTATCTTCTATATATATAAAGGTGAATGTCTGTGTGTGTGTTCCCTATGCATTGCAAAACTACTTTACCGATCGGGACGAAACTTTGGGAATATGTTGTGTAAACATCGGGGAAGGTAGGACATATTAGATTGGATAATAAGTAAAAACAAAGTCGCGTTTGTTAGAACACTTATAACTCGACAACGGCTAGACCGAATAGCAGAATAACTATAAATAAAATTGGAACTTTGAAGAAAAAATAAAATAAAAGAAAAACGTAATAAGTACATAGAGTTGGCAAACCGTTACCATTTTGTGCCATTTGCCGTAGAGACGATGGGCCCTCGGTCTGAGGACGCTAAATCTTTAATACGCGACATAAGCGTTGCCATCCGAGCGTCAACAAGTGATCCTCTGAGTAGGGAATATCTTATTCAGAGGATCAGTGTTGCCATCCAACGAGGCAACGTCGCCGGAGTCCTCGGAACATTGGGTTCATCTTCTCCTGGATTCGATGACATGTAGATTATAATCAATATATTTGTAAGTATTTAGTTTTTATATTAATTAGGTTTATCTTATAGTTTATTTTTAATTTTAGCATAAATTTATTTAATTATTTTTAATAAAACCCTAATTTCTCAAACTAAAGAAAAAACATTTTCCTATACAAAATGTTCGTGGGATTCGTACCTGTCAAACAATGTTGGGTGTCAAATATTTATGCGTGCGTTTAGAAATTAAAATTTAGCTTATTAATATAATATAGAATAAATGACAAATAACCTAATGTATTAATATTTTTTTCTCTTTTTTTCATTTGATTGGTCTCACTTTTACGTCGCGAAATTGTAATAAATAATTTTGGTGTAAACTTTTTTTGCTGCAAAAACTGTCAGTAAATAAAATAATACACTATTTTTTTAAGAAACAGACGGAGTCAAAGTTATTCTAAAATTTTAGTAATCTTAAAACAAAATTAAGATAAACGTTAACAGTAATAACATTACGTAGGATGCACTAAATGCTATACAAGGAGGATAGAGTTGTAAAACGAGTGCTGGTATCATATTTCAAGTAAAATGGACAAAATGCAAAACAAGAAATCTAGGAAATTATATTATTTAAGTTTCCTCAATAAAGTCACGTCCTACGTAAATATCATCTCGGTAAAGCTATAAAAGTAGGTACACTTTATACAAGTTACTATGTGTCAATTAATGCTAACTCAACTTTTTTATATTTGGTAGCCTCACGGAGTTTGCTAATTGACGTGGATTTATCACAGTACGTCTGAACTTGAATCATACTAATACAACATGCTATTAATTTAAGATATGAATTTATATATTGTAAACTGCTTTAGGTATCTAAAATGTTAATTGTTTTAAATTCTTTACAAGGTTTCTTCCGGTATCTAATAGTACACATAACTTGAAGGATAATTTATGAAATATACTTATTAAAAACCAAACTAAGTCAAAATGAACTTAAAATAAATACTAAAAAGATAAATCAAGGCCAAGGGTTTCATCGCCAAAAAGTTAAAGAGCTGAATTACCCCATTGAAATAATTTTATCATTTATACACACATTAAACATCTTCCCTGATGACTGTCGCAATGTTCCGTATTAGAATTTATTATTTGTTTTATGTTTGTATCAATCATAAAATTATATCAATGGTGTAGTTTAGTTCTCAAACTTTTTGGCGATGGAATCCTTGGGTTTGTTTTTTCTTTTTAGTTTCATTTAAAGTTCATTTATACTCAGTTTCATTAATTATTAATATATATCTTTTCAGTTTTCTATATAATGTTAATTTTTTTACGAAGTTATATATATTTAATAAACTTATATCAGTTGTCGTGCTTAAGACTGGCTAAAAGTAAAAATAAATATACTTATATATATAAGTATATATTATAGTATATATATATATATATATTTATATACGAGTATATTTATATATATGACTGGCTAAATATATATACTGGATAAAAGTAAAAATAAATATACCCGTATATATATATATATATATATTTATACGGGTATATTTATTTTTACTTTTAGCCAGTATATATATTTAGCCAGTCATATATATAAATATGTCTAAATGGCTAAAACTTGAATATGGCTCATTTCGTTTAAAACAGTACGCTATGTACCCAAGAACCATCTTGTTCCAACCTACCAAGGTTGATTAGTTAATTGTAGAGTTAAGTTTACCGAGTTATCTAGTTCATATATATTTACAACCTTTGTTATTGTATGACCTAATGCCCAAATTATAGCTTATTTACCGTCAACTCCTCGGCGGACATCCCAATAGAAACGGTATAAAGTTATTTGTTTAAGTTTACGGTCTACCCACACTGCACAATACTGGGTTTATTGTTCGAGACTCGTTGAGGACTTCCATCCGCAGATTATCTCTACAATGTTGTTCTGCTATTTCAGTTGCAATTTATTTTATTAGTCTATTTAATTCAACATTCACACAGAGTCGTAACAATGCTGGATAAAGGCCTTACACATTTTTGGAGAATTTGGGTTCAACTCGCAACGATAACGGGTTTTTTTTTATACTAGCACGACATGTGACCTTGGGCCCACCTGATGGTAAGTGGCGCGCAAGGTCCATGAATGTTAGCAACTGAAGTCAGACACTCATAACTGCCATCAGTCCCCAACACCATGCCGGCTTGACTAGATGCTTTTTTACACTTCGCTTGAAGGACTCCAAGTTATAGGAAAGTGGAAACACAGAGGCTAGAAGAGCATTCCACATCTTTATCGTACGATAGATGTATGAGCCCCCAAATTTATACGTACGCGAAGGGATGGTGACTACGGTATGTGGGTGCATAATCTGACCTGTGCGTGTGGTTCGGTTGCGGAATGGAGAGGGAGGAATTAGGTTATAGAGTTCTTCGGAGCACTCACCATAGTATAGCCGGTAGAACACGCTCAGAGAAGCCACATCTCGGCGAAGCTGCAGGGAGGGTGATATGACAATTCCTAATAATAATAAAAACATGGCTTCTCTATATAAATTGTCTATTTTAGAATAAACAGTCTGTAAGAAGATGCCAAAAAAAATGTCACTTTCTTAGGAAAAGTTGTTTGTCTATCAATAGCAAATCAGTCTAAAGTAAGATCATATACAATCACGCGTTATAGCTGCGGCAAAAAACACCCTTAAAGGTTTAACAAAGTGTGGTCACATGTCAGATGATAACGTCATATACTCGTAGCCTATCTCCATGACTTGCCATCTAAGGACATCTCTTTTTACAAACAATGTCGTAATCAAATAAATTTATTCAATAAGAAAGAACAGAGACAGACAGTATAAGAACAATTAAAGAAACGATACGATAGAAGAATTGGAATTATACCCGCCACCAAATATTAACCACTGTGAACAACGATGCACTGTTTGTTTTTAAAAATGCTTAGTAGGTACTAATATCTTAGGATATTACAACTGCAGAGTTTGAATTCATAGGGCTATCAATGAACTACGAAGTAAATCCCACACAGCGAGGTATCTACCAGCCCCGGATCTAGGGGGGGCAAGCCGGGGCCCATGCCCCGGGCGGCAATTTTAGAGGGCGGCAAATTCAAACTAATACTCAACTCATCATTAAAGCAACTTTGACCACAAAAACGTCTAGTACTTGAAGCACATAAATTATTTTTTGCGGGGCGCATGCATAAGCATAGATCAACGAGACGGCGCGGAGCTCGCCCGCAGGAATCGCATACGTGTAGTAGGCAAGTGAAATGCACTCACATTAGATTTGTTTGCAGAACAAAAGGCTCGAAGAGTAAAATTGAAATTTGTGCATTACAATAATATAATTGAGTTTTGTTTTTAAACTTACGTTTTATTATAGACCCTGTCCTGTGCTATACTAATTAAAAAATATTATTTTAATCAATTAAAAAAATATATATGATAATGCTAAAATGATAAACGAGGGCAGGGGCGGCATTTTTCAATTTTTGCCCCGCCTCGAATAAAATCAAGATCCGGGGCTGAAATCTACAACATATTCTTTAATTTGGCTTTAAACAATAAACAATTCGCCAAATTTACTACCATAAATAGATGCTAACAAAGCTTCTTATAAGTCAATTTAAAATTATATTAATCAGCAAGTTCCGATTGGCTCGTGCTAAGATAAAGACTGGAACTTGATCGGAAGCTTGAGATAATTAATTGAACAATTAGATAGGCACCATTTTAGATAATAAATGATAAGGTGTTATTTTCTCGGAATGTGTTTAACAGACCTATATAAAGACGTTTATCTAAGGCTTAGATTTTGGTTACAAAAGTCAATCCCGTAATTGGATTGTGGTCGATCGTTCAGCGATTTTTAATAGCATTCCCATTGTCATATTTGTGTGAACGTGGGATTTAGTGCTGTGGCAACACTGGTTAACAAGAAAAGCGCGCGCAATAAAGTTCTCACTTTAAAAAACCTATATTGCACTTTTTTCACTTTATTTCACTTTGAAAGTCGTTCGGCTTAGCGTTACTCTATGATTTTCATACATAATTCGGTAAACAAAGCTAGATTGGCTTTAAATGCTTTCAAGTTGAACATAGCATATTTGTATTGTGTATTGTTAAGTTAACTGCCTCCGTGGTCTAGCGGTTAAGTCCGTGGATTTAGACTCGGAGGCACCGGGTTCGATTCCTGGTCGGGACACAAAAATATTTATTAATGTAATTAAATTTAATTAATATATAATTTATTTGTGATATTTCTCGAGTTTGGTACGCTGGAGACATCGACGAGCTTGCCACTTGTCATGATTGGCCTAAAGTAAAGTTGGCTAAATGTGAATCCGCTTATTTATAAGCGTGGTTTCTGACCACCCCGAATGGGAAATGGTCGTGATGATACTTTACTTTTTATTGTTAAGAGACAAAAAAATATTTCTTTCTCTTTCTTTTTAAACGAATATTTACTCGTGTCTTTATATTTATGTCGTATTGGTTGGATATATTTATCTACAAGTATGTATGACTATGTTTCCGTTTGTCTAAGAATACATTTTCCTCAACGTTAATCTAATCTAACTGAAATAATGTCGTGCAATCATTGTTTTTCGGTTTAAGAATCACAAGGAATTGATATCATACAATTTATCAATCTCAATGCGATAAACACAAAATGCTATTGGTTTAGATTTTTTAGACTAATTATTGTAGATTAATAATTTAGACAAAGGCTAGATGTTCGAATTGTGGACGATGCCACTACTCGTATCTCTGGAACTCTCGAATCCCTGCAGTTTCGCCGAGATATAGCTTATCTGACAGTGTTTTACCGGCTATACTATGGTGAGTGCTCTGAAGAGCTGAATAACCTAATTCTTTCCTCTCCATTCCGCAACCGAACCACACGCACAGGTCAGAATAGGCACCCACATACCGTAGTTACCATACCTTCGCGTACGTATAAATTTGGACTTATACATCTGTCGCACAATAAAGATGTGAAATGCTCTTTCAGGCTCGGTTTTTCCACTTTCCTATACCTGGAGTCCATCAAATCAAGCCGGCATAGTGTTAGAGACTGATGTCAGTCATAAATGTCTGATTCCAGTTGTTAACATTCATGGACCTTGCGCGCCAATTACCATCAGGTGCCACAAGTTCACATGTCGTGATAGTATAAAAAAATAATGTACATTTCAAATGTTTTTATGTGTCCTAAAAGTTAACTATGGTATATACGTACTCTAGAACAAGTAAACGAAATTGTATATCTGGGCAGTGTTTTCACTGCGGATGGGAAGTATGATAGGGATGTTGAAAGAACAGTGAACGCTTGAAATAGTGTTAACGGTGCCCTGGGGTAACTGATGGCCAGTAGAAATGTCAGTGATAAAGCTCGACTCGCCATACACAATGCCATGCTGATACCAACACTAATGTATGGAAGCGAAACGTGGATATGTCAGAATACGCATGAGAGTAGAGTTAATGCAGTAGAAATGAGGTCGTTGCGTCGGATATGCGGCGTCACTTTGACGAACCGCATACGTAATGACGAAATACACAAAAGGGTAGCTATTAAAGAAAGCATAGGGACAAAAATAAGGAAAGGCATGCTCCGATGTTGGACATGTTGAAAGAATGAGTGAAGAGAGATTGACGAACCAGATATATAATGCGAAAGTTGTGGGAAAAATAGGCCCTGGCAGACGAAGACTTACCATTCACGATTAAATAAATAAAACAATAGCTGAAGGTGCATTAAAAAACCATCAAAACAAACGGGCATGTATGAATGAATGTCGAGGAAGCGAAAGAGGTATGTCGTGATCGTGACAAGTGGCGCTCAATTGTCTCTGCCTACCCCGCAAGGGATTTGGCCTGAAGATATGTATGTATATATACGTACCTACAGATTTAGAACTTTATCTAAATTACTCTCATACTTGGTAACTTTTGATAGCTACTCGTATTTAAATACTTGTAAGATTAAAAACATAATGCATTTTATTTTATTACAATTTAATTATAAACTGTTATAGCTGGGTGATTTCCCGTTATGTAAGTACAGGAATTTGTGAGTTATCTATCGTCCAGCCCAAATCCTTTGTAACTAAACAAACAAAGCGACACATATCTTGATGACTATAAAGAATGACTCAATATTACTCTATTTTACAAAAACTCCAATGATTTATTGAACTCTTCCGACGTTTACTGCAGGTAAGTGTCATTTAGTACTTCGAAGAAAAATTAGGTGAATTATAAAATGACGTAAGGGTTTAACTATGCCCACATTAAAAAAAAAGTTTTTGCTGTTTTAGCTACAATAATTTAGATATTAAAGTCAAGCACAAAATATATTTATTTATGTTAACCTATTACAGTTTTATTTATTACACGTCATTAATTAAATTATTTTGAATTGTTCTACTCCTGCTAGTGAAAGACTAAGCAGCAAAATGGTCCAATTAGCAGAAGACCTTTAGCTTTCCAGATTTCAGTGACTTGTTAATGTTTACTCGTACTCTTGAGTGAAAAGGGAATCTGTAATGAAAACTTAGCTATATCAAATTTACAAAATCAAACATATACAAAATTACATAGCAACGCAACGATCATTTAATAACCTTATATGTAGGCTACATGCTTCTCATTATGCATGTGATAAAATCTTATAATATTTCTTTGCCAAAGAGATATAAGCTTATTATTCGAAGGAAATTAATGTAAATAAAAAATACAATAATAAACACAAAATGACTGCCTCCGTGGTCTAGCGATTAAATCCGTGGATTTAAACGCGAAGGTACCTGGATTGATCTCTGGTCAGGACACAATAATTTATTTAATTTATTTGTGGTATTTCTTAAATTTGGTACGCTAGAGACGAGCAAGAGATTTATATCCTAATACTAGTCTAGCCAGGCGTGGCGATTGTAGGCTAAATTCTCCAGCAGCCCTATTTTGTTACTTAAGCGCAAACGTTATATAATGGAATTCATCCGGTTCCTCTGAACATCTTTTCATTGAATTGGATTTAAATTCTGTTAGATTTCTCCTTGGGGTCGTTTACGCTCCACCTACTGCCAACTACTTTTCAACATTAGAACTACTGCTAGAGTCTCTTATTCCTTCCTATGTCCATAATTTGATCATGGGAGATTTCAACACATGCCTATTAAAGGACGACTCTCGCAGTAGGAAACTAAAGTTTATTACTTCTGCTGTCAATATCTCACTTCTTTCCTTAAACACTACATTCCACGTAAACGACTCCAGTAGTTTACTTGACCTTATCCTAACATCCAATTCTGACAGGATATCAACACATGGACAGTACATAGCCCCAGGTTTTTCTCATCATGACCTCATCTATGCTTCTTACAAAGTAAAAACTCCTAGATATAAACCCAAGATTCTTCTTCAACGTAATTTTGCCAAAATGAACCTGGATCTGCTTTTGGCGGATGCTGCTGACATGCACTGGAACAGCATTTCACATAAAGACACTGTCGACGATATGGTTTCAGAGATTAATAAGTTATTGTTACAGTTATACGACAAACATGCACCCATACGTCCTGTTCGCATGAAAAGGCCTCCAGCTCCATGGCTTGATGAAAAAATTAGAAAGGCCATGAAGTGGAGAGATTCTCTCAAGAGGAAAAATAAACGTGACCCTAGTCAAGAGAACTGGGATAACTTTAAGCGTGCACGAAATCGGGTCAACCAGATGTGTAGGAACGCAAAACGCCAATTTATTCATAAATCCATTGAAACCTGCACATCCAAAAATATTTGGGCATTTCTCAAGACCCTAGGTGTTGGCAAGTCCAAAACTGAGTCTGATCTTCCTCTCTCTATAGACGTTAACGGCTTAAATAAACATTTCTCATCAGCTCCTTCTTCTATTGACACTGTCACCAAGGCCGACACTATTTCCCAAATTGCTTCCATAGCTCATCCAACGAGTATTTCCTTTCAATTCGAACCTATGTCCAGCTGTGAAGTAAAGAAGATCATCCTAGCCGTTACTAGCAAAGCTGTAGGGAATGACAATGTAGGCCGTGTCCTTCTCATCCCAGTCATAAACATCATCATTCCCCATATTACCTATATAATAAACTTTTCCCTTTCCACTGGGCAATTTCCCACATTGTGGAAAAATGCTCACATAGTCCCCGTTCCCAAAAAAGATTCTTCCTCCGATTTCAGTCATTTTAGACCTATATCTATACTACCCTTTCTATCCAAAGTCCTGGAGCGTGTAGTTCATCAGCAGTTTGCTGCTTTTCTCAGTCACAATAATCTTTTAAATCCTCTTCAATCTGGCTTTCGACCAGCTCACAGCACAACTTCAGCACTTATTAAAATCACGGACGACATCAGATCGGCTACTGATAGTAAACAACTCACGCTCCTTACCCTACTTGACTTTTAATTGCGTCGATCACGACATCCTCATGGCCACATTGCGTTCTCTTAATATTTCACAGAACGTAGCATGATGGTTCGAATCATATCTTCGCGGGCGCCAGCAACGTATTCGCATCAATGACACTTACTCAGACTGGTGCCCAGTAACTGCTGGTGTCCCGCAAGGTGGCGTATTATCTCCTTTGCTCTTCTCCATTTTTATAAATGCTATCACTCAAGTAATACACTTCAGTTCCTACCATCTGTATGCTGACGACGTTCAACTATTACTTCACTTCAACATAGATGACGTAGAAGATGCTATATCGAAGATGAACATCGACCTTGAGGCTGTCCGACTACAATCACAACGACTGGGACTATTGGTTAATCCCTCGAAGACGCAGGTTATGATTGCTGGTTCAAGGCAGATGTTGTGCAGATTGGATTTGGACACTCTTTCTCCATTGTTATTTAATAATACTCCTCTTCCATTCTGCCAGCATGTGAAAAATCTTGGACTGCATATGAGCTGCGATCTTTCTTGGGATTACCATGTGACCGAAATTTCTAAAAAAATACATGGCAGCATGCACTCGCTAAAACGTTTACAGTACTTCATTCCACACAAGGCAAAACTTACGTTAGTCAGTTCGCTGCTTCTTCCCATCATAGACTATGCAGATATCTGCTATCCTGACGTCACTGAAGAGCTACTGAACAAACTCGATCGTCTGCTCAACTTATGCATCCGCTACGTTTTCGGCTTGCGTAAGTATGATCATGTCTCTCATTTTCGCACTCAGTTAAAATGGCTCAGTATTCGCTTTCGCAGATCTGTTCATGTCCTGGTTTCCCTGTATGGTATCCTAAACAATCCTAAAACTCCTCTATATCTAAAATCACGCTTCGAGTACTTATGCGACACACACAGTCTTACCCTTCGTTCTACTTTTAATAACCAACTTAAAATCCCTTCCCACTCCTCTAGCAGATATTCAGATTCCTTCACTGTGTCGGCGGCCCGCCAGTGGAACACGTTACCGCTGGCTATCAGACAAGCACCTTCTGCCAATGTTTTTAAAAGTCAAGTAACGACATTATTTTTAAATAAACAGGAAATAACCTCATAAAGATGATAATATAGATATTTTGGCATAATTATATTTTGTGCATGTAGTATATAATATTTAAAGTGTGTAGTATATGTAGATCGTTTTATATGTAGTATATGTATGTACCAAATTAAGTAAGTATTGTGTATTATATTTATTTGCACCCTGCCCATGATTTCTCACTTTCCCAAAGGTCAGTTGTTAGAAAATGCCTAACCGGCATTAAACTCGCCTATGTACACTAATTTTAAGTTTTGTGCAATAAAGTATTTAAATAAATAAATAAATAAATATATATCACGCTATTAAAGTTGATATTTGCATGGCCGCTGTCAATGTCGAGCGCTTATAAAGTTGAGAATAGAATAATATTTTCTAATTATGACGCAATCTCTGATGTAAATAACGAAATTCACTAATAACGTTTGCGACTAAGTAACAGAATAGGGCTGCAAAAGACCTTCAACAGTGAAGGTCTAGACACTCTATTCTGTGATGTGATGTGAAATAAAAAAAGGCAGTTAGAACAGAAAGTATCTAGTTTTCTAGGCATTCAATTGCTCCGTTACCTATAATTTTTCAAAGGAAAAATTCAGCAAGGTCATTCTAGTTGTTTCGATACTTCGATAAAACTTTACTATTTCTAAATAAATATTTAAATTAATTGGAAAAGCTTGTTATTTATTATAGTTTTTAATCAATTTGTAATTTCAGATGAATAAATAATTATTATCAATTAATGTAATAGCTCGTAATGTTGCCATAAAAGCATAATATTGCACCAGTCGACTATTAAAAAGAATCGTTTACTCAAATCGTATATCTTGGTTGTATAATGAACCGTGAGAGAAAATTTAATGTGCTTAATCCACATGTATTCAAAAAAATTAAAAATCTACTACCCAGCTCATTTTAAGAAAGAAAAAGACTTATGGCTTTTAAAAGTGCCAGAGCGAGTTAGTAGTTTAAATATTAGAACGCAACACTTAACGGTGATTTAATTTGACTGGGTCCATTGTGTTGTCACACTCGAATGTTTAAATTATAGCTACGAGCATATACTCGTAGGAACATTGAATCAATCAAAAAGGTTTTGCAATCGCTGATGATATGACGCTGATTATTTTTAAAACGATTTATATGGTTTTTTTTGTTCTCTTCTCCCGATGGATTAAGAATGAGGTGATAGGGAAGGCAAAGGGTCTATAGCCCATACAGCCAAGTCTGACGCAATACTGTAATGACTTTTCTTGAAGTCACTCACGGCACCATACACTGCACTGCAAAAAATAAACTGCAACTTGTGCCCCATATTTAAAGTCCAATTTATCGTTTTCCATAATTAATCACATTGTAGCACATTATTAAACAAAACAACACCACTTTTGACCTATAATATCCACAGTAAATTAATTTACAAAACAAAAACTTGCCATGTCCACGCAAAATGGCGCGAAGAACTCTTTTTTTCTTGTGTTCTCTTCTCCCGATGGGTGATGAATGAGGTGATAGGGAAGGCAAAGGATCTAGCCTATACAGCCAAGTGTGACGTAATATAACTTTATTTTTTATGAGTTAATGAGGTCAACATCAAATTCCAGATGCTGCAGAATTTGATGCTTTTCTTGGAGTCACTCGCGGCATTATAGCTCAAACACGTCGGGTAAAATAGGGAGCGGCTCGAAGACGAATAGCTTTTGTGGAAATAAATAATATGAACAAGTTTAAACCTTTTAAACGTATATAAATAAACATGGTTGCATGCGACGAGTTGGGCAATGTGAAGACTGACAAACACACAAGATTAATGCGATATTTAAATGTTTTTGTATAAAAGATTCCACAAGATATAACGATATTTAATTAAATTTATTCAGTTAATAGTAAATTTTACGGGTTTATATAATTAAATCGAAATCAAATTATTTAATTTATTTGATTATAACTTGTAACTATACTATAACTTGGATATTGTCGCACTTATAAAATAAAGACGTATACAATAAAATTAACAAATACAAAACATAACAGGTAATAATACTTATTTATAATATTTTATAATAACGCTTAAAACAAGTAAGTTGTAACTTAAAAACTACTTTATATGTATAAGATCGTGGCTGTAAGGTGGCCGTGTAAACTAAATATAAATTCGTGGCCTCCTCTCTTTGGAACAGCTTGCCTGTCAGCATTAGACAGGCTCCTAACAGAGCTTTATTTAAAAGGAGAGTTTACACTCACTTTATTAAGTCCTTGTAGATTTCTTTCACTGTCACTGTCAATCCTGAAGACCCTGGTGGGTAGGTGGTCTTGTGGTGTTATGTATAGTAAATATGATTATCTTAAAACCAGTAGTTATTTTTATGTATAGTATTTATAATATATGTTTATGTATTAATGTTATCTATATGTTATGTATATGTGTATGTAGTAATGTTATGTACCTATATAGTATTTAAGTATATGTATGTTTATATAGGAATTGCTTACTTTTATGATATTTATTGGAATAAAAATAATTTATAAATATAATTTTCACTATCCTCAATCTAACAAAGAAATCTCATTTGTCCCCACGGTCAACGGTCAGAGAATGCCTTACGGCATTATGTTCGCCGATTGTAAATTACAATAAAGATTTTAAATAAATAAATAAATAAAATAAAAGGGCCGAGTCAGTTTACAATCTAACAATAATATAATATTAATTTAAATGTAAAATATTTTAATACTAGTTCGTGGTTGTAAAATGGCAGCGCCACCTTATAATCTAAGTAAATTATAATATCAGATTAATAAACTTAAATTTGATTTCGTGGCTTTTAGAAGGTCGTGTCAACTTATGAACTAATAGTATAATGGTATGAATATTTTTTTATTCGAAGTAAATTAATATACATTAAATATAAATTAAAATCTACCTAAATAATAAAATTAAAAATAAACTAAACTTTAATGCTAGCCTTCCTGTCTCCAGACTTTTTCGTAAGCCGTTTTGACAACACCTTGGCCAGGCGCCTTGTTGAAGGTCCCCAGGAGCCCATCGTCTCGACCCCAAACTGCGCAAATCCGTAACCGGTACCAAGGTTGGCGTATTTTCGCAACTTGAGGTTCTCAGCAGATGACGCCGCACTTCCCGCGCCTAACGACGAGCTAATGTCGTCGCATGGCACACCAGAGACCTGCCAAGTTTCCACGGCCCAACAGTCATTCCGTCGGGTCTCTTGCTAGCTATAGTAATAATAAATAAATAAATATTTCCAGACAGGTCACACAGCGCCATCTAGTTTCCGTGGTAAGCTACGAGGCTTGTGTTACGGAAACTAGATGGTTGATAAACTACATATTATACTTTTTTTTTGTAAATATATACATATAAACACCCAGACCGAGACAAATAATACAATGTACAACTTGCCCCCGGTGGGAATCGAACCCACGACCTCTCGAGTTCACGGCAACGTTTGTTACTACTTGACCACGGAGGCGGTCATATACTATACAATTATATCATCATGATTATTAGCTTGTGTCTGTACACTACTTGATATAAGCCTCCTTATTTATAAATTTATAAACTCTTTATTGCACAAAATAACTTAAAAATAGTGTACAAGGGCGAACGTAATTTCTTTCTCCAAGGCTCGTCATTCGATGCTCAGCTTTACCTAGCGTTAGATTTTAAAATGTTGTATTATATTATAAATTGTGATTACCCAATAATTTTAAAGATCAATAATAGTTTAAATAATAAATGTATATGTAATTATGTTTTTTTTTCTTAATAATTATATTACATTGCATTATTACGAGTATATATATGCTTACTGCCTCCGTGGTCTAGCGGTTAAGTGGATTAAGACTTGGAGGTACCGGGTTTGATTCCTGGTCGGGACACAAAAATATTTATTAATGTAAATAAATACATTTAATTAATATTTAATTTATTTGTGTTATTTCTCGAGTTTGGTACGCTGGCGACATCGGATTCTGACCACCCCGAAAGGAAAGCGGTCGTGATGATACTTTACTTTATATGCCTATTGTGGGCAGATTAGGAATACTTACAAGGTAACCGGGTAAGATTAGACGGTTTATCGAGTACCTACTTAGGATGTTAGCAAAAATATTTTCCACAGGATCGGCCATGTAAACTATTAAAAGTAAAACACATTTTAGCTATAAGTTTATTTTGTTTTTATATAATTAGTTTTAGTCTGACCCCTAATCAAAGTTAAGACAATATGTTTTTAAGACCTTCAAAGACGAAATGTTCATAGTCAAAGATCGGGCTAGTGTCAACTTTCGTATCTATTGAAAATAAACTAAAAATACTAAAAGGAAATTATCGATGTTCTTCCGTCGAAAATTATATCGTTCATTTATTTTTATATTCCTTGTTTTGATAATCCTATCTTACCTAAAAGTGCCGGCAGAATCTCAAGACATCATGCTATTAATGACATCCTGTCACGGGCGCTTACAACTGCTAACATCCCCTGCATCCTCGAACCATCGGGGATAGTTAGAAATGATGGTAGGCGTCCGGACGGGATGTCATTAATTCCATATACTAGAGGCCGCGCACTGGTTTGGGATGCCACATGTGTTGACACACTCTGTCAGTCACATGTGACATCCAGCCATAAGAAACCTGGGGCCGCTGCAGAATCAGCCGCACGCCTTAAGCGCAACAAGTACGCGGAGATCATCATCAATCACCATTTCATTCCATTTGCAGTGGAAACGATGGACCCGTGGTCCGAGGAGGCTCTTGTGTTCTCCTGCGAGCTTGGTGGGAAACTCCACTTGGCGACGGGTGACCCTTTGAGTAGAGAATATCTTGTTCAAAGGGTCAGCCTCGCTGTTCAACGGGGGAACGCAGCGAGTGTCCTCGGCACACTACGCCCATCGAATAGTCGTAATTTTATTTATTAATTTTTAGTTTTTAATTAGTTTTTATAATTTAGTTCTTAATTTATTTTATTTTTTAATTTTTGTACTTTACTCCGAATAAATCTTACCTTAGATTTAGTTTAGATTTGTGTAGGTACAATTTAAATGACAAACATCACAGAAACTAAATTTAATTTCAAGCTCGTAAATTAGTTCCAAATATATGGTTTCTTATTTCAACAGCTTTGATGGTAGAACTTCCTTTGTATTCTATTTTTAAACACAATACTTCTTCTTAATTGTATGCTTGTGTTTTCTGATAAATTGTATTCCAAAACGTAACCAATTTATAATTGAGTATATATTTTTTATTAATTAAGATACAATGCAGATGAGAGTTATTCCTTTCACGGCAAACTGAATCTTAGTTTTTGCTACTAGAGTTTGAATTATACTTGCAATATTCGTTTCATACAACATATAAACTCGTATATAAACAAAGAATAAATAAAAAAGTGAAGTATTTCTTTTTAAGTAAGTGTTTCTCTTTCGGGGTGATCAGAAATCTTTACTATAGGCTAATCAGGATAAGTGGCAAGCTCGTCGATCTCTCTAGCGTACCAATCTCGAGAAATATCATAAATAAATTAAATATTAATTAAATGTATTTACATTAATAAATATTTTAGTGTCCCGACCAGAAATCGAGCGAATAAGAATAAATAATAATAAATAAATAACAGATTTTTTTATTTTTTATTTCAGTTTTATTTGACAAGTCTTCTAACAGGCAAAATGGAGTGGCCACATTCATCACATAAGTTAAATTGATTTATTTAAATTAATAAATACCAGGAATCGAACCCGCTACCTCCGAGTCTAAATCCACGGACTTAACCGCTAGATCACGGAAGCAGTAGTAGCACGAAAGAATAAAAGTAAAGCAAATTATCATCACCACCGTTTCCCTTTCGGGGTGGTCAGAAACCACGCTTATAAATCAGCGGATTCACATTTAGCCAATTTGACTATAAGCCAATCATGACAAGTGGCAAGCTCGTCGATGTCTCCAGCGTACCAAACTCGAGAAATATCACAAATAAATTAAATATTAATTAAATGTTTTAGTGTCCCGACCAGATATCGAACCCGAAATCGAGCGAATAAGAATAAATAAATAACAGATTATATATATATATATATATATATATTATTTAGTTTTATTTGACAAGTCTTTTAACAGGCTAAATGGAGTGGCATGTGGCCACATGAATACTGAAAACGTATGTTGTTTTTTTTCCTAAATGTCACTCTATTTAGACATATTGGCGTGGCGTCTTTAATTTGATTGTTAATGCAAAAAATGTGCCACGTCATCTAAAAGTACCTACAAGCGCATCGTGAATATCATCGGGAAGTCTATGTCGATTTTGACAATATTGTTGTAACTAGTACGGCAACGATGGATCAAGTGCTAAAATTAACGCGTAAATTAATTAATTAAATTAACCATTTGGAAGTTTCGATTAAAACGTACGCACGTCCGTTTGGATGTATGTACATTCAGTGCCTTACCTTAAATCAATAGGAAAAATTTTAAATATTTTTATTGTTCTAATCCAGAACCTTCCAGCTAATTATGCTTATGCCAAAGGCCCAGACCAAACGCGAACAAAGGCCTTCAAGTGGACTGTATTTGAATTTTTATAATAGCAAAACAGCTGGTAACGAGCAATCCGGACATAGAGGTACGATATCGGAAACAGAATAGGATGGATCACTTATATAAGAAAAGTATGCCACGTGCCTTTCACAGCTTCACTATCGCCTATTCTGGCCAGGATATTCGCCAAACTCAATCATTTCACGATTATTAGTATTCGTCATCACAACTGTACGTTACGCGGAGAACACAACGGCGCGTCTTCCAGAAGAGCGGGATCACGGTAGATCATAGACACGGGATCACCGGGTAGCGGAGCGACGTGCGACTGACGTTTCAAGCAATTAAGCTTATAAAGAAAACTATTTTATGCGAGTCCACAAGTGGGTACTTCATGTTGCGAATTAAATTAACAAATATTGCAAATTTGAAGTAACGTGGCGCCATCTAGTGGTGGCATACTTGGTTATTGGAAATGGAGGGAATTTTGGATAATTAACCGATTCAACTATTACAAATATAAGTTAAAATATTGGCGTAAACAACTATGTTTGTCGAGTTTATGTCATTCGAGTATTATAAAGAGGTATAAACTAGGATTTAGTTGTCTATTGTTATCTATATTTTAAAACACGCTTGATAATAACCATCTTACCTGCCATAAATCATTTATACACTGGCGAGCAAAAAAATTTCTTTAAATAGTAAATAGTAGTCATGAAGTGACCACGTGCAATAACTTTATTTTATGCACCACCTCTGCAGTCTCACCAGCTACCGGTACCTTAAATTGGTGTAGACTGGAATGGTGATGGATTTGGTGATGGAAAGTAATGCGTCTTCCCCGTGCGTTCCGTTCTACGAGATTGTCTGGACTTTATAGCTGGTACCCAGCTTGAGAAGATAACCTCGCTGCCCAGGATCCCCGTGACGCCTTGTTGTCCGCTTGGGATCGGCAGCGCTCTCCTGGTCCCCGTCTTCAGGTTCTCCGAGGAAAGGTTAACGGATGCATAAAGAGTGATAGGGCTAAGTTTGGGCTTACGACTCTCCCCTGTGTAATTTTAAATTCATTCTATACATACATATCTTCACGCCAAATCCCTTGCAATGTAGGCAGAGACAATTGAGCGCCACTTGTCGCGGTCACGACATACCTCTTTCGCTTCTTCGACATTTATCAACCTCTTCATACATGCCCTTTTGTTTCGATGGCTTTTTAATACACCTTCAGCTATTGTTTTATTTATTTGATCGTAATATGTGAGTCTTGGTCTGCTTGGGCTTCTTTTACCCACAGCTTTATTAAACTCATTCTCTTTGTTATTATATATCAGCAATAAGTTTGGCGGCGCATTCTTGGTGGTGTGATAGTGAAATGAAAGGAATAATAGGGTAAACTTTAAGAGTATAACAATAAACAAACAGAAATATAAGATAACAATAATATGTGACAAGCAAAAGCTAAAATTCTAAGTATAAACCAAACGTGTCAACTTCAAACTTCTTAATTGTAAATGTAGGGAGTTATTATTAATATTAACGTATTTATGTATTATGATATATAATGAATAAACAATTAATATTTAGCTTTATTTTAGTGTAGGTATAAATGCCAATGCCCCTTTACAGCTGTTATCCACTAATAGAATTAAGTTTATTATTCTCAGGCACTATGCCCTTATTAGAAGACGGTTTCTTGCTAACAACCCAGCAATTTCAGACATTTCATTTTTATATTGATTTAATATTAATATCAAATAAGATAAAATATTTTTTTTGACTCCAAGTATTCCTATGGGCTCCTAAGGATAATAAATAAACAACATACAATACTCGTACAAGAAAAAAAGAGTCTAATTATATTGTTTGCCAGTTTATATCATATCTATTACCTATCCTTTTGTTTACTAAGTCAAATGTATTTCTTTTACATTTAATAAGATTGCAGTGCCTAATCTATAAATACCTAATATACAGGCTGGCGATAAATACCTACGACATTTTTTAGTCTAAATAGAACGTAGGCAAAGTCACGGTTTATAGATCTCAGTCTAAAATGCAATTTAAATTATCATTTATCTATTTTATTTGCTTAGATTTCAAGATATAGCGGCTCCCTGTTAGTTTAAATCTAGCTTTTGCCTTTTGTAGAATATACACGAATTCCCATAATAGGCAACGCTTGATACATTGAACACCTTTATCCGGTTCTCAAATGACAAAATGTAATAAAAAGTTGAACAACCTATGAATTTTGAAACCTTAAAAGTCCTTGTTAAAGAAATAATATATTGACTGTTTTACTCGTATAATATATAATTGACATATATAACTGTATATATAGTTATATATGTTGTATTAAGCAAAGTTTCCAATTAAATATTTAATATACATATATAGATGAATGAAATTATATATTATTATAATAAAAAAATAAACTAAAACAAAAAAACCTACTTACAAAACCTAATTTAAATAGTATCCGATGGCAAGAACGCTGGCTGCATTTCCTCGCTGAATCGCTATGCTCTTGTCACCAGAGCAGACAATTAGACGAGAGTTGATGTTTTTTTTTAAATTGTTTTAGCGCTTGGACCTCACGTTATATAATATACATATATAGTTATTTAAGGTAACTGTAAGGAATATTAAAATATAAAACGTACAAATCTTGTAGTCGTAAAAATACCTTCATTACCATAATAATCATAAAACCATTTAAAACACCACGGTAAACCTGTAGTGTAGTTTATATATATATTTTTTTTCTATTTATTAATACTCATTTATACTTATTAAAATATGCCCTAATTTGATAGTTTAAGTCTTTGTAGACAAAACTATATATTTAATTTATTTGTGATATTTCTTGAGTTGTCGATGTTAGAGACATCGACGCGCTTGCCACTTGTCATAATGAAGTAAAGTAAAGTAAAGTTGGTTAAACTTAAATGTGAATACCATTATTAAAAAAAAAAGCGCGGGCAATAGCAAGTGATACGGTCATGATGATATTTTTAGTTAAAGGCAAGATTACCTTTGTCTAGTGAAGATACTACGAGTATCACCATACCTTCATATTAGTGTATGTAACGTTTTTATATGCTAATAAATTTCACTTTGCCTCATTGGAATTATAATTAAAAGGGGAGGTGCTGGGTTCGATTCCTGGTCGAGAACACAAAATATGTATATTTAATATACTTGTGACATTTCTCGAATACGCTAGAGACACCGAAGAGCTTGCCACTTGTCATGATGGTCCATACAAAAAGAGTAGTTTTTGACGATCCCGCAAGGGATATACGGTCGTGATGGTACTTTACTTTTACTTTTTAATAAATATTAATTTCATTTCAAATATTTCATATCGTTCAAAATATGTTTATAGGTAAAATAAAGATCACGAATAAATGTTAATAAATTGATTTTTATATGGAACTTAACTTTATAAAATAAGAAAATCTTACAACGTTTTGTCATTTACTATTGACATTACAAAATCGTGTGTAAAATGTCGATCAGTTAAGGAATATGGTTGAATGATAGGTGACTAGAAGTCACAAAGTATTTGTCGGCGACTTGATGGCGCCTTGGATAAACAAAGGAATATTATTGTAATATGTACACCAAGCATTTTAACCTACATACATAACTACAGGTTTTCCAACCATACGTCGACAATGTAACTAAAATATTTTATACCGAAAAAGTATCATGACGATCGTAAAAATATTGTTTTTTTTTAAATAGCTGGTTTTTCTTTAGCAAACTTTTCCCAGTCCCTTATTATTTAAGAATAGTTTAAACAAAACAAATTGTCAAACTCATTTAAATCAGATTTCGTTCCAAAATTATAAATGCATTTTCTTGACACATAAATATTCATAAAGGAGACATACTTATGGATGTTAAAAGTGCTATCGTGTAGTAATTCTGTTAAGAGTCCTTCGCGCCATTTTGCGTGGACATGTCAAGTGCAAGTTTTTGTTTTATAAATTAATTTACTGTGGATATTATTGCTCAAAAGTGGTGTTGTTTTGTTTAATAATGTCCTACAATGTGAATAATTATGGAAAACGATAAATTGGACTTTAAGTATGGGGCACAAGTTACAGGTTATTTGGTGCCGCGAGTGACTCCAAGAAAAAAATAATTACTTGAAAGCAAAGCAAAACAAGGCTTGCTTTTTTACTGAATTTTGCATAAATTGTATGAAAACCATAGAGCAACGCCAAGTCGAATGACATTCAAAGCGAAATAGAGTGAAAAAAGCGCTTAAAGCCTAACACAGGGTAAGAACACCGATTTCGAAGATGACTCGTTTGACAGCTGAATGGGATGGTTGAGTGGAGGTGCAGTTAATATCTACATATATAAACCTAACCAATGACTAACTAACACTGGATCGTGCGAGGCTGAAATTCGACGACGCATCGGAATGGCCAAGAACGCCATGTCTCAGCTAAACAAAATATGGACGAACAGGACGATCTCCATAAAAACGAAATCCAGGCTAGTTAGATCACTGGTTTTCTCCATATTCCTATATGGCGCTGAGACATGGACTATAAAGTGCGCTGACCGAAAGCGTATCGATGCTTTTGAGATGCGGTGTTGGAGAAAAATGCTGAGGATCTCGTGGACTGAGCATCGAACTAACATATCGATTTTAAACCAACTAGACATATCGACTAGGCTATCCACCATATGCCTTCGTGGGATACTCCAGTACTTCGGACACATTGCCAGAAAAGGAGGGGATAACCTGGAGAAACTTTTTGTTACTGGCAAGGTGGAAGGAAAGAGACCGAGAGGCCGTAGTCCGGTACGCTGGTCCGACCAAATCCGCTCCACCACCAACACTAGCGTCCATGATGCTGTGCATGCCCCCGAAGACAGGAACGGGTGGCATGCTATCATCAAGACGCACACCAATTCATCGGGAGGTCACGACCCTCATCAATGAGGAAACACGACGCAAGGAAGGAAACCTAACCAAAATAAAAAATATAGCCGCTATTTATCAAAGTTGCAGGGTCCGAAGATAGAGAGACAGAACTACACTACTTACAAATACATGTCTGTGCTCTCAGGAATCGAACTCGGTATCTCCGCGTCTTAAACCGGGTTGTACTAACATGAAGTCTCTTTTAATGTAACGATTAAAGTTAAAAATGACGTCGATTGTACATAGATTGGTACATTCGACGCATTTTAAACGTTATTCGTTACGACTGAAACTTAAATTTGGTGCCTCCTCCTTAGTCTGTACCCCACTGTTGGGGATCGTGACTCCGTCGCAGTCCATTCACTAGCCGTTTCCAGTGGCTGCGGTCCTCGACGAAGTGGATGGCTTGGTGTACTGGGATGTTTAGGTGGTCAATCACCTGACTAGACTATCGTTTGGGGCTTCTTCCTCTTGTTCTTTTACCGTCTACTTTTCCCGTTACTAAGAGTTTTTCCAGATTCCTCTTCTAGCAATATGGCCAAAATACTTCGAGCACCGAAACGTGCGCGGTCCAATGAATTTTGAGCAAACGACGACGCCAGCACCACATCTCAAACGCATCAATTCTTGCCCTATCTGCGGCTTTTATAGTCCACGTCTCCGAACCGTACAAGAATATGGAGAATACGAGCGTTCTGACAATGTGGATTTTTGTCTTCCTGGATATAAATTTGGTGCAGCTCAGGCTAAATCTACGGTCGTAACAGCGGAAGCAGTTAAAAATACTTCATGCTATTTAAAAATAAAATTCATTATTAGTCTACGCGTATAAATTAAATAAATGCGACGTAAGAACAATGGACAAGAAAATTCTAGTGTGGAACAACATTATTACGTACTGCCATATTTTTATTGTTTATGTCGCTGAATAATTTGTGGCGCCAAGTTTGTTTATATTAGTTTTTATAAGACTACTGAAGCCGGATTTACATTTGTCTGGCGTGTTTCAGAAAGTGCTTCGGCAATTAGTAGAGGAAACTTAATGCGATTTTAATAAAAAAAAATATCTATGACATAATTAAATAAATTAAACCGCATTAAATATAGAACAAGATGAGGCAAGAAGGCAAACGGTATGAAAATTAAAGCTAGGATAATCGTCTCAGAATTAATTGGTCTATGACAGTGTATTATCGGCTATGGTAGTTCGACGTACACTTTCTTTATTTTGTTGTTTCATGGACAATATACCGACCTGCAAAATGTAAAAATGACGGAAGTGTAAAAACACGTTTTTCTTTGACAAGAGAAGATTTTGTATGTTATTTATTTTATATCTTATATTTCATTTCTTTGGCTATAATATATTTTTTTCATAATGAACCAAAAACAATGTCAAATAAAAAATTAAGTGCAAGTAAAAATTTTAGACGCCTGAAAATAAATTTAATGCTAATTTTTTACATTGTATAGGTGTGCTTTTGTATTAATATTAGGAGTTGGATTCGTCACCATTAGATACCCTAAAACACAAAGTTTTAGAGTGCTGATAAATGTTGTTAACGGATCATTGATTGTTTTTATTTTTTTATTAACGGAATAGTTAGTTGGTAATGAAACCGGAACATAACCGTTAACGTGCTCCCAAGGAGTTGGGCAGTAAATTGTATAATTAAAGCAATCAATAAATTCTGTGAAAACAAAATAAATCTGTGAGAAAAGTGTTTGATTGAAATATATTGAATATTCAGGGAATATCCATGATTAGCTACAGTTACTGTTAATGGACGTCATCACTTTTATAAACTTTTGCGGGGTGGTCAGAAACTATTTAGCCAAGTATACATTATTGACAAGTGGCAAGCTCTTTTTTATTTATTTAAGAATTTTAAGGACAGCCCTCTTACAATCGAACCACCTTTACTTTGCTCTCCTCAGTTAGTGCTTGCAAAAAGTAGTATTGTCAGCTTGTTTCGATTTTCAGTTATAAAATTGGATTCAGGTTAAGATTGTACCTACCTCGGTTCTAGAAGGTTAACGATGAACCGTCATATCTAAGCAACGGATGTGCCTAAGTAATGTTTATTTAAATAATCATATTTGTGAATGGATTTGATAAAGACATAATGCTATAAGACTTGTGTAAGCGTTATATCCTGCCAAAGCGGAAACGATGTGCGTCCGATGTCGCTTGGCTTTCGGAAACATTAGTCACGTGCCACGCTATCTAGATTCTAGTGCAGTTCGGATAATTTTAGATGTATCGACGTAACTGTATATAAATTATTTTTGTGAATACCATTAGTATTCGCCTGTCTTCTATAGATACTCGTAGACCTGGCATTTCCATATCTCATCGACATTAAAGCCTGGTATTAGCCTTGTTTAAACAACTCGAACCGGGCCAGCGCTGGCTTGTCTGTAGGACGGGCGTTAGTTGACTGGCCTTGTGTAAACAGAGCCTTAGCATAATCCCTTAAATTTTCAAGGTAATGTGACGTTAAATTTGTTCAGAGAGGCAACCAGTTGGCGAGTGGTAATATAGGTGTTGAAGTGATACTGAGTCAACCGGATGAAAAGGCGGTTGTTTTGAAGTTTAAACCATATTTACGAGTATACAAAGCGGTCAAATATTTTTTATTATATACTTCATATCTCCGCCCCGTCCATTTGGGTTCCATTCGGCCTGTATGAGGGGGTTAAGTGTCACTTCAAGACCATTCCGACCCATTAATTCGCCATCCGGTTACCTCTCCGGCCCATATTTATGTGCTATTGCACTGTATTTAACTAATTCTGCGTCCTAGCGGTCTTCGTTATCAAGCATGTGCATACTACTTTAGTTATGGCGTCTAAGACTGACATGTCCGGCTCCCCGCCACTTTGTCTTGTTAATTTAATATTTTTTAACGCTCAGCCAGCGAGATCAACGAGCTTGCCACTTGTCAAGATGCTCCAAGTAAACTTTTCAAAACGAAAACTCTGAAATGTTTTCTGATCACGATGTGGAACCTAAGATTTACTTCAGTTAGTGTACCATACATAGACTGCATGCATAATAAATTAATAAGTACCTACCTACATCGAAACGGTTTTATCGACAAAATAATACGTACATCACTAGTGGCTCGTGCCCACGCACTGACCTGGAGGTTCTGATGATCTTTTAAATTGAATAAAGAACAGATATGATCTATCGTCTAGGAACTTAAGTAACTCTAAATGGTGTCACAGCGGTCACTAAGATTGATGACTTTATAAACTTTTTGTCATATTTGTGTCATGACAACAACAAATCAAAACTTTAGTTGGACTGGGAAGAGTTTAGAAAACTACAGCCTAAGATATATTTTTACTTTGTGTAGCAGTGGTTAACTGGGTAATGACGCTGGGTAAAGGAGGTCATACACAACACCGATAGGCCCAGAAACAATAATCCCTACCTTTCCAATTCTTACGAGGCTGGCTTCGTCAAAGAACTGACAGACTGCACGAGCAGATGTGGACATCGGCCACAAATTGCAGTCAGTCCAGGAAGGCCTACCCGACACCGACAAGCGCCTCACGCGACGCCTCCCTAGCCTTAACAAAGCTAAGCTTTGCATAATAATGGAAGTTTTGACGGGACATTGTATCTTTAACAAACATCTATACACTCTGAACATTACAGATAGCCCACTGTATAGAGGATGCATGTCGGAGGAGGCCGGCTGCGCATGTATTTATAGAGTGCGGCAGTGTGGCTAAAAACTTAGACTAAAGTTTCTACAGTTTCAGTTAGTTCAGGTGACTATTCAGGAATGTGACGGGCCTTCTGGCCTTCCTGGAGGAGATCGGTTTGCTCCGCTGAAGGAGTAATAGTCACGCACAATAGTCCAATAGATACTAAGTGCAGAAAGCCTACCGTAATGGCTAAACGTATATAAATATATATATATATAACATTTATATAAAAAATAAAATGCGCATTAAAAGTTTAGAGACATGTTGTCGCATCTTAATCAAGCCAATGTAAATAAGTGTATAAAAGTTGATGACATAAAACGTATGTTAGTTGAAATTATGTCAGTTACAGTTCTTAATAATTAATCTTAGCTCAGACGACATTATGAATGCCAACATAGTGCGAAAATCTAACAGTAATTAACTGACTATACTATACTGGTGTGTTATAACGTTTCCATATTTATACAAGACGAGACCTACGATGTTAAAAAGTTAATAGCACTTTTATAGATCAACTCTATTGATTATAATTATTTATATTTTAATCTTAAAGCCGTTGGGAGTTCAACTAATACCAACTTGTGGAATCGTTAATAAATTATCATTAAAAATTTACAGCAGACCCTCGCGAACCCATCTGGCTGCGCAGCGTGTGTAGGTCAAATTATCTAGAATTTTTCGGGAGGTCTATCTCCAACAGTGAATGTCTAGGACTCCGAGTACTGTGATAAAGATGATAAACCTTAATTCAATTCAATTTGGTAAAATTATATAACATATATTATAATGATCAAAAAATCTGTAATATTATTTTGATTTTGTAAAACAGTATGTTGATACAACTGGAAGAGAAAGCAATGAGTTAAGTATATATATTTTTTTAAACTTGTGACTATGTAGGTATATTTGTAATATCTTTTCATAAAGATTCGGGTTAGTTTACACTGCACCCGGCTTCGCAGTGAATAAACGTTTAACTTAAGGAACGTGATTGGCCCAACTAAGAAAGTACCTGTGTACCAAGTATCACCTGACGTATAAAAAAAGAGATAAATGCTCTTTCTTTTATTCATTTTTTATTCAACATATATCCACAATATTGTGACACACTATTTGTACAGATATTCAGGGTAGTATATACTTTAAATGGGACCAATATTGAATTTAGACTATGTTAACAATTCGTTTACATTATTTGGATAAGTTTGTCAATTAAATTGAGCTACATTAAAAACTAATAGGGTCAAAATTAAAGTAAAATAAAACAAAATAATAATGTATGAAATAAAATAAAAATACTATTTAATTTCAAATTAAATAAAATTTTCATTCTTTACTCGTATATAGATAATTCTAAAAATATTTTTTATAATTTTGAAAGTATAAAATAAATATTAATACCTACTATGGATAGGGATATATATCCGGTCCGCGTGGAATGATGCCTAATTAAATATACGAGCATATATATATATATATATATATTTATTAATATTGAATTCTAAATTAAACCCGGTCTTATGTGGAATGTATGTACCTATATGGATGTGTGTGTATTGTGTGAGAATAGATAAGATAAAATGTTTTAAGTAGGTAGGTTATTACTCGAGTTGTGTAGAATATTACATGGTGTAATGGAAACGGATTTGTTTGGACCTTTGCCACATGCACGTCACTGAAGATTGCGTAAAATGCTATACAAACAGTTCATAATTTTACAGCGTTCTCAATTGTTATGCAAACAATGATTTATTGGTTGAAATTGATAATAACCTACATGTCAATAGACTTTTGCTCTAAGCACATGCTTACTCTCACAGCGAATGTCCTCGAATTCACTTACCCATAACATAATTATTTAATTCAGTGGTTCGCAATTATTTAATTCAGTTTTATTTTTAACATTTATTAATTAGTTTAGGTTATAATTTTAGGTTAGGTTTTAAACTAATTATATTCTTAATTTTAATTTAATATTTTTTTATATAATTTATTATTATTTGTTTGCATGTTCTTTATGTTTTTTTTTATTTTATTGTGTAAAGTTAGGTTAAGTTGATTTGTTTTTAACTTTTTGCATGTTTTTTGTTTTTTTTCCCCTTATTTTGTGTGTAGTACTTAAGTAGCTTGCTCGCGTACTTATATATTTTTCAATGTTATGTGCACTACTCAAGAATTACAGTCTGGTTCTTTAATTCAGTCATAGAAATGTAAAATATAAATGATTGTAATTTGTTTGTTGCACCATAAATAAATAAATGAAGTAATATACAAACAGTATAAAATAATTACAATATAAATTAAAACTACTTAAAAGTAAAAATTTAAATAAATATAAACTAAACCTAATAAAAAATAAACTATAAGTAAAAATGTCCTCTAGCGACGACCCTTCAGTGATAGTCCCAAGAAGACTGGCAACATTTCCCCTCTGTATAGCTAAGCTAATACTTTGGCAGCAATAATTGCCAGCCTTCCTGTCTCAAGACTTCTCCGTTAGCCGTTTGGACAACTCCTTGGCCAGACGCTTGGCTGAGTGTCCCCATGGGCCCATCGTCTCGACCCCAAACGGCGCAAATTCGTAACCAGTACTGAGGTTGGCGTATTTGCGCAGCCTGAGGTTCTCAGCAGAAACCGCCGCACTTCCCGCGCTTGACGAGGTCGCCTGGATGTGTGATGGGGCTAATAAATAAATACCAACATTTGAAATTGTAAAACATTATACATGTAAAACGATAACTAGCGAAGACGTTTTCTAACGGCTCCTACAACATTACCTTCCAGCTGTCAACGAAAATGTAGTTTCTGTAATTGTTACGATGAAAGTTAAAAATGGAGCCGATTGTACCAGTTTTATTTTAAGGTCAGCCGTAAGCTGGTACATTCGACTACATTTTGAATTTTATTCGTCACAATTACAGTGACTTCATTTTAGTTTGACAGCTGGAAGGGAAGTTTGTGTAGAGGAGACGTTGAGGAAACGTCTTGAATACGCTGTGTTAAAGCACTCCAGGTTCCTCTGACTCAAACCTAATAATAATAAATATTTCCAGACATGTCACACAGGGCCATCTAATTTCCGTGGTGAGCTACGAGGCTTGTGTTACGGAAACTACATGGTTGATAAACTACATAATATACTTATTTTTTTGTAAATATATACATATTATACATATAAACACCCAGACCGAGACAAATTATACAATATACAACTTGCCCCCGGTGGGAATCGAACCCACGACCTCCCGAGTTCACGGCAACGTTTGTTACCACTAGACCACGGAGGCGGTCAATAATAAATACATCTATAGTGTAATGTAGTGTAGTGTATATATAATTACGTGATATATAGGCCGCGTTCGTTTTAAGAAATGTTAGCATGAAAACCACTTTTTTATCACAAGTCGTTCGTTTAATGAAAATTCTAACATACATACATATCTTCACGCCAAATCCCTTGCGGGGTAGGCAGAGACAATTGAGCGCCACTTGTCACGGTCACGACATACCTCTTTCGCTTCTTCGACATTCATCAACCTCTTCATACATGCCCTTTTGTTTCGATGGCTTTTCAACGCACCTTCAGCTATTGTTTTATTAATTTGGTCGTAATATGTGAGTCTAGATCTGCCAGGGCCTCTTTTACCCACAACTTTCGCATTATATATCTGGTTCGTCAATCTCTCTTCATTCATCCTTTCAACATGCCCGAACCATCGTAGCATGCCTTTCCTTATTTTTGTCCCTATGCTTTCTTTCATACCTACCCTTTTTCGTATTTCGTCATTACGTATGCGGTCCGTCAAAGTGACGCCGCATATCCGACGCAACGATCTAATTTCTACTGCATTAACTCTACTCTCATGCGTATTCTGACATATCCACGTCTCGCTTCCATACATAAGTGTTGGTACCAGCATGGCATTATGTATGGCGAGTCGAGCTTTGTCACTGACATTCCGACTAATTCACTATTTCCCGCGTTCACTCTTCTTTCAACATCCCTATCATACTTCCCATCCGACATTTGATGCTAATTTCGTATGTCAGTACCGGTGTTGAAAGGAGGGTTATTGATGTTACTTTTTGACAGATGTCATTTAACATAAGAAATGGTTTGTTTACATTGTTGTATACTTTATAGTTTACTTATATTATATTTGTTTAAAATGTATTTTAACGATTTTATGTAATAAATTCAAAGACCATAATACATTGTCAATTGATTTGTTATTATTTGTTACTTGTCATAATTGTCAAAAAGTAGCCTCACTACTCCATTTTTTATAGATATGTTAGCATTAAAAAAAAAAGGAATTTCTTAGCTAAAACGACATTTCACGCTGGTTTATGAAGTTGCTACGAAATGTTGGAAATACTATAAAACGAACGCGGCCATATTATTTTAGTTAATATATAAATAACTTTTATCTGATAATATTTTTTTTTTACTAATTAATATATTTATTTATATTATTATTATTATTCTAGTATTTATATGTATAAATATACATATATTTTTACATAACTCGAAGCAAAGTTACTAGATATGTTAAGTTATTTTAGGCTCATAATAAAATTTTGGATATAATTTATTTGCGTCTTCGCTTGAGGCGTGATACTATCTTTTTACTCGTAAAGCGTACAAAAATCGTAAAAAAATACCTATTCAAATATTTTTAAGTTGATGTGCCGATTAAGAGATCTAATACCCCAGCCATGATTACTAGTCACGATCAACTTCTGTGCAAAAAAAATATGCTAACATCCATAAAACAGCTTTGCCTAGCTTAACTATAATCTTAAAAACACTAGCTTAGAAAAGTTAGAAGTTTTACTAGTGGACTTTAGGTGGTCTAATGTAACATTTTGTATAAATATGTGCTCGGCCCGCCCTATCTTATACCTATTCGCATCGTTTTTTTTTAAATTATTGAAGCACAATTAAAAAACAAAATTTCATTTTTTTTAGAAATATTTCAATAACGAATTGGATGATATTTAACCTTGTTATTATATTAAATACAGTTATCAACTCTAATGGAAGGTTTACCAAAAAGTATAAAGTATCATCACGAACATATATATCCCTTTCGGGGTGGTCAGAAACTTAGCCAACTTTACTATAGGACAAATGGCAAGCCCATCGATTTCTCTAGCGTACCAAACCCGAGAAATATCACAAATAAATTACATATTAATACAATTTATTAATTTAAATTAATATTTTTGTGTTCTGACCAGCAATCGAACCCTAACTCTGTACCTCCGAGTCTAAATCCTCGGACTTAACCTTTAGACCACGGAGGCAGTTAAGGGAGGTTTAACAGTTTTATCGATTTTTAATTCAAATATAAACTGTGACAACGAGACCTTTTATATAGTGAAAAATTATATGCCATAGAAGATCATTTTACAGGAATCTAATAGTGCTCAAAAAAAAATTTTTCGATCGAAGAAAAACTCTAAATATATATTTATTTATATATAAATACTAAAACTTAACCCTATGTTATTATATTTTTTATAGTTTAAATATTTTTAAATCACAATAATAGCCAAAAATTTAGCCGCAGTGAACTCATTTCATAGAGCTAATTCTGCCCGAAAATCGTTAAATCGGTTGACATTGTCCTCTCGTTAAAGATTTAATTTGAGCTTAACAGAACAGGATTGGACTACTAATAACTATAACCTATCGTATATATAAATTTTTTAATCATTTATTCATTCACCTGTTTAGTAACTACTGTAAAATTTAGTAACTAACTACTGTAGTACTGTAAATGACTTGTCTATATTAAAATTTTAGCCATGTTCTACTCTGATACATCCAACTAATCACAGGAGGCAGTATCAAGACAACTCTTATCCCGGACTGACTTTGCAAATACACTTCGCTTGCTAATAAATATACAAATACTGCTATACACGTATATATAGTATAATTTTGTTCCGCCTCTCATTCATTCATTTTGTCTTAGGTAAATAATCATTAACCAATTGGTTTTCACTTATTTATTATTATTTATTTTTTTCTTTTACTTTTGCTAGTCACAGTTCAATTGCACTATTATTATTATTATTTTTTTTTTTATACTAGCACGACATGTGACCCTGCGCCCACCTGATGGTAAGTGGCGCGCAGGGTCCATGAATGTTAGCAACTGGAATCAGACCCTTATATTCGACATCAGTCCCTAACACTATGCCGGCTTGACTAGATGCCTTTTCACACTTCGCTTGAAGGACTCCAGGTTATAGGAAAGTGGAAACACAGAGGCTGGAAGAGCATTCCACATCTTTATTGTGCGACAGATGTATGAGTCACCAAATTTATAGGTACGCGAAGGGATAGTGACTACGGTATGTGGGTGCATATTCTGACCTGTGCGTGTGGTTCGGTTGCGGAATGGAGAGGAAGGAATTAGGTTATAGAGCTCTTCAGAGCACTGACCATAGTATAGCCGGTAGAACACGCTTAGAGAAGCTACATCTCGGCGAAGCTTTTTTAAATCTAATTACTATATTTAACTCTTATTTCTGTTTTAATTGTTTTGTCTAAATAATATAAAATCTCTTTGGCTTGTGTTCCACTATTGCTACTTTGTTCATCTGTTTAATATAATAAACTGTGTTTTTTTTTAAATAAATAAATGGGGATATTAAAGCAAAGTCCAAGCATGCTTTATTAATATTAGGCCGAGAATTTACTATGTAGGCGGGCCCCATGTTTGCATATCTGGATCGAGCAAAACCAACCACAGTGATAATGTAGTAAATATAGAATCACGACTGACTCATAAACGGAAAACTCGTAAAAATACTGCACATGTGTTTGCTAGAAACCATTTAATTGATTTGATTTTTATTTATCCCAAGCTTAGGCTGTTAAATTTAAAGTCAAATCATTTATTACAATTTGGTCTTTTCAAGGCAACATAGACGATCTTAAGGTTTTCAGGTACAATTAATTACATACACATAAGACATACCCCTAGAATTAAATTGGATTGAAATACGTATGGTGCAGAGACGTGGCCACTGACAGTTGGCTAAGTATAATATCCCTTAGCTAACTATTTTTCTAAAGAGATTTTTCTATAATAAATATATAATAATTATATATATATTTCTCTCATTATAGTCATCATATAGTAGGTATATTATATTTATGTATATTCATAGAACGTATGTATGTAGTTTTATTTGTATGTATTAGTATGTAAATAAGTATTTATTCACTAGTATATATTGATGTCTAGTATTTTATATTAGTTTTGATAGCACCTGCCTTATCTTGTCGTAACTGCTTTAGTTGTCCCAAAGGTTTGACCAGTATAGGTCCGCCTTTGTACTTTGTGCAATAAAGTTTATAATAAATAAATACAATCAATGTTATTATTAATAAAATAATTATTATTATTATAAATTATTAATTTTATTTTATATGTTGTAAATATTTTTTCGAATAAATGTATATTTTTGCCCATCAATGTTTGATAAAATTCAGAACGTTAATATTGGTCAGAGAAACCAAAGTTACTGACAAACGAGTACCTTTCAAAATTAGCAAGCTAAATTGGTAGTTGATCGGACACATCTGCGGCAGAACAGACACGACTGATGGGACAAACGGGTTCCAGAGTAAAGACCACGTACGGGACGACGTAGAGTGGGAAAACCCTCCGCCAAATGGACGGATGACCTCAAGAAGACCGCGTACAGTGTCGAGCCTTGGGGGAGGCCTACATCTAGCCGATAAAACAAATGTAATAATATTTGTAAATAACCAAGCCGATGAATTCCAACGTGCCCAAAATCTCAAGTACCTTGTGGGCTCGAGGTTATTTATTTTGGGCGCGTCTCATACATATACTTATAGATCGTATAATCGGAATTCATGGGCAATTGACCTGACAAGATCAAAACAGTTCGAAAAACTACTACACTGTTGGTATTTTGTTAATGGGTTCATCATTATTTATTTATTTCATTACAGCCCCTAAAACACAGCGTCCAAGTCGGATTATCCGAAACTAACGGATAATCTGAAATAATTTCATATCCGTATCCGGTATAATAATCATTCCTACGAGTATATCCATATCCAATCCGTATCCGAAATTTCATATCCATAACATTCCTAGTTTTAAGAACTTATCATATCAAGATCAAGATCTTAATAAAAAGATGTAAGGTAACGGCCCCAAAGGCTGACACCTTAAGGGTTCACTTTTTGTGTTAGACATTATAAAAAAAATATTAGCCACAATTATAGGATTAAAATTATTTGTTTGGATAGCCAATAAAACATACAGTAAGTGTATATATTATATTACGAAAAAATAATAAATTCTAGTATTTTATATTTTATTAAAATTAATTAATTACAAATCCAAAGCATGACACCCTTACTTTTACCAAGATCCCAATAGATGTCACTAGACAGAACCTTAGCCTGACATGATAAAATAATACTAATTATGTAGGGTTTGTAAATAAAAATAATTTTAATGAAATACTTTTTATCAAATAAAATAACTTAACTAACGTGATATCAAGATATTATCTGGTTCAAATCAAGATTTTAGGTAATATTAAAAATGAAGGAATTTTCGAAAAGCTACCATTTCTGGAACTCGAAATACACCTCTCGAATTCGAAATATTAGGCTGTTCCATTTTTTTAATAATGTCATTCGATTTGTACCAGATAATATCTTCTGGTTTCGGCCACTTCCAATTGACTCCACTCATTGTCATTGCGCTTATCAAATAACTGTTTTTATTTACTGCTTTTATTAATCCTGGATAATACTCGCCTTCATATGAAAATATTACATAGTCTCCAATTATCATATTTTCTCTAGACTCTCTCTCTTCATAATTATACTCCCTACTCATTTCATCATCGGTCAATTCATCAGATACTAAAATAATATCTATGCTAGAGTTTGATGAATCCAAACTTACATTTGTTTATTTCTTCTTATTTTTTTTATTTTCTGCCTTCTTTTCCTCTCGCTTCCTTTTTCTATTTTCTTTTTCCTTTCTTTCTTTTTCATTTTGTTTTTTTAAGTGATATTCTTGCCATTGTTGCGATGTTGCAATGGCAGAAACTTTTTCTTTGTAACGCTTAGGCTTTTGGTTTTGTCGAGGTGTTGTCCAAAATAGATCTTTTTTAAAAGGAGATGGAATAGTTAAATTATTAATATTATTGTTCGTCCAAGCTTTGGAGTTTGCCTTTAATACGCTATCATCAACTATTTTTAATAAAATACACAATACAATTGTTTTATTTTCTTCACGGCTTTTTTCTTCAATAGAGGCAATTTCTTCATGACTTACAACAGATGGTAAATTATTAGACACATAATTATTATGTTCTATATTTATTAAATCTAGTTTGGTTAGTGATCTTGGCTGTATAGTATTTTTTTTTCTTTATTTGACATTCTGAAACAAAAACTAAAAACTACACTTTTTATACATACCAACACGACCATCACCTTTGCGACTGTGAACCCACTGGTTAGTCAGCAATCACCACTGCTGGTTACCATCATAAGCAGGAATATACCTTTCTGCAATTTATTATGACAATCCCAATAGATGACAGTCGTTTTCACCAATAGATGACACTATGTCATGTATTGGAAATAAATATTTTAATAAACTTTAACTTAGTTTACGTCTCTTAATTAATAGAGCCTAGCATAATCTGTTTGTTTTAATACAAAAAAAGATATTATTGATTTCCACCAAAGAATGCCATAGGTGTCAGGCAATGGTGACATCTTAAAATTTTGGTCCGATACATGACACACTGTTGTTTGGAATTAAAATTTAAATAAAAGAAGAAAAAATACATATTTACTAAAAAAGAAAATCATAAATTACCTGTATAACATGATCTTACCTGTTACAACTTTTATTTTTGAGTTATATTACGATAAAATGTACGCAGATCGTGCTTATTTTCTGAGATTAGATTATTCTCGATTAACTTCACGGCCATGCGTTCTCACCAAAGAAATACAATCACCGACAGGTGTCAAATAAAATTAAACAAAAAATGGCGGTTTCGGTTTGTTGATTGTAACAGTATTGCTATATTAAAAAAATCCAAATATTTTCACTCTGTTCCTTAATAATTAAAACTAAATTCTGCAGTGTCATCCTTTGGTTACGTGTCAGGCTTTGGGGCCGTTACCTTAATGATAATTAAAAAAGAATTAAAAAATAACTAAAGAACTACTTATCTGACCTTGACTATGACAGTACAGAAGAGATGATAACATTACAATATGTAAATTGACTTGTAAATAAAAAAGATACACAATTATTAACTCACTAGGCAAAATTATAAATCCCATACACACAAGCTTACTCTCCCTCTCCTCCCTTCCCCCCACACACACACACACATACTTAATTTATAACTTTTTTTCATCCTAAATTGTTGAATGTTCATTATTAGAAGACACTGTCTCCTTTAATACAGCTCAACTTATTGAGCATTACGAATCAATATTCTTTAGTGATAATAAACAATTTGTAATGACAAAGTGACACCGCACCCATTTGATGGTACGGTCCGATGTCAGTCATCAATATGCCAGCTTTATTTTATAAGATGCTTTTTCACACTTCATACAGGACTAATGTGATAAAAAACAAGAAAGATTTTATTTAGTTTAAAATAGTTACATAATTCCTTTTAACCATTAGAATTCGGTTAAATAGGTCAGACGACCCAGTTCGGAACCAAAACAACATGAGTTATTTGTGTCAGGAAATTCCATCCAGCAATACTGCGTGGTTTGTATGTTTATACTTGTTTTCTACCAACATTCCACTGAATTATTTTAATTATTTTGATTAAATTACCCTAGTGTAAGCCCAAGTAAAAGGATGGCGCGGTGGTGGCTTGTAAGAACGCTTTCCTTAAATCCTACAAGGTCTGTTCAACCCCCCCCCCCCTCCCGGCATCGAACTCTCGAATCCCTGCAGCTTCGCCGAGATGTAGCTTCTCTGAGCGTGTTCTACCGGCTATACTATGGTGAGTGCTCTGAAGAGCTCTATAACCTAATTCCTTCCTCCGCAACCGAACCACACGTACAGGTCAGAATATGCACCCACATACTGTAGTCACTATCCCTTCGCGTACCTATAAATTTGGTGACTCATACATCTGTCGCACAATAAAGATGTGGAATGCTCTTCCAGCCTCTGTGTTTCCTCTTTCCTATAACCTGGAGTCCTTCAAGCGAAGTGTGAAAAGGCATCTAGTCAAGCCGGCATAGTGTTAGGGACTGATGTCAGACATAAGGGTCTGATTCCAGTTGCTAACATTCATGGACCCTGCGCTCCACTTACCATCAGGTGGGCGCAGGGTCACATGTCGTGCAAATATTAAAAAATATATATATAGGTAACTACTATTTATTGCAGTGTCATTTCTTAAACCAATATTTAGAATGGGTTTATCGTTTTGAGAACATTGGTAATACTGATAACACGTTTGGATAACCTAAGGTCAATGTCAGTGTCGAGACTGGATAAAAAATACATTCATGATTCATCACTGTGTCAGGTTTGTTATAAATTGTTTGAAAATCCACGTCGAAATACAATTTGACTATCTATAGAATGTTATATAACTTTTAAAGACCCCTCTTTAAACTTCAGTTTCATGTTTTAAATCTGTAGCCAATTAATTATTTTTTTAATTTAAACGCAAATATTATTCGATGCTTTTACCAAAGGACACTATCAAATATCATATAAACCGTTATTAAAGTTATTGTAAATTAAACTATAGCAGTAGCCCTATTCTCTTACTTAAGCACAAACGTTATGTAGTGGAATCCGTTTACTATCTATATATCTTGCAATTGAAGTTGATATTTGTATATATATTCCGAGTCTAAATCCACAGACTTAACCGTTAGACCACGAAGGCAGTTGCGTAAACTCGAAAATATTACAAATAAATAGGAATAATTCGCGGAGATAATTATTAATCACTACTTCATACCAGTTACAGTCGAAACGATGGGTCCGTGGTCCGAGGAGGCTCTGACGTTCTCTCGTAAGTTTTACTTTTAAGTAGGGAATATTTTGCACAAAGGTTCAGCCTCGCGCTTCAACGGGGGAACGCAGCGAGTGTGCCGAGAACACTATACGCCCATCGGTTATATATTTTTTTATTTTTGTTTATTTAATGTTAGGTTTTCTTTTTAGTCATTTAATATTGTAATTCTTTTATACTGTTTGTATATTAATTCGACCAAATAAATAAAATTTATTTATTTTTATAAATTAATAAATATTATTGTGTC
The DNA here is from genome assembly GCA_910589645.1 of Tinea semifulvella. Taxonomy (NCBI): domain Eukaryota; kingdom Metazoa; phylum Arthropoda; class Insecta; order Lepidoptera; family Tineidae; genus Tinea; species Tinea semifulvella. The sequence continues at coordinate 14,313,289 of OU342585.1, forward strand.
CCGACCAGAAATCGAACCCGGTACCTCCGAGTCTAAATTCACGGATTTAACCGCTAGATCTAGATCAGTATAACGCATTTGTAATATTAGTAGTATAGGATTTTGGCTTTATTTTGCATAACATGATAACCGTAACAAATTTATCTCTGAATGATTGACGGTAGTAAATCCTAACGCAATACCAAAACTCCAAACTGATAGCCTAGTTACATAAGGTAAAATTTTCATAGCTTATCAATAACAAGTAACGTCATAAATAGGAGTTGGCTACGTTGACTAAATGATGGATGTTAACATTAAAACACAGCGCTTATAGTCCACTCACAACAGCGGTAAAAACGTTCTATCTCCGGATTATTATTCCTAGGCATCATCATCACGACCGTATCCCTTGGGTGTTCAGAAACCACGCTTATAAACAATCGGATTTACATTTAGCCAACTTTACTATAGGCCAATCATGACAAAGCGGCAAGCTCGTCGATGTCTTTAGTGTACCAAACTAGATATCATAAATAAATTAAATATTAATAAAATTTATTTATTTACATTAATAAATATTATTGTGCCCCGAGCAGGAATCGAACCCGGTACCTCCGAGTCTAAATCCACGGACTTAACCGTAAGATCACGGAGGCAGTTTCTGCTCCTTTTTAGTTCAGTTAATTCTTAATTGAATATATATAATGAAAATATATAGGTATTTTAAAAAAAAACCCAATGATAAGTTGTTCTTCATCATCACAGCCCCTAGAACATAGCTTCCTAGACCTCACCTGATGGAGATGGGGCGTCCAGAACACATATATGGAGAATTTGGCGTACACTCGCCACGTCTTCGTGCCTATTGTCATTATATAAAAAAAGAGAAATATATATATATCCCTCGCCATCCCATCTGGCCAGCGTCGCAAGTGTAGGTTTTCTCCAGAGACTTGGAATCCGGTGATTTAATAATATTTCACCAAAAGTCCGAGGTAAAAACCTCTAGTAACTGGACTATTAGGAGAATCAGTCAGTTGGTAACTACTAATACTGAATCCAAGGCTATGTCCGTGCTAAGTGATAAAACAAACAGTTTTAAGCGTCGACACATGTTAGAATTAGCTGGCTCTACGTGTTGTACGAGGCAATACCTACCTAATTCGGTTGATCGTTACGGTTACTTTATTATTGTTATTGTTGCGGCGCGTCCGACCTCTTTTGACAGACTCTGACCTCCTTTTTGACTGACAATATTGGAGAACTATTTTATTTGACAGATTGTTGAACTATGAGATAGACAGACGACTTTTAGCTCAGACTTGACAAAGACGGAACAATTATAAGTATTTTTATTTAATTTACACTTTTATTCTGACTACGACGACTGACCGACACACATAATTTTTCTTTAAATATAACAGACAGACGATATAGTTATCAAATAACCTTTGTTTATGTTTTGCGTATTTAAAATATGTTTTGGGATAACTTATCGTCTTGTTATTCATCTGTGATTGTTGTGATTTTTGGTTCTTAATTTTTACGTATATAATTTTTCTAGGGTATTTATGTAATATATATTAGACCGCCTCCGTGGTCTAGTGGTAACAAACGTTGCTGTGAACTCGGGAGGTCGTGGGTTCGATTCCCACCGGGGGCAAGTTGTACATTGTATAATTTGTCTCGGTCTGGGTGTTTATATGTATAATATGTATATATTTACAAAAAAAAAGTATAATATGTAGTTTATCAACCATCTAGTTTCCGTAACACAAGCCTCGTACGTTACCACGGAAATTAGATGGCGCTGTGTGACCTGTCTGGAAATATTTATTTATTTACTTAATTATCATTAACTGCCTCGGTTGTCTAGCGGTTAAGTGCGTCGATTTAGTTGCCGGGTTCGATTCCTGGCCGGTCCACTATATATATATATATTTTTTAAGTTTTATTTATCGAGTTTGGTACGCTAGACACATCGAAGAGCTTAATTGCAACTTGTCATGATGGGCCTATAGTAAAGTTGGCTAAATGTGAATCCGCTTCTTTGAAAAGCGTGGTTTCTTACCACCCCGAAAAGGATACGGTCGTGATGGATGGTACACTTAATTCTGTAATTTATTGCTGTTAACTTTAAAATTCTCAGACTCTGCATCTATTATATACTCGTAAATCTATCACTTTCCTAGAGTTTAGCTGGTAAAGAATATCGCCGGGTTAGAGCGAAAACCAACCAACCTATTTTTTTTTATTTTTTTTTTCAGTCGTTAAAAAAACTTCTGCTTTTTCCAGTGAAAAAATCGACTAAGCACTGTAATGCTCAGTTTCGAAGATAGTGGGTCTTAAAAGCAATTAAACGAACGGATTTACGATGAAGCGTGGCGAGTGTAGGCCAAATTATCCAGATATATGTTCTGGGGCATTCCAGAACAGTGGACGTCTAGGCTGTATTGAATGCAATAAAAAGCTACCTTATGTAGCAAATATTTATAGCTATATAAACGACTCACGACTCAGACTTAGCTGCCTCCTTAGGAAGCCTCACGGTAATTCGGCCATGCGACCTCCAGCGGTGGTTCTTCAGGCTGGAGCTTTCGTCTTAAAAAAAAATTCAAACCAGCCTTTTGTCGCTCGCAAGCCCGAGACATCATTCTTCTCATCTCTTACCCACACACGATGGAACCGGCACTCGCATGGTGAATCCATGGAATGCTTAGAAATTTGTCTTCCCCAAATCATTTTTTTTTCCCAATAAATGATGTTAAACTAAAGTGTTCTAATAACTGGACTATCAACTCTCATATTATATTTGGTTACATTAATGAAATAGTTCTTCTGCGATTTAATTTCAAAGCGTGTATGTAATTGCGTTTAATTTTAAAACTTATACCTAAGCGTTATTGTAACATGTGGAAGTTATTTCGGGAATCTGGCTGGACCAGGTCCAAACCGCCTCAGTCAAAACCAAAGTGACTCCGACTTTCTTCAAGTCAATGACACATTTACCAGTGAGTAAGATTCTGGGAGATTCGTATTTATGATTAGTAATAAGAAAATAATTTCTGCGAAACAATTATTTCAGTTTATTTTTGGATTAATATGTTTCGCTTTTCCTCTATGTTTGTTATTGATATTGTTGAAAGAAAGAGAAAGAAGGCTATTTTTTTAGCAATTCATATATTTTTAGCAATATGTGCGGATACCGGGTCGATGTGTTTAGGAAAAGAGAAGGGGAATAGGCTTCTGATAGACAGCATAGATAGCTGGGTTTAAAAAGGGAACCTTTTCCACTCCGCCATACACTATTGAATTGCGGCTTGGAAGCACGTTTCAAAAATGTACTAACAGCAGACCACGACCGTTTCCATTTCGGGGTGGTCAGAAACCACGCTTATAAATAAGCGGATCCACATTTAGCCAACTTTACTGTAGGCCAATCATGACAAGTGGCAAGCTCGTCGATGTCTCCAGCGTACTAAACTCGAGATATATCACAAATAAATTAAATAATAATAAATATTTTTGTGTCCCGACCAGGAATCGAACCCGGTACCCCCGAGTCTAAATCCACGGACTTAACCTCTAGACCAGTGTTCCGCAAAGTGTGTACCGCGGCACACTGGTGTACCGTGATCATTAGTTGGTGTGCCGCGGAAAAATAAGGTTATCTTATAAAATTAGTTTTAGTAAGTAAGTAAGGGTAAATAAAATACCTACACAAATCACGCGAGCGCACGAGCGAGGCGTTAGAACATTTTTGGCTGTGTGTAAAAGATTAATATCCTCTGCTTTCTAAGCATCCTATTGCAATACTTTTGCCATTTGCAACGACCTATTTAAGTAAATTAGGATTTTCGACTCTTACCACAATAAAAAACAGAAAGAGGGACGCCTCAGGAAGATCGACAAAGAAATGAGAGCAGCCCTGTCAGCGATTACTCCAAATTTAGACCGTCTATGCTCAATTAAACAGTCTCATGTTTCGCATTAAATACCTTTTCTGAAATTTTAAGTTTAGGTTTGTTAATTAATATTACTTAAATACAATTATTTTATTTGTGGTGTACCTCCAAAAATTTTAGTTTTCCTAGATGTACCTTGAACACAAAAAGTTTGCGGAACACTGCTCTAGACCACGGAGGCAGTTTGGATTGATGGAATTCTTTCGTATTCCATAGAAATATAACAAAAACGAAAAGTTTGGAACATCCTTAATATACCTAAATCATTGTTCTCCTGTTCAATTAAAATGCCTGTTTAATTGCTAGAAGTTGTTATATCGTCAATAAATGATGATTATAAAAAAATATATACAAAATAATAATCATCCTTGATAATGTTAATGTTATGTTAGATCATCGTTGAAGAAAACCTGTTCACTAACCTTACCAATATATTGCACACAAAATTACAAGTCTGTTTATCGTCATTGATATTTACATCTCTTCGATATAGCACTAATAATACTACGAGTAAAATGAATGTATCCGAAGTACTTGCTTATAAATAAAGGTAAAAGTTTAGATTTAAATTATGATTATAGGATACTAAGATAAATAGTTCACGCATATAAAATTTGCCAGCCAATATATTGGTACGTTATTTAAAAAAAAAAGTAATTTAAATAGTCATCAGACTGATATGAAGGCAGCAGCTTTGACAGCGAGGCCAGACGAGAAAGCCATTCGTTCCGCCATGATAAGAGGATTATATAGGTACCTACTATGCCAGGCCCTCCGTCATGGTTCGTGTAGCCACCTCCTGATCTACAAACCATAATGCTAAATTATTAGATTATATTTTGTAAACATAAATCAAATGCATCTGGGCAATACCTGTCCAAAAAATCGCTCCCTCGCAGCTGCTATGCTCTCAGTTGATTGATGTTGTGGGGGTGTTAATAACAACTCTGTATTTGCTTGTTGATTTTGTTCTTCAGTAGAGCTACTTTGTTGTGGGGCGCTGTCCGCAGTCAACTGTGGCTGAGGGACATCAGCCGCGGTCGGCGCCGCACACTCGGATCCGTCTGCCGCCACTGTTGCCACCTTGGGTTTACCTTCTTCACTTTTATCACCACCTATTCCGTTACTTTTAGCACTTTGTCCTGATTGTTTATTATTTTTACTTTTTTTCTCCTTCTTCAGCTTCTTGGAAGGCTTGCCCTCGGGGAAGCGTCCACTGGCGCAGCACTGCACATTACCCATGTCGATTTGCACGCATGTCGCGGACACTCGCTCAGCGGGAGTCGGTTCGGTCGGTCGATCGTTCGAGGCGCGTCGGCGCTCGCGCTGGCGCCGAATCGCGGAATGAGATGTACCGTCGTCCGAATCCCAAGAGTCGCGGCGCACGCCCACCGCCCCGATATTTTTGACAGAATCTCCGAAATCTCTTTGACCGCCGATTACGCGGATGCTATCCATGGAGGATCGCACCCGAAAGCCGGACAGCGACGTACCGGCCGCGCTGGCGTCATCACTCGCCCCGCGGCCCCCGCGGCCAAGGTCAAGACACGCTCATTGTTCCCGTAACTAACTAGACACGCGACTCAGGTTAAATACTTTTACCAGTGTCATTACTGACTACTAAGAAAGCACTGTGAACATCGATGTCTGTGAAGCAACACGCAACCGCTCGGTGCTACTACCTACTATCGATCATGCCGTGTTTACGTTTAGCTGCCAGGGGAACGAGGCGCACCTATGGCGGCACGCTCCTCGCAACGGTACCTACTACAATATAGTCGATGCAATTCAAAACAGTACCTGCTACAGACACGCGATAATTTAATTGATAACCATAGAGTAATATGAGAAATCATACATTCCAAAATAACAAAGCAAATATGTCTGTAAAAAAATATGCTTAGGTATGTTGTAAAAGTTTTAGTTATCAAATATAACAAATATCTACCTACGATTTTAATTTATCCATATCATAAGAATAACAAGAAAACGTTTGACTCACATTTTGGAAAACATAAACTCGATGTTAAAACAATAAGCCCGCTCGTTTCGTTTACTAGGCCGGCTTTTATCCTAAATTGTTACAGGGACTATAGAATGCCGTCGCATAGAATTTGGGACAATAATAATTCAATTAGCCACGTGGAATTTATTGCGACAATTCGTTGGTCGTAATAATTTAGTACCTTCCTTCCTTGATTGATACCAAAACAGTTGAAAACAATATACTTACAAACTAGAAATTAAGTATTAGAAAAAACAATATAAGATACATACTTCTAAGTGTATATACCTAGTATATTGCCAGTACCTATTGGCGACGCAAACACTGCTTAAGCCTAGAATCCACAAGTAGAATACTATAGGTCATAAATGTATCTTACTTATTTTTTTGTATTAGACTTTTCTGATTGAAAAAAATAAAATGCCTGCTTTAGTGGTTACGGCTGTAGCTTTGACAAAGGTACAGGGATTACATATACATAGAAATTTTATTTTCGGCGGGCATCGTTAAAAAAGTCTGCCAGGAATTATTAACTAATAAAAATGTAAAAAGACGTACCGTTTCTGCATCACTCTCTTCAGTTGCCATCGCTACTCCACCTTCCATGTGTTGCTCAGCTATATTAAGCTCCCTCTCTAACTCTGCAGTTTCCAACTCCAATTGAGGAGAGTTCTGCAGCTCTTCGATGTCAGGCGACGTAGGCTCATGATCAGAAGACGATAGAAAAGAGGAACGTGCAGGCATCTTCACTACTAGGGGACGAAAATTCAGCTGGCTTAGACCTGGAACAATCATAATGTCTATTATATCATGAATTTTATTGAGATCACCTAAAATATATCTAAATATTTTTTTTATATTATATTTTAATCATTATAATATACTACCTTTGGTATGGTCGTGTCTATCAGCATGCTGATCTTTTCGAGATTGTTGGCCACTTTGCATAGCATATGCTGCAGTTACTGGCCTGACATTTATTCTTTGAAGACCACTACCTGGTAACAGTGAAGTGATAACTCTTTTCGGTTCTTGCTCCCTGTCAGGACTTCGTTTATAAGAACCAAATATAGTTTGTTCTTGATCAGCATCCATATCCAGAAAAGCTTCTTCGAATCTTTCGAAATTCTCCAAATCTGCGTCAAGTTCAGTCCTAGAACCGTGATGTTTTGGACGATAAAATGTATCCGAATTTCTTCGCATTTCATTGTCGTGATATACCCGACGCTTAGGTTCTGGTGTCGAAAAGCTACGCATGATGTAACCTTTATCTTGTATTTGTTGTTCGTGACAATCTTGACCGCGCTCGACTCTAGTACCCGGAGTGGAGTAACATCGAGAAAAGTCCCCAGCTCGTCCTCTGCCTGCGTTAGGTGGCTGTATTTTTCTTTGCTGCTGATTGGATCTAGCCGTAATTAAACTTCTGCCCCGTCCAGCATTTGGAGCCGGTATTGGTTCGGCTTTGCGTCGCATTATTTCCGCCTTATTTATGACACTAATTAGACGTCTTATTCTGGTGAACTGTTTGCTGCAACTGCTAGGAGACTGACATCCGTGCCGTATGTAACGCCAAAGAGTTCTAGGGGTATTAGGTTTAACGAGATCACATTTCCATATATCTCGAATTACAAGGCTAACAAGAAAATATCACATATCAGATCACAAGTAATGTTCACGTCTGGTGCCACCGAAGCGTGATGGTAGTTGACAATACTTCGCCCTGATATCACAACACATACGTAATATTTAAGCTTAACACATTGTCCAATTATCCTAATCTTCTAGGCATGATTGTATGCTTTGCACGTTATTGATTTAATCTCAACTTAAATAGTTCAGAACAAATTTTGACGATATGTTTACTAGCACAATGTGTGCAACCACAAAGATGTCCACATGGGAGAATGACATGCATTAAATAATATAAACCTACGTCGGACACTGCTGCATGTAACAATACCTACAGAGAAGAATTCAAACTTTGATTTCATTCCGATAAAGCTTGAAATCACATCGGATGGTTCATTATGCACGGAGGCGGACAACTTTCTCTTTACGAGAGTCGTTTGCCAAAGTTCATACTCATTGTACCTTCTCTTACATACTCAAATAGTCAATTTATAGGAATAATTAAATTATCTTGCAGGCTAGGTAGAGAAACTTAGGCACCATTTTGTAGTCTATGGTAAGCCAGAAAGCTATAGGGTTTGGAACTACCCTATGCTTCGTCACAGCCAACACAAAGTCCTAGACCTCCACTGTTGGAGATGGGCCTTCCAACACATATATCTGGAGAATTTGGTCTACACTAGTGTTGTCCAAAGCAAGACCAAGACTTGGTCTTGGTATTGCATCAGAAGAGGTGGTCTTAAGAAGGTAAGACTCTTGCTCCGACTTATTATATATATATTTATTTCCAATTGTACTAATGAAATGTTGTATCTGTCCGCTAACTATACTATCTCTACAACGTCTAAAATTGAATCCATATAATACGGGTGCCTTCAATTCGGTGCTAGCTGACCCTTGTTCCCAATCGGCTAGGTTATTTTTTATATTTATAATAAGAATAGGCAGATGGAAAACTGATAATTGTTTGTTTATTTAGGTTAAGTTACGATGGGGATGACATGCTCAATTTGGGTAAAAACCGCTAATAAAATATTATTTAAAAAAAAACCGACTATCTCGACAACTACATGTCCTATTTTTTTGAAATTTTAAATAGTTAATTATATAGTTATCACCCGTGACTCCGTGGTCTAGCGATTAAATCCGTGGTCAAAAACCACGCTTTTAATGAAGCGGATTTACATTTAGTTAACTTTACTATAGGCCCATCATGACGAGTGGCAAGCTCGTCGATGTCTCTCTAGCGTACACTCGAGAAATATCATAAATAAAATAGATAATTTCAGTTAAAATGGCTCGATATCCGCTTTCGCCGGTCTGTCCATCTTCTCTCTTTACTGTATAACGTTCTCAATCACCCTAAAACACCTTCGTACCTTAAATCCCGCTTTGAATTTCTCTCTAATACGCACAACTGTGCTCTTTACTGTGTTATTTACTAATTTAAGCTTTTTTTAAATATTTTTCTTTATCCTGCCCATCACCTTACATGATCCCCAAGGTTAGCTGGTGAAGAATGCCTTATGGCGTTATAGCTCGCCTATGTACTAGGTTTCTAAGTGCAATAAAGTATTTAAATAAAATAAAATAAATAAATAATTTATTGTGTTTCGACGAGGAATCGAACCCGGTACCTCCGAATCTAAATCCATGGATTTAACCGCTAGACCACGGAGGCATAAATAAAATAAATAAAGACAATATTATGATAGAATCATAAATGTAATTTAGTCCGTTAGGAATTGATACCACGCTTTGAGCATCCAAATAGTGATATTTTCATTATGATTCAGAACGAGAGAGATAAAATTAAAAACTCAATTCCATTAATCTGTAGATAAATTTCATTAGGCCAACCGCCAACGTCCATACCACGTTGAATACACCGGTTCTCGTCCGATCACCGAAGTTAAGCAACGTCGGGCGTGGTCAGTACTTGGATGGGTGACCGCCTGGGAACACCACGTGCCGTTGGCTTTTTGTATTTATTTACCAAAATAAATATATCGCCTAAAATTATATTATAATGCCCTATGTAATGGAAATGACAAATTACCTATATGTTTATTCAAATTAATTTTACATAATTACCTTCATTCGATACTGCCCCACTTTTAATAATAACCATATTGTAATTACCCTGAAAAACAGAATGTAGGTTTTCCCTCGTAGAACCTCACGTGTAATCCAACGAATTGAGCAGAGTGGGGTCGCCAGGCCCGGATGATTTACGGGCCTGGGTTGTGGACACTACCCCGTTTTCCCTGGCTGCTGTTACTGGAAAGCGATAATATTGTTTGGATCTTGTGACGAAACGCGCAGACAGACAGTATGGCTAATGGGCCTGGGTTGTTACCCGGCAGGATCTCTAGTATAATAGCGTCCATGTGGTCCCAATCCAGGTGGCTAGGTTCGACTGCTTCAGCTCTCCTCCAGGAGCACTTCTCTAGGAAGTGGTCTCCCGTTGCGAGGGCGTGCGCAAGACAGTGATATTCAGGAGATGCTTGAAGTGTTCGTTGCCAGCCCGAAATACGTCTAGTCAGGCCAACGACATACTTCTTAATAGCATCTACAAATCTTGAGCTATGACGTAATTACGCACGAACCACGGCGTTCGGGAGACCACTCTCAGCAATATGTTCTGCTGACTTTGGATCTTGTCCCTATTGGTCTTCGCCAGAAGGTGATGCCAGGCTGGCGCAGCGTAAGTAAGACGGAAACGAATGAACATCTTGTAGATCCGGACCTTCAACCTGTAATTTGTATTAATGCTAAAGCGACATCTATGATACATGCTCGGAACTATTTTGCTGGAAAGTACACTACAATGTGTATGTAATTTTATTTATATTGTATAGATGTCGCTATAGTAGAGTTAAAATAAAAAAAAAGGTACAAGATCTGTAGAAGAGCGATCTTTACCGATCAGTTATCCGAATGGAAGCAACTTTTTATCTGATAAAATACGCTAACAAAAGCGGCGGTGATGGGTTGCCTAACGAAATATGATGGTCAAGGCTACACTCAAGGTACAGGGTTAATTTTTCAAGTGGGCAATTTTTCGGATGGCTGTTGTCTAAACTACCTTCCTACGAGGAATACCTAAAGTTTTAAAGTGAGGTTCTAGGCCATTTTTGACTTAGAATAAAGGAATAAAAGAATAAAATTGCAACATAAAACTTTGCAAACATTTAATTAATCAGTAATTAAAGTCATACCTAGACTGCTCAATTTATTATTGGTCACCCAAATAAATATTTTGGCTGTTATTTGTCTCATTCTTGGAGCTCGAGTAACCACCCCTTACCATCAGTAGGCACGGTATCAGAGTATGCCAAATAATGATGACAAAAAAAAAGTAAAAAGCCAACGGCACGTGGTGTTCCCAGGCGGTCACCCATCCAAGTACTGACCACGCCCGACGTTGCTTAACTTCGGTGATCAGACAAGAACCGGTGTATTCAACGTGGTATGGACGTTGGCGTCATACATTTTCAACTACATATACAACTCAATTCTAAGTTGTATAGAATATTTTTCTTGCAAACGGCCGTGAAAGTTTTCAACGAATAATAATTAATCATAGTTTAACATTTTGTTAGAAACAAAAACTTTCTTTGATTATAAATATTTTTCAATACAATAGATTAAATGAAGTGGTTAGTTTGTAGTGGTTTTTCTTATAGTATATCATAATATACTATAAGAAAAAACCTTATAGGTAACTAAAATATCTAGAAACAAAAAAATCTTTCAGTGTCCCAATGATGTTCGGCTATCTATTCAAAGCTTTTTTCATTCGCTTCAAAGTAAAATTTAACAAAAAAACACGATTTAAGCAGCTTTTCGAAAACGAACCCCTATGTTTGACTGAAGACAATATTATGATAGAAATATAAATGTAATTTAGTCCGTTACGAATTGATTTTGACCACACTTTGAGCATCCAAAAGTGACATTTTCACTATTCTGTAATCTGTAGATAAATTTCATTAATTCTTTCGCCAACGTCCATACCACGCTGAATACACCGGTTCTCGTCCGATCACCGAAGTTAAGCAACGTCGGGCGTGGTCAGTACTTGGATGGGTGACCGCCTGGGAACACCACGTGCCGTTGGCTTTTTGTTTTATTTACCAAAATAAATAAATCGCCTTATAATGCCCTATGTAATGGAGTTTTAATTTCGGTTAAGCATTTTTTTTTTCACTTTATTTCGCTTTGAAAGTCGCTCGACTTGGCGTTGCTCTATGGTTTTCATACATATTTCGGTAAAAAAGCAAGTTTTGCTTTCAAGACGAACATAGCAGAAGTACATACAAGAAATAAAATAAACTTGTTTGGTGTACTATATGATTGCAAATTTTATATTGCTTCCCGCCAACGTCCATACCACATTGAATACACCGGTTCTCGTCCGATCACCGAAGTTAAGCAACGTCGGGCGTGGTCAGTACTTGGATGGGTGACCGCCTGGGAACACCACGTGCCGTTGGCTTTTTGCTTTTTTTTCGTCTACATTTAAAACGGTTTTCTAAGAATGATAAATTATTTCTTCTTTGACATTTAATTGGTAGTTTTTATTAAGAGTTCAAAAATGTCTCTTAATTTAAATGCCACAAAATAATTGATTTGCTGCCCCTTAATCATCTTTTCGGAACCCCAACAACGCTTCTAGGAAAATGTATGTTATTTTGTTGGAATTATGAGACCTAACGCCCCTCTTTTAGCTCCACTGTGACAGCAGCAAGCAGCGCAAGACGTCAGTTGATGCGCGCACGCCACCGCACGCTCGCACGTTCGTTTCGCGTCGCGCGACCACACGCAACTCCTTGTATTTTACGCTTATAAACTCGATAACAAACCACTACACCAGGTAAGTGAGTTTTCACTTTTACACTTATTTAATACCCTCGTAATAACGTGCGTGACACATCGGTTTAAAGGAAAGTATGAGTATTGTTGTGATAGTGATTTAGGGCCGATCGTAGTGCCTGAACTATGTGGTCTTGTGTGCTCCACTCAAACCCAGGTACAAAGACCCGTTTTTTGGAATGATAAAGTAAAAAAAAATACAAATCATTTTAGGTAAAATGACAACAATCCATTGTAATTCACAGTACAATAGGTATTAATTTTGCGTCAATTTAAAGCTAGCAATTAATATAAAATTTTATATTTAAAAACGACGGCATAATAATAATAATATATTAGAGTTTAAAATCCATATAATAACAGTAGTAATAGACATATTAAGCAATAGGTAAGCAGTAACAATTATTAATATCAGCAAAAATATATACGATTACGAGTACATATCAGATTCAGTATTCAGTTTTTTTTTTGTAATTATTCCTTCTAATAAATAGGTAGGTACCTACTTAATATATTTTCGCAGATTAAATGCTTCTATTATTCGCACCTTCCTCACACAACAAATGCTCTAATCTAATCTAAATTGTCCCTAAGGTTGACTAGTAAGTACCTATGCCTAGCGGCATTTGAACCTAATGCTAAGAATTAAATATTTTTTTATTAAATAAAAGACTTAAACTGAAATATTTTCATACCTTTTTGTAAATGCAGAATGCGCAAAATGATGCAGCATCAGGCAGGCTATTAGTGGTTATGAAATTGAGACCGCAGGATTACATCACGCTGATGACTTGAAAGTGAACATTTTGAGTTCTCTAGGTCATCATTTTGGTTTTATTTTGCAACTAGAATAATAAAGAACTATAAAGTTCGTTGATATCAATGGCGTACAAACTCAATAGGTATATATATAATTTCATACATTACAGAACACAGCGTCCTACACCTCCACTGTTGTGAAACAGGTAGATAGATTCTAAATATATTCAAATCTAAGACGTCTTCATGACTTTGATTGTCATGGAGACGTCGATATTTAAATTCGATCAAAATTGTAAAAAGCAAAAGGTTGTATGTATATTATTTACCACAGATTTTAGTATTTTTTTTATTTTTTACAATCAGTTTATTACACATCGACGAGCTTGCCACTTGTCATGATTGGCCTATAGTAAAGTTGGCTAAATGTGAATCCGCTTATTTATAAGCGTGGTTTCTGACTACCCTGAAAGGGAAACGGTCGTGATGATGATGATGATGATGATGAGTTTATTCACAGTCTTCATTCTACCATAAAGTGGCGACCGTGTAAAATCATGAGAAATTATTAGCTGAAAGAACTGTGGTGAGGATGATAAGATGTTTCAAGAGATCAGTGAACGAGTTGGGGATGGGCCTTCCAGGATCAAAAGCGTCAATGTCAAAAGCTTGGACATTCCATCTAGCTTTTTACCAGACATTTCTGACAGACGTTATCGATCTTAGACGATTGTGCAGTCCGCCTCACCCCGCAGAACATATATCTGGAGAATTTGGGCTACACTCGCCACGCTGGCCAGACGGCTTGGCAAGGTTCCGATGTCAATTTTGAATGACAATTTATTATTATTACAAGTTAGTATTAAGTGGAACCGACACCGACGGGTTAACGTACTCTCTGAGACACGGAACGGTGGTATTGTAAATCTTAGACAAATGTACGTTAGAAAAGTGTATTTCTTATTGGTACATGCCGGGGGGTTTTGAATCGACTTTTGTAGGATTTTAAAGAACAACCGAGCCACCACCACCACCAATTTGCCCATTATTAGTATAAACAAGATAATAAGAATTTTTACATATTTACAACTATTAGATATATGGAACGGTGTGTACGTAATGTACCAACAAGTAAATGCAGTATTTAGTTACTTAACAAACACGAAAACAGATTTCATGCTTTTGCGTGTTTCCTTAATGGTATTTAAATGTATGTTAACGTAAAGTAGGTAATGCATTTGAAAGATTAATTATCAGAGACGCAAGACGATAAAATGTGTCGGTCCAGTTATATCAATAATTCCTAAAAACTTAGTTAATAGTTAAGAAATTGATAAAAATTCTAATAGAATAATAATTTAATATTATAAAATTTATTTATTGCACATACTCGTAAAATACAAAATTAATATGATATACAATCGATGCGAAGGTATTCTCTTCTACCAGAAGGGAGATCGATATATTTATTTGATGTCCACTATTTAAACGACATCGGCGGGGTTCATTACAGCCCCTAGTACACAGCGTTCTAGACCTCCACTGCTGGAGATGGGCCTTCCAGAAGATATAGAAAATTTGGCCTACACTTGCACCGCTGGCCAGACGGCTTGGCGAGGATATGATGTCAATTTTTTTTGACAATTTATTAACGATTCCTTAAGTTGGTATTAGTGAAACCGGGACTGACGGCTTAACGTGCTTAACGTGGTGTTATAAATCTATGACAAATGTACGTAAGAAAAGTGTATTTCTTATTGGTATATGCCGGGTGGGTTTGAACCGACCTTTGTAGGATTTAAGAAACGCGTTCTTACAACCGAGCCACCACCGCACCTGCGGCCTACGGTGGGGTTGCTACTTCAAAATCATTGGGAATGTGTATGCTGTGTTTCACTTCAAAGCAAAGCTAAGCTAGCTTTTTGAAATGTATTTTGCTTAATGTGAATGAAAGCCATAGAACAACGCCAAAACGAACAACTTTCAAAGCAAAAAAAAGCGCTTAAAGCGATAAGTGAAAGAAAATATTGTCTATTATAATTTAAACAATATTTATATTCGTTAAAATAAGATTATATATTATATTTTACATAGTTGTATAAAGTCCTAGAACTCCACTGTTGGAGATGTGCCTTCCAGATATTTCTGGAGAATTTGGCCTATACTCGCCACGCTGGCCAGACGGGTTGGCGAGGTATGTATTATGTAATAATTAATAAGGAAAAATTATGGTAACTAATAGTTTTTTTTTAATGAATGCATATAGATCGTTATTTTCTGTCGCCTGTAGTGGAAACATTCATACGAGAATAGCAATTTTATTACCGTTTTGCACTGACAGTTTCAGTTACCTATATTCCATTATATAATGTTTGGGCTTAAGTAACATAATAGAGCTACTGTTGTTTCTACTTTTAAATCTTTTTTATAAATACATACTTTTTTAGTAAAACTAAGTATTTTGCGCAAACTCTACTTTAAAATTAGATTTTGTTTAAGCCCTGATGAAGTATAGGTACTGTATTGATTATTGGCCATAAAATCTGACATTGTACCAATAAAATATTATATTACCTACGTGTATTTTAATCGTTATCCACCGGTAAGTACGAGTACATTTACTACATGAGGTTATAATAATATCACGACTTAAAAATACAATTATAAGTAGGTACTAAGATTTCCACACTTTTGTTATTGTTATTCGTGATTAGCTTGGATCGATAAAGCTTATTGTTAGGTATAATTTTTTACTTATTATTCGCATAGAGATCGGATCGGACATTTCTCCAATGAACTCGCTCTAAGTACGCATATTGATCAAATATGGTTTATTGGAAAGCCTATTAAATATTTTTTTTATTATAACATATGAAGAAATACAATTAATATATATATCAATGTACTGTCTATATATATATATATATTAAACTACGTTGACGACCACAATCACTGGAGACGGCTGGTGGTTGAACTATGATCGGTTGCGATTGCGAAAGAGTCACGATATTCAACAGTACTTACTAAGGAGGAAGTTTCAAATTTTATTTCTAAAATCTAAACATCACACACGCACATCAAGCTATGACTTGTTGTTATGTCAAATTAAACAGAGCGGTCGCAGTGGTGGCCGGTAGTAAGAACGCTTACAACGATACAAAAAAATCACGCTTCGAGCTACGGTGTACCAATGAGAAATACACTTACGTACATTTGTCATAGATTTACAACACCGCTTTTCCTGTACCTTCAAGAGAAAATACCAACTTGGGAATCGTTAATAAATTGTTATTAAAATTGACATCAGACCCTCGCCAACTCGTCTGGCCAGCGTGGAGGCTGTAGGACAAATCTCTATAGAAATATATTTTGTATGGCCCATTTACATCAGTTTTTTTTATACTAGCACGACAAATGACCTTGCGCCCACCTGATGGTAAGTGGTGAGCCAGATCCATGAATGTTAGCAACTGGAATCCGACACTCATGACTGACATCAGTACCTTACCATATGCCGGCTTGACTGGACATGACGGCAATTCGAGCCTGATCCCGAAATGTGTGGTGTGTTACTGGGTTTATCGGCACGAACGGTGGATACTTCGCCGACCCAGCAGACTGGACAAATTACCACGATCAGTCTTTTTATTATATTTAATTATATTTGTTGTATAACGTCGATTAAACATAATTTAATAGCGTTTATGTTACAAAGTAAAAAGCTAGAGGTCTCTCGTCATGATGTAGTCTTGGTTTTATGTAACTTCTGACCGTGATCAGAGTCTCGGTCAAACCCACCAGCTATTGTATAACCATTACGTAG
This sequence comes from Tinea semifulvella, assembly GCA_910589645.1. Classification (NCBI taxonomy): domain Eukaryota; kingdom Metazoa; phylum Arthropoda; class Insecta; order Lepidoptera; family Tineidae; genus Tinea; species Tinea semifulvella. Next base: position 14,330,330 of record OU342585.1, read on the forward strand.
ATTTATAACTTATTCGTCAAAGAGTTACCAAGTTCAACAAGCCTGTTCTCTTATAATAATGACAGCTGTCATAACCACCAACGCCATCTTTAACCTATTGTGAGCCCAGCAGCCAGCAGCATAACGTTATCCACTGTTTTAAAAGTCATCAAAGGGGGGCAACTTCAAAATTACTGAGCAAACGTAATGTAAATAATGTCTGCGGCGCATTTATCATCAGTTATATTCATGTTTGTTGCTAAAAAATTGACAAAACCTGCTGTAACTAAAGTGTTTTTCAAGGCATTAATAAGTTTTTACGAATACATTTTTGTTCCATACGTCATTGTGTATTAATGTTATTTAATAACTGTTTTATTGTAGGTATTTTTTAATAAATTGCAGGCTATAACCGCATGCTTAGTGCTGTTTAGTTGTCTTAATTTCGTGTTTAGGTATCATTAGTGTTAAGACCAAATGTCCTAACATCAGTTAACCGACCACGGAGAGGAGCCACTCCGCGGTCGGCTAATAGCTTTAAGTTTAAATATATTTTTGGTACAGCGGAGTCATTGTCGGGCATTCGCGGTTCATACACGCTTCTAGAGTAATAAACGCATCAAAAGAAATACAGTCCTAATTCACATACTTCACCAGCCAGGGTACCCCGAGTCATCTTGCCTTGGCCCCAACAATTAGTTTCTCTTAAATTTTGTCTTTAATATTTTTTTCCATAATCGTTCATTTATAGTGGACCCCTTAACCTTTGCAGAGGGGTCTCTTGTGTCTGTATTTACGTAACCAAACATTTTATTCAACAACAACTGTTCGCAATATTTTCTGTCTCCAAACATAATGAGTTCGAGCGTGTGACGTGAATTTATGTGACATAACGTTATAGATAGTAGACACCTAAATTTGTTGTTAAATCACGGTTTCGTTTTTTATTTTTCGTGTTATGCGCATTAAAAAAGGCCCTTCTTAAACACAGTATATGTCTGGTGAAGTCCAAAATACTATTGTCTACACGCAATAGGCCCGGTAACCGCTGGTGAATCCATAGTTTGCTGAAATTTTCCCTCTACATTACATTAAATTAAACAGCTCATAATTATTTGAAATTCGGACCAATTTCCTATTTGCAATTTTAAGGTTTTTAATTTCCAAAGCCGACTACTGTGTCAGTTTAACATTCAAAGATAATTTCATGTGTTGTAAATGACTACGTATTTAGGTAAATAATATATCTTACCTCATCATAGGACATAGACAAACGAAAGTCAATTTCAGAAATACTATTTGAGTCCAGCTATTCCTAGAATCACCCAGAAGCGATTTAGTATACATACAAGGGTTGTACTTGCTTTGAATCCCAAATAGGCGTCAATCAGGGCTGTGTGCTTTCTGCCATATTATTCACTTCATATCAAGATATGAGCCAAATGCTTAAAAAGAGTAAAAGAGAACTAGTTGTGAACTACCCAATTTATGCAGATGATGCTGTTCTTATGGCATATTCAGAGAAACAGAGTCCTATTATTAGATTATAACCTACAATCAGTGGGCTTTTAACCCTATTATTTAATAAACTATGTATATTAACAGCAATTTGAAATATTGTTATACCATCGTCTACTAGGTTTTAAATTGTAAATATTACTTTATAGTTATTACGCCACATTTAAATTATGGATAGGATGACCTATTGAATACAGGTTCTCTTGGAAAAGGGTCGCTTTATGTAATAACTTTAACTTTACCCTTTAACCGTTCACACTATTGCAGTCTTGAGTCTCCTTTATCCAACAAATGCAGTATTTGTCAACCTTATAATTACCATTTTCGAATATCATCAATATCATATTACGTAGTAAGAAATAATAGTATATCTATCGCTTTTGATTTATCATCGGCCCGTGTCTCTTCACTGCTAAATATAGGACTCGCTATTGCATGATCTTTTGCCCTCCATCCCCAACCTCCAGCAACCCTTTTGAGATCATCCGCCCACCTGGCGGAGAGCCGTGTCATACACTCTAGAAAGCAAGCGTGCTTCATCGTTCTTTATAACATCAAAAACTTTGTCTTTAAACATTGTGGTATGAACGATTAGAGTATGTGCTGCAATTTTCCATATATCGCCCATCCTAGCTGATTGAATTTGTATGAAGTAGTTTTTGTAAACGTGCACTTTCGAGAATAGCGTTCTTTATAAGTAGATTTTACCTATTTTCTATTTTACCATATACGAGTATCCAGTTGAGAACAGTTATTATTTCTAAAAAACACACGTGACAATAATTGCACGGTTCAAGCTTTGATGTCAGACTAATTAGCATTAACTTCCCCTCATCTAACATTAATGTCTAAGATTACGAGTACGTTCGCAAGATCTACTATACTTCTAAAATTGATACCTCCAATATCCACAGCTAACATTATTCATCATTTATACCCTCTGAGTCTTAGACCTCTACTTCTAAAATAATATATTTCTATAGAATTCAGATCATTATTACCAGGCTTCTTGACACGAGTTAGTAAGGGACTGTTGTACTCGTATTTTTTGTCAATTTCTAAACGATTTTAGTAGTGGAAATATTGACTTTATTATGGGTATAAATCTCCAACCTGGATTCGATTTTTAAATTGAAAAACGGAGCGTTCTAACACGATTATAACAGCGTTTATATACGTATAACAAGGCTAATATTATTGCGCCGATTGTTTTACGATGCTTCATCCTTTTACACAATTGTTCTCGAACTACAGCTACTATCTATCCGTTTCCTTTAAAACAATGATTGGAAAACGTCGTGTTCTACTTTGATTAATTAACCTTGGGTTTGTATTCACAAATTCTTACTGAATATTAGGATATAAGTCGTCGGTAAGAACTGGTTTCGCCGGCGAGCCTTCGCCTCACGCACGGCTGCCAGTCCATCTTGCATCATTACAACTACTTCGCACTATTACAACATTCTCAATTGCACCTGCGCAAGGAATCCGTCGACTACAATTATACTATTTGGAACCAAACCATCCCATCAAAACAAACACACGCCCTTACCCCCACAAACTAAATATATGTATGTAACCATTAAATAGATCTTTCTGTTCTACCGATAACATATTATGCTAATTGTGCGATAGTTTCAATGATATGTTTTGTTTTTTTGTAAGTAATTTGTATTTATATTCCTTTTACATTTATTTCTGTATAATTTGTTGTGATAGTTTATTTTCAATTCTTTGTTTCTTTAGTTGTTATTTGTATTTTATACTGAAATCTATTTCTATTAACCACTTTTGTCATTCCATTAATAATTATTTACATACTTGTTACACAAACAGCTAGCCAATATCGAAATGGTCGACGGCATATTTAGCAATGTTTGTTTTTTTTACTTACGTGAAAGTTACATATTTTTTTGCCGCGTAAATTCCACATAACTCAAAACCTGCTTTAGGTTGTGCCCTAGAAACCATATCTTTTATAAGATCTCGAAGCAGAGAGTACTTACTAACTACAAGAATTTAACTTTTATTACGATTTTCTATTAGTTGTTATTACTATAAAATGACAAACAATGTCTAAAAAAAATGACAAATTTAATTTTATTTAAAAAATTGTCGAATTTATTGTACTTAGTGTGGGCCAAATTCTCCCCATCTCCAACTCGAACTCGGTGTTCTAGTGGATGTGTGATGATAATGATTATACTTAGTAGGATTTAAGTACTGCTAAGTATTGCTTCATTGAATGGTACTTCTACCTTATTTTAATAGAAATTAGAATATATATATTTTAAAGAAATGTTGGATGTTAATTTAGTTAGAATCCGATCCGACCGGATCTTGAATTTAAGCACCATTATCATCCTGCACCAATTGGAGTTATCATGGTTTGTCTTGAATGTCTCCTATTAATGAGGCCATATTCTAAATACAACTCAATCTTCTTTTTTTTTTGAGCCAGGATTTTCGTCTTTTTCCTAGTCTCCTTACACCCTATGCTTTCATGACGGACGATGTAACTTAATCTTGTTATGTTTTACTTTCAGTTAGTTCTGGAGTATCATGACGTCGGTTAACGAATGGTACCGAGGTCGCAAGGTGCTGGTGACCGGTGCCTCGGGGCTTATGGGCAAGGTCCTCATCGAGAAGCTTCTGTACAGCGTCCCTGACATCGGTTGTATATACGCGCTCATACGACCCAAACGGGGCAAATCGCCGGAGAACAGAATCGAAGATATGTGGAAATTGCCCGTTGGTATTATTTATTTGATTAATAGGAATACTTTGCGTTTGCTAAGTTTTATGTATTCGCTCTTACAGACTTAAGCCTGAAAAGGTTTCTTCATTAAAAACGTGCTCATTTGTATCACTTCTATCTAGTCTAGTATAAAACAATTTTGACCAAATATTATTAAAATTAAAGTATCTAGGCCAGAGACTCCAAAAATATTTTCTTCTTGAGTTGTAGTTGACTCAGTGTTCTAGGGGCTTTACGTACTAATAATGATTTGAAATTTAACAGGACCAAATACTGAGCTTTGGGGCTCGAATCATATGGCACTTTTCTGAGACTGTTTTTATTTATTGTATATTCCATATTTCCAGCTGTTTTCGCGCATACGAGAGGAGAAACCACAACAGATGAAAAAAGTGTTGGCGATCCACGGAGATATGCTGTATGAAAACTTGGGTATTGAGAAGAAGGAATTGGAAATGCTTTATGAAGAGGTAAACAGAACTTTTCTTAAAATAGTGGTCTAATATATTGATATCAGTTGAGGGTAGGTTATCAGTGTGGATTCTTTATCTTTATTTAATATTTTTTAGTTTTATCCTGATACTATATAACTATATAGTTATTTTCATTTATTATATTGACCAAGCTTGAGGACAAGTGGGAAGTACGTCGTTGAATCGGCGTTACGTACTACTCCCATACAAATGATAAATTAATTTAATTATATTTTATTGTATTTGCACCTATTTTACGATTAAAATGTTGGCTGTCATAGAATGTCTAGCAACATTTAGCATTGTATATGCATTAAGGTTGATAAAACTTTTTTTATATATTTTTTTTATACTAGCACGACATGTGACCTTGTTCCCACCTGATGGTAATTGGCGCGCTAGGGCCATGAATATTAGCAACTGGAATCAAACACTCATGACTGACATCAGTCCCTAACTCTATGCCGGCTTAACTGGGCATGACAGCAATTCGAGCCTGATCCCGTGTGATGTAATGAATGTGTGGATACACTTTACTAGGTTTATCAGAACGAACAGTGGATTTCCCCGCCCCGGCAGATTAGGGATATACCACCGACAGTCCGCCTACCACCTATTTGTTGTTCTCGTTGAAAGTATGTGCCATTTGCAATGATGTCAAATGCCAATTTTTACTTTCAAGGAGAACTAATATTGTAAGCTTGCCATGGTGATATTTATATAAAATTAACAAGACTTGCTTTATAGTATTTATACCATAAATTGAGTTATATCTACAAGCGTTAATCTAGGTAATGCGGCTAGAATATACAGGCAATATATTTTGTAACTTTGCAATAAAATTAGAATGGATGCATTATATAATTCAAATGCGATTTACTCTAGATACAAATTGATCTAATTAATGTCAGTAGGTTACGGTAGGATATATATTAGTATTTAGATCACCGTTTTTATTACTAACCCACATCCTCGCTACATTTTACTTGTATGTTTGTTTGAAGTCTGAAAACTTTAATGATAAATTCAAATTCGTAATTCTTTATTGTATAGATTGCTTATTCTAATTACAGTTGTATGTACATGCCATGATGATGCAATCTGCCCATATTATGGGCATATAATATGCTTATGTCAATAGATATTTATTTATAATATTTATTTGTATATAGTTTATATTTAACATTGTTCTTGTCAATTTATTGGAATACAATGTTAATGTCAAAATTTGCATGCTAAAAATTATTTTATTGAGTAAAAACAGTTGTCAATAAGAAGTTTCTTTAACTCAATAGTAAAACGTTTTATAGGTAACTCTCGTATCTCTCTAGGAATTTTATTATATATTCTAATGCACATTATGTGGCAGTTTCTGCTGTAATATTCACTTACACATCTTGGGTAGATTAGTCTGGTATAATCTCTAGGTACAAGTTTGTTACAAGTATTATATTTTTTAAAGAGATTAGATTGTTTATTGACAAATATTCATATTTCAAGGAAATACATTGAAGCCAATGTATGCACAAATTTGAGATTTTTAAATAAGGGTCTACAGGAATGAAATGGTCCAACTCCACAGATAGCCCGAACACTTTTGGGGGATAAATACCTTATTGACATCGGTTGAGTTACCCCATAAAATATAGGAGACAAATATGTTTTTTCTTGTTTTATTTTATTGGGATGTATCCTACATCCAGTTGGTTAGGCTGCTTATCTATTTTGTTGCCAAATCTTGGTCTTGGACTTGCAGTCTTGGTTTTGGTTTGCTTCATTGCAAGACCAAGAGCAAGACCATCGATATGTTAGGAAGATAGAAGCAGAGTCTAATTTTGGTAAATACGTTTTTATTTTTTTGGAATATAAATTGGTTTTTTGTCAATTTTAACTGCGTAGTGTATGCCTTTTAAAAAACCGTTTTTTACGTGAAACAAACGATTGTTTTTCGCTCAGTCGTAGTTGTTGTTTTTGTTACAACCTTTGTACCTGTACATGTTGGTCAACAAGATCTATAACTATGCCATATTTCAAGTAAATCGGACCAGCTGGTCACTACATATTTGCAAAGAAAATATCGACCAATAGTATTACTTTATTAACACATACGTCATCATGAGGTAATACTATGTTTTAGTCCCGCTCAATGTCGTATTTCCCAATCCTTATTTTTCATTATTTTAATATTTTGATTTAATATCGGTGCAGGTTATGAATATATATCTACCCGACTTTCTTTTATAGCGCGTCATTTTGTATAGTCAGTAGTTAGACATACATACATACATATATTCACGCCAGGTCCCTTGCGGGGTAGGCAGAGACAATTGAGCGAAATTTGACACGATCACGACATACCTCTTTCGCTTTGTCGATATTCATTAATCTCTTCATACATGCCCTTTTGATACGAAGGCTTTTAATTTACCTTCAGTCAGTGTTTTATTTATTTGATCGTGATATGTAAGTCTCGGTCTCCCTGGCAGGTCTCCTCTTTAACCCACAACTTTCGCATTATATATCTGGTTCGTCAAACTTTCATCGCTCATCGTTTCAACATGCCCGAACCATCGTAGCATGCTTTTCCTTATTTTTGTCCCTATACTTTTCTTTATACCAACCCTTTTCCGTATTTTTCCGTACTGTTAATTTTAAAATAGCCAATTCGTATGGAGAAGCCAAAAAAAGTCATTTCCGACATGGTTTTTTAGGAGAAGTTGTTTGTTTCTATCAATAGAATCACATATTAGTCTAACGGAAGGCCATACAAGCCGTTAATCAGGTGAAGGCGGCCCGAGCCATGTTACGTCCTGTAATGAACTCCAGTTTCCCGCTCAGGTTGAAGGTGCGGATCTACAAGATGTTAATCCGTTCCCGACTAATGCTGCGCCAGCTTGGCATCACCTTCTGGCCAAAACCAACAGGGACAAGATCCAGAGTCAGCAGAACATATCGCTCAGGGTGGTATCCAGAGCGCCGTGGTTCGTGCAAAATTCTGTAATTGCGAGAGATCTGGAGATGCCTACTATCGAGGCATTTGTTGGCGGCCTAGCTAAACGTATGTTTTACCGGGCTGACAACGGATCCTCCAAGCATCTTCAGGATATAGCTCCTACTTTCGCACGGCCCCCGCAGGGGACTCCACTACCTAGGGAGGCGCTCTTGGAGAAGAACTAAAGTAGACAAATCTAGGAGACTAGATTCGTGAGCCACAAGGGCGGTGTTGTAGTAGTAACAGCGCCCAGCACCAAAGGTGCGTTGAATCACCGGCGGGTGGTTAGCCGCCGAGATCCTGCAGGGGAAAACGGGAGATTATCCCATCCCCAACCCAGACCCATTGAACATCCGGGCCTGGATGACTCCGCTGTCTGAAGGGCATACAAAGTCACCCCGTATATTAGAATTTTGTATTTACTTTTTAGGTTTCCGTAATATACCACTTCGCTGCGACATTAAGACTGGAAGCCCCGCTGAAGGATGGTCTGGAGATGAACACTCGCGGTACACTGAGGCTTCTGGACATCGCCAAGAGGATGAAGAACATTGCAGCCTTCGTCCACCTCTCCACTGCTTTCTGCTACCCCGATTATGAGAGACTTGGTGAAAGGGTCAGTTCTAATATCATAATAGCCTCTTTAAAAAAAAAAAAAATACAATAAACCATTATTAAAATCAACTAGTAGTTAGGTTTGTTATTGTTTTGCTAATGTTTAATAAACTATCTATTTGATCCGTTGCCCGTGTATATGGCTATATGATGACACATAAAAAAGGTGTGCGCGCAATGGGTACCGAAAATGCTTACGCCATTGGACAGGCAGCGTCAAGTCACAACTCCGTAGCAGTTTTTGAACATCTGTGTCGATAATCCTGACGATGTTGTTTCTTGCCTTGTCACTGTTCACGAAACATGGATCCGGCAGTACGATCCGGAGTCAAAGCAGGAGTCGATGCAGTGAATAGAACAGGGAGAAAAGCCGCTACGAAAGTGGAAACATCGGCGTCCAAGCTCATAGCCACTATTTTTTGGATTGTATTACAATCCCTACCAATGTGACAAGCTAACTACCAATCACGTGGCGTAAATCAAAATGTTGACCATTGATTATTTTAATCCTTTCTGCGACCGGCCGTCCAATCCATGAAATCACCATGCGGGTGCCGTGTGTTGACCACAAAGAGAGTTGACGAGCGGTGTCTCGGGCTTGTGACAATATGACGCTTACATTCACCATACTGCTCCTCTCTCTATACCAAACCAAATACATACTAAAGTATTTGGTTGATAGATAAGATAATAATATTTTTTTTAAATACTTAATATTCGATGGGTATAACACATAACAGTAGTGGAACTGATGACGATGTCTCTACAACATCACTTATGTAATATATACATGATGTTCTAGGTCAACGACCCCCCAGCTGATCCCCACGAGGTGCTGAGAGCGGCTACCTGGTTAACTGACGAGCAGCTGAATTTACTCTCCCCATCCATCCGTCAGTCACATCCTAACTCCTACACCTACTCCAAGAGACTAGCTGAAGCCTTGGTTCGAGACAGCTATCCTGAACTACCGTGCTGCGTTGTACGACCTAGTATAGGTGAGTGGACTGATAAGTTTTTTTTTTCTAGTAGCATGTTTTCTAGTAGGTCTTCGAGTAATAGAAAGAAGGACACACATGCAAAACAAAGCATTTCACGCAATTAGCGTGCAGCAGTGTCAGTTTCCAAAGTTATAATGGATCCTATGACAAATGTTAATTGGACAAAATTAAGCATTTCAAAAATATTGTAGGTACTTTTTGATAAATCCAATAGGACTTTTAATCATCGCGTTTTGCGAATGGATTTAAAGAATGTATAGCTTCAATGAGCAAGAAATTTGGTTTAAACTAGTTCGAAAATATCTATAATTTTTTCTCCTGTAACATTGTTGATGATCGACTGTCGGAGAATGTCTTCGGGCACTAAGTCGGCCTTTGTACTTTGCATGCAATAAAGATTTTTGTAGCGACGTGATTCAAAGTTGTATTGTAGGTTTGTTAAAATTTTCAGTCACCTATTTTCAATTTAGCCTAATTTACAGTGACCCCAGCGTTTAAAGAGCCGACCCCTGGCTGGGTAGACAACCTGAACGGCCCAATAGGCCTCATGGTGGGCGCAGGGAAGGGTGTCATCAGGTCCATGCATTGCTACGGCCACTACCACGCAGAGGTCATCCCTATAGACATTGCTATCAATGCTATTGTTGTCATCGCCAAAAACGTTGGATCAATGCAAAGGTAAGCTTGGATTAGTAAAACGGTACTTTTATTGGTTATTTGACCTGTGCCTGTCACTTTTATTTCGTCAGCTTTAAGTCCATATCAGAATTTATTTAACCGGGTTCAATTCTTGGTCGGGACAACAAAAGCAATTTACTATTTTTGACATTTTCGAGTCGTCGATCGATATAGGTCGCGATGGTACTTTACTTTTATAGACTGTTCATTCTCGGGATAAATTTTGATTGTCAACACAGACTTTTAAAGTTCTACAGCCAATAGTGGGTTTTTTTTAAGTAAAAGTACTGTAACCTCTGATTGGAGGAGAATGTTCACTGGTCAATAAAACGCGAACATTCATGAGTTAATTATGTCTTTCTGATTTACATTTGATTTATTATTATCATCACTCTCAAGCCATATAAATTGATTCTATCTCTCCTGATAGTAGAAGCAGTCAGGCCAAAATCCATTTTCACAATGAAACATTCATCCTAGTAATTATTAGTTAATAGTAAAGTGTCAAATTATACTAGATTAAAATTTTCACAAAAAAGCTTTAATATTTCAACTTTACAGGCAATCTGAGATACCAGTATACAATCTAACGACGGGTGATGAAAGGAATACTACATGGAAGCAAGTGCTCGACATGGGAAAGGCAACCGTACGGAAGTACCCCTTCGAAGGCCCTCTCTGGTACCCCGACGGGAACATCCGACACAACAAGTTCATTCACGGTCTCTGCGTCTTCTTCTACCACCTCGTGCCGGCATACTTCATAGACTTTCTCATGTTCATATTTGGACAGAAACGCTTGTGAGTTTATTTTATTAGGAGCTTTGGTTATATGGTTGTTTGAACACTTTTCTTCAATTCATAGCACTTTCTTCATCCAGGCACATACCAATGAGAAGTACGCTTTGCTTACGTACATTTGTCGTAGATTTATAAGACCACCGTTCCTGCTAGGAGGAGACCACGTTAACGCGTCAATCCCGATTCCACTAATACAATTTTAAAGAATCGACAACACGTCTGGTTAAACGAGTGAAGGTTTACATTCTCCAAAAATATTTTCGGTATATAAAAATAATAATAATTATAATCGTTTATTTCTCTCTTATGACATAAATTTGTTTACAAAAAATTAAATATAAAAATCTGGGCATGAGAGCTGGTGCCTGAAGTGGATATCCGAAGGGTATCTGTATCTCAGGTCACCAGATTGCATCCCTCAGACTAAATACAAATTACAATTTGTGTTTAAAAAAATAAAAATAACGTGAATTAAAACCAAAAACTTAATAATAGAAACAATGTTTAAAAAGTTGAAACAAACTTAAAAGTTAGTTAGTGCTCTCAGAAACAATACTAATTATACATTCTACCTCACAACAATCAACATTTGCTCAGTTTCATCATAGCTTTGGCCCTGAAGCCATTCGGCTACAACCCTTTTGCAGGTAGCTTATGTTTTATACCTAATAGATAATGCCTTATTAACTTTGTTGTAAATATAGTATCCAAGAAAACAATAAAATCTCTTCACAAAACTAGATCTAACTCGTGTTGGCAGAAATACATCCTTATTTCTTCTTTGGTCAGTGTATACATTAGAGGATTCAGTCGTTACATATATGTTAGGTATATAAGTATTTGTGTAGGTCGAATTTATGTAATATGTATTAAATAAAGTATTTATATTTTTACGTACTTAATTATTTAATTCTAATATATTTACATTTACTTAAAAAATCTATCACTCTCCCAAAGGTTAGCTGGTAGAGAATACCTTCATGGCTCGCCTATGTAAATTTTTATATTTTGTATATTTTGTGTGCAATAAAGAATTTTATTATTATTATTATATTCTGGGAGGCACATATTCAGCAGTGGAGGTGTAGGACTTTGTGTTTCAATATTACATCATTACAGCTCCTGATGTGATTATGAACTCGGATAAGTCCTAGTAGTAAACATTGGTTTCCCCCCTTTAACTGTATTTCTGATACATTACATTCCTGGAATATTATAGATATACAATACATAATAACACATATACTGATATCTGATGATAATGATATATGATGTAAGTTAATACTTTGACAGTGGCTTATGATTGTTGTAAATATCCAATGCCAGTGACTGCCTTCAGTATTTGTCAGTGAATGAAGTCAGATGTAAGAGACTGGCTTCAATTGTAGCCGGATGTCGCTGACTTTCATGATTGATTAAGATTTCTGTCAATTGTACTGACAATGAAGTTAGTTTCAACTTGGCAAGCTCGAAGAAAGGTCACTATAAATTAAATACTTTTTGTTCTCGACGAGGAATTGAACCCGCTACATCTAAATCTGCGGTTTTAACCGCTAGATCGCAGAGGCTTATTGATGATCGTGTGAATGTATTGTTATTATTTTAGCATGGTCAAGATCCAGAATCGAATATCAGTGGGTTTGGAGGTTCTGCAGTACTTCACTACACGGGAGTGGTGGTTCGATACCCACAACTTCAAGGGCTTGGTCCCCTCACTGGTACCCGAGGACAAGCCCACTTTCCCCATGGACCTCACCATAATAGAAGATGGACCCTACATCGAGAGCTGCATGCTGGGTGGAAAAATGTACTGCCTCAAGGAAAAGCTTGAAGATCTACCCAAAGCTAAGCTGCATAATAATATGTAAGTTTTTTTTTTCTGCCTAAGTTTTTAAATTTGTTAAATAACGCGTAATGTTAGAGCATTTATTTAGTCCTATTTAATAATGAAATTATAAAAATAATATTTACAGTAATTTTGTGATAATTTTATTTAGTTCTTTTGAGGATCGGCTACCATTGCTGCGCACGGACACGCTACGCATGTTGACTTTTCGCTTTGTATGAATTCGTGTGTAGCATGTGCGTGAGTTGCAGTCAACGAGGTCAAATATAAGATAGAGCGGGCATCTATTTATTTATTATTATTAGGTACACACAACAGAAATGAAAACAAAACATTTTTAAATTTCAAATCTTTACAGTGCAATTTATTTATTTATTTGTTCAGTACTATCTCCAAAAACATGTGCACACAGCATGCAATTATGAAACATTTACATATATTTAAAAATAACAATACACTACCCACAGTGAGTTGTTCATAAATATTAATTTAGTTTGCTCGCCGTCCACAGCAAATTACTCCTTGCCAAAGGCCAGAAACAATCCACTATAGAGAGCGAACACCCTTATGTAGGTTTTTTTTTTTGAGCTCATTTTCATTTTGTCACATTCTATTTCAATCAACGTAATGTAACTAGCAATGCTAGAAGCAAATGCCAAAATATCAGTTGACTGCCGTCAAACGGTAAAACTGTATAGTTATATAATATTCGATAACTTTGCGGGCTAAATAGCTTGTGTATAATAATTTGACACATAAATTCGATACGATTCCGACATTTTAATGAAACTATTCGAATAGACGTCCGTCGAATTTTAGCCGACTGATGATGGATTATCGTATTCAGCGTTCGCGATGCCATTTTCAACAAGATTATCACGCTGACGTCGCGTTGTCACTGTCGGCAATGCAAAATAAACTGAATGGACGTAGACCAAGTTTAACGTCGTGTAAACAATATATGTTTTCGACAAACGTGATCAAATTAAAATGAAAAACATAGAAAGTGACCACGTGATTTGGTCTGTTGAAAGGCTCGTGAATGGCCGTCTTAAATTAGTTGTGATATTTCTCGAGTTTGGTTTGCTAGAGACATCGACGAGCTTGCCATTGGTCATGATGGGCCTATAGTAAAATTGGCTAAATGGGAAACAGTTTTTTCTTTTCAATTTGCTAATCAATATATTATTTTTTTGTTTCAGCCTGTTCGTAGTGGACCGACTGGTCACTGTGTTTTTGTATCTCTTCCTGGTGTACCTGGTAGTGTCGTGGTGTGAACCGCTGCGAGATCTCCTCTCCCACTGGCCCTTCGTCAGATACGTGCCTCTTGTGCGGTCAGCAGTTTTTAAAGACTAATAAAACACAGTTTAAAAATTTTATGAATGAATTTAATGAGTTTGAGGGATGGGCGTACCCAGGAGAGGGCAGGGGGGGGGGTGCAAGTTGCCCCTCCCTGGATTTTGTTTAAGTCTCTACTAACTATCTACTTATGTCGATAAAAATTAAGAAAAATACCTTTTTTTTATTTGATATACAATACAACATTTAACACACATTCTCACACTTAAGGTATATCCCCTCATCGTCCATACCACAATGCTTAAAGACGAAGGTCTTTAACCAGTGTGCGTCCTCCATGTAATGTCGTATGAAGCGGAGACATGGACACTGACAGTGGGTCTAGTCCATAAATTCAAGGTCTCTCAGCGAGCTATGGAGAGAGCTATGTTTGGTATTTCTCTGATGGATAGAATTCGAAACGTTGATATTTGTCAAAAGTAACTGACATAGTTTTAAAAATTTGCAAGCTAAAATAATAATAATAGTTTATTGACACAAAATAAAATATACATATTGAACAAAAAAATAAAAATTACAGTGTTGTACATGCTTAATTTAGTAGACGACTTCTGTCCCCTATACTAAGGTTGCCCTGGTCTTATAGGGGCTTAACACTATGTCAGTGGGCCGGACACATCTGCCACAGAACCGACCAACGATGGGGCAAACGGGTTGTAGATTGGAGACCACGTACGAGACGACGTAGAGTGGGACGACCCCCCGCCAGATGGACAACAAGGCTAGTGGGGGTTGGATGAAGATGGCGAAAGAACGCGTTAAGTGGCGAGCCTTGGAGGATGCCTACATCCAGCAGTGGAGAAGTACAGGCTGTTTTATGACAACTTTTGAAATCCTACGGCATTCCCGTTCTATCTACTCGCTAGCAGCGCTGCAAGCAAAAATGCTGCGCTCGGCTGCCGGTCAGTGTACATAGAAAATTTGATAACGCTATGGGCGATTCTTTCACAGAAGACGTCATAAGCCGTTTCGCTGAAGTCAAAAAGAAAGTTACTTTTAAAATAGCTAATTAATAATTAAAGTTATATTTTTTTATTTGGTTCTGTTTATAATTATTTAATTATATTTTTGTAGTTTGCAATTATTATTTTATAATTTATATAATAAATCTTATCAGCCCCCCCTCGGCCCAGATCCTGATCCTGGGTACGCCCATTAGCTCACTTTACGTGCTTTCTTTGCATTATGTCTCGCTCGCTACTAGTGTGACAAATCGCCTGTGAAATGGCAAATAGTTTTGCAGTCTTGGTCTTGCTATTTTTGTATGTCTAATAATTTAGACTTTATAAAACAATTGTTACTAACCTACGAGTATATCATGTAAATAAATATTTTGAGTTTAACCCTTAATAAGGCACGAGTTAATAGGGTTTTAAATGCAGAAGTTGAAGTGGTTTTAGGATAAATGACTACCGTAGAATTCAAAAATTACAAAGCAATGGAAACAAAGATAAACGGACGCAAAATAAATCGGCAATCACGTGATGAAGCTAAATTCTACTTACAGGATTTTTTTTTCTAACAAAAACTTGCTCTTTCTGTCTTGATCGAAAAACGGCTGTTTCTGTCACTCTAAATTCGAATTCTAAAATACTGACACTTTGAGATCAAAAATTTACTTAGTGTTGCCATAAAACAAGCAGTGTTGCCAGGTGACACATTTTAATACTATCTGTGTTTTATGGTTTCGTTCATTCGTTGAATTGATTTTTAATAGAAAAAATTTGTTTACATATTGTGGTGGGAAATAATCTTCCTTTGCCTTATTAAAGGTTAAGTTTGCCTTCTTAGCACGGACTTTGAGATACTCGTAAGATACGACAAAAATGGCTGTTTTCACACCGTCTCATCGCGTCGTGTCGTCATCAAAAAGTGACATTTGCGTGTAGGTTACAAAATTTCGTTCCCAGTATGCCTAGTGTGACAGTGAAGTGAACGCAACTATAGTAGTAGTTTTTTTACAGAATTTTCGATGTTCATTGCCTGTTATTATAGCCAAACTTGCAATACAGCAGTTACGTTTTCCGAAACTTGCATTTTACACTAAGCACACTGGTTCCAGTAGAATAAATTGTTAATGACAGCGGCCATATTTGCCACAATTTTAGAGGGTGTAATATAATTGTGCGTAAAGACTAATCTAAATTAATTTCTCTCAGTGCAGTTGGTGCGGAAACATAGTGGAATTTACGTTACCAGTCTTGTAAAATATAATAGGTATTTTAACTACTTTAGGTTATTTAAAGTTACCCAATTTAACAGGAATTAGTTATTAAATTGTATATTTAACAGGGTACGAGCATGTTTTTATTGTACATATTTCATTTTTGTTGTAATAAATATATTATTAAAAATATTACCTAAAATAGTTTTATTTTAATTTGTAGCTTATTTATTTATTGTATTTTAGCTCTAGGACGTTATCGAATAGAGAACATAAAGTGGGGATTTTAGACAGTACGGGTTGTTGACATTGCTACAAATTGACAGCTCGGGTATATGAACTTTACGTAATGGAGTGATGGGGCCAAGACTCGTCGAAAGATGATTTAGGGTTTGACTGAAATTGTATTATTAATAGACTCTATTTTTTCTTTAACTTACCAATTATTAAATCAAATATAATTAATTAATGTTAAGTTTAACAAGGCCTATTACACCTGGAAGTATTTAATTTTATTTATTATTTTGTTTTGTGTTGGTTTTACTCTAACAGTACATAAATCTCCAGTTCTGTTCCTTTGCCAATAGTCCTATAACACTCTTCAGTCAGGGCAACTAAATTAAAAATATAAGGTGTATTTTTGTCCGCCTCCGTGGTCTAGTGGTAACAAACGTTGCCGTGAACTCGGGAGGTCGTGGGTTCGATTCCCACCGGGGGCAAGTTGTACATTGTATAATTTGTCTCGGTCTGTGTTGTGGAACAAGTAGATGAATTACCATATTTTATATTTAAATCTAGAAGTCTCTATGACATAAGGTTGTCATAGAGACGAGACTGTCAATATGTAGCTTTCGGAAAATGACCTAATTTGTGTTGTGTATTTTATTATATTTATTTACCACAGTCATAGTGTTTATTTCGGCCTTTATTTCTCCACAGTCTGGGTGTTTATATGTATAATATGTCTATATTTACAAAAAATAAAAAAAAGTATAATATGTAGTTTATCAACCATCTAGTTTCCGTAACACATGCCTCGTAGGTTACCACGGAAACTAGATGGCGCTGTGTGACTTATCTGGAAATATTTATTTATTATTTATTATTATGTGTACAAAAATATTTTGTATAATATTTACTTAACCTAATTTCGATGGGAATGTATGATTGTATAAGAGAATAAACAAAATCTTTATTCACGTAAACCTATTACAGTTATTTATGAAACGTCATTAATTTAATTATTTTAAATGATTCTACTCCTGCTAGTAGATGACTAAGCAGCAAAGTGGACCAATAAGTAAGCTGTTAGCAGAAGACCAGCAGCTTAGCAGATTCCAGTGACCTGTCAATGTTTAATCTGACTAAGAAAAGAATCTGCAAGGAAAACTCAGCTATATCAGATTTACAAAATAAAACATACAGAACTGCACCACAACGATCAATTAATAACCTTTTAAATTTAGTTATCAGTACCTATGAGATTATAATACCTGGTACAGCAGTAACCCACCAGGCAAGTCAGAATAAAGATAGACTACATGCCCATGTGCAACCCGAAAGTCGACAAATCGTTAATCCTGTTACCATCAACGTAAAATAAAATTGACATAACTATTTTATAACCTAACAAGGGACGTGAATCTCTTTTATCATTTAGTAAAGTTAATACGGCAATCAGAAGTAAAACAATTTAGTTTCTGAAAAAATATATCTATACATTTATTCAGTTATACCAAATCTCTCATCTACGCTTGAGTTTAGTAAGCCGATGTCGTGTTCGCATATGAAGTATCCTTTGTGGTCGCAAGATATATCGTGCAATTCTCCATTAGGTGTCATGGCACCACAGTTGTTCCGCCTGTCATAGTAATCAGGCTGGTATGGACCCCATTTCGTATAGCCGCTGTCTTCTAAACGGTTTTCTGTGAAAAAAAAATGGGTTTATTTATTAAAAACTTTATTGTTTAATACAAAAGGCGTATGTAATGCCGCTTGGCATTTTCTTACCATCAACCTTCGGGACAAGAAATCGAAGTTTGGGCACGGCAAAAAAAAAAAAAAAAATTACTTATTAGTACTAGTTAAATTAAATGTACGATAAACATCATTAAAATAATAATACTTAAACTACATAAATAATTATATTCTTACATAGACCACTTTTTAGATACATTATTATCATAGTTCTAGAGTGTAGTGGAGATTAAGATGAGCCGAAGAAACATATTTCTGTCTGGATACTGCGCCAGCATGGCCCCATCTTCTGGCCAAGACCAACAGGGGCAAGATCCAAAGTCAGCAGAACATATAGCTTAGAGTGGGGATCTGGAGATGCCTACAACGGACACTTTAAGCAATATCAGAATATCGCTCCGTCTTGCGCTCGGCCCCCAAACGGGAGACCACTTCATAGAGAGGTGCTCCTGGAGAAGGGCTGAAGTTGTCGAACCGTAGGTTCGTGAGCCACACGGGCGCTGTTATACCAGTAACGACACCTAGCACCAAAAGTGTATGAATTACACCCACTGAGATTATTCCGGGGAAAAAGGGGGAATATCCCCAACCCAGGCCCATTAGCCATCCGGGCCAGGACGACCCCATACCCATACACATATTTCTGAAGAATTTGACCTACTCTTGTAACGTTGCCGCTGGTGGTCATATTTATTACGTGTCTGTAAACTGGAAATTGACTATTTTTCATTTTTTTTAGATTTATTTATTTTAGAGTTTTTTTTTGTTATAATCTTAATTTTGTCAGAGTACCTAAAATCATAGATTTTCGTTTTAATTAACGAGATCATTATATTTAAAAAAAAGCATTATTAGAGATATCGGAATGTTACCAAAACATTAGTCAGCGTGAGTGAAATTTTCCGACTATTTTAACAAAAAGTAAAATAAATAAAGGAACCTACTTTTATAAAAGCAAATAGTTATGTTAGTGTCGTAAATAAGTTGTTTATTTACTATTACGTGACGTCATCCGGCAGCCATTTGCAACTGCAGCGTTTCCAAGCAAAATTACAAACACAACATTTAAAAGTATATTTTAAGGCGATTTAGATAGCAATCTTACCTTGTAAAGTAGTCCAATCTCCAGCATCATTAGTTCTGAATCCTAAATGGATCAAACAGCCATGTTTTGTTTTGCCTTTGCTCAAGTCTGCAAATATCTTTACCATAACCTCAGCCTCCTTGTCATTGTTAATAATGGCCAAATACGATTGTTCGGCCGAACAAATGGTGTAAGCTTCAGACCAAGTCTTTCGGTAATTGTGGACCTTATAACATTTTCCACTGGTGCCGTTGAATATGTAATCTATAATAGGAAATTATTATATCATAAGAGTGGATTAAAAATATAACATTTAGCAGTTTGAAATGTTTATTAGCAAGTGTTTCCTAAAATGAAATAAGATGATATGAGATGAAATGAGATACCATCAGACGAAATAAGATGAAATGAAATTAAATATAATGAAATGAGTTGAAGTGACATTAAATAAGATGAAATGAAATAAATTATAATGAAATAGGATGAAATGAGTTGAAGTGAGATGAAATGAGATCAAATGAATTAAATTATAATGAAATAAGATAAAATGAGTTGAAGTGAGATGAAATGTAATTAAATATAATGAAATGAGTGGAAGTGAGTTAAAGTGAGATGAAGTGATATGAAATGAGTTGAAGTGAGATGAATTGAGATGAAATGAGTTGAAGTGAGATGAAATTAAATTAAATATAATGAAATGATTGTAGGCCAAATTCTCCGGAAATATGGTTGGACAGCCCATTTCCAACAGACTATTCTATAGGCTGTGACGATGATATTATGGATTGACGATAAGAAAACCTATTGTAACCTATGTCTTACCTAAGTCAGGAATATCGCATAGACTATTCCACTCCAAGGTGGATAAAGTTTTCTTACAAACGAATGCTTGGTTGATATAGCAGAATATGTCATTCATCAGGCCGTTGGACTTAATCTGAACACAATCCTCGTTGGACAGTAGGTTGTTAGGTTCTCCAGTATCCCACTTATTGTATACTTCATCTATTCTCCTACCTAAAATTATATTTAAATAAGTAAAAGTATCATCACGAACGTTTCTCTTTCGGGGTGGTCAGAAACCACGCTTATAAATAAGCGGATTCACATTTAGCCCACTTTTTAATATAGGCCAATCATGACAAGTGGCAAGTTCGTCAATGTCTCCAGCGTACCAAACACGAGAAATAAATTAAATATTAATTAAATATATTAAGTTACATTAATTAATAATTTGTGTCCCGACCAGGAATCGAACCCGGTACCTCCGAGTCCTAATCTACGGACTTAACCGCAAGGCCACGGAGGCAGCTATAAATATCGAGTAAAAGCGGAAAAACATTATCAGTGCTAGCATAAAATGTGCATACACACGATTAAGCAGGCAGAATAAACGTGCCTAATTCAGTGAATTAGCTGTTATCGAACTGCTATAGCACAAAGGTTGATAAAATGAGTTTAACTAACTTAACTTAAGTGAGTCCAAGCACAAAAAAAAATCGCTCAAAGAATCAGTATTGCAATTTAACGGGTGAATGTAGCCAGCGTTCTTGCCACCATTCCACGTGGACGGAACCTTATATCCCTTTCCATAGTATTATTATTATTATTTTCGAAAAATTATTTACTTCTACCTGAGTAAATAATATCTTATTCGACTGTTTAGTTGGTTAATTGGCAATAGATACGGGGTCTGCTAAGCTGCTGGTCTTCTGCTAACAGCTTACTTATTGGACCACTTTGCTGCTTAGTCTTCTACTAGCAGGAGTAGAATCATTCAAAATAATTAAATTACTGACGTTTCATAAATGCCTGAATAGGTTTACGTGAATAAAGATATTTTGACTTTGACTTGACTTTTGACTTTGGGTAGTGATGATACTGTCTCTTACCTTTTTTTGTGAAATATGTACTTTAGTTCTGAAAACACACCGAATCAGCTCTGACATTCTTATGATCCTGATTTAAACACTCACCATCAATAGTTTCAAAATATCCTTCTGAGACGAAGTCGTTGATACCAAGATGCATACTGTTGACATCTCCATGCTTTTCCTTCCACATTTTCATGACCGAAGTGACCTCGAGTTCCGTCTCCGGTATCCACAGTGTCGCACCTTCTTGGCCACAACGTCTTTTGGCATCCCACCAGTTGTAATGGACTCGGTGCATCTTATAAAAAGCCTCGCCTTCCTCTATGTACGTGTAGTCTTTACGAAAAAACTGGCTGCCTATGTTTAAATTAAAAATACTTATTATATAAAAATACTGTGTGTTGATAAGGTCACATATCACATTACAACTCCTAGAACAGTCATAAATGTTAGCAGCTGGAATCAGCAATTCATGAGTGACATCAGTCCCTAACACTATGCCGGCTTAACTAGATGCCTTTTCACACTTCGCTTACAGGACTCCAGGCTGGAAGAGTATTCCACATCTCTATTGTGCGACACATGTTTTTTACCATTTCATTACAGCCCCTAGAACACAGCGACCTAGACATCCACTGCTGGAGATGGGCCTTCCCGAACTGGAGAATTTGGCCAACACTCGCCACGCTGGCCAGACGGCTTGGCGAGGATATGATGTCAATTATTTATGACAATTTATTAACGATTCCACAAGTTGGCATTAGTGGAACCGGGATCGGGCTCTCCGAGGCACGGGAACGGTGGTGTTGTAAATCTACGTAAGAAAAGTGTATTTCACATTGGTACCGACCTTTGTAGGATTTAAGGTACGCGTTCTTACAACCGAGCCACCACCGTGACACATGTATGAATTCCCAAATTTTGCGGGTTTTGCGAATGCGGGTTACAACAACGATTGCAGCGTTTTCTGTGAGGACAAAGAGTATTTTTCAACTCGACGACTGCCTAACACGCTCTGCGGCCAGTTATATATCTGATGCTTCTCTTCAATGCGCAAGCGCCGGCCTTTGGACTAACGTGAGCGGGATGGGTAATATAGAAAGGAATTGGCGAGAAAGTGAAAGGACATAGTTTAGGGGTAACAAATTAGGAATGTCTGTTTATGCACCGACGGATCATAATATCGCCTAACCATCCAAAATTGGTCAATATACCGCAAATGGCGCGAACAGACATTAAATATTAACAAGATGGGGCAAGAAGTTATACGATGATAAATTGTCTCCGAATTAATTAGTCTATGACAGAGCTTTGGCATTTTTGGTCGTGTTCGATGTGCACTATAAAATTTATTTTGTTTACACGTTCTTCTTTGACAAGATAATTAAAACGAAAGTAAATGGTGTTAAAAATGGGAACAATCTTTTTGTATGAACATAACAACCAATGCCCGCTCTATTTTTTATTTTATTTATAATAGGGTAGCCAACAGTGCTTCACACACTTATTTGTACTTAACATTAAATCAGAAGTAGATGTTGCAACTATTATACGCGACCACCACAGTACGTACCCTTTATTGCATATAAAAAAATAACAATATTATTCGAAAAACTGAAACAATTTAAATATATATATATATATATAATAAACATAGAATTCCTTTTAGAAATAAAAAGTTAAAGTAACGAAAATAACTAAAATATTACCTACTTCAAGGAATAAAGTAAAATAAATAAAATTTTAATATTTTTTATTAAAAAAAAAAAAACATAAAATTGACTTATAAATTTTGGGCAAGTTGTTTTATGTTACATATATAAAACAGCTTGCTTGCTTGATATGTTTTAAGTTAATTTAGTATTATAAGGTTTTTTTTAACTGCCTCTGTAGTCTAAGGTCGAATGTTAAGGACGTGGATTTAGACTACCGGTATTTAGGTACCGGGTTCGATTCCTGGTCGGGGCATAATAATTTATTTTATTTATTTCTTGAGTTTGGTACGCTAGAAACATCGACGATCCTACCACTTGTCATGACGGGCCTATAGTAAAGTTGGCTAAATGTGAATAAGCTTCTATAAAAAAAAAGAAAAATAAACGTGGTTTCTGACCACCCCGGAATACCGTCGTGTAATTTTCATTTTTTATTTTAAATAGTACGTACGACATGAGATACCGTAGCCACTTGATGGTAAGTGGTATGGAGCAAATGACAATAACCTCCGAGAACCTACGTTCGTCTCTATCACTGTCGCTAAACCAAATTATCCAAAATACTTGCCACTCTGCGCTATAACACCACTACACATCACAATACATAAAAATAAAATTCTGAACTTCATTTCTAACCAAATCAATATTTATTATTATATCACTAGTTACTACCAAACGTGTTTATACAACAAGAAACTTTAGTTGTCTGAAATTAATGCTCCCATTATGGAACATCGGGAATGGCAATGTATTACTGTAGATCCCGACTTACGTGTTACATTTTTTGGATTCCCAAAAATGCCGATCCCATCTAAATTGGCATTTTTATATCGAGGTAATTACAAAATATGCGTATTTTAATAATTATAATAAATATTTTCTGAACGACAGGTAGTCGCTCGTAGTTAGTCGTTTAGAGAGTTTAGAGAGGCTAGACAATTAATTCTATCCGAATATTATTTATAACACTAAACTTAAAAACAACCTTATAAATATGTAAACGGCCGGTTGTAGAAATGATGATTTAAATAGATTTTTTTTTAGATAATTTGTTATACGCTTTAGTAATTAGTATTAGTACTTTAGTTATTTGCGCCAATGACGTGCCTTATAGGCATACATTTAATATATCAAAAGATAATCAGTCTGTGTTCCCTATGCATTTCAAAACTACTTGACCGATCGGGATGAAACTTTGGGAATATATTGTGTGAACATCGGCGAAGGTTTCTGACATAGGACTACTGTTGTCCGATAGGTGGCATCAGCGCTGATTTGTGGGGCATACCAAACGAGGGTACATTCATTGACTGTCAGGCGGTACGAAGTCCGCCGGGTCAGCTAGTATATAATAAATTTGAAATATATACGAGTAATATATTATCATTCTAGAGGAAGTCTATAATAGGTGTTATTTATTAGGTTTACGAAAACTGTATAATTCGGCATAATGTGTGTTTAAATTAATATCTTATTTTTAATTTTCGGGTCTACAATAATATAACGTCTTGCTCGAGAGTTGAGTCAGAACGGTTACTATGACCTCGCTGTTATCGGAATAAAGGAATCCCCAATTGTTTCCGAGAAATAGAACAGATATAGTTAAACGAAGGCTAAAAGAGCTTGTTTTACTATACCATACTGCTTCCGTGGTCTAGACTCAGAGGTAGCAGTAAGGCAAGAAACGACAAAAATGGCTGTTTTCTCACGGTTGATTTGTGATAATTAACGTCAGATTGTAGGTAAAAAAGTAAATTTGACAGCTTGTCAATTAAGCAGATAACCATATACACGAGTATAGACGAATCTATCTTCAAGTCTTTGCAGAGAAAACAAAATCTTGTGACATTTCTAGATTCATAGAAGAGCGACCCTTATTGATCTGTTATCCGAATTTTACTTTGTATATAAATTTGTTCAAATTCTTTTGTCGTTGTCGCCACAAATTTATGGAATGATCTTCCTGTAAACATAAGACAAGCAACTACCAGATCTTCGTTTAAAAAACTCGTATATCTACACTACCTGAAAAGCTCCTCACAATATTAGTAAGTGTATATATGTATGTTTATGTATAGTATTATGTATGTATTAGTATTTAGTATATTGATATCATAGTATATATAACAATATAATATGTAAGTGTATAATTAAGCTGTTAATTTTTCTTCCTATTTTTTTAATATTTCTTTCATTGCACCTATAATAGTTCAAATTTGTCCCCAAGGTTTGGCTGTCAGAAAATGTCTACGGGCATTAAGTCCGCCTTTGTACTTCGTGCAATAAAGTTTTAAATAAATAAAATACTCTAACAAAAGCACGCCGCAAGCCGGAGCCAATCTGCATGGGCAATGCCACTTTCGAAGTTGTACAGGAATACGTCTACCTTGGACAGACTATACGGCTATTAGTCGCTGCTAACTTCAGCAAAGAAGCCGACAGACGCATACAGCTAGAATGGGCGGCATTCGGGAAACTTCGACACATCTTCTAATCGTACATACCACAAAGTCTTTAACCCTCCCCGTAATGTCGTACGGATCAGAAACGTGGGCACTGACAGTATCAAGGTGGTCCATAAATCCAATGTAGCGAGCCATAGCTCAGAGAGAGAGCTCTCTCTTCAATTCTCTAATGAATAGAATTCGAAACGTTAATATTCGTAGAGATCAAAAGTTACTGATATAGCATTTAACATTAGCAAGCTTAAGTGCCAATGGGCTGGACACATCTGCCGCAGAAGCGACGACCAAACGCAAACGGTTTTGGAGTGAAGACCACGTAAAGGACGACGCAGAGTGAAACGGCTTTTCGCCAGACGGATGACATAAAAGAAGGTGGCTGGTGGGGGTTGGATGAGGGTTGCAGTAGAGAGCCTTGGGGGAGGCCTACATCCAGCAGTGGAGAGACATGGGCCGATGACGAACAAAAGCGACGGTGATGGCTTGCCCAACGAAATCCATATGTTCAAGACAATTTTTAAAATATTTGAATCAAATAAAAACATTCTAGCTGATTTGTCTTGTTTCAAGCGGTGTTATTTCATCATTGCAAATGGCACATACTTTCAATGATAAACCCAGTAAAGTGTATCCACACGCTTCGGGATCAGGCTCGAATTACCGTCATACCCAGTCAAGTCGGCATAGTGTTAGGGACTGATGTCAGCTTGGATGTTAGTCATGAGATGTAAATAAAACAAATTGTATGAACTAGCTTTTTTATTACAATAAATACTTATTTTACTATCGCCAATTGGTAATGTGCAGGAACCTTGTCTAAGTAACGAAATGTAAATCACGAAAAATGAGCGGGCTTAGCCCTTTTACCGCATGTCGTGCCATATCTGGAACACATGATTTAAACATTAAAATATTATACATGCGGTAAAGGGTTAAATGAGGATCTTACACCAGGATTTCCTGTGTAGTGTGTCTACATGATAATTCACGAAATTTATTAAACATGGCGTCAAAAGAGCAAATATTTTTTTAGGCTTCAGGTAACATTAATAGAAACTCTTTTTGAAATAAAAAAACTAACTTTTTTTAAAGATAAAAAATAATTATCCGTTTAACAAAACAAGAATAAGGCCGCGTCTGAAATTCGCGATATCCATTGTGATAAATACCTAAACTGTGGGGAGTGTTATTATTAATTAATCACGCCCACAGCCGAGAAACGAAATAGATAGAAAGAAATAATGTAAGTCAATGTTCGCGCGATCGTCGACCTCTCGCTAGGTGGGTACTTGATTAGGCTCAGTATGAGTGGCGATATTTTTAGGAAAACTTCTCTGCACCGTAACTTAGGATTTTATTACCGAATAATAAAAATAAAGAATACGTATTTTCTTATTTTTATTCTAGATTATAATATACAATTATTTGATATTTTAAATTCCACACAGTATAGACCTTTATTATATATTTAGAGTGATTTTAAATCAAAACATTCTGTATTATAATCATGTAATCATTTGCTAGCTGCTACCTGATTACATTTTCAAAAGTAATGTCAAACGTCAAACTTAAGGGAAACTGCAGCAATCGTTTTTTTTTTTTGTCAAATTCCTTTTAGAATCTTTTATCGAATTTCTCGTACCTAGTTAAAGACAGTAGCCATTCACGCCCAATTGAAAAATGATACTGTATAAACTTGAACATATTTCGTTAGGTAACCTTAGTGTTTCCCAATCTTGGTCTTGGTCTTGCGCAAGACTCTTACCCAGCAATTTTTTTTAGTATTTTTGCTAAAAAAAACTAGTTTTTTGGAATTACGGTTTTTGTTTTCATTAAATTGTAAATGCATCGTGTCCGTAATTTTTAATATTCCGAAGGGACGTAAAACACGCTTAGGTATTTGTAATATTAGGTATTTAGATACAAAGTTACATCGTGTCTCAGAAATACTAAATCGATGTATTTACGTACGTCTAAATGCACAAACTTAACGTAGAATAATTTAAAGTAGATAATAGGTAAAGTTCGCTTTTCTATTAGTTTCCATATCTTTCGCCCAAAGACAAGCTGAGAGGAGCGATATCGTGTTCGCAAATGAAGGCACATTTGTCTGAGCAGTCCACATCATGGAGCTCTCCAGATGGAGACATCCCTCCGCAGTTATCCGACTTATGATAGTTGTCTGGTTGGTTTTCCGCCCACTTCGCATAGCCATTATCTTCCAAACGAACCCCTGGAAATTAAAGAAACGTGTCATAATCATTAAAGCCCTTGCACTCGCAAAGAATTAATTTATAATACTTGACGACAGCGATTATGTTTTACTGGCTGATAAAATGCTTGTTCCCTATCTATCCATTGATTTACAAAAAAATACTAAACAATCTATAATTTAAATATCATCATCATCATCAGCCTATGTCTCTCCACTGCTGGATGTGGCCCCCCCCCCAAGGCTCGCCATTTCACACTATCTTTTGCCACCCTCATCCAGCCACCACCAGCGACCTTTTTCAGGTCATCCGCCCATCTGGCGGGGGGGTCTTCCAACTACGTGGTCTCCACTTCAGAACTCGTCTACTCCATCGGTCATCAGTTCTGCGACAGACGTGTCCGGCCCATTGTCACTTCAACTTACTGATTTTGAAGGCTATGTCGGTAACTTTGGTTTTCTGACGGATGTCTATGTTTCGGACTCTATCCATCAGAGAAATACCGAGCATAGCTCTCTCCATAGCTCGCTGAGCGACCTTAAACTTGTGGACCAGACCCACTGTCAGTGTCCACATTTATAATATAATATAATATAATAAATTATAATATAATATAATATATGTATTACTTGAGAGATACATTGTTTTCATGCGATGTCTAAGTCAATATATTTATTAAAAATATAAAAGATTATTATATAAGAAGAGAAATATATATATAGTTAATATATATAGTCACTATAAGACCGAAGTTTTCTTAGACTAAATAAATTAACCAACTAGGTATTACATGGAAGTCACAGCTTTTTACGGTAGAAGAACTGAGTTCGGAGAGTTTTTATAATGTTAAATAAATAATTATAATATATCAAATAAAGGAGATTAAGATGCATTGGGGTTTTTAAGAAGGTAAGAATTATAAGTTACCAGGTTCGATTCCTGGTCGAAAACATTTACACAGTTAAATATTTAGTGTATACGAGATTAGGCGCGATAGTTTCTCGGTTGTAAGTACGCGTTCCTTAAATCCTACAAAGGTCGGTTCAAACCCACCCGGCATGTACCAATGAGAAATACACTTTTATTACGTACATTTGTCATAGATTTACAATACCACCGTTCCTGGTTTTACTAATACCAACTTGTGGAATCGTTAATAAATTGTCCTAATAAATTGACATCATATCCTCGCCAAGCCGTCTGGCCAGCGTGGCGAGTGTAGACTAAGTTCTCCAGATATATGTTCTGGAAGGCCCATCTCCAGCAGTGGAGGTCTAGGCTGTGTTCTAGGGGCTGTTATGAAGTATATATTTAAATTAGTATTTCGTGTCAAAAGTAAAAAGATGTGATCTACATACATATAAAGAGTTTAGAAAAAACATGTGTTTTTTTCACCTTTAATAGTGGTCCACTCTTCATCATCACCGTATCGGAATCCCAAATGTATGACGTCACGATTCATTTTGCCTTTATAGTTCTGTTTGGGTGAGTTTTGGAAGAACTTGGTTACAATGTCCGCTTCCTTTTGGGTGTTTAAAATGGCCAGGTAAGATTGTTCAGCGTCGCAAATGGAAAAAGCATCCGTCCACGTTTTTGGGTTCTGGTGAAGTTTGTAACATTTGCTGATGTCTTTGTTATACATGTATTCTGAAAGCAATTCAATGATTAGCCGTCTATTCAATTTACATTACGTTTCATAAATGCCTGTAATAGGTTTACGTGAATAAAGATATTTTGACTTTGACTTTAGTTCTTAGGGCAAGTTTTTTTTTGACATAATCCCAATGTCCCGAAGCGGTGGTATCTCGGTTATAAGTAAGCATTCCTTAAAAATAAGCGTCTGTTCGAACTCCGGCATGTACCAATGAAAAATACACTTTTCTTACGTACAATTGTCATTTACTATATAAATAATAAACTTGTGGAATCGTTAACAAATTATCATTACAAAAGTGACATTAGAACCTTGCCAATCCGTCCGTCTGGCCAGCGTTGCGAGTGTAGACCAAATTCTACAGAATATTCTGGAAGACCCATCTCCAACAGTGGAGTTCCAGGACTTTGTGTTCTAGGCTGTGATGATGGAGAAAAAGGGGGTCAAAATGGAGAGGAAACAGAATGGAAAGGCGGTAGTATTAATATACGCGTACTCACTATTGTTAAAAAAAAATGCCATCCGAAATGTACGGACAGATTAAGCGAACGGATTTTAAAAAAAAACTCGTACGTCAGGAGCAGCAGTCAATTCGTCAATTTCAGTCGGTACGTCATAAAAAAAACTTGCCACTTCCAAAATCTAAATAAGTGATAATAGTTTAAATTTAAATATATTTCTAATCCACATTTACCTACTATTAAGTTGATGACTATGACAAATTCTTACTTGAATCAGGCAAATCACAAAATTCGTTCCAATCTATGGTTTCGCTGGTTTTCTTGCACATGAAGTTATGAATGCCGGAACAGTTGACATCATTCATTTCTCCGGATAGTGATGATATCAGGATGCAGTCCTCTTCACCATCGTCGTAAGGCTCACCTTCCTCCCATCCATTGTATAATTCTTGAATTGGGCGCCCTGAAATTTATTTCGCATCTTCATCATCACCAACTTAAAATCCCTTACCACTCCTCAAGCAGATATTCAGATTCCTTTACTGTGTCTGCAGCCCGCTAGTGGAACAAGCATCATATGACAATGTTTTTAAAATTTCTAATTGCTATTCTTTCTCAATTTATTTATTTATTTTATTTATAAACTCTTTATTGCACAAAATAACTTAAAAAGTAGTGTGAACTTAATGCATTTTATAACAGCTAACCTTTGGGAGTATGGCAGAGGATTGCGGGTGCATTAAGATACATACAATTACTTCAATAAACAGGAGTTAACAAGCATCAAGATATATATATTTGGAATAATATATATTTAAATATGTAGATATACAATACAACAGACATACACAGATAGACAAACTTTTTTCGCCTTTATAATATAACAAATTTGCTCCGTTTGTGGGCGAGACGATGCGATGGGTCCCTCAGCCAAACGTCTGGCCAAGAAAATGGCTGACGGAAAAGGCTGGCAATTATTTCTGCCAACGTGCCTCACTATACATATGGGAAATGTTACCAACTTGGGACTATCCCTAAAGGACCTTTTTTATTTATAGTTAATTTTTAAATAGCTTTAGTTTATAGTTAATAAAATTGGATTTTGTGCAATAAAGTGTTTGAATAAATAAAATAAACTTACGTACCATCGATGCTTTGAAAGACTCCTTCGGAGATAAGATCATTAATTCCCAAATATACATAGGTGATCCCCGATAATGTTTTCTTCCACCAAGCAGTTACGGCGTCCACTTCTGCTTTCGTTTCTGGAATCCAGAGCGTAGCTCCTTCTAAGGCACAACGTCGCTTGGCATCCCAGTACGTGTTCAGGATCCGATGGATCTTGTAATGGCTGTTAGTTGCTTCCACAAAAGTGTAATCCTTTCGAAAAAAACTTGATGATCCTGTAATTTTTTTTTTATGTACTCGTAGTCTTTCTACTTCACAACTTTCTAGAAAATTAATTAAAGTCACCTAATTTAAGATATTAGATTTTTCTTCAATTTTACTAAAACTAGAATGAAGAAGTCTAATTTAATAGCAATCCTTCGAGTTCAACGTGTGTGCAAAATAGAAAGGAGAAAAATGATGTCTCGGGCTAGCGAACCTACGACTGCATTTAAATTAAAAAAAAAAACAAACACTCCAACAGTGTGCGAGCGGGGACCTTAAGACCGTAGATTTAGACGAAAAATTACTGGGTTCGATTCCTAATCGAGATATGTATTTACCGTGTTCCGCTTACTTAGACTGCCTCCGTGGTCTAGGAGGTACCGGGTTTGATTCCTGGTCGGGACACAATAATTAATTTAACTTTTGATGAGCTTCATTTATAATGAGCTTGCTACTTGTCATGTTAGACCTACAGCAAAGCTGGCTATACCCTAAAAGGAATACAGTTGTAATGATACCTTACTTAAAAATGTAGTCTCGGGTTTGTGACGGAACAAACGTATAGTTAATATTATAACGAGGATGTATAAACTGTTAAATAAATAAAAAACTAAATAAAAACATACCTACCATTTATCTCACAGCAATTATTCCAAACAACCACTGCCAACACAACAAAAACAAAATTAACGTTATTCATCCTTAATTCCATGATATCACAACCTGCCCGTTAGACGACCGCGACCGGTCTGGCCAACAAGGAAAAGTTGACATCAACAACAACGGTTGAATTTTACAATCAAATCTGCTTTAAGAAAAGGTCAAGTTTAGATACAGAGTTCAGGCCCGAATGATAATGTTATCACCAAACAATGAAATACAATAAAAGATCGCACTAATAGTAAATGTTTGCGAATTACATATATATTGGCTTGTTATGATGAACCATGTTTCCTCCTTCTTCTTCTTAATGTGCCATCTCCTATCAGAGGTCGGCTATCATTAAGGCGATTTTAATTTTGTTGGCCGCTCTCTGGAACAAGGATCGGGTGCTCATCCCGAACCACTCTCTGAGATTCTTGAGCCAGGAAGTGCGTCTTCTCCTCTTCTGGAGCCTTGTATCTTGACTTGCATGAAGCTGCAGCAAGCCATACTTTTTATTGCGAATGATGTGTCCCAAGTCCTCTAACTTCATTCGCTTTACTATTTTAAGTAGTTCTACGCCTTTGTTCATCCTCTGCAAGACGGTTTCGTTTCTTACTCTGTCCTTCCATGGTATTTTCAACAATCTTCTATATATATACATTTCAAATCAAATCAAATTATTTATTTATTCGAAGTTTTTCCAACAAGAACTTATAAATAACGTTGCTGTGCCAATTTCAGTATGACACTGTGTGACAGCAATCGTTAGCTCCCAGGGGAACATAATAAAACATGCAGCAGGAGTCCTTCGCGCCATTTTGCGTGGACATGTCAAGTGCAAGTTTTTGTTTTGTAAATTAATTTACTGTGGATATTATTGGCCAAAAGTGGTGTTGTTTTGTTTAATAATGTGCTACAATGTGAATAATTATGGAAAACGATAAATTGGACTTTAAATATGGGGCACAAGTTGCAGTTAACTTTTTGCGGTTTTCCCGGGCTGGCAACTCCCATATTTTACCCGACGTGTTTGAGCTATGGTGCCGCGAGTGACTCCAAGAAAAGCATCAAATTCTGCAGCATCTGGAATTTGATGATGACCTCATTAACTAATTAAAAAGAAAGATATATTACGTCAGACTTGGCTGTATGAGCTAGACCCTTTGTCTTCCCTATCATCTCATTCATCATCCATCGGGAGAATAGAACCAAAAAAAAAAAGCAAACGTTAGCTCCCAGAGGAACATAATAAAACATGCAGCAGACAAATATTTACAAACATACGTTGAATATTTTTTGAAAATAACAAACCTTAATCCTACCTAATATATAGTATAAACATTTACATAATAAAATCAAAATTTATAATTACGAAATATACTAGGGCATATACTGCATAGGTATTGCGCTTATTTAGAGTTTATTGGGTGTATAAGAGTGTTAGTGTACTAATGTTTGTGTGATGTGAGTGAGTATGTATGTATGTGTAGTATGTAAGTGTATGGGGATTTGTTTGCGTATATTAGTCTGTGTGTGCATGTGTGTATTCATGTAATCCATTATCATATAATTACCTTTAAATTTCAAAAGCTTCTAACTTCACACACACACCACTTAACTTCAGCGTGTGTAAACCAAATTCTTCAGAAATAAGTTCTGGAATATATATAAATATCTCCAGCTAGGACTCTGTGTTTTAACTCTGTGATGAAATGAAATAAAAAGTGGTATGATAAAAAAAAACGTCTCTGAATAGTTCTATAGTTTTATTAATTGATATTTCCTCCTAATCTGTCATCAAATGCAGACCCAAGAGGGAAGATGTCATGTTCGCAAATAAAAAATGATTTCTTGTCACAATCGATGCTTCGAAGCCGACTATTGCTTGAAATAGCTCCACATTTGGCAGTACCTGGCTCTTCCACATCCCAGTTACTGTACCCACTGTCAGCTAATGTTAAACCTAGAAAATGAAAATAAGTTTATTAACACGTAAATATCACGAGATATTTTTTATATTCTCTCGTAAATTGTACTGTACATATTATACAAATGAGTTTAAAAAGGTAAGTTTTTTTTAGCTGAGTACTAAAAAAGGGTACCTGGTACTTGTCATGATATAACTTTTTTTTTTTCAACGGTGATTTCTGATCAGCAAGATTTTTTCATATTCTAAGAACTGATTCTAATTCGAAATCTATTATATAATAATAATTATAAAAGCATTTATTCGAAAAAAAAATTTACAAAATATAAAATAAAATTAATATTAATACTAAGGATAGGGATATAAGTCCCGTCCGCGTGAAATGGTGGCAAGAACGCTGGCTGCATTTCCCCGCTGAATTGCAATACTGATTCTCTGGGCGAAGAACGAGCCAGCCCTCCAGCCGGAGGAGACGACAAGACGCGTTGTTGTGTCTTTTAAAAACTTTTTTGCACTTGGACTCCATGGGTCCAGAGTTTCTACAGCAAACATAATAATTTGAAAAAGTATGTATTTCGCGACCTGCCTTTTCCTTCTATCGTATATTACGAATCGATACGGAAATAATAAAATCATGCTAAAATCGACACAAATATTAACAAGGTTGTAGTTTATAAAATCAGATCCGTATTTTTCCTTCAAAGACAAATCTCGTATAATAAGATATCGGTCTGAGTCGAGACGATGGAAGCGTCCAGGCGGAATGTCATTAGTTCCTTGGAGATTGGGCCAATCCCTGGTGTGGGATTTTACCTGATGGGATTCCCTAGCTCCTTCCCACCTTCAAGGCACTTCTGTTAGAGTTTGCTGTAGAAACGATGGGCCCGTGGGGAACAGAACTAAAAGATTTCTATAAAGAAATTATTTTAAGGCTCATAGACGTCTCTGGTGACAATAGGGCTGGCAGTTTTTTTTCACAAAAATTAAGTATCTTAATTCAAAGGGGAAATGCTGCTAGTGTATTGGGCGCCATGTCATAAGACAGCGATTTGGAGGAGCAATTTTTTTGTAAGTATATAATTTTTATTTTCTATGTATTTTTTTTTAGGTTAAATTTAGTTTTTGTTGTAAAGTTGTCTGTTTGTGTTGTTCGTACGAGGAGGCGATCGCGACGATTGGACATCGATAACTTTTGAGACCTAGATCTGTTACTTCGTACGTTTTGCGAAAAAAAGCATTCTAAGAATGCCAAGCAGAATACGCAAATCACAATAGATCAGATCCATTACTGCAATTCGTCGATGGATTGTAGTTGAAACTGTCGATTCATTAATTTCCTTAGGTATGTTTTCATTGACCATTAATTTTAAAAAAAATACAAATTATTAAGAAAATAATCACCCAAAACGGAGTACAGCTGCAAAAAAGTGTGGTTAAGATGATGGCCGTAACTTTAATAGTCTAAATTTTAAGTTGGTGACAGTCAGGTACATGTCTTACTGTTACCAACATGGAAAAACGCTGAGGGTGGTCTCCTGAGAGCCCTGGTTTGTATGTAATTTCGTTACAGCTCAAGATCTGCAGGTTTACGCTCACAATTGAGGAATTTGTTCTGCTTCTGTAGTCTAGCGGTTAAGTCAGTGGATTTAGAATCAGCGGTGGTTCGATACCTGTTTTTTTTATTTATATGTGATATTTACGAATTTGGTCCACTAGAAACATGGACGATTTTGCCATTTATCATGATATAGTTAAGTTGACTAAATAAGAAACCGATTCACAAAGTAAAGTGTGGTTTCTGATTACCCTGGAAGGTCGTGATGATACTTTTTGTTCTTAGCCTGACATGTATGTATGTTGTCTTGTCCGACAACGGACATTCCAAACATCTTCAGAATATCGCTCCGTCTTGCGTACTCAACAAGAGGAGAGCTGTAGTAGTGAAACCTGGTCTAGGTTAGTTGTTAACCAGTAGCCCAACACTAAAATTGCATTGAATTACCAGCGAGAAACGTTCCTATTCCCAAACAAGGCCTTATTTATTTATTAGCTTACCTTTAATAGTTTTCCATCCATCACCATCTTTGTTATGAAAGCCAACGTGGAACGTGTCTTCAGATCCGTTAGGTTTATCTGTGGTCGTGATTAGTTTGCCCAAATGGTCAGCTTCCTTAATGCCATTGACGACAGCCAAGTACGACTGTTCAGCATAACAAGTACTGTATGCCTCCACCCAAGTAGCCGGCCGTAGGTGGATCTTATAACATTTACCAGTATCACCTGTAAATAGATAACCTAAAAACAAATCACACACGTCACATTATTATAACTTATCTAATATATTTACCAATTAGGTGTTTTAGCATTCACCAATATAAAAAGAAGAATAAATTAAAAACTTATTACTTTTAAAACAAAAAAAAAACAAAAACTAACAAAATATAACATAAAAATAACTTCAAAAATAAAATTATACTTTTTTTTATAGTAAACATAAAAGAGTTCAAGCTTAGCCAATTTTACTATGACAAGTGGAAAGCTCGTCGATGTCTCAAGCCTACCAGAGTCATGAAGTCACAAATAAAATAGTTTGTTGCTCTCTACAAGATTTAATACTAAAATGAAATTAGATCATTTTCTCTCCTACAACAATCTACCCTAAATGGATTTAACGCCTGTCTTCCCTCTTGCTCGCACAATCCAATACTTTCAAAGATTTTTGAAGTGTACTTTCGAGAAATGTAGTCTATCAACTTTCTAGGTAATAATATTACGGACATATTAGCATAAACTTTCATTCATTCTTTAGACAATGAAAAAATGCAAAAACATTTATTTAACTTCCTTCTATTTTACTAAAACAAATCTATCATTAATATATTTTTTAAATGTCCATGTCTTTTGTCTGGGATGCGACTTGTGTCGATACTTTAGCTGCAACACTTTTTGAGGTGGCAGAATCCACCGTTCGTGCTGATAAACCCAGTAAAGTGTATCCACACGTTTCGGGATCAGGCTCGAATTGCCGTCATGCCCAGTCAAGCCGGCATAGTGTTAGGAACTGATGTCAGTCATGAGTGTCTGATTCCAGTTGCTAACATTCACGGACATCGCGCACCACTTAACATCAGGTGGGCGCAAGGTCACATGTCGTGCTAGTATAAAAAAATAAAATAAAATAAAAACACATATTGACTCTAAGACCATTTGTCACAGGCTCTACCACCGAAAAGGAAGCTAAATTAAAACACAATAAATATTCGAGTCTTTCAAATTGGTAGAAGTTTCTGGAGATAGTCGATCTAAAATATTTTTAAAACAAACATATATATAGCAGTGCAACGTGGGAAATCAGCTTGTTTACTTGGTACTTTTAATTGTGATATTTTAAATAATAAATAAATAAATATTTCCAGACAGGTCACACAGCGCCATCTAGTTTATGTGGTAAGCTACGAGGCTTGTGTTACGGAAACTAAATGGTTGATAAACTACATATTATACATTATTTTTTTTTGTAAATATATACATATAAACACCCAGACCGAGACAAATTATACAATGTACAACTTGCCCCCGGTGGGAATCGAACCCACGACCTCCCGAGTTCACGGCAACGTTTGTTACCACTAGACCACGGAGGCGGTCAAGTTTTAATAGTAAGAAATTTTAAATATTTTTTTATCTGTTATATTTTGTCCTTTTTTGTTAATGAATATATATGGTTTATAAATTTTACATTTGATTACATACGTGAATCAGGCATATCACATAAGTTGTTCCATTCTAGCGACTGCAGAGTTTTCTTACATATGAAGGGGTAATTGTGATAGCACGGCACATCGTTAAGAGTGCCAACCCTGTGCAGTATAACGCAATCCTCTTCATTGTTGTTGTTGTTCGGTTCAGAATGAGCCCAATTGTTGTAAATATCAATTATTGGAATACCTGAAACAACCACTTAGGTATACCTTCACCGATCGAATATCCGATAAAATCTAATAAATAATAAAATTTGTATTAGAAATATACTGCTGTCATTAAGTGTCGACACGTTTTTTGTTTGGTTTAGCCTCTCTATACGTAGTACTTATATTTTAATAGTGCACTATATTACTATAAATAAAGTAATGTAACCTGCCCTTTGCAGTTACATGATTATCCAACGCCTGCGGTTGGATGTAGTTGCTTTAAATTGTTACGGAGAGGATTCTACGGAACTCCTTTTTTTTATTAAAAAATGCATAAAACTTTTTTATACTCTATATTTTAGAAATAATTACATATCTAGAAAAACTAAACACTTATCTACGAGGGACACTATTACGCGGTAGACTTTAACTAATAATTATTTTAATCCTAATATTTATAAAAATACTCGCTCTGTCGACCTCTAGGTCCGAGCTCCCCCGATCTTCCTTTTTTTTCTTCTTTTTTTAAAACAAAAACCCATCAACCCTGTCATTGTCGTATATTGACAATACTATTATTTCTTAATATGCCAATAAAACTCTGTAACCTACATGTACCCGTTGCAGTAACTAATAAAGTACTATACCATCATACGTCTCAAAATCCCCTTTGGAAATGAGATCAGAGATGCCGACATAGACCCAGTGAAATCCAGGCTGAGTGATATTCCAATACGCGATGACGTCAGTAACTTCAGCGGCGTTCTCCGGGTAGTAATACTTGGCCCCCTCCATCATGCACCGCTTTATACCTTCTTGGTAATTTCTATGAACGACGTGAAGTTTATAAAAACTTTGCGGTCCTTCTAGAAATGTGTAGTCTTTGCGAAAGAATGGGGTGTTGGCTGATACTGAAATATAAGAATAAATTAATATTTTTTTTTGCATATCCATGTCTCTATGTGAGTATGATCTAAGATAAATAATTTAAATGTGACCACACTATACCTATAGAGTGAGGATATACAGATGTAGTAAATAATGGTTTTCCATCGTATTATATAGGAAAAGATCGTATTTATCGTGCTCTCTTAATTAGCTTCAGTACCATTGGACATTTCGTCGTATGGAGCAGAGACGTGGACGCTGACGGTGGGTCTGATACATAAATTCAAGGTCGCTCAGCGAGCTATGGAAAGAGCTATGCTCGGGATTTCTCTGAAGGATAAAGTCAGAAACGTTGACATCCGTCAAAGAACCAAAGTTACCGACATAGCTTTCAAAATTAGCAAGCTGAAGTGGCAATGGGCTGGACACGTCTATCGCAGAAGCGATGAACGATGGAGTAAACGGGTCCTGCAGTGGAAACCACGTACTGGAAGACGCAGTGTGGGACGACCCCCCACCAGATGGACAGATGACCTGAGAAAGGTCGCTGGTGGGGGATGGATGAGGGTGGCAGAAGATCGTGTAAAATGGCGAGCCTTGGGGGAGGCCTATATCCAGCAGTGGAGAGACACAGGCTGATGATGATGATGATGATGATGACCATTTGACACTAAATAATAAAGTTCCATAATAATGGATATGAAAATGTCACTCATTTGATACAATAATTGATTGACACTTCGGGTGCCGTCGTATTCCGATGAGACCCGAGCTTTCCCGAAGGAAATACATTATGTACTATATCTGTATATGTTTCACTGGGCTTTTAACTTTTTGATAGGGCATTGCTTCATATTGAAACTGGCATTGTCAAATTTAAATGGCATGTGATCTTGGTTGATGGTAAGTGGTGCGCGAGGTCCATGGTTGTTAGCAACTGAAATCAGACACTCATGCTAACATCAGTCCCTAAAACTATGCTGCCGCCTTGACTGGGCATGACGGCAATTCGAGCCTGATCCCGAAACGTGTGGATATACTTTACTGGGTTTATCGGCATGAACGGTGGATACTTTCCCGCTCCGGCAGACTGCACCATCAGTCCGCCCAACCGGACGTTTTGTTGTTCTCGTTGAAAGTATGTGCCATTTGCAATGATGTCAAATGCCAATATTACTTTCAAGTAAATAATATACTAATATTGTAAGCTTGCCATGGTGATATTTATATAAAATTAACACACACCGCTTGAAATAAGACTTACTGTGTATTCGCAGGTTAATAAGGTCTTAATAGCTTGTGATTTAAAAAAAAACGAGCCATCCCGTGGCAAATACTTCCTAAACTAAGTCAATGAATAACAACAAAAACTTTATCTTATAAAATACAAGAGACATAATATTTTATCAAATAACACTTAACTTGGCCGGACACTCAGCCAATCGTCCGGCCAAGGAGTTGACCAAACGGCTAACGGAAAAGTCTGAAGACAGGAAAGCTGGCAATTATTTCTGCCAACGTATTAGCTTACAGGGGGAAATGTTGCCAGTCTTCTTGGGACTATCACTGAAGGGTCGTCTCTAGAGGACATTTTTTACTTATAGTTTATTTTTTATTAGGTTTAGTTTATATTTATTTTAATTTTTTAAGTAGTTTTAATTTATTATTTTATACTGTTTGTATATTACTTTAATACAAATAAATATACTTAATTTTTATGTATGTTCAAAAACAAAACAGAACTAAAAACAATAATATAACTAAATTGACATACAGGCGTGAATACGAGGGGACGGTTACGGTCATATGATGACGTCATATAGTCCATGTCCTTCCGTGGTTTCCAAATAAATATTCTGCCAAATCGATCCAATAATATAGGCGGAAAAGACAGACATACACACACATTGATTGAAAAAGCTGCGGGATTGCAATCCTTCACGATAACCCAGAAAAAATGTACGGTTTATATATTTAATGAGACTTCTATGAAAATTGTGTAGAATATAATATAGAATTCAAAAAATGAAACATTTCCAATTACAATACGTAAAAACTAGTTTAATCGTATTAAAAAAATACTTGTTTTTAATTATTATGCACATCTTTGGTTGGTATAAAACTTTAATGTTGTTAAAAATATTTGTACTTAAAACATTTACGTTAAAACTCAAATAGACTTACCAACAAAATTTATTGATATTAAAAATACCAACAAAGAAATTAAAAACATTTTGAATGATGTACTTCTCTTCTTTTAAATATTATTTAAAATAAAAAAGAAGGTTATCTACGAGTACATACGTCTTTACTTGGATCAGAAAAATAAAAACTGACCGCACCGGTCAGCCAACTAAAATACATGGACTAATTAGTGTGACCATGTATTTTGCAATGACATTATTAGATATTGTGATTATTATTTTTTATTTAAATAATTAACCCTAAGACAGACAGGCTTCTATAGTAAAGTAAAGTATTATCACGACCGTTTCCCTTTCGGGGTGGTCAGAAACCACGCTTATAAGCGGATTCACATTTAGCCAACTTTACTATAGGCCAATCATGACAAGTGGCAAGCTCGTCGATGTCTCCAGCGTACCAAACTCGAGAAATATCACAAATAAATTAAATATTAATTAAATGTATTTATTTACATTAATAAATATTTTTGTGTCCCGACCAGGAATCGAACCCGGTACCTCCGAGTCTAAATCCATGGACTTAACCGCTAGACCACGGAGGCTTATATGTTAGAGCGAAAGGGATTTCTGATTGGATGTAGGTAATATTTATACGAAATAATTCTCAAGCATCGTTGACATACGCACATTTTTCGGCATGGTGGCGAAAGAACTACATCATTAACCCTTCCTAACACTACCAACCATTGGCGTTCGGTTCCCCCACTGGTGGCTCGGTTATAAGAACGCTTTTCTTCCTAAAAAGGTCGGTTCAAAGCCCTGCATGTTCCAATGAGACACTTTTATTACGTACATTACAAAATAAATTTACAGCACCACCGTTCCCGTGCCACAGAGAGCACGCGTAGGTCACGCGGTGCCACTAATACCAACTTGTGAAATCGTTAATGGAATGGCTAGAGCGTGGCGAGTGTAGACTACCTATAGTAGACTATTACGAGGGAGATCCATATATATTTATAGTAACCACAATACAGTATACTGATGGATTACGCTGGAAACCTGTACTACATCCGTTGGCACAAACAATTCCTAAATTCAGAAGAAACATGTTATAATCCCGTTATTTTTTTTGGCTCTAACCACTTAGATAATGTGGTCACCAATATAATTATAATCCAAATCGTAGTATTGGAACGCAGTCTTTGGATTTTAAAACGAGGCTTTTAAATGACTTTAATTAAGGAAGAAAACATTCAGATAACCCCCGCCACACTAGAGCAAGTCATGCGAAATTAAATACCATTTCTACGAAAGGCTCAATATTTGGCATTGCACGTCAAGGCCATTACGAGTATTTGGACGATGTTATTTTTTAAACAAGGCTTAATAAAAAATATCTTTAACTCATATTATTTGCTGCGTTCTACGCGAATACACACATTCATTTATTACACAATTTGTATTTAGTTATAGTCTAGTTTAGTATGACAATGCCTTTATACAGCAGCTATAATTTTAAGTTACCTTTTTTATTATCATTTTATAATTGTTTGTTTTAGCTTATAGTATGACAATGCCTCTTTACAGCAGCTATTATCCTCACTGACATTTACATTTATATTCTTATGATTGTGTCTGTCTTAGCTTATAGTGTGACAATGCCTATCTACAGCAGCTATAATGTTAAGCGTTATTCTGTATTTATAATTTTGTTATATTGTTTATATTGTTTCTCTTTCCAAATGATGGTTATCATGTACTGCTCCAGATTCACTAATATGTACTATAAAATTATATCGTTTTATATCAATATTGTAAAAATTGACGTGTAAAAGTGCAGAATACATATCTTTTTGTCCTATGCCTACTTGCAAAAATAAACGAATTGAATTGAATTGAATATTATGACTTAACTATTTAAAAAATGATGTCTCGGTTATAAGAACGCTTTCCTTAAAATCCAAAAAGGTTGCGGTTAGTACACTGGCATGCGAACCAATAAGAATTATACTTTTCTTACGTACAATTTAAAACACCACCGTTCCCGTGCCTTAGACTTACGCTAACAACTTGTGAAATCGTTGCCCAGCGTATTCCACATTTCCAGATATATGTTTTGAAATGCTTATCTCCAGCAGTGGAAATCTAGGACGCTATGTTCTCTGATGATGATGATCTGAAAACCTATATTTTCTGATTGATACTCAGTGAGATCCCACTTTCGGGGGAGCCGATAATACCTATGTTTTACACTTGTGAGATCTGGAGTTGCCTACTATTGAAGAGTTTGTCGTCGGGACGACTAGACGTATGTTCAATCGGAAACTTCAAGCATCTCCAGAATATCGCTTTGTCTTGCGCACAGCCTCCCAATAGGACACCAGTTCTTAGAGAAGTGCTTCTGGGGGAGAGTTGAAGCAGTCGAGCCTAGACCCCCTGGGTTCTACGCCCAGCACAAAAAGTGCCTGAGTTAGGGGTGATAGCCCGCTGAGATCGTCGGATAACGGGGATATCCCTACACCCCAACAAACCTCAAACCAGGCTCATTAACCATCCGGGCCTTGTCGACCCCACTGTTTTTAAACTTGTAAATTACCTAAGGTTTTAAAATAAAACAAACGAAAAGTTTATTATAGTGTTTTAATGTGGTAATGCTATTCTCTCTTCTAATGATGATGCTAAAATTGAAATATCATGTTCACAGATAAATATAGATTTGCTATTACAGTCTACGTTTTTTAGTTTTCCATCAAACGTCATCGATCCACATTTATTATTACCGTTCGGTT
Organism: Tinea semifulvella; assembly: GCA_910589645.1. Lineage (NCBI taxonomy): Eukaryota > Metazoa > Arthropoda > Insecta > Lepidoptera > Tineidae > Tinea > Tinea semifulvella. Next base: position 14,373,653 of record OU342585.1, read on the forward strand.
GATTGGCATCCCAGTTCACGTATCCACTTTCACCTAAAGTTGTGCCTGGAATTAAATAATTAAGAAAATTAGGTAAATAGCATGACGCTATATTCTATTTCTTTAAGAGCCCAAAGGTTATATGAGCATCTAAAGCTCATAATGGAATGAAATACGATTAAAGTTAAAAATGGCGTCGAATGTAATAGTTTTATCTTGAAGGTCAGCCGTTGCTAGTACGTTCGACGCTTTTTTTTAATTTAAATTGAGGCAACTTTTGTTTTGCCTAAGGCTAAGTACCTATACTCTTTTTTCACTACAAATACAGAACCGATAGACAACACGCAGCCACACCAATAGGTTAACGTATGAGATAGAATTTGCACAGTGGGACGCGAGCGATACAGAATACATATGAGATGCGTGTGCAGCTTGGTAGCTGGCTTACTAAAGACTTGCTACTGATTGAAGTGCATCAGTTAGACGTAGTTTGCTAGTTCAACGCGTAATGTCTACGGTAATATCTTCCCCTTTTATGCTATGCTAAGAGTACCAAACCGCTACTAAAGTTGAAATAGAATAAGATTTTGTAATTTTGATGTAAACTCAGTTATGCTCCGTTGTGGTAAAGGAAACAGAATTGGTCACTACTTAGAATGCTGACCCTCAATTTAAGGGTCATAAGTCGAGCCCCAGCATATAATGTGTGCATTCCCCACGTTTACAATTCGTAACCGGCAACAAGGTCAGCGAATTAATGATAATAAGAGGTTATAGTAATAAGTTGATAAAGATTTAGACATATTTATAAATTGTTTCATTTTGATATCGTCACACCCTTAATCTCACACTTTCCCAAAGGTTAGATGTTAATAAATACCTTGTAGGAATTATAATCTTCGCATGAATTTAATAATAATAAAATCATTTATTATCACAAAAAATATTAAAATGACAATTTTATTTGACTTCTCTTTTTTTTGTCATTTCCGACATATGGTTTCTTAGAAAAAGTTGTTTGTGTCTAACAATAGAATCACATATTAGTCTAACGTAAGACCATACAAAGTCACCCCATATCACCCAGTCATAATAATTAAGTTTTATATACACAAACTTTTTTTTATTAGTTTTTTTGATTATTTTTTCCCTGATCAACAAAGCGTGATTAGTGCTTGCATAACGAAGCAGACCAGCACCGATTATAGCGAAATTTTAAAAATATGAAATTATAAATTTGGACGTAGCGTGATGTAGGTACACCAAATTGACTTTGACAGCTAACGTATTAAGTGTAACTTGATAAATTTAGGATTCCATAACCTTAAAGTTAAGAATCACACATTTCAGCCCTAAAGCAAACAATTAAATGTTGTGGGCCCTATTTCCCACATATTTGTTCTGGTTTATTAAATTACCTTTAATGGTTCTCCATCCTTCATCATCTCTGTTATGAAAGCCTATATGTACAGACTCCGCTAGTGCATTTGCGGGTAGTTTAGGCTTGCTAGTGGTCTGGATCAGCTTGATTAGGTGGTCAACTTCCTTCTTACTGTTAATGACAGTAAGATATGACTGTTCAGCATAGCAATGGGCATGAGCGTCTAACCAACTTAATGGTGATACATGAATTTTGTAACATTTTCCTGTGTCTCCAGTATATAAGTAACCTGAAACATAATGATCCTTATCTTTTATTTCATTCTTGACTTCATTCATCATCATGACAGCTCCTAGAACACATCATACTAGACCTCCACTGCTGGAGATGGGCCTTCCAGAACATATATCTAGAGAATTTGGCCTACACTCGCCACGCTGGCCAGAGGGCTTGGCGAGGATATGATGTCAATTTTTAATGATAATTAATTGACGTTTCCATAAGTTGGTATTAGTGGAACCAGGACCGACGGCTTAATTTGCTCTCCGAGACACGGGAACGGTGATGTTGTAAATCTATGACAAATGTACGTAATAAAAGTGTATTTCTCATTGGTACATGCCGGGTGGGTTTGAACCGACCTTTGTAGGATTTAAGGAACGCGATCTTACAACCATTGCGCGTTCTCTACCTAAATAATGATTATCATGTACTGCTCTGGATACACCATTATCTACTATAAAATATATTACATCAATGTCGTAAAATAAAGTTATATTATATTTCAAAGCGCAAATTACATTTTTTTGTGCTATACCTAATTACAAAATAAATGAATTAAATTAATCTATAATGTCCGACTGGTTATTTTTTTTACTTCTAACTTTGGGGAACAGTCTGCCATTAAGTATGATGTTTAATACTGAAAAAAATGCAGCCTAGCCAGCTAGCTGTACATCTTACAATAATAATAATAATAAAAATGCTTTATTGCACTAAAACTAAAATAACTTAAATTTAATGTGCACAGGCGAGCTTTATGCCGTGAGACATTATTCACCAGGAATTAATTAATTACAATCTTTCGGGAAGTCGTTCAGGTGGTCAGAAACCACACTTATAAAGAAGCGGATTCACATTTAGCCAAATTTACTACAGGCCAATCATAGTGGCAAGCTCGTCGATGTTTTTAGCGTATCAAACTGGAAAATATCACAAATAAATTTAATATTAGTTAAATTTTATTAATTATAATTAATAAATGTTATTGTGACCCAATCAGGAATCGAACCCGTAACGTAAAGCCGGTAAGGTACTACTCCTAATTCTGTTCAAAATTTATTACTGATTTTAACATATGAACATGGTAATAGTTTATTTAAATAATCTTTACTAAAACTACTTAAATAATATAAATTAATTATAGACCTAATACAATAAATAAATCTATAAAAAAAATACATCTAGAGACGTCCTATCCAGAAGGCTGGCAACATTAGCGACTCTATAAAATTGTAAACTAATACTCTAACCAGTATGCGAGTTTCTAGTATACGAGCAACTAATGTTAAAAATATTAAATCAAATAAAAAAAATAATAAAAAATAATAATAATAAAATAAAAAAAAATGGAATTTACAACACTACCGCCAGCCACGTGGAGTCATTTCGAATCCGGTTGCACTAATACAAAGTTTGTGGAATCGTTGATAAACTGACAACAATTGGCATTAGACACTCATTACCTAGCCTGAAGAAGGCTTATCTTCATCAGTGAATACCAAAGACTTTGTGTTCGAAATTATTCCATTAATGATGTATGAATGAATAGACATGACAGCTAGCAGCTTCTATCTAGAATTAATTTGTGTGCTCCAGTTAAACCCTTGAGAAAGCCAACAAGCTTATCAGTGCCAGCTAGTGCATCTAGGTATAGAGGTAATTCGTTTTGCTGCCGTGCAGCTAATGAATTTAATAAACTGGTTGACTTTTCCGAGTTGGATGTCAAAACATTGGTTTGACAGAGTTTCTTTGAGTGTTTCCGAAACTACCTAAACTGTTATTCATACTTAATTTATTTCCTTTATTATCAAAATTTTAGCTTGCTTTCTTAGTTTCCTATGTGAAAACATATTAATGGTCTGTAGATATATGCTTGATTTTGTAATTAGTTATTAATTACTGTTTGTTTTCCAGTAAAATAAAATAAAAATATAGACACAAAAGAGGAAGATACGGTACGAAGACATTAACGCACTCGACGCGAATCAGTAGTAAGCTAGCTATTGAGCCGTAAGTATACCACACGCCTTCTATGCATTTTGTCTCGTTCGCGTCTCACTGTGACAATTTTTCTCATTTGTAAACGACATCAGTGATGGAACTGGGAGTGTAACTTTAATATATAATTTATTTATTTAAAAACTTGCCAAGGCACACTGCCACATGATCAAGTCATGGGTGAATATTTTTATAAATAGTGTATTTAGTTTCATATTTTATTTAGTTTATTTTTTTTTATTTCATTTAAAATCTTTGTACGTTACTTCGAATAAACCATTAAAACGATATTTGAACTTTATTTCATAAAGTACAAATGCGAACTTATTGCACGTAGACATTTTCTGAACCTTAGGAACAAATTAGAACAACTATAGGTGAAATGAAATAAATATTAATAGTGGGATAAATTTAAGAGCATTATTATAAATACTTACATAATATACTTTTATATATACTGTAAAATCAAAATATACATTCTACATAAACTAACAATTATACACTTATTAACATTGTTGGGAACTATTTAGAAGGTGTACATAGACGAGATTTTATAACGTAGATTTGGTAGACTTTGTAGGCTTGTCTTATGTTAACAGAAAAATTGTTCCATAAATTTACTTGTAGTTATGTATCGCTTTTGTAGTGAACAACTTAGCGCGTCCCGTATCTTCTCCTTATATTTTAATCAATGCATACGTGAGTCAGGCATATCGCATAAGTTGTTCCATTCTAGAGTTGAAAGAGTTTTCTTGCACGCGAAGGGGTACTTATGTCCGCAAGGAGTGTCGTTAAGTTCGCTGTCCCTTCGTAATGTGACGCAATCTTCTTCTCCGTTGATGTCATTAGGTTCTCCTTGAGCCCAGTTACTGTAAATATCAACCACGGGAATGCCTGAAAATGACAAGATTTTCGTCATAAATGTTACCTTATTGTAACTTAACTACCAATGAATATTGTTATTGCAATTGCACGATTCCTACTGTTAAAATCCATACAAATATAAAAATGGGTTTGTCTGTATTGTTAAAATATTGTTTACGAATGCATTTATAATGTTTATTTAATTATTTGATGTGTTCAGTAATTCATACGAAGTCTTTAAAAAAAGTCTTCGCATCACGTTTTCGTCGCCAATTTCGTCCAGAGACTTACAACAACTTACGGCCAGTTGCAGGAAGCATGATTAAAACAATCTCTGATTAATATTTTTATATACTCCACGTGATTGGTAATTAGTGTTACATATTTGTATAAAGCACATATAAAGTCACCTGTCATTAGATTTTCAATAATAATATAAATAAACATTTCTCAATTTCATAATTAATGCTTTATTTATTATTGGCGACGAGGAATTTAATTCAAAATGGATTTAACTAAATCGAAAAAATACGAAGTTCAATACGAGGTCGATTTACGCAAATTCGAACATACCTTAAGACTGTTTCTAGTTCACCTGATTAACACACGTGTAAACATTACAAAGCTATTGGAAGAAATTTGACGATATACAACAAGACATAGAATCTATCATTGATGATGAAGAAATGGAAACAGAAATAGAATATAGGTACATGGTAGAGAATTTGTATACCCAAATAATGACAAATCTTCAGTCATTTCGTAGCTTGGATAATACTGTTAATCTTTGTCAGCGAAATCCATCTACTAGGTACACAAGCCACCACGTAACTCACGCACTTAAAATTAATTTTCAATCCCTCCAAGAAAAGGAATCTTTCAAGCTAGAGATTATACAATGAAGAATATTAAATGGAAATTTGGTTCAGTTATTCAAAGATTAGGCAGATTACACTATCAGGTGAAAACGGATCAAGGAGATATATGGAGAAGACATGTAGATCAAATGCTTAACACAGAAGTAACTGAAGATAAAAGTATTATTTAAATATTTTCATATATCAAACTGCCTCCGTGGCCTAGCGGTCAAGTCCGTGGATTTAGACTCAGAGGTACTGGGTTCGATTCCTGGTCGGGACACAAAAATATTTAATAATGTAAATAAATACTAAATGTAATATTTAATTTATTTGTGATATTTCTCGAGTTTGGTACGCTGGAGACATCGACGAGCTTGCCACTTGTCATGATTGGCCTATAGTAAAGTTGGCTAAATGTGAATCCGTTTATAAGCGTGGTTTCTGACCACCCCGAATGGGAAACGGTCGTGATGATACTTTACTTTACTTCTATTTTCATATATGAAAATGGGGCGGACGACTGTTACATATTTGATAGGAAAAAGCATAACCTGTGATGTCACTCACTTTTCAATAATAATATAAATAAACATTAATCTATTTCATAAGTCTCATAGGCATATGTTAAACATGTCACAAGATAATCCCTTTCTGCATGTGACTGTTGTTGTATTATTTATTATTACTGATATTTTAGTTGTTGTCTCCATTCATTTCACTTATTTATATTAAAACTGTTTTTCTTTTAAATCTGTCTTTATAATTTATTATATCGCTTTCGTATCTTCTCTATGCTTATTATCATTAGTTTTCTTGATTTATATACTCATATATTAGTTTTCTAATTGTTTGATGGAGGCGATGTCTTAGCAAAATTGTTAATTATTGAAACTACAGGTCTAATTTTGGTTTAATTATTATCATGTATATTCACTTTAGGTGACTGTTTGTTTTCAAAATATAATACTAATGTAAGACTACAACATTCCTATTCAAGAAAACATGTAGTTTTTTTTTTGTTATTACGCCGCGTTACTTTACAGCCATTTGAATTTAATCACTAACAAGTAACTGAAGTGATATAAATGAGAAAATCCAGCAATAGAAATGTGAGATATCACTTCATGAAGTCGTAAATATGTGGAACAAAATACCAAAATACATATTGAAGCTCTCAACAGTAATCACTTCTAAAAACAAACTGGACTGGTGATAACTAACAATTTTATGAACTTTACACCTGTGCTTGATATAGGGATATCAGCAATGCGCTTATTCCAAGCAATAATAATAATAAATTCTTTATATAAGGAGAAATAACGAGAAATATATACGGAGCGCTCGGTTCAGAGCGGGGTGACCTGAGATGATACTACCTAAAATATGCCGTAGCGGTTTATTTTCGTGCTCTCTCTTTCTAGCACACGCTATTGTGCTTTATCCTCGTGCTATCACTTGCACGCTGTTTTTGTCTTTTAAAATATAACTTAAACTTACCATCGAATGTCTCATAAGATCCTTTAGATAACAAATCAGAAATGCCAACATAAATCCAATGAAAGCTTTGAGTATTATTCCAAAAAGTGATGACGTCATGAACTTCATCTGCATCCTGGGGATAGTAGAACTTAGCCCCTTCCATCGCACATCGTTTCTTAGCATCTTGCCATGTCCTATGTATGGTATGGATCTTATAAAAGCTTTTCTGCCTTTCCAAATAGACGTAGTCCTTGCGAAAGAATGGGGTATTGGATATAGATACTGTAACATAAAAATCTAATAATTCTAATATAAAAAAGTAAAATAACAAAGAAATATTTTGTTCGCTGAAGGGTTATATGATTTTTCCGTTTTAATGAACTGGCCAAATTACAATTAAACATGCATGGTGTCATATTTAAGAGTGACACTTTTATAGCAAGAAATAATCAACATTTTTATCTTTAAAAAAAATGAATATGGATATAGCAAAAAAATATATTAAAACAAAATACTTATAAAAAGATTTACCTACAAAACTAAATAACATTGATAACACAAAAGACAATGTAAACAACATTATTAATGACTAGAAGTTAAGCACACGTCTTATTAGATATCCATCGAATTGTATACTAAAAGATCGTACGGAAGAACCTACTTGCAGATAAATTTACTAGAATGACCATGATTTTTGCAAATTGTAAATCGCGGTAACTCGATCGTTTGTCCATTTCGCACGTTATTAGTCCAGATTGGCCTAGCCTTTCTCATAAACATCACTCAGTATATCCAAGTCTACAGACTTGCAAGACATTTCGTTATACAGTCTAGGAAGTCTGACAAGTGGTAAAAATTTTGCGAGGTTTGTTTTAAATCCACGAGTATGAAATAGTGCACAGGGGTGCCGAGGGAAGCGTCTGCGAACTTTAATAGCTATTTGGTCCAATATTTGTGGGCAGTCAATATTTGCATTTACTACTTTGTATAACAGTGTCAGATCGAGGACAGCTCACCTGGTTTTGAGACTTTTGCAGCCAAAGTATTTTAAAGTCTATCACCTCATTCATTATCCATCGGAAGAAGAGAACACAAACAAAAAGTAAAGGGTCCTTAGCGCCATTTTACACATGTCAAATACAAGTATTATATTTGTAAATTACTTTACTGTATATATTGTTAGTTAAAAGTGACGTTGATTTGTATAATAATGTGCTACAATGTGAATAATTATGAAAAGCGATAAATTAGACTTCAAATATATGGGGCACAAGTTGCAGTATTATTTTTTTTCGGTTTTTGCCGCTCAGGTTGATCAAATACAAAGCTTTTTATTAAACAAAAACGTCAAGTAGAAACTCATTGATATCACTAAACTTACTGACCTTTTTTATTTAAAGGAAAGCGTTCTTACAACCGGGCCACCCCGGCAACAACAACCATGAGTAATAAATGAAACTATATAATGCCTGAATTGACCAAAGCCAAGTTCGCAACTTAACAGCTTTAGTGAAGTCCTATAGAGTAACATAGACATGAAGGGAAACAATCTAAAAGACAAATGGAAGTAGGGTCAGATGTTCGTCACTGCGGGTTCCAATGGGCATCTCTGCCTTTGTTCAGTATCTAATATAGGCGTGAAGCATCCCCAAACATACTATTAAATGGAACGACGTAAATTTTAGGAATTTAAATTAAAACCTCACGCAAGGCGGGAAAAGTCACAATGCTAGTGACATCGAATAACGTAGTGTTCTAGTCTTATATTTAATCAATGAACATTATCGATGCATACAAACAATATTCTAACCCCTCGTTCTGAATCAAGCTCAGTCAAGTAGAAACTCATTGATATCACTAAACTTACTGACCTTTTTTATTTAAAGGAAAGCGTTCTTACAACCGGGCCACCCCGGCAACAACAACCATGAGTAATAAATGAAACTATATAATGCCTGAATTGACCAAAGCCAAGTTCGCAACTTAACAGCTTTAGTGAAGTCCTATAGAGTAACATAGACATGAAGGGAAACAATCTAAAAGACAAATGGAAGTAGGGTCAGATGTTCGTCACTGCGGGTTCCAATGGGCATCTCTGCCTTTGTTCAGTATCTAATATAGGCGTGAAGCATCCCCAAACATACTATTAAATGGAACGACGTAAATTTTAGGAATTTAAATTAAAACCTCACGCAAGGCGGGAAAAGTCACAATGCTAGTGACATCGAATAACGTAGTGTTCTAGTCTTATATTTAATCAATGAACATTATCGATGCATACAAACAATATTCTAACCCCTCGTTCTGAATCAAGCTCAGAGCGCTTAGAATGAATATAATACTAACAGTCGTTCCGAATAAGCTCAGAGCGTGATATCAATTCGGAACGGTCTAAATCACATTTTTATTCATAACATGATAGTTTTTTTTTTTTTCAATGTATAGAATATAAATTGCGGACTCTACATCTTTGAGTATGAATACTAACAAACATACATCCCTCGGTTTATTCATCTTTATATGTTTAAAGTTTAATGTTATTAACTTATTTTGGTCTTTTAAAATAACTTGCCGTGTTACAGACATTTTCTTTTCACTTCATATTTAAATATTAATTATAGATTTGTTTTAAAAGTAATATACAAACAGTATAAACGAATTACAATATTAAATAATTTAAAAAAAAACCTAATATTAAATAAACTTGAAAATGGCGCGCGAGATAATGACAGCGCTCAGAGCGATACCTCGTTGAGCAGTCTAAGCACGAGAAATAATGTCATTTGTTACGTCACATAGCTTTGGCAAAACAGTTTCTACACGTCTCGGAACACCTTTAAGCGTGCTTAGGTTACTATTATCGTGTCTCGGAACACTAGGTAACTAAAATATATTACATAAAATTGTCACCCTATTCAACAAACCAGAATAACAGGAAAATCGACAACGGTTTCTTTGCCAGCGGGTTTTCGAATTATTCAAATTCCAAATCAAAGCGATATCTCATTTAAATTTTCAGGTACGAGTAATACGAGTTGATTAGCAACGACTACGTGTTTGTGCCTTTTGGTCTTGAGACAATGGGTCCGTGGGGGCCAAGTGCAAAGAAGTTCTTTAAAGAGTTGTCTAAGCGCCTGGTTAATGCTGTATGTGACAAGGGGCCGGCAGTTTTCTCGCGCAGCAAATCAGCATTGCTGTGCAGCGGGGGAACGCTGCAAGTGTTCTTGGCACACTGCCACAGGAACAAATCATGGGTAAGTATTTTTATTTATAATTAGTTTCCTAATTTAATTCTTTTATATTGTTTTTATATTACTTCGAATAAAAAATAGACTTTCCATTTTCAGGTTCAATTACTAGCTAATTATCATTATTAGTTTCAAAATACTGTTTCTTCAAAAAGAGCATCACTATTAGTTTTTATTAAAATCGATCCCGAGCTTTTTTGATATTCCTCGTAGTTTTAAAAATATTTAGGCGATACCATTTTAATGACGATTTTTTAAATCAAAAAAGGTCGATTCTAACCCCTTCATGTATCTGACTGAGAAATACATTTTTCTTACGTACATTTTTTATACATTTACAATACTGCCAAGCTTTGGAAAGCACGTTAAGCCGTCGTCGGTCCCTGTTCCACTAATAGCAACTTGTGGAATCGTAATTATATTGTTATTAAAAAAAATACATACGAACCTCGACAACCCTTGCTAGCTTTCTTGAAGAATTCTAAATTATAATCACATTAGTGATTAATATATAATAAAAAGAACTTTTTAATAAAAAAGAGCCCGACTTCAAAAACCTAGGTATTTAAACTAAATAAATCAACCTACTTAACCGCTTTTGCAACCCCTTGCAATCCAATATTTTTTATATCCAAGCTTTTACACGTCAGAGTGAGTGTACTCACTGTACTTTAGAGAAATGACTACATTTCTATAAGCGTTTTTATATTTTCTAGGAATTAAAATTACAGACTTTTTGGACATAATATTCACTTTCTTATACCTAATTATAGACAGAGAAAAATACCAATCACAATAAAACGATTTTGCTCTATTTTACTAAAACAAATACATATATGATTAATGGTGGTAATATACCATATATAATATGACATATATGTTAATAACCACGCGGTGGTGGCTCGGTTGTAAGAACGCGTTTTACCTTCTAAGGTCGGTTCAAACCCTCCCGGCATGTACCAATGAGAAATAGACTTTTCTTACATACATTTGTCATAGATTTACAACACCACCGTTCCCGTGCCTCGGAGAGCACGTTAAGCCGTTGGTCCCGGTTCCACTAATACCAACTTGTGGAATCGTTAATAAATTGACATTAAACATTGACATAATATCCTCGCCAAGCCGTCTGGCCAGCGTGGCGAGTGTAGGCCAAATTCTCTAGATATACTCGTATGTTCTGGAAGGCCCATCTCCAGCAGTGGAGGTCTAGGACGCTGTGTTCTAGGGGCTGTACTGAAAAATAAAAAGGTTAATATATGTCTCAAATGTCTGTAATTGTAACTCGGACTTTGAATAATCTTTAAAAATATTGGATTGTGTAAACCCTCTTAACTATTTCTCAAATATTATATTAGTAATATTAAATAGATAATAGCCGAACTATTTGAAGTCGATGCCCAGCTGAACCATTAGCATAGGCATAGGAAATAAAATATATATATAATTCAAATTAGACGAAAACATACTAAAAATGGTTTACCACGTACCTAAGTGTATGACGTGACCTCAATGAACTTAGCTAGTTTAGCAGAAAATCGACTACAAATAGTTCAAATATAATATTAAAAGGTATATATTATTTAGTTTTATTTAGATTGTTTGGGCTTTTAAAATTAGTTTTTTTCTTTTTTTGTTAAAATAATATTTTTTTATATTATCATCAGGTATCCTATGGGTCGATAATATTATTTACCGGCAGATTAAAAGAGCGCTGGATTGCTGTGAGAAAATTTGCGAACCAACAAGACAATTAACAATAACAAATAATAAAAGTCAAAAACATGTGTCCGCCACTGTACCATTCAAGGGGGCGGAGCGTCAGGAATCAACATTCAGTTTCTGCGCAATTTTCAGCCAGCGCTATTTTTATTTGCCTATAATAACATTAAATAAAAAAAAAACAACCGACGGTTATTTTGGAAATTTATTTTTTTGGAACTGTAATTCTTTCCTCTACCGAAGATACCAATAAAGTAATGTCATGTTCACAAATAAATATGGATTTGCTATTACAGTCTACACTTTTAAGTTTTGCTGTGTAAGTCATTGACCCGCATTTATATTCATCCTCCGGTTGATTGTATCCCCAGTTGGGGTATCCACTATCTTCCAAACTTATACCTATGGATGTGAAAAAAAACAATTAGTTGAGTATGGAAGGTGCGCTCCTTCTGTTCAAAAGGACCTATTTACATTTCCATTTATTTATTTTTGTAGATTTTTATGGAATTCTGTAGACAAAATACATTTTATATATAATAATAAAAACAGAACTTAATTTATCGCTTTTTTCTACTTCGATATATACCACGTGGAATTTATCAAAGATCAATTATTTTTATATTATAATCTAGACTAAAAATAAAGTGCGTACGTATTTAATATATATTTTTTTTATTTAAAAACCCTTCGTAACAAAAAGGCATGTATGAAGTGTCAAGTGGCGCCCAAATTGTCTCTGCCTACACCGCAAAGGATCTGGTGTAACATACATACAAATATGTATGTTTCTACTTTATCACAGCCCCTAGAACACAGAGTCCTAGACCTCCACTGTTGGTGATAGGCCTTCCAGAATTTTCTGGAGAATTTGGCCTAGACCCCCACGCTGGTCAGACGGATTGGCGTAAGTCTGATGTTAATTTATTAACGATTCCACAAGTTGGTATTAGTAGAACCAGGACCGACGGCTTAACGTACTCTCCGAGGCTCGGGAACGGTGGTGTTGTAAATCTATGACAAATGTAGGAAATTACAATCGAGCCACCACTTTATCTACTCAAAAAAATCATATAGTATATTTAATGAAAATAACCTGATCCACCGGAACTACATTGAGAGCATCACCAAAACAGCGTCAAAAAATCTCGGAATACTAAACAAGGTGAAGCGGTTTTTCCCGCTTTCAATCAGACTGTTACTGTACAAAGCACAGATCAGATCATGCGTGGAATACTGTTCTCACATTTGGGATGGTTCCGCCAAGTACCTCACAGATGCTTTCAATATCCTACAGAGACGAGCTGTTCGAACTGTGGACGATGCCACTATATCTGGAACTCTCGAATCCCTGCAGCTTCGCCGAGATGTAGCTTCTCTGAGCGTGTTCTACAGGCTATACTATGGTGAGTGCTCTGAAGAGTTCTATAACCTAATTCCTTCCTCTCCATTCCGCAACCGAACCACAAGCACAGGTCAGAATATGCACCCACATACCCTAGTCACCATCCCTTCGCGTACGTATACATTTGGGGACTCATACATCTGTCGCACAATAAAGATGTGGAATGCTCTTCCAGCCTCTGTGTTTTCACTTTGGACAACCTGGAGTCCTTCAAGCGAAGTGTGAAAAGGCATCTATCTAGTCAAGCCGGCATAGTGTTAGGGACTGATGTCAGTCATGATTGTCTGATTCCAGTTGCTAACATTCAATTGCGCGCCACTTACCATCAAGTAAAAAAAAAATATAATAACACATAATTTAAAAAAATACAAAAAATATATCTTGGGTATGGATGGAATATATCTCCAGCAGTGGTCTACTAGGTCTTTGTGTTTTAGGGGCTGTGATCATTATGATGTTATAACAATTGGACCATCATCATTACAACACAGCATCCTAGACCTCCACTGTTGGAAATGAGCCTTCCAGAACATATATCTGTAGAATTTGGCCTACACTCGCCACGCTAGCCAGACGGCTTGGTCTAAGCTTGTAAATATAGTAAATACCCTTAATAGTTATCCATCCATCATCGTCTCTGTTATGAAAGCCTATATGTACTGAATCGGCGAGTGTATTTGCGGGTAGTTTAGGTTTTCTTGTGGTCTGGATCAGTTTGACTAGATGTTCGGCTTCCTTTCTACTGTTAATGACAGTAAGATATGACTGCTCGTTATAGCAGTAGGCATGGGCTTCTAACCAAGTTAACGGTTGCAAATGGATCTTATAACATTTTCCTGTGTCTGCAGTATATAAATAACCTGAAAAATGGAGGTTTATTAGGTTAGGATACTTTCAAATAAATCAGTCATCATACGTACGTATTAGAAATGACGTTATCGTCACAAATTTATGGAACAACCTATAACATCAGGCAAGTTACCACCAGAACGGTATTAAAAAAATATTCTATTCGCATTTCCTATCCCAATAAAGTTAGTAACTATATTATTTTGTATGTAAATATATTTATTTATGTATAATACTTTATGTTTTAGCATATTACATACGAGTTTATAAATAATATAAATAAAAATGATATAAATAAGAGGAAGTTTATTTATTATTTTATATAGATATTAGGCCTTTTATATAGATATTTAGTCCTGGACCAGTAATAATAATAATAATGATAAAGCCGTTTATTTCTTAATTAATAGTTTTCTTTATATAATTAGTCGCGATCACAGCGACATTATTGCCGCTCGGCCAATACCGCCAGCGCTCCGAGCGGCGCCCACGAGTGTAGAATCAATCCGCGCACCGAGCGGTCACACGTTTTTTCTCTCACAATTTATAGTCTTTTTTACTCAAGTATTAACTTATATTTCTTCTTCTACAATATATATTTATATAATTTTTATACGACTTTACAATAATCGACACAATAAATCATAATTTAAAATTTATATATAAGCTAAATAATTTATTTATTTATTTATTTATTCGTGGGAAAATTTACAGCCTTTGCAATATTATGTATACAAAAAATATCTAATCTCAAAGCCTTACAAATTTTCAATTACACTTAATAATAATAATACTCTTATAACATTTAGACTAAGTACTTAGATATGTACTCATATCTAAATTACAAATTAAATGTTTATTTCTTTAAAATTGTTAATGTCAAAATTCAATTTAAAAAATATGTCTATTAATATGTATAATACTGTTTTTCTTTCTAATGACCCCTCGTCGGGTAAAGCTCTCCTCCTTTTCTATCCATTTTTTTCTATCCTGTGCCTCGTCCATCCAATGTTTTCCTGCTTCTTTTACTATCTCGTCCTCCCATCTTTTCTTGTTTCTTCCTTTATTTCTCTTGCCCTCCGGCCCCTTCCATGTGCAGTTAGCTTTAGTCCATCTGTTATCTTTAAGACGTGACACGAGACCAGCCCATTTTCATTTCATTCTTTGTGAGTGTTGTAAGACTGTCTTGTAGTCGCAAACGTTTATTAGTGGATTCAGTTATTTACGTCAGAGGTCATAATTACAAAATATTATTCAATTCTCAACTCTATTAGCACTCGACCTCGACAGTGGTCGTGCAAAAATCAACTTTAATATCGTGATATTGTTGTTTGGTTGGTAACTACGTCTATGTCATGTATGTGTACAAACAACAATAATAATTAATATTATATATTTGTACATATAGTTAGATATTAAATTTTATTTTTTATTTTCCATCCCGCCTTTGTATTTGTGACTATAAGTAAGTAAATAAACATATTTTTTTAAATGCAAACGCTTCCTTTACTTTCTATCCGAAAAAGTAAGTGGCTTTCGAGAATGTTATTTATGAAGTGCAATTCTAATTACAAAACGTATTTATATGTATATATCGCCGGGTTAGAGCGAAAACCAACTAACTATTTTTTTTACTAAATTCCCTTTTTCCAGTGATGAAATCGACTAAGCACTGTGACACCTAGTTTTGAAAAATAGTGGGCCAAAAAGCAATCAAACGAATGGTTTTAGCCGAAAATGCAAATTTTATCGTAATTATTTTAAAGTAATTAAAGTAAAGTAAAGTATCATCACGACCGTTTCCCTTTCGGGGTGGTCAGAAACCACGCTTATAAATAAGCGGATTCACATTTAGCCAACTTTACTTTAGTCCAATCATGACAAGTGGCAAGCTCGTCGATGTCTCCAGCGTACCAAACTCGAGAAATATCACAAATAAATTAAATGTATTTATTTACATTAATAAATACTACCAGGAATCGTACCCGGTACCTCCGAGTCTAAATCCACGGACTTAACCGCTAGACCACGGAGGCAGTTAATTAAGTAATTAAATGTGCATAATAACATTAATCAGAGTGAGTGACGTCACTTAATAGTAAATATTGTAAGCTGCCACATAAGTAAATCTACTTAATTAAGTTGTTTTTTTAGTATAATGTTAGTGTCGTAAATTAGTTGTTTAGGTATTGACTATTACGTGACGACATCCGGCAGCCATTTGCAACTGCATCGTTTTCGAGCGAAAAATCAAACACGATATTTAAAAGTAAATAAAATAAAATAAAAATATTACGCATAAGTATTAGGGATAGAGACAAGAGAATAAAGAATGACGAGAGTGAGAGAAATATTAACATACGTGTGTCAGGCATATCACATAAATTATTCCATTCTAGTGTGGCCACAGTTTTCCTGCACGCGAAGGGAAACCTTTGTTGGCACCTAGAATCCTTCAACAAGCCTTGTCTTGTAAGTATGACGCAATCTTGCTCGCCGGTCACATCGTTAGGATGTCCCGAATCCCAGACACTGTAAATTTCGTTGATAGGATTGCCTGAAAATAGGGTCATGTAAATATTTACACGGTTGGCTAAAGTAATTCGTTTAAATACGTGTCTTGAATGCAGTGTTTTTCGTTATATTAGAATATTTAATTTATCACAGTACCTAAAATCACATTGATTTTCGTTTTAATGAACGAAATCATTTATATTTTATTAATTATTATTTTTTTCATTACTATTTAGTATTTTTAATTATTAATAGTATTTATTTGATTTATTCGAAGTAGGTACTTAGATACAAAAATATTAAAATAAAATTGATTAAAAAACTAATTATAATTAAAATTAAAACTAAAAATACCTATGAAATTAAAGCTATTCTACAAAATAATAAATACATTATTTTAGAGATATAGGAAGGTTAAACAAACATTAGTCAGCGTGAGTGACGTCACTTAATAGTAAATATTGTAAGCTGCCACATCTAAATACATAAATCTACTTAATTAAGTTGTTTTTTCTGAGTATAATGTTAGTGTCGTAAATTAGTTGTTTATTTGCTATTACGTGACGACATCTGGCAGCCATTGCATTGCATTTGCAACTGCATCGTTTTTGAGCGAAAATATAATAATAATAATATTTCCAGACAGGTCACACAGCGCCATCTAATTTCCGTGGTAAGCTACGAGGCTTGTGTTACGGAAACTAGATGGTTGATAAACTACATATATTTTTTTGTAAATATATACATATTATACATATAAACACCCAGACCGAGACAAATTATACAATGTACAACTTGCCCCCGGTGGGAATCGAACCCACGACCTCCCAACCACGGAGGCGGTCAAACACGATATTTAAAAGTAGTCCTACATTTCTCGAAAGTATACATTTTAAATATATTCATCATTGCAGCCCCTAGAACACAGCGTCCTAGACCTCCACTGCTGGAGATGGGATAACATAAAATATCTGGAGAATTTGGCCTATACTCGCCATGCTGGCCAGACGGGTTGGCGAGGAGTTGTAAATTTTTAGACAATTTATTAATGATTCCACAAGTTGGTATTAGTGGAACCGAGGAACGTGGTTAAATATATGACAAATGTGCGTAAGAAAAGTGTATTTCTCATTGGTCCGGGAGGGGTTTGAACCGACCTTTGTAGGATTTCAAGAAAAGCTTTCTTACAACCGAGTCAACTTCTTTTATTTAAATATATATTGAAATTGCAATAGTGGAAAATGTTATTTTGACGTAAGCTCGCCAATGATCGGCAGAACTCGTGCCAAAAGTAACAGTAATGCTGTGTTCGACTTGAAAGCAAATAAAGCTACGCTTTTTTACCGAAATTTTGTATGAAAACCATAGAGAAACGCCAAGTCGGACGACTTTCAAAGCGAAATAAAGTAAAAAAAAAGCGCTTTAAGCGACAAGTCAAAAACAGGGTAAATAACAGAATCCACTATTTTAACATGTCAACGTTTGCGATTAATACGGCTGCTGCAGCCCTATTCTGTTACTTAAGCGCAAACGTTATATAATGAAACAGTTACATATATATCACGCTATTAAAGTTGATATATGCACGGCCGCTGTCAAGGTCGATCGCTTATAGAGTTGAGAATTGAATAATATTTTAAAATTATGACGCAAGCTCGGAAGTAAATAACGGCAAGGATTGCCGTTAAAAAGTACATTACAATTAACTACCTGAGATTATAACTAGAATACAACCAAGTGAATTTAAAACAAATTTAAAACAAATTTAAAACTCGTTTTCCAAAATAATGCTTTTTATAACCTGTCAGAATTTATTTACGGAAATGTCATTTAAATGGTTGTATAGTTTTGTGGTCTTATGCCTTCTACTGTATTGTGTTCCTAATGCTCCTTTGTCTACGATGCATGGTATTAATAACATTATTGTTATTGTTTTGAAATTTGTTAACTGACATACTAAAATATAACGATTGTTATATAGATGAAATATATAAAATATACGAAATCCACGAATAACGTTTGCGACTAAGTAGCAGAATAGGGCTGGTCACCTTAACCATACCATACGTATTACTATTCAAGTCTTAAATCTCAAAGAATATTATAAATTACCTGGTCCGGGAAAAAATAAACTTACCATCGATGGTTTCATAAGATCCTTTCGATACCAAATCAGAAATGCCAACATAAATCCAATGAAATTCCTGAGTGCTATTCCAAAAAGTGATGAAGTCATTGACTTCCTCTGCGTTGAGGGGATAGTAGAGCTTAGCACATTCCATGGCACAACGTTTCTTAGCTTCATGCCACGTCTTGTGCACTGTATGAATCTTGTAAAAACTGTTTTGATTTTCTAAGAAGTTGTAGTCTTTACGAAAAAATGGAGTATTGGTTACGGATACTGTAATAATAACATTACACAAAATTATTATAAGTACAAGTATGTGTTTACCTCTATAGTTACGCGGCGACCGAGTGCCTTCACTCCGTAGCCACGACTCACACTCGCGGCGAACGAGTGCCTTCACTCCGTAGCCACGACTCACACTCGCGGCAAGCGAGTGCCTTCACTCCGTAGCCAGGACTCACACTCGCGGCGACCGAGTGCCTTCACTCCGTAGCCACGACTCACACTCGCGGCGAACGAGTGCCTTTACTCCGTAGCCACAACTCAGACTTAGCTGTGTGCCACAGGGCCAACAGTGAAAGAAAGACGGTTTATATATATAGGGTTTTGGTCCGTAGAAGTCCTTATGAGGCCAAACGGTGAGTACTACAACCCGGGGTAAGGGTCCATCCTTCACACCGTGGTTCATATCATTGTTGATTTTCGAATTATCGTCTTAAAAAATATATCAACAATTAGGAGGGTTTAACGCTTTTTGCCCGCACAATCCATTTTTTTTTAAACAATATTTTTTTAAAATTTACTAGGGATTAAAATTACAGATATATTTTAGAGATTTTTAGGTATATCAGACTATATGCCTATTCAATGTAAAATGCAGTCAGTCTAAAATTGTCTCTTGTCAAGTAAAACATTGGAGACGCAGTAAGAAGCGACTCATCAGGTTTGAGGTGCGGTACGCCTTAACCAAAAGTGCCCTCTGTGTTCTAGCCTAAAAATATAGTCAATAATTGTAAAGAGTGGCAACTCTCAGTAAAAAGTGAGCCTTACCCTTGTGTCATCCAAAAAGTAAGTCTTGTTTCAAGCGGTGTTTTTTTATATAAATATCACCATGGCAAGCTTACAATATTTATTTATTTATTTTATTTATTTATTAAAACTTTATTGCACAATATATACAAGGGGCGGACTTAATGTCGCTAGACATTCTCTGACAGCCAACCTTAGGGACATTGTAGAACATTAAAGACGTAAGGTAGGTGCAATTAGAGAAATATGATTACGTAATAAATATGCAATATTATCTAAACTACAATAATAAATACTATAATAAACTAAATACTAATAATACATACACATAACGTTTTATTAATACATTAGGTACATACATTACATAACAATAATACATACACTACATATAATAATATAATAAATAAACTAAATGAGTTGTTATGAGCCATTTAAATAATATGAATATACCATTTTTTTGAAAATGCTTCGGTTGGATGCTTGTCGTATATTTACCGGCAGCTTGTTCCACAGGTTAGCGGCAACAACAGCAAAAGAATCGTTCATGAACCCAGAGTGGTGCGATGGAATAGACAGAACAGAGTTGTTTGAGGAGCGAAGAGACTTATCGTGAAATGAGAAAAGATAGGCAAATTTGTCCTTGAGGTATTTCGGTGTCGCAGGCTCGTTAAGAATAGAAAAAAGTAAGCAGAGGATTCTGAGATTCCTGCGACAGCGAATTGGTAGCCACTTTAACTTCGTTCGATACTCAGAGATGTGATCATATTTGCGAAGGGAAAAGATGAATCGGATACAACAGTTAAGTAACCGATCCATCTTGTTGAGCAACACCTCTGAGAGATCGACACTACACACATCACCATAGTCGAGAAGAGGAAGTAGAAGGCTTTGAGCGAGGGTAATTTTAGCTTTTAACGGCAGAAAATGTTTAAATTTATTGAGAGCGTGCAGTGAAGAAAATATTTTACGACTCGTGTTGTTAACCTGGGTAGTCCAGGTTAGATCAGAATCTAGATATACACCTAGATTCTTCACTTCGTGACTAAACGGAATTGGCGTGCCGTCAAACCGAAGTGGGTCAATACTATTTAAGTCAACTTTGCTAAGCAATCGAGAGCTCCCAACAATGATCGACTGGCACTTATTCGGGTTGACAGCGACCCCAAAACGTTTTGACCAAGAGTGTATGTTGCAAAGATCTGAGTTTAGCCAAGCTATTGCACTATTCAGTGTGGTGATATCTGTCTGCACATAAAGCTGCAAATCGTCTGCATACAGGTGGTAATTAGAATGGAGAGATAGGGTGATGGCATTAATAAATACGGAGAACAGTAGAGGAGAGAGAATGCCACCTTGTGGGACACCTGTAGTCAGGTCGCACCAATCCGACAACACCTGATCAACTTGAACCCTTTGTTGGCGACCATGAAGGTACGCAGAAAACCAGTTGAGGGCCTTGGGCGAGATCTTAAGACGAGACATTATGGTGATAAGTAAATCAGGATCGACTGTGTTAAAGGCATTTGTGAAATCAATTAGAACAAGTACTGTCACCTTGGTTTCTTCCATGCCACATCGGATATCCTCAGTTACTTTAAGTAATGCTGAGGTTGTGCTATGACCGGGGCGGAATCCAGATTGGAAGGAGTTAAGAAGATTATTTGAGTCAAGAAAATGAGATAACTGTTTGTTAGTTATCCTTGAAAGAAAAAAATGCCATTTGGCATCATGGCTAATGGCAAATACTTTCAACGAGAACAACAAATAGGTGGTAGGCGGACTGATGGTAATTTGCAGGGAAATACTCGTATCCACCATTCGTGGGAATAAACCCAGTAAAGTGTATCCACTCGTTTCGAAATCAGGCTTGAATTGCCGTCATGGTCAGTCAAGCCAGCATAGTGTTAGAAAATGAGTGACAACTTTATTATGTTCAAACCACAGACAAGAAGTTAGTGCTAAAGGTATTTTATTTATTGATTTTATATTTTTCCTTATACGTTTATTGCGATTGTACCTATTTTTACACATAACATAAAGCACTTACCAACAAAACTAAACATTGATAAAACGCTTGAAACTGTAAACAACATTATTAAATACAGATCAGGCACACGTCTAGTAAAGATGCAGGAAAAGAAATACTGAGATATGGTACAATTAAATATTTAAGATAAACTAATATAGCCATGATTTTACACACGTGGTTCTACTAATACCAACTTTTCAGGAAACACGTTATTGTAATTATTTATTTCTTTTCAGATTATAAAAGGTTAATACCTACCTATATATGAAGGTGAGCGGTGGTGGCTCGGTTGGAAGAACGCTTTCTTTAAAATCCTATAAATGTTTGTCCCGGCATGTACTAATGAGAAAGGCACTTTTCTTACGTACATTTGTCATAGATTTACAACCCCACCGTTCCCGTCGGTCCCGGTTCCACTAATACCAACTTAGAAAAAAAGAGAAAGAAAGAAAGAAAATACTTTATTTATCACAACAATTAGAATGGTTACAAAAAAATAAAAATATGCAAGGAATAAATTTAAATGTAAGCCTATTCTATATACCGAAACATACAAACAGGTGTGGCGATAAATAGGTGGTCAGCTCAGCATATGCTACAGCCGAGGCTGCAGCGCTGATTTTCAGCTGATGCCTTATGTTGGGTGAGTCACGGGTCGCAGAGATATACAGTACCATTTACTAAATCGGAAGGAGCACTAAATGTACAGTTTACAGTACAGTTAATTAGAATAGAATAAATAAATAATATTATGATAAATAATATAAGTCATAGATAAAATAAGAGTCATAAATAGAATAAGATTAGGTAAGTTGCTGTGAAGTCTTTTGTAATATTAGCATATACCTTTTGAGTGCCGATCTGAAACCTGCTAAGGAACTTGTGGAATTGTTAATACATTGTCATTAAAAATTAACAACAGACCCTCGCCAACCCATCTGGCCAGCGTGGCGAGTGTAGGCCAAATTCTCTAGATATATGTTTTTGAAGGCCCATCCCAACAATGGAGGTTTAGGCTCTGTGTTCTAGGGGCTGTAATGAATGAATAATAAACCTATATACATAAGTTGGCCAAATTAGGAACCATACTTTTATTACCGATACTTAGGTGTTAAAAACCCACTTATACTGCATATAAAAAAATGAAAAACAACTTATAATTAAAAAAATACTTTACCGTAACTATTATACAAATATTATCATGAACATCATCAGCCTGTCTCTCCACTACTGAATGTAGGCCTCCCCAAACTTACGCTATTTTACACGATCTCCACAAACCTATCTACTCAATGTGTCATCGGCGACAGACGCGTCCGTCCCATTCCCACTTCTTACAAATTTTAAAGGCTATGTCGGTAACTTATGGTTTTCTGACGGATGTAAACATTTCGGATTCTATCCATCAGAGATATACCGAGCATAGCTCTCTTCACAGCTTGCTGAGCGAGTTTGACTTGAGGAATAGACCAGTGTTATAGCGTCAAAATCTGGGTTGACGTATGTAAAAATTTAAATTGCTGTTTTTTCAATATTTAATAATCAATAAAAAAAAACAGAAAAGACCGACAAAATAAAAATACCAAATGAAGATAATACACGAACTGTATCCACGTAATTTCGCAGTTTCGCAGTTTGAGACACCAATTAAAACCACAGATATAGGATTTAGCCAACCATCATGATAAGTGGCAAGCAATTAAAGGAAGCATTCAATTACTGGATAAAATTTTACATTAAAACATATTTTTTTACATTATTGTCACCCTACTTTCTAAACCAGAAAAACAGGAATCACCATTGATTCGCATGCGAAAATTTATCGTGTTCTTGGAAATCTAAAATGTAAATCATATTTAATTTATTTACCTACTTTTTTCATTTTTGAAACTGGTAGGTGCTTTTCGATAACCAAAAATGATATTTCCAATCATTGAATTTAGCATAAGCCAAGCTTGTAATAATATGCATGCTATGTTCGATTATTTTTTTTTGTTCTCTTCTCCCGATGGATGATGAATAAGGTGATAGGGAAGGCAAAGGGTCTAGCCCATACAGCCAAGTCTGACGTAATTTATCTTTCTTTTTAATGAGTTAATGAGGTAATCATCAAATTCCAGATGCTGCTCAAACACGTCGGGTAAAATATGGGAGTTGACAGCGCGGGAAAACTGCAAAAAATAAACTGCAACTTGTGCCCTATATTTAAAGTCTAATTTATCGTTTTCCATAATTATTAACATTATTAACAAAACAACACCACTTTTGACCAATAATATCTACAGTAAATTAATTTACAAAACAAAAACTTGCACTTGACATGTCCACGCAAAATGGCGCGAAGAACCTTTCATGCTATGTTCGACTTAACAGTGAGCCCTTTTTTTACTTTACTAAATTAAAAAGAAGGCGCGCTTTCATCAAAAACTCATAGCTCTTGGAAAAGCTACACGGATGCCTGTCAAACCGAAATTCAGTAAAGTCAAACACGGGGATAATAGTATGTACGACACCTGTATCCTACCATCCACCTGGCGACGCTAGTGTTGGGATAAACAAGAGTTTTTTGTGAGAGTTGCCACTCTTTTCCCATTAGTTACCAATACTCTTTGCCTAATAATTAATAAGCAAAATTGTTTTTGCTACTCGCGATGATACGTGATTATCAACCTTATGATTAGTGTCCTTAAGATTATAATTGTGTCCATTTATAATTACGCCATCGACGATTGAGTAGTGAAACTTATGTCTATTTCTTATTGAAAATTTTAAAAATATAGTAAATTATCATCACGACCGTTTCCCTCCTGGGTTGGGCAGAAACCACACTCTATTTGTGGTAACCTTTAATTGACCTTTTGTGTTTCCATTTTTTTAATGTGTTTATTAGTCGTTAGTTATCCTGTAATGAATAAATAAATAAAATTATAAAGAAGCGGATTCACATTTAGCCAACAATATTACAGACCAATCATGACAAGTGGCAAGCTAGTCGATGTCTTTAGCCAACTCGGGAAGTTTTCTTGGCAAAGAAGAACGGGTTTTACACTTCCGTAGCATGCAAGTCGGCATTTTGTTCGTAAAACAACAAATTATTCATTTTCATAGTGCACGTCAAACACGTGCATAACAGGTAATGAACCATTAAATACTATTGCTGTGTATACTACTACTAAGTCATCTCAGACCCCCCCCTTCCGGGGGAAGACGGGAATTTGTAACGAGGTGTTGGCCTCCTAACAAAAATAGCATTCGCTGCACGTAAAATAATAAAAATAATAAATTTCGTAATAAAAATACAAGTTTTCTATGCAACTGACAGTTATATTAGGTTACCCATCTATCATGCGCCATCTATCGTGATAAAAAGAGTGACACACCCTATTGTATGAAAACTGTAGAGCAACGCCAAGTCGAAGTTTCAAAGCGAAATAAAGTGAAAAAATAGTGCTTAAAGCGACAAGTAACACACCACAGGCCCTAGAACACAGTCCTAGACCTCCACTTTTGGAGATGGACCTTCCAGAAATTTCTGGACAACTTGGCCACACACACTCGCCACGCTGGCCAGACGGGTTGGCGGGATTGTTATGTAATAAGTCAAACACAGGGCAAATTCATTTTGTGCTGATTGGTCCAGCTTTTATTCTCATATATTTTCGCGTCTTGTCCTGTTTTATTATTAAATCAAATATTCTTTAATTTCAAACAGTTACACATAAGTTTCAATCAGGGGCCTGAACAAGGGTCTCTGGGACGCCTGGTTCTCTCGACACCCTGCACTTCCGGTCACAAACAATACTGCAAAACATTAGGCGCTTGCAAGTAAAACGATTATTAACTAATTTATTTATTTAAAACTTTTTGCACTATGTACATAGGCGGACCTAATGCCGCTAGACACTCTTACTCGGTCAACCTTAGGGACATTACGAACATTGTATGTGGAAGGTTCGCGCAAATTATAGAACATAATATAAGGGAGAAATTAAAATACTACTAAAACTACTTACTAGTAAATAATATTAATATACTAAACACTAATATACTTAATATACATAAATACAATATATACATACTTACAGTTGTTGGATCTATTTAAGAAGTGTGTGAAAACCATCCTTTTAAACAATGTTGTTCCACAGATTTGCGGCAACAACTGCATAGGAGTCGGACATAAAACTATTGTGATGAGAGGGAGCAAGGGTAGAGTTATGCGATGATCGCAACGACCTGTCATGAAGAGAAAAGAGAAAAGCAAATTTGCTCTTGAGGTATTTCGGTGTCGCAGGCTCATACAATATAGAGAAAAGCAGACAAAGAATTCGTAGATTTCTACAACGAATTGGCAGCCACTTCAACTTAGCTCGATACTCAGAGATGTGATCGTATTTGTGTAAACAGAAGATAAAGCGTATGCACGAGTTAAGCAAGCGATCCATTTTATTAAGCAACACCTCTGAGAGATCGACCCTACATACGTCACCATAGTCGAGAAGAGGAAGGAGAAAGGTTATTTTAGCTTTTAACGGTAAAAGTTCTTAAATTTATTGAGAGAGTGCAGAGAAGCAAATAGTTTACGACTTGTATTGGTAACCTGAGTAGTCCAGCTCAGATTGGAATCTAGATGTACACCCAGATTCTTTACTTCGCTGCAGTATGCAGTCATATGAATACTTAATAATACAAGTTATATAAAAAGAGGTTTAAAATGAGTTTAGTGTGTGTATGAGTGTGGTAGTGTTTTGTGTATGAATGCGTGTTTTTTATTTATTCATTATTATTATATTTTTTTATCTTAGAAGCAGATTTGCAGTACCTACTATCTTAGTTAAGAAATAGCCAATTAGTCACAGCAATTTTTACATTTCGTATTATATACCTATACCACCACAACATCAAGTCGAATAAATATTATGATCTCACAGATATAATCAGGAACGGGTTCAAGACTCAGCTTTACGCAGTGGAAGTTGGTGCGAGAGGAGTTCCAGCAAAATCTTTGCATCACTTACTGAAAGAATTGGGCCTAAGCAGGTCTGCCGTCAATACATTTATGAAACGAGCTTCCAAGACGGCATTAACGGAATCATACAGTATTTGGTTGGGTAGGGAGAGAAGTAGAATGGTGGATGGTGAGCGTATTATCGCGCAACGAAATAAAAAAAGGGAGGCCTCCCTTTCTTAAACCAGTCTATTGTCGGTCGCAAGCCCGAGACACCATTCTTCTCATCTCTTACCCACACACGATGGATCCGGCACCCGCACGGTGAATCCATGGAATGCTTAGAAATTTGTCTTCATGTCTGCTAGGGGTAAATAAAATGGAAGTAATAAATAAAAGAATTGAATATATTTTTAATAATTTTAATATATCTTGAGGTGTACGTTTATTCGCATAACAATGTCTCATACAAATACTCTCATTTGTACACACCTTTCCTTGGTTTGTTTTTTTTTTTGTATTATCTCTTTTTATAATTATAAAAGTTGACTCTCTAAAATTTAACATATCATGTCTCTTCCTATACCTAATTCGCATCACCACTGCAGTTAAATTAAAGTTTAACAGAGGAATTAACTCTAAGGTTAATAAGAAATGAATTATTGTTTAAGATAAAATACAGCAAAGTATGGCTTCAAATAAATAGAGTACAAATTGCAACAGAACTGATGGAACTAGCGCTGAATGAAATTGAGAACATAATTCAGCCAATATTAATGCGCTCAGTAGAGCCAATTCTGTTTTTTTAACCGCAACTATTTTCAAAATAAAAAGGAGTCCTTTATGTACTGTATGTAATACTTCGATGGATCCGGCTCGAAGGACCATATTGGATCCGGCTCGAAGGACCATATTGGATCCGGCTCGGAGGACCATATTGACGCGTCAATATTGTCCTTCAAGCCGAATCCAATGTACTAATAGTTCATTATATGTCACTTTTGACAGTTAAGTTTTATAAGCAAATGTAATCGACCTTACATTAAAGTTACAACACATTGGGAGGCTCCGTTCAAGGCTCCTTTATATAATGTTTGGGCTTAGAGAAACAGAAGTTGGGTGCTGATTATCGTAAAGACAGTTTGCACTGGTACTACGAGACACAGTCTCAACAATGCGAGTTACAACGAAAATAATTCAATACTAAATAACAACTAAAATCACTTTAAAAATGAATTCAAATGTACAATAAATCTTAGAGTAAACAAATCTAATCTGCTATAAAATTAGCACATGTAAATACAAAGGTTTCCTCCTATAATAAACACTTAAGTATAAGACAACACAATAGTGTAACTTTGTAACTCGCTTGTGATATATCATTATTAATTATGCTTTCGTGTACATTCAGTTAAAGAATAGCAGCATTTATTGCGTTGACACATTAAAACTAAAATTGACTGTACAATTAATATTTTATTTGTAAATATTTGTACATATTGCACTCTGAAGTAACAAAAATTAAATTTAAACATCTGTCAAACAAGCGGACAGTAAATACAAAATTCATAGATTTGTGATTGGTTATCGCTGTGCATTAACTAGAGTGTAACAGTCAGTAACATGACACTTGTATCAGGCCGAAGCTATTTTTAATTATTAAATAATTTTCTTTACCACATACATCAATTATCGTCTGTCAAAAATAATAATGGAACATTTCTAAATATACCAATTATAAGTAATTGAAGTTTCATCATAACATCATCAGGCTGCTAGATACAGGCATCCCCCAAGGCTAGCCATTTCACACGATCTCCTGCCGTACCAATCAGCGACCGTACGTGGTCTCATCCCAGAACCCGTCTACTCTATCATTCATCGGTTCTGCGACAGACGTGTCGCCAGCCCATTGCCAATTCAGCTTACTAATTTGGTTCTCTTACGGTTGTAATTGAAGTTTAAATTCAAGTAATATGAGAAGAATAAATAAATTAATTTTTCCATAACATAACAGCTTCAATTAAAATTTATATATGTATACAATTGAAAACACGTTATTACAGTGATGTTCCGGTATAGATTTGGAACGACGATATGACTTTGTTTTAAATTTAAAAGTGTACGATTGAAGGCTGGCCTCCACCTAGTAAAGCGTAACGAACCAATCATAAATCTATGACAAATTCTTAGAAATTGCAATCACAATATTCGTAGTTCTTCCAAGTCTAACGCTCACATAGCAAGACAATACAGAGGTTTTACAAAAAAATATATTCCTACCCAAATTATATAAAAAATAACAACAGCCGTCTGTACTATCTTAAACGAACGAAACATATGTCAGACATATGACTAAAGGTAGTATGTACACATAGGGATCTCCTCAGGGCTGGACGCGATAGTCCCGGGTTCGATATCCAGTCTCTACTCAAGTCTCTCCGGTGCCACCTTTACAATAGATACCAGCTAACACACAAATTATATTAATGTCTCATTACTTATTACTTTTCATGAGATTTATTACAACTTATTAAAACTATTACTATTTCGAAATTGAATAATAATTATGCATCAAAATGTCGGGCTGTGCATAGACGGTTCATCTGCTGCAGTGGAATTATGTTTCTTTAAGCGCAAAGTAAATATAAAGAAAGCTATTATACTGTGTGGATTTTTTAAAGAGCAAGTTTTTTAATATTATGATCTAGAATAAAAATAAAGAACTACGTATTTTTTATTTTCAGTATTCAGTAATTAAATCTTAAGTTACGGTGCAGAGAATTTTTCCTAAAAATATCGCCACTCATACTGAGCCTAATCAAGATCAACAAATCAGAATCAGAACGTTGACTTACGTAATTCATTCCTACCTATTTAGTTTCTCGGCTATGGGCAAGATTAATTAATAATAACACTCCCCAGCCTTTAGATATTTATTACAATAGATATCGCGATTTTCAGGCGCGGCTTTATTTACCATGCAGTGGTGTTATGTTTTTGGGATAATGATTTTTATATTTTTAAAAGTGCCCTTTTTAATTCAAATGGGTTCTGCCAATGACACCTGAAGCCAAAAAAAATTATTTGCTCTTTTGTCAAATACACGCGTTATTATAGCAACCGCTATTTTATTGCGCTTAAAGAAATAGAATCCCGCTGCTGGAGCTCTACGCGTCGAGCGGTTTATGATTACTTATCCAATGGCAGTTAAATTTGTCACAAAACGCTCTCGAAGGCATTGCAGTAAGGCATCGAGACAGCTGTGACCCGCGGCCGTCAATAGACGACCCTCACCCGCGTCTATAATAATGGCAGTGAACATTCCTCGCCTTAAGTGAACACATTCTAATGATTTTAGCATTGAAATTAAACCAAAAAGAGGAATATATGGATTTAGCTCTTTCAATCACCGTGTTTAAATAACTAACAGGCAAACCCATTATTATATCTAACTTTGATTTTGTATACTAAAGTACTATGTCTGTCGTAATATATTGTAGCATATTATTAAACAAAACAACACTAATTTTAATTAACAATATCCACAGTAAAGTAACTTACAAAACAAAAACTTGCACTTGACTTCATGTCCGTGCAAAATGGCGCGAAGAACTCTCTTTTTTTTTGTTACCATCCTTTCGATGGATGATGAATGAGATGATAGGAAAGGTTTTTTTACATACATTGCGTGTTATTTTGTACAAAGCTTGTGTTTAGTTTAACGATAACACGCAATGTGTAATAAATGGTGTATGTTCCTCTTTTCGGTTTAATCTGATAATGAACACGATGGAACCTATCGAAAGATATTCAAGTACTACGGCAGAACGAACCACAATGCAAGCCCGAACTTTACAATTTAATTATACGTATATTAGAAAAGTGCTTGTTATTGAGACCATTCTCTAATCTAAATGTATACACAATGTGTCAAAATATTTTTTTACACTCTTAAATTGAATACTAAAACACAAGTAAAAAAAAAGTTTGAAATTGTTCTGCCTAAAAAAAAGATTTACGAGTATATGGATTTTTCAACGGTTAGATATAGCTAAACAAAATATTATTAGACACGTCTATTGAAGTTAACTATGTTCATAATAATATACAGTCAGATTTGCCTTCATGCCTTAGATACTTGTCTGATTTAAAAAAAAAAATGGCAGAGGTGTTCCTTAACCCAACCAAGGTTATTATCATTAAAATACTTTATTGCACTTTACTTAAAAGTTAAGCTAACCTTTGGAAGAGTGAGTCAGTATAAATATGTGGGGAGCAATTCTAACCACTAAACTAACATCAATCGTTGTATACTTTACTTACAGTATGGTTACGGGCTTGGGTCAAACAGCTATAACATATTATGTAATTACCCTATTAGCCCACAGCATCATCCATTTGGTAATTACAGTAGACTGTTGTTTGTGTTTCATATAAAGTGTTTTTATTGTTTATTTATTAACGTTTTTTTTATGTTTATTCAGATTAGAAAATAGGCGTCATTATAACAGACACATAAAAATGCTCTCAATCATACGAAGTGTCTCAGCAAGCACACAATGATAACATGAAAATTATTGCACAAAATATTGGTGTTCTTAATAAATATGATTTGAAAGGGGTCCGAGGAAAGCATAGTGGTTGGCCAACATGACTAATAAAATATTATTATAAATTTGAAAGAAAATTAAGACAAGAAAAAACCCACCATTTTTAATTATGGATGTATAAATCTTAATGGCTAATAGTGTTATCAAGAATTTAGCCCTTAAGAGAGATAATTTAGTCCCCAGTACTTAGATAATAAAGGTTAACCACTATGCCATATAAACCTCGTCGATTCCCTTTCGGAAGGCGGGCACTTGGCGTGGACGAATGACCAAGCTGACGTCACCATGGTTACGCTAAACGTACTAAAATGCCCAAACGAACGTATCGGCATGTTAGTCTAGCTCTGACAGTTAATGCACAGAAGTCATAAGGTATTATGGGGGGCGGGGCTACGTATTGTGCGCGCTGATTGGCTCTCGAATCGCACGTCATGCGCCGTAATCCCCTCCACATTACCTTCACAGCTAGACTTACCTACCAATACTTATATTTACTTAATGTTTAACAACGCTACGGTAATTGAGATCTATTTATTTGTATCTCTACAACATAATGTACTATTATTCATTCAATTTCTTAACAATGTAGGTACGCATGACAGGTACCATGAAGTGTAAGGCATTTCATATATAATTTGTGTAACTGTGATATATGTCAACATACAGATATATAGATAGTGTTCTTTAAAAAAATATTAGACAGACCTGGTTATCGTGGACGTGCGCTTCGCATGTACCTCGGCTGATCACTACCCAATATTGTTCCCAATGTAAGCTCGGCCTAATAGAGCACTTTTGTCGTAACGAAATATATACATCTATAGTTTTCTATATTAAAAAGCTGCCATTTGTACTCTTAATTCGTCAAACTTGTAAAAACATTAACAATGATAATGTCTACTATATATAAACAATAACATACTATATTAGTAATATTATGACCAATCGGTTGGAGTAACATCAGTGGCCCTACTTCCTACCCCGTCCATCCCAGCCAGTCGGTACGTGCGCGCAACACTTCCCATATAAAGCTATAGATTAGACAAATTAAGTAGATAAAGAAAATACAACAAGATTATAACCAAATCTGTCCGCCTATGACTATGTATTGCGACTTATACGATAGTGCAGAACATTGTATATATTAACTGAAAAAAATATGGATGTAATGTAAAATCGTGGGTAATTAATACATTTAAGGAAACATAGTATCACGATAGTACGAGATGCTGGCAGTAAAAACATATCACAACTCCTACCAAGGAATATGGATGAATCATTGGTTCGGAGAGGTTGCCTAAAACCAGGTCCTAAATATGTTACAGCGTGCCTCAACAAAATATAATTAAATAATCATACCTATATTCTGTCTTTTTAAAATTTATTATCAACATCCGTTCAAAATTAAAATATAAAAAATAAAATTTTAGGTAGGTACTTTATTTGACTTGGCCAGTGCATCAGATCATCAGCAAGAGCTGGTCCCGGTCTTGGTCTTGCACTGACTTAATATATATAAGACTGGCCAAGTCTTGGTCTTGATTCGGGCAACGCTAGAGAATGAGCCTAAAAAAATGTTCTCTGATTTCTTTTTTATATGATAGTTAATATATTGTGTATTTAAAATCATCTAATTATTTTTATTTATGCTCAAATTGCCGTCATGCCCAGTCAAGCCGGCATAGTGTTAGGGACTAATGTCAGTTATGAGTATCTGATTCCAGTTGTTAACATTCATAGACCTCGCGCGCCACTTACCATCAAGTGGCCGCAAGGTCAGATGTCGTACTAGTATTAAAATATATATATATATGTGTCTAATTGTATTTTGTGAGAATTCAATGTCTGTCCGCAAACTACTATCTCAGGAACTACTGGTCTAATTTACTTGAAATTTGTAATAGTGACCAACATGTATCCAAAAATGTATACAAAAGTTGTAAGTTGCTCTGAACTAATAGTATGTTATTCTATTGATAGAAATATACAATTTTTTCTAAGAAACCATATGGAAGTGCCAATGTTTTTCCAACTGGTCTTGATCAAAGCAAGATTGGGCAACACAAAATTTCTCTAAGAAAAATGATCATTCTCATTTATCAGTTAACCGACAATTTTACATTACAGCACAAATCCGTTAGCTTCAGTTATTGTAAAATATAATGCGTTCACACCCTAAGCTAGGGCAGCCGCCGCGCGAGCTGGTACTCATCTAAGCATGGCTAGGCCACATATATCTCTGGATTAGTTTTCGTATAATAATTTAACAATGCGGTACTGGGTCGGGCGGGGGCTGCAATAAATGATTATCAAAAAACATGAGTGAAGTGCAGCGATGGCAGAATCCATACAGAGAGACACCTAATGCTCCACGAAGCTACCGACGGCAGTAGAATTTTATATGTAATAAGACACACTTATCTCAGCCTAAGTAAGATTAATTCAACATGTTATAAATGTAATCACAGCAATAATAAATTATAATTACTTTTGTAATGAGGAGACGGCGCGTGTGACAGACAACCATCCGGTTGCGGTGATGTTCCCAACCACTCGTAAATATCATTACATTATTAATTTTGATAAATAAATCAGGACTATTAACAACCACCCAATATAAACTTTAATATTATCACTCATTTTCACTTATAACTCTGGTAATGTTCATACGTTTAGGAGATGTTCAAATAAATAATCCTTAAGAGGCTTTTGCATCTCTCTCGCTCGCACAATCCAATATTTTCAAAGTTTTTTCATGTCTTAGTGTACTTTTAAGAAATCAACTTTCTAGGTTTTTTAATTTCATATACTTTTTTTAGGCTTCAGGTTTGGGCTTGATCATCATGATTTGACAAATAATGCCAATTTAGATGTGGTGTAAAAAAAATTTCAATATATATTTGGGCCAAAGGATCAGCATTGCCATTCAACCTGGCAATGCTGCCAGTACCCTTGGCACTTTGCCAATTGGTAGCGATGTGGAGCAACTTTATTTATAATATTAAAGTATCATCACGACCGTTTCCCTTTCGGGGTGGTCAGAAACCACACTTATAAAGCGGATTCACATTTAGCTAACTTTACTATAGGTCATGACAAGCGGCAAGCTCGTTGATGTCTCCAGCGTACCAAACTCGAGAAATATCACAAATAAATTTAATATTAATTAAATGTATTTATTTACATTAATAAATATTTTTGTGTCCCGACCAGGAATCGAACCCGGTACCTCCGAGTCTAATCCACGGACTTAACCGCTAGACCACGAAGGCAGTTTTTAATATTTATAATATTGTTCTTATTATTTTAGTTTTTAGTTGTATTTAATACTTTTTTGTTAAGTTTTTTTTATTAATACTAAGTAATGTTTAGTGTCTTTTAATATATATATTTTAAATCATTGTAGGTACCTTTCATATACCTAAAATAGACTAGGAACAATAGCAAAAATAAAACGATTTTCCTCTGTTTTACTAAAATAAATATATCATTAATATATCTCCAAGATGTCCGTAATTTTACTTCCTAGAAAGTTGATAGACTATATTTCTAAAAAGAAAACTCAAAATTGTAAATATTTGAAAAAATCGGATTGTGCGAGCGAGAAGAATGCAAGCCCCTCTTAAGGGGAAGGTTATCGACGTTCCGTGCAAACTTCACTGGAGCAAATCTTAATATGTACATAGCTTTTAATTAATAGAAAATGTTTTATTTAGTTTTTTGTGTACTTTAATTTAGGCAATATATCTTCATTTATACACAATAAAATCGCACGTATCTTTTCAATAAAACACTTTCCATTAAGCTCGATTGTAGTTTGTATGGAGGACATCTTACCTTCCGCTTAAAAGTAAGTCATTGCCGCCATTTTTTTTTTCATTTTCTGTATACATAATTTGTGTAGGTATAACGAACGCGTTATGAATTTAATTTCTCTTGTAAAATATACAGGTGGTACCGTTAGGAGATCTCACTGAATACCTGAAATAAATAGCTTCTATATGCATAATTAACCTCACTAAATTATTTGTCGGTAGGTATGCATAATAAATTATGGAACGGGTTAGGAAGGAAAAAGTTATTTTGTTTCATGTTATTATCTCATTTTTTATTATTATGTTTACTTTTATAATCTTATTAGTTATTACTTTTAGTTTTTATAGGTTTTACTTTTAATTGCATTTTTTATATATTTATATTATTACCATTTTTTGTATTATTCAATGTTGTGTACATTTTTTTAGGCTGGCAAACCCGACAGGATTATTTGTCTATGATTTCAATAGTTGTTTTGTTTGTTAGCTGTTATTTGTACCTTACTTCGAATAAATAAATAAATATTAAAATTAATATACTAAATGTAAAATTTATAAATTTGTAAATACAACTAACATGGGGGTGACTTTGTATGTTATTTGACGTTAAGAGTCCTATCTTTCTCAAAAAAAAATCCGCTTATAAAGGATTTCCCCTACCGCCCTTCTCTAGACGCCTAGAGGTGGGCGGGAAGGAGCCCAGAAGAGCCCAGGAGTTTCTGGAGGCGAATTTATAGTTTAAAATTAACTGAAATTAAAATCTACCTATTACACAACATTGATTATTTAGTCATATTCGGTCAAAGTGGCCGGTAGACGAAATAAGTTTGAGTATTTTTGCGTTACACTAATATGCGATTCTTTTGATAGTAACATTTTTTTTTTATCCTTTTCGACATATTAGGATAAGTTATTTGTTTTTATAAATAGAATAACTTATTGGTCTAACGTAAGACCATACAAAGTCATACGGTACATTCAAAATATTTACCCATTTTTACATTTACTATGGCAGTCGATATATTCCATGTATTAAGTTTGTTATTCAACTTCATAAATTGACTCAATAACTTTCCGAAACAGAATTTAAATAGTCATCGCAGTATATTTGTAGAAAATATCAAGTAAGTAACTTAACGTTTTCACTCTGTAAATATATGTAAAAGTAGGATACGAAAAGAAAAATGGCGGCAAAGTCTTGACGGTTAAATTCAAGTGATCAACCAAAATCCAGTGAACTTTACACCCCGCGGTCCGGCCGGGGTCAACAATCAACACATAATATATAATAATATATCTTGGAACGTTCAACAGCACATATATTCACTATCCACTATGCCGGCGCGCGTCCGGCGTCGGTTCTGGACGCGCGCGACACCGCACTCAAGGCCCGGCGCACACCGGCGGGACGGCACAACTGACTTATTTTACCACAACATAATAAAAATAACATTATGACGTTATAATTAAAATTTTAAAGATAATTGTAGTAGCTTATAATACGTTTTTATCAACTAAAATTGAATTTTTTTTTTTTAAATATTTTAAGGCATTAACTTTCTGCTTTAATTTTCTGTGAGCTATATAAATTGTATAATACTTCGTCAAAATTAAGTCTATGTAACTGTAACCTTTAAAGATAAAAATGGCGTCGACTGTGCCAGCTGACGGCTGACTATCAATATAAAACTGATACATACGACGCCATTTTTAACTTTAATCGTTACAATTACAAAGAAACTACATTTTGGTGCAACTCAACGTTATACAGAACCTAATGTTTTAATTCAGTTTATTAGTTTTTTTTTTTGTAACGATACTGGTAATAAATACCTACGTTCTATAGAAATTGTAGTTATTAGTACATAAATCTGACAGCTAGCCGTCATATTAATTCAACATTATTATTATTACAACATAAATTTCTTGCTTTATCCTGCTAGTAATAATTAGTAGCTATAAAAATAGTCTTTGAATTTTTAACTATAAAGTTATTATGATTTGTGAGTTTGAATCCGTTAGCGTGCCGTCCTGCGAGTGAGCGCCGGGCCTTATACTTTACACATAAAATTTGCACAATCCTTATAAACCCGACGCAGCGTCTTTGTCACTTTATAGCTATATTTAGGCAGTCTTCTCTCCCCGGGAAAATTCGGCTAGAGGTCGGCCGATTCGGGAATGATAGCGGGCGGGTTTTGGGAAGCCACATCGGCGACATCCCAAATCTCTTCTAGGAAAGGAGGCAGTTTTCGATTCTTTAGCTTCAGCGAAATGCACATGTTCGAGTTCTGCATGCCTAAAGTGCGGAGTTCTGAGAGAATGGCCAGGATCTTCCCGAACTGCACGGCGCAGCGAGGCGAACCTCCCAACTGGTTTAGGAGGTACACTCGCAACGTGGTCAAGTAGTACCGCTGGATCTCTTCCACTAACCCCGGCTGCTCCAACCCTGGTCGATCTGGAAACAAAACAGAAAACATTAGAAGGGAGTGAATTCTTTTTTATGGACATGTCAAATGCAAAAAACATTACAAGGGTGTGAATTCCAGCCTTTGTCACGGAGATGTGCAAAAATATTAGAAGGAAATGTATTTCCGCCTTTATCACGGACATGTCAAGTGCAAGTTTTTGGTTTTGCAAATTACTTTACTGTGGATATATGTCAAATTTGGTATCATTTTGTTTAATAATGTGCTATTTGATGGTTTTCGTGAAGTAATTCGCGTCAATATCGTCCAAACACGTTGGGTAAACATGTTGGGTTCAAAGTGCTGGAAAACCGCAAAAAAAACAACTGTAAAATTTAACATCATAAATAAAATAAAATGTGCAACGACCGGGAATCGAACCCGGTACCTCTACGAAGAAGAAGACAAATTTCTAAGCATTCCATGGATTCACCGTGCGGGTGCCGGGTCCATCGTGTGTAGGTAAGAGATGAGACATGGTGTCTCGGGCTTGCGACCGACAATAGGCTGGTTTAAGAAAAGGAGGCCTCCTTTTTTTTTATTGCGCGATAATACGCTCACCATCCACTATTCTACTTCTCTCCCTACCCAACCAAATACTGTATGATTCCGTTAATGCCGTCTTGGAAGCTCGTTCCATAAATGTATTGACGGCAGACCTGCTTAGGCCCAATTCTTTCAGTAAGTGATGCAAAGATTTTGCTGGAACTCCTCTCGCATCAACTTTTGGTGCGTAAAGCTGAGTCTTGAGCCCGTTCCTGATCATTTCTTCTGTGAGATCATAATATTTATTCGACTTCATGTTGTGGTCTTTTGGAATAAACCTAAACCTACAGTCTTAAGTCCGTGGATATTGTTAGTCAATCATCAAGTTTTTTATGAACATAGAGTACATGAACCGTTAGTTGTCCCAAGAGAAAATACTTACCAGAGAATATAACAACAGCTGTGAGCAGTGCATAGTGTACATTGTCCATAGACATAGAGTACATGCACCTACAGAAGTGCAATAGGTCTTCTATGACGTATGCCATTCCAGCCTTCCTGTAGTTGTCCCGTGTGTAGGCCTCGTTGTTCGCGAACAGCACGCTATCTGACGCAGCGTCGTATCGCCGCGCAACTCGTAACATCATTACTTCGCTTGAACAAGCCTGGAAGGGTAAATAATTGACACATAAAATATAGATAAAAATTGCCTAGTTCCATTACGTTATATGATAATACAATACTAAAATCGACTAAAAGACTATAAAAGTTAATAATAATAATCAACTTAAAATTTCGCCACATTCGTCCAGCAGATTCTTATAGAGTGGAACCGACTACATATTTACATTCGTAAAGCATCATTAGTTTTAAAAATTTGCTAACCAAACACTTTCACAAAAAGCAAGACAAATCTACATTCAACACACACATACTATATACTTCACTTTTGTATGTTCACATTCTATTTGAACATTCTATTTATATCTAATTTGTGATTCAAAACTTAATGATTTTTACCTTTAATAATGTGATTTGGTCGGGTTGTGATATTTTGGAGAAGCCAGGTAGTCCCTTGGCGAACTCAACTATTAACTGAACTGTGAGGATTGTCATTTCTGTGATCTGTCTAAATGGCTTGTCTTCCCCCTCTTCGTCGTCACCTGATTGTTGCCACGTCTGGAATAAAACAAAAATAACTTTTTTATTTTTATTAATATAAAACTTTATTGCACAAATATACAATGGCATGACATAATGTCGCTTGACATTCTCTGCTTGTCAGACCTTCGGGAATTTATGTAAATGTGAGGTAGGTGCAATATATTATTTAAAACTTAGATAGATTGAAAACACTGACTGAAGGTGCATTAAAAAGTCTTCGTAACCAAAGGGCATGTATGAAGAGGTTAATGAATGTCGACGAAGCGAAAGAGGTATGTCTTAGACTCGCCTATGTACCTAATTTTTCTGTTTTTGTGCAATAAAGAATTTAAATATATATATATTTTTTGTAGTTTTATTTGTAATGTAGTTTATTTAATTTATGATTTAGTGTTTCATTTTATACTCTGTAAATATTTTTTTACAATAAATAATATTAAGCCCATACTACATGATATTGGGAATTTGTAACGAGGTGTTGGCCTCTTAACAAAAATAGCATTATATCCCATGTAGGATTACATTATATCCTATATTACAAGCTGTTGTAGCAGTGTTGCCAGCATAATTGTTAAATTTCAAGAATCAAATAGGCAAATTTTCTTGAAAATCTGGTTAGTAATATAGGCGTCTTATGATCTTAAACAGATATATGGCTATGGGGTCACATGTCGTGGTCATCACATTCCAAGTAGCATTACTGCCAAATTTCATCAAAATTATTCCAGTAATACAGGCGTAAAAGACGGACAAATCTTCTTTCTTATTTATAATATTAGTTTGGATACTGAGCACGACACGTGGCCTCGCTCTTGACTGATGGTAAGAAGCGCTTGGATTTGTTATTAATTTTTATTATTCTTAATTTAGGCAGAGAATGTCTAATTACATCTATATTTGCAATTTGTATTTTTATGCAATGGAATATTTTTAAAAAATATTAAGCTATGTAACTATTGCTGATAACTTGTAAAATGCATTACGCTACGATTCTTGCTTATTAAGGCGTACATTTTCACAAAAAAATACATACTACACACGAATTACGCGAATTCATTTGTTTTTTAATTTCTTATTTAATTATAACTATGGTTTTTAAGGATTCTTATTTAAAAGATGAAATTTTACATGCAAAAAAATTAGGCAATTTTTTTTTTTAAAGTTGCAAAAGAAAATTAAAATATTTTTTTTAGTCTTCACTTTATATTTACAAACCTGCGTTACCCTTTTGAGGTCTTCCTCTGAGGGTTGTTCGTAGCCGTCCTGGTACCACACGAGCCTCGCGATGAGGAACTGCTGGTTCGACGAGAGGGGGGGGATGTTCTTCTGCCGGTTCTGCTCTAGAAGCCGGTCTGAAAGAAACCGCGGGACCACTTCGTGCTGGAAAAAAACAAATTAAACAATAAGTTAAAGTTAATTAAAAAAAAAAAGGATTTGGTTAGAATTTGACTACATTTTACGCCATTAGCAAAATTATAAAAGTATTTTTGGGTAAAGAATGGAGCTTAGATTCCTGAACTTTTTTAGTAAGTAAAGTATCATCACGACCGTTTCCCTTTCGGGGTGGTCAGAAACCACGCTTATAAATAAGCGGATTCACATTTAGCCAACTTTACTATAGGTCAATCATGACAAGTGGCAAGCTCGTCGATGTCTCCAGCGTACCAAACTAGCTAGCGGCGATGGTACCTTGTTCTACTCCTATGTCGCATCATTTTTTTAATATTTTTGTAGTTTTTTAGTTTTATAACAGAAAAATGTATTTTAAATTAACGTTACCTACTTTAAAATACGAATTAAGAAAGCGCACACCGTCTTTAAAAAGAAAAAAGGTTTTATTAATACAACGGCAATTTTGAGATCGTCATATCTTTGATTTCGCTTAGAAATCTCGATTTGTACACTAAAAAGCTGTTCACTTCGGCATAATATTCAGAAAATATTAAATTTCGTGATAAAAATAAAAGTTTTCTATGCAACTGACAGTTACATTAGGTACCATCTATCATGCGCCATCTATCGTGATAAAAAGTTAGTGATACACCCCATTACAGAGACTTAATTTTCATTTGACAGGCGGAAGGAAATGTTGAGTGGAGAAGCCGTTTAGGAAATGTCTTAGAATATGGGTGTCTTGGTTTGCTTCGACAATCTTACTTCACTCATCCTTTCAACATGTCGGAAGATTTCTTTTATTTGCGTATTTCGTCGTTACGTATACACGTAGGTACATGTTTGGTAGGCCGACGTGACGCATATCCCAATTAGGTATATTCAAATAAAATAAAATCAAATACTTACAATTCTCGCGGCTTCAGGGGGAGGTGGGTCGCACTGCATGATGGGGGGCATGTGATCGTCCACCGTGGTCGTGCTCACAGGTAACTTGTCCTTCTCCCTTTGTGCCTTTTTCTCCTTTCTTTTTATAGCACACTGGGTTTCGGGAACTACGCACTCGGGCCTCATGCCCACTGCCAGGCACTTCTTCAGTCTACATTCTTGGCATTTCCGCCTCATATACATGTCCATTTCACACGCGTGACCGAATTTGCATATGTATACAGCGTTCTTTGTGACGCTCCGCCTAAAGAAACCTGCAAATTAAAGAGCAAAATATGAGAAATATTATAATTAATAATTAATTAAAATATTAATTTGTTTGGGAAAGGTTTAAATGGGATGCCACATGTGTGCCACACATGTGGCATCCCACACTAAAGGCAGACCCATCCTCCATGGTACCAGCGTCATTCTATCGGCCCGCTTGCAATCGTCGCGGGCCATGCTAATGGGCTCTAAGACGAATGACGACATCGAGACCGGCGTGCCTTTGGATGCGACCTGTGCTCTTGCTGCAGAAGAGGTCGTGGTAGCTGATTGTCCCGACGTCTCCACATTGGCAGCGATGTGGAACAGTGCAAGAAACTCCTAGACGTAGGCGGGTTATATTTATTATTAATTTCTAATTTCAATTCTGTACCGGAACATCTCCGTTTAGTATCAAGTATTCAGAATGGAAGAAAATTGTAAAATGTTACTTAATCACTAACGAGACTACAAAAAGTTCTAGACATATTCTGTTACAGAAAAATAGATTTTATTTATTATTCTTTTACCTAAACTTTAAAAGTTTAATTACTCAAACGGTATATTTTAAAATGTTATATTACTGTTTTTGACAGATGATATTTATAACAATATCTACAAAATGTCTATAATTTTATTACCTAGAAAGATAGACTATATTTCTCAAAAGTACACTCAAGACTTTGAAAATATTGTTCATAATACTTGCATGTAGTACATATATGTAATTGCTTGCTATGTAGTGTATTTATAAATTAGACTATTATTATTAGATTGTTGCACGATGTCCATAATCTCTCACCATCCTAAAGGTTAGTTGTCAGAGAATGCCTAGGCATTAAACTCGTCTATGTATCTTCCTAATTTTAAGTTTTGGTGCAATAAAGAATTTAAAATAAAAAAATAAATTGATATTATATACAATAGTGTTAAACCCTGTTAAAACTAATGCTGATGTCCGTTCTAGTCTTTAGGTACTGACAAAATAAAAAGGTCATTGACTAGCCTATAAATATTTTTATTAAACAGTGCGAGTAAATATAACTAGTGGCAAATGAACTAAATTGGACGTAATTGTAACGGACAAGGTAGTGTTCACTAGCATTCATTTTAATCATACCTATTTGTTCGCAATAACACACTTCATACATTTCAATTTGTATAAATGGAAATTGTTAGGAAGAAACACAAAACATGTACCCACAGACAGCTCTAACACAAGTGGAACATTAAGAATGATGTCAAACTCCGAGGGAATCAATAAGATATTTTTAGGACTAAGTAAATTAGATATAATTACAAAAGCTACCTAAATAATAAAAATTAAATTAAATATAAACTAAACCTAGTAAAACGTTCAACTATATTCATTCATATTCATCATCACCGTTTCCCTTCCGGGGTAGTCAGAAATCACACTTATAAAGAAGCGGGTTAAGTTTTAGCCAACTTTACTATAATCATGACAAGTGGCAAGCTCGTCAATGTCTCTAGCGTACCAAACTTGGGAAATATCACAAATAAATTAAATATTTATTTAATTTAAATATTTAAATTAATAAATATTATTGTGTCCCGACCAGGGACCACCAAACTCCTCTAGAGACATCCGATCCGAGATAGTCCCAATGAGACTAGGAATATTTCCCCTTTGTATAGCGAGCTGCGAGGCTAATACGGCGACGGGAATAATTGCCAGACTTAACAGCCTAAACTTTTTTTTTTCTTTTTAGTATGGTTTATGTATACTTTAAATAGGTATTTTAAATATTAATAATAAACCCTAAAACAAATTAAATAAATCTTACAAACTTAAATAAATATATTTATTTATTTAGTAGAGTAAATTTAAAAGCATAATTCGTGCACACAAATATTTAAAAATATACTGTAAAATTGCATGAAAATCTCGTTTAAAACTATCGATTTTCGTGTCCCTTGGTAAATGTCGTGCAATAAGTTCAGTGGGTCACTCGTAAGGTTATCGGATGTCAGACAGGGTCATATGAATCAGACACCATACAGACGTACTGTGACGTTCTACTCGACCGGAGTTGCAAAAACTAAGGGCTGCCACACGTAAACGATCAGTTAAACAAGCAAGAAAACTCTTATGAGACTTATGAGCTCAGAATAAGTAGGTACATTTCTTATTATTTATTTAATTTAATTAACGTTTGTTAATAGGAGTATACATACAAAAACATGCGTAAATTACGGCTACCAATAGTTATTTTTAAATGAGTAAGTGGTGCACGTTATACTAATTCTTGACCTAACCTAACTACTTTTTTTTAAATCCAAAAACATTATTTATTAAATTAGTAAAAAAAATATTTATTATGATATTATTAATAATACTTTTTATTTTATTATCCGAGGACGGCGATATATGAACTATTTGTTCTGAAGAATTGTTTTGTAACGGGAATATTTTGTTTTATTAAGTTACAAGTTAAAATTGATCATTGACACGGTCTTAGTACACAACTTAGTAGGTAAC
This sequence comes from Tinea semifulvella, assembly GCA_910589645.1. Classification (NCBI taxonomy): domain Eukaryota; kingdom Metazoa; phylum Arthropoda; class Insecta; order Lepidoptera; family Tineidae; genus Tinea; species Tinea semifulvella. The sequence continues at coordinate 14,417,997 of OU342585.1, forward strand.
ATTAAACCGGTCGCACAAAGTTGCAATTAAGTGTCACAAATGACACACAACTAGGTATTTGTTGATACCACGCATGTAGCACAAATGGATAGAACAAATTAAGTTTTAATTCGTTTCCTGAAGTGTTCTCAAACTAAAACAAATTCGAGGAAAGACGTACAAATGGCAGCCCTAAAAATACTACATTGAGAGCTCAAAGGCGTTGAATTGGCGCATTGTTAGCCAAGTGGGCGCAAGGTCAGCTCCACTCTTCTATTACCCTGGATTACTGCAGTGGGGAAACGAGATAGCTAATTGCAACTTTTATTTGTGCAAGCGAGACGCCAATATTGCTCGGATTGAAAACCTACTTTCGATTAATTTCGACCGTAGCTTTTAACTAAAATACCTACACTATTGTGCGGTATGCTCCTGACATAATTTGCCGAGTCTAGTACTACGTAGTATAAACCTAAAAGGAAAATACCTATTAGGCTTTAGAATTCTTCCAGTATGGTATACCTACCTACTATGCGATAATACAATTATAATATGCGATAAACGTGATATTTTGTTATTAAATGAGTCACAACCAAAGAGATTATAAATAAGATAAATATTGTTATTTTCATAGAAAATGCTCTTTGCTTTCGTTGCTTTACCAGCAGCCCTATTCTGTTACGTAGTCGCAAACGTTAGATTGTCAAAATAGTGAATTCTGTTATTTACTACCACTTTTAGTCCGAGTTTCTCCGATCATAGCCGACCTTACGTCAAAATAGCGTTTTCCACTATTTTTAAGGTCCCATGGGGTTGCAACTTCAAAATCATTGGGAAATCGTGAATTAAATACTAGAATTTTCCGCCGCGTATTTATATTAAAGTTAAAACAACATTTATATTAATTAAACTAAGATTATATATTTACATTAAACACAGTTTTATAACACACATTAGGTAAAAAATATGGCAAATACTAAAATAAATATGTTTTTTTAAAATGAACGCATCGTAACGTTATTTAGCTGTCATCTGTAGTGGAAACCTTTATACGAGAATACCAATTTTAATAGCGTTTTACACTGACAGTTCCGTTATTTAATGTTGGCGCTTGAGTAACAGAATACAGGCTACAGGTATTGTAATCTCATAGGTACTCACTAGCTAAATTTAAAAGGTTACTAATTGATCGTTGTGGTGTAGTTCTGTATAACCCTTTTAGCACGGACAGAACCAAGCCTGCGTTATAACAAAAAAAAAATGCGGTCGCCAAATTCTGTTTTCCGCTTCGAAAAGCCTGGATAGTTCGTCCACTCATTTAGCTACTTAGTAATTATATTTTCTTAAACTGCTAGGACTAGTAAAGAAAAAAACATGCATAAGTGGAATGTATTTCCACTATTACCCAGCGCACGGTAGTGCGCTATCACAGTAGAAAACGAAAAATGCACGAATATGCGGAGGGGGTTTTGTGGAATTCGCTAGTTGAGGAATTATTTCACTATTTTATGAGATATTTTAGGCCACAAGGACCCGAAAGTTATACACCTTTCAATAACCAATCCATAATATTTTTTGTCGTGCTGAAAGGGATATATATATATAAGCAGTGGAGCTTTAGGCCTCCGTGTTCTAGAGTCTACATTTATTAATTATAAACTATGTTTTTAAATTACCTTTACACCCTTCACAGGTAAGTGCATTATAATGGTATCCTGAGGCTCTATCTCCGCAAACCAGGCAGAGCTCCTCCTGTTGTCGTGGTGCAGGCCCCTTCTTGGGCCTCCGCGCCTCCCCATCAGTACTGCAGCCATTTATACTCGAAGCCGGCGATAATTCTTCCCGACCTGCAACAATTAATAAACATATTGTTAAAAATAATTAAAATAAACCCAAGTAAATTTAAGGTAACGTCTCTGGATATTTCTGCAATGGCCGTATTAATAAATCGACGGTCCCTATGTAATGTATGTTGTATATGTAATGTATGTATGTAATATATGTTAAGTCATTCTATAATTGTTTATTATACCATTGCTTTCAATGCACCTATATTTGTTGAAATTTGTCCCTAAGGTTTGGCTGTCAGAGAATGTCTTATTCTTATTCTTTATTTGTCACCGAACGTTCCCACCGGAATTTGGTTAGGTCCATGATTACATCAATTTCTACATTTGATATTTTAATTTAATTATCGAACTAAATCGTGCCTGGTTAGTGGTTATATTAAAAGCAAAGAACAGAACTGGCGGTACCTTTAGAAGATAGATAAATTATTATTATTTAAACTTAAAATTAGATTAGATGCGGCTGTACAGGGGCGTTGTCAATTTTAACTAGATTAAGTATACTTATATAAAATTAATTTAAATAAAACTACGGGCATTAAGTCCGCCTTTGTACTTTGTGCAATAAAGTTTTTAAATAAATAAAATAAATAATGTATCGAATCTGAAAAACTACTTCTTACTTGTATATCATTCGTTTCCGTGGACTGTTTGTTTAATGTAATAAAAAAAATATATAATTTTCAGTTCTTTATTTTATTATTTATTTTTGCAATTATTTAATTTTATTATTTTCAATACTTTACGTAATGTGCGAATCGATAGTGGGCGACCAGTGTCTAAAACTCTGGACAACAGCTTCGCCGTGACGTTGCATCTTTGAGATTCTTATTTTCGCTGTTCTACAAGCTACACGGTGAGTGTTCAGCGGAGCTCCATAACCTTATCCCTTCATGTCAATTCTAAAATATTGTTAGGCCGGCATAGTAGTAGAGACTGATGTCAGTCGTTAGTTGCTCCCAAGGGAAATATTTTCAAATATCTCAAGATCGATGGCAAACTTGAGATCAAGTTGGCTCTTTTATTTTTTCCTGATTTGACATTTACTATCGATCTTCATTCTTTTATTTATTAATACAATCAATCATTGTTGCCTCATTTAATATTAGTAAATCAGCAAAATACCTCCTCCTGCCTCCGTAGTCTAGCGGTTAAGTCCGCGGATTTAGACTCGGAGGTACCGATTCCTGGATACCGAGACCCCGGATGGCCCACAATAATCTTTAAATAAATAAATATGATTATTATTTAATTTATTTGTGATATTTCTCGAGTTTGGTGCGCTAGAGACATTGCCACTTGCCATGATTGGCCTTTAGTAAAGTTGACTATGTGTGAATCCGCTTCTTTATAGCGTGGTTTCTGACCACCTCGCAAGGGATACGGTCGTGATGATACCTTACTTTAGCAAAATACCTCGTAATTTGTTAGAAATAAACATAGTAGGTATTTTAAGGAAAAAAAACGCTTGCAAGTATAAAAATAAACAAAATAATTAAAATGCAACTGCGTCATAAAAGAATCGAGCTCCCGTCCGCGTTGGTGCCGAGTACCTACATCTAAAATCGGACGCTATAAAATTTACATACATTTCATGAACCATTTGTCGACTGCGCGTCCGACTGAAGCGAGTTTTATTTTACTTTTTAGCATTCGAGAGATGCCAACGAAATTGTTTTTTAAAACTATGCTCGCAATGTATTTCGGCAGGAGTCTGGTCGTTTCCTGCCCAAACAAAAGGTGACTGAGGCAACAGTGTGCATACTGATGAGTTGTTGTTCGAATCTGGAGATTGATATTCGAGGTGCGTCCCGGCAGAGGGTGTGTTATGCGCACTCAAAATGCTATAGGCAATTCTCAATTACTCTTTACCAAAAGTAATGGCATTGAAAACTTTTACCTTCGCGGTTTAAACAATAAACTGTTTATATGAACGTTGAGCCGAATCAACCGAACGCGGTGTAATATGTCAGGGTCCATTTAATCCTTTCCTCTCATTAATTTTATTTACATTTTTATTGTGTCCATTAGGCGAGCGTCTCGGACGGGTCGGTGGCCGCTAGCAGGTACACCGTGGTTGCGCAACCGGCCGAAATAACTGCCCGCCAAAAAACTAGTTCTACGTGGGATCCGAGCCAGATCTGGAGGCCATGACTCGTCACTCGAACATAACATTTAGAAAAATCGCTCATTACATTATTTATTATTGTAGTTCATTTTTTGGCTTTTGCATTACTGTTCATGTTCACATATAATACACATACACACTAGATATACACCACACAAGTCCAAGTTTAATGTAATTCAATTTAGAACTAAGTTTTCTTTTTTTTTTATATTCCATTTAAAATTTATTTTTAAATTAAATTGTATGTTATTCTCTTTAATGTCTTTTTTCTTTAGAATTAATTTAGTTTTACTTATTATTTTTTTAAATTTTGACCTTATAATTTTTTTACTTTCTCGTAGTTTTTTCATTCATTGCGTATTGTAGAAATGGTTTAAATCTTCCTTTTTACTACCTGTACTATGATGCTATGAATTTTTATTTAATAAATAACATAATCCTTGCCAACACGTCTGGCCAGGCGGAAATTCTCCATATCTATGTTCTGGAAGGACTCTTCTTCAGTGGAGGTCTAGGACTCTGTGCTCTAAGGGCTGTAAAGATGGATGATAACGAATATTATTTTGAGGCGTAAATATGTTTGGCTACAACACGCGACGCACTTTGAGAATTTCATGATATTTCAGAGATTGAGTATTATAAAAATAAAGCTAAATTCTTTAGCATCCTACACAAAAGATTCTTAATTCGAAGAGCGAATAAATTTCGAGGCCACATACCGATGCACGATAGAAACGATGTTGCAGGTCAGTGCAATGGCGAATATAAATAAAATGTGTATTTACATTGACCTGGCAATAAAACGCTAAATTGAAATGACACAGCAGATTGTGTGCTACATTCCTACTTGTAGTGTTGCCCAATCTTGGTCTAGATCTTGCAGTCTTGGTCTTGTTCTTACTTTTTTGCAAGACCAAACGCTAGACTAACGATAAGTTTGCAAGACGTTTATTTTCCTAATCGTGCAACATTTAAAAACTAGGTATACTCGAACAAAATTTTTAACTACCTAATTAAATAAGTAAATCTAAACTTTTCTTTTCGTCCTTATCTTTTCTCTTATATTAACATCCTTAAATTAACGGCAGCATCATCACATTGTTTGTTTTATTGCACTCTCTTCATCATGTAAGTAGTTTTATTTATGTTGTACTAATATATCTAAAGTATAGTATGACTTATTTATGTATTAATTTGTTAATATCTACATATCAGTATGTATATATTTTTTATATATTATATATTGTTGTTTTATTTTTATTTCCCCTAATTGCTAATTGCACCTACCACCTATCCTGTCTATATGTCATAAAGGTTTGGCTGTCTGAGAATGCCATTGGCATTAAATCCGCCTTTGTAAATAATGCAATAAAGTTTTAAAATAAATAACGTAAAAAAATATTTTCGCTCTGACAAAGTTGTTTAAATTATAGGAGTTCGATTCATTCATTTTTTAGATCTATAACTATTTCAAATTTCAAGTAAATCAGACCAGTACTTCGCGGAGAGTCTCACAAAGAAACAAATATGAGCAAGACCAAAATCTGCTGTTTTGATGCAAGACCAAGACTGGCCAAGTCCTACTTGTCGGTAAGCCCCAAAGGTTTACAGTTAGTTAGTCACAATTTCATAATGTAACAAAAACATCTCGACAGTTTACGCAATCTAATCTCGCAGCTCCCAAACTATCGAGGTCAAGTTAAATTTCACCATCTTGTTTATCAGACGCGATTGGTGAAAGGTTTAATGTCAACAGATTTATTATTAAATTATTGTTTAGAGGCTAGAAGTTGATACGACTGATAATGGCGGTCGTCAACCTGAATAGAGCAGAATTAAATAACACAATTTTGTGGGTTATAATGATGACGCAATATGAACGCGAGGTGAAAGTGGGAAAGTTGGGTGAAGAACTGGTTTATTTCGTATACCAGGGGGGATATTTTGTATCTTATTATCATCATCAGCCCTAAGAACATGGAGACCTAGACCTCCACTGGAGATAGGCCATATTACTGGATAATTAGGCCTACACTCGCCACGCTTTGGCCAGACGGGTTGGCGTCTCATGTAAATTTCAAGGACTTATTATTATGTATGTTTAAGTATTTGTGTAAAGCACCCAAACTCGTATACCACACTCACAAAGGTAAGCAGTATAAAATGCAAAGAGACATTAAGGTCGCCCTTAGTTTAGTTTTTAGTTTGTAAGTAAAAAAACAATTAAAAGTTGGGAGGGCTTAACGTTCTTTTCAAGGCACGGGAACGGTGTTGTAAATCTATGAGAAAGGTAAATTATTAAGGTTTCTGAATGTCGACGCAGTGGGTAACTAACTACTTTTATTTTAATCTTTCTGAATGCAACCGCAAATTTCAACTTGTGAAGTCAGTGTTGAAATTGTAAGGGGTGAAAAAGTTAGCACAGAAATCGCCGAATTATTGTATTTTATATAAAAAAAAACAAGGACAGCTAGGGCTGCCACTTTTTAAAAAGAGTAGACCCGAAGTTTTTCAAAACATCTCGTTTTTTGTTGTAATAAAATAAAACATATTTTTGGGTAAGTATTATTTATTGAAATTAGACCTAAACACTGATATTACTAGGGCCAGCTTGATTTTGAAAACCATTTTCTATATGGTAAGAGTTTGTTGATGCTTGATCGGATTGTTTCAAAAAGTTTGAAAGTTCTTGGCATCTATTTTTATAATTATTTATTTATTAATTTAACATTAACAATTAACTCTGACTGGACTATATTGATAGCAGTTTTGCTCGTCCTATGAATTCCCTATCAAGGATAAAACGCGTTTGACAATAAAACCCGGAGGGGTCAAAGTCACAATATCTTTATTTACAGGCATTTGTGACACGTTATAATTAAAAAATAATTAGTATGTTTCTACTGTTAAGTGGCAGCCCTGACTACTAAAAAGTGATCGAAAAATAAATGAAACTATTGTACTTGGTTTAGTAAAACGTTTCTGAATGGCTCTACTAACTACTTAACGATGCGATGTTAAAACTTGATGATACCATTTTTGGTATACGAGCTAGCGACAACCTTTGTTGATGGAATGCAGACCAGTATCATCGAAGGCAAACTGACTTATGCGAATTGCCAATGTGTGCTTTCACTTAAGGGCAGAGAGAACTTGGACCGGTTCCTTTTACATGTAACTTAATGTTTCTTGTGTAGACAAGAATGCTTAACTAAAAAAATACAATCGTAATTAATAACAAAATTGATGAAAAAAATAAAAATAATACTTGTACACGCGTTAATAATCATGTAGAACCTAAATAAACGAGAGGTGACTCTAGAAAGTTGAAAAAAAAAAAACAAATAACGTATAAACAACGGTCACTGGAGCTTGTTTGACAACAGTATCTAATAAATATTTGGGAAATGCATATGAAAAAGAAAGCTAATCAAAAGTTGAATGTACGAATGACCGAGTCAGTGTGTTATTACGTCTCAGCTGTTCAGTGTGTTGCGCGGGCGCTACAGCAAGGTCTAGTTCGTGTGAACTCGGCAGCGGTCGGGCGCGGTCGGCCCGACGAGCGAGAGGTGCGATAAAGACAAGTGGATCTCGTTCGACGACTGGGGGCAGCGTGCGGCCTTGACTCTTGCGGAGGCAGGGCCCCTCGTTCCTCGCGCAGCTACATTATTTATGATACCATCAGCTAGTTTGCGATACTCTATCCAACTAACAATAACTTGTTTTTCCTCTCACGCAGGTTAAATAGTTTTTGCTCGGGTAACTAATTTCTCTGAACGACAATGAAAATTGCATTTTTAATACGTTTGTGGGCAAAGGACGGAAAAGTAAATTAATTATGCAGTGAAAATGGCATTATGTTAGGTTCAATTAATTATTGTTATCTTCTTATGAAGGCTAGTAAATTTGTAGTAGCTTGTAGTTATAGATACTTCTAGAATTAGCCATAAATCTATTTTGCACACATACTGGTGGTGATTAAACAATACGCAGAACTTTCTACTGTGACCTCAGAAGCAACGCAATAATTTCGCAGGCGGACCGCGTAAGCACTAGTGAAAGTTGCCCAAAAAGTATTGCACAAGACACACGTAATTGAAATTGAAGTGAGGCGAAAGTACATACACGAAGAGCACTATTTGACGACATCGAAGCGATTACCAATGCCGATAAGATTAAACTACTGAAGCGAAATAGTAGGCCAACTAAATGAGGAAAACACTTAACAAGTACGGGAGTAGGTTGGTTATTAGAAATGCGGTGAAGACATTATAAATGCGAGTAAATCATCACATCACAGCCCCTAAAACACAGAGCCCTAGGACCTCCACTGTTGGAGATGGGCCTTTCATATATTTGGAGAATTTGGCCTACACTCGCCACGCTGGCCAGACGGGTTGGCGAGGTTCTGCTGTCATTTTTAATGACAATTTATTAACATTTCCACAAGTTGATATCAGTGGAACCGGGACCGACACTTAACGTGCTCTCCAAGGCACTATTTAACTAGTATTTGGGCGAGTAAATAATAACATTAAAACACTATGTAAGTTGTGACTAAACAAACATGAAGATTAATAAAAAATGAAACGCTTAAAAATGTAAACGCGCATAACGTATGAAAACGCATTCCTTATGTTCAGAGCGTCAATCAGACAACCAGTGAACATGATAAGAAAAAAGAAGATCATGATGCAAAAAACGTCGCACGTGAGCGTCGATGCTGTTGCGGCTCGCGATATTACTTTCTACGATACTTTCTAGAGAGATGTGGGCCGGAGCCGCGCAACTAGAGCGATCGGTTTCTCTGCTCGGGGGAAAATTGGATTGAAATAGAAATCGCGACACTACAGAGAAAATTAAAATTTTCCCGTAATGTGTGGAACATTAAAGAATTTTTGTCCTTCAGATATTGAATACAGAAAGTCATTAAACGAGTGATACATTCCACATTGTCAAGGGATATCGTTCACAAGGGCCGGCGCACGTGGAAATGTTTACATCCGCCGCCGGAGCGAACGTTCGGCTCCATCCGGCAAATGCTATCTCTGCACCTCCTGTGGGATTTACTGTTTAAATTTTTTAACATAAATAATTAAAGAACATAAACATGCTGCATTTAATTTCACTGTTGCATCTTATTAGATCTGCAGTGTAACAACATTACTTTCTCCTCCAGTGATGTTCTATGTACCATGTAAAACAACTAAATGTTGTCGTCGTAGTCTTTCTCGACTCATAAATTAGAAAGTAGATATCACGAAGGTGTGTACTTTGCGCCTGTAATGGATATGCCACGAATTCCCTACAAACTTGTTTTATTTAAAGAAGTACATCACGACTTTTTGGTGCATCTGCTGTCCCTTACCGATGCGTCTATTTGCTATACTTGTCTCATTTCCCTAAATTGTATACGAGGGTTCCGTGCACCCACGCCCCGGTGTATGCCTTTTCGAGTAAACATGGGAATGGATTGGTAAATAGAAAAGGGAGTGGAGTTATAATTAGACCGAGAGAGTGTACTTTCAATATTCTGTTGTTACTCTGCTTGCTGCAACTGGCATCATTACGCATGTGTGTTAGGTCTAAAGAATAATTCCACGGTGCGTGCATATTCAGATAAACGGTACTTGCTTGTAATTTCAACCGGTTGTTTAGAGCTATAAAAAACAAACTAATTAAGTAAGATACCTAGAAAAATATAACAGCTCTAGAAATTTAGGCCAAGGCTGGAGTGATACACGTTTGTTTACTGTTTCCGAAGTAATTCGGTCAATAAAAGGGTCGTTAAGTAAAGTTTACCGAATTGGGTCAACGATTCTTTGTTTCCTTGATTGAATTGAGCACACAACAGTGACCTGACACTATTTTATTATTTTTGGGTCTCACGTGGCACTGTCTGTAGCTATTCCTCGTATTACAAGATGGGTTATTTTTGAAACTTATTCAGAGCTGTAAGTAGGTTGTGCGATCTGTAAAGTAGGGCATTCACGGGTAATATCAGCAACAAGGAAAATTTTGAGTTAAACTCAAAACCAGGCACAATAATACTCGGGTAAGCTTCAGCTTTTATTTTGTATAGCGTATTAGGAATACTTCGTGTTATTTTATGTCCGGGAATCTGGAGAGGTCGGCGACCGGTTATCGAATACAAGCGATAACGTTACGACGAACATTTGATGGTTTCGACGACGCCTTTGTTTTCGGCAGAACGCATTCCCGTCGACCGTTGATTAGATTGTCAGTAATTATCACTGAATAACTGATAACGCGATAATACTGTATTAGGTCGATTGATTATATTCATTGGATAAATGCAGCGAATTTATTAGGTTTATTTATTTATAGTTTATATTTAAGAAGTCCAGTAATGTAGCGAATATGAAACACGAAGTCGTTACTAGTGGCAGGGCCTCTTTTGCGCGTGACCAGCTCTCGCTAACGAGCAAAAAATTCAAAACGACATCGACTGAGCGCTGACGACTTGAAAGTAAAAAAACCGGCAATATCATGGTAGGTACCAAAACAACTTTAGTAGCAATCTAGCAAGTCACTCAGATCTGAGCTGTTCACATTATACCAACGTGCCCAGTTACTAACCAAATAGTTACTTATTCTGATTCACTGGAAACTGCACTAATTTATAAACCTTGACATATTTTCCACAATGTTGCACAAGAAGATGTTACCAAAATATCGTTATAGGTCGGTGTGTGTCAGGGGCTCATCCTACGCACTACGGAAGGTCGCCAGTCTCCAGCCTCTTTACTCAAATATTTCAGCTCATTCGTGAAAATTGAGTTTAACTGCCAGTTTGCAAAATAACATTTAAATTGCCGTCAGAAGCGACGTCGTAAACGCGTGATGTGTATCTCGGAATTCGATCTTTACAAAGAGTAACGTGTATCCTAATGCGAGGGAAGATAGGTTTAATATTGGTGTTAAGCTTTAAGCTCCCTTTTCTTAATAATACAAGGCCCATACGTTAAAGAAATACCCGTACATGCGTGTACATGCCAGGAGAGGGTAATAATAATCGGAGCTGTCAGCGTGATGGACGAGCCAGCGATGACTAAGCAAACCGGGAATATGAAACTGCTCCCCGCAATGCCGTTACTTTCCAAAGAACTAAAAACCATTCGCTTGAACACAATATCATTCAAATAAAAGCATGCGAGTAGTACACAAAAACCCTTTAAAATTTGTACGAGTAACCAATCATGACCCTAAAATGTTATTCGTTACAACGTTGCCGTATTAGTCGTTTGTAGACGTCTTAGCTCGGAGCGACTCCATTGCTTAACAAATCTAATTCTTGTTTGAAGTAAATCTAATTCTAACGTGCAAATTGAGTTTAAGCTTTTTTTTCTTTTAAAATGGGACTGTTATTTAGTTAGGTTTATGTTTTAAAATATGTAAGGTTATGAATACAACGTAAGCAGACACCTACACCTGAATCTATACAAGGTAAACTCATTGTCGAGTTGTTAACAAGCGAATAATCACCAAGAGGATTGCACAATGGGCGCATTAGGTTTACAATTATTGCTGTCGCTTTTTCTATATAATTCTGGTCTAGGTAGGGGTATTTTGAAGATGATGACAAACACGCTATTGTGTGGGTGTAGGTTCAAATGAATGACTGAAGACACACGGCCTTCCGTCACCCGAGCACATCAAACGCTATGCCCACGCACATCACTGTCAGACAAGATGCCGAGCGGCCTTCCGTTCATTCTGTAATTCGATTTACATGTTACCTGGGACTTTGTCTAGCTCTATTTATTAACATAATACTTTAGCACTATTGGCTTATTCATTCTTAAAATTCTTGATGACAGTCATCGCCGGTTATGGTCAAGTTCGACGAGCACTTTTAAATTGATTATTTTGTTGGAAAAAACACACGTTCTTCTTCTACAAGAAAACCTGTCAGTTTATTTTCGTAAGTACTTACATGTTGATTAAACTAGAAATATTCCAGAAGTTGTAATTAGGAAATAGCTTCTCGATCATAATGCACAGAATTATAGCCTTAAAACATCATAAGGTTGACATTAGCTCCAATTAAAGCTCGGTTGACCATTAGACGAAAAAGGTCCTCCTTTGCTCACAATTATAATCTTAAAAGCACTAGCCAAAAGGTTGACATTAGCTTCATGTTTTTTTTCAAAGTCAAAATATCGTCATGGCATTTATGAAACGTCATAAATAGAAAATATTTTGGTATGTAATGTAACAAACAATTAGTATGAAAATGTGATCGACGCTTATTGCTTATACGAGTATTAGACCTCGTTGCTTAGCAAGATTGAAAGATAAGAGTGACCGTAATAAATAAATACTTCACGGCAGTAACTAAAGGCGTTAAAAGAAAAACATTTTGAAATACACAACTAACAGCGGGGCTGAGAAAGAAGTCAAGATAAGATTTCGGCTTCCTGAAGTGGTTGCCATTTATCTCGAGTCAAATTCGCAAGCAAGATACATTGTTAGCGCGTCTGCAGTGCTGGTTGATATTTAGCGAGAGCAAGAGCATTCCTCGAGCCACTCCGACCGGTTATATTCTCCGGCGCTGTTTATGGCTGGATTGTTATAAATAGACAACACCATGCATCCATCTTCACATTGCTTTAGTTCAGAAAATATAATCACTACATCGGTTTTACAAATAAATGTTTTTATTTATTTATACTTTATTGATTTATCCTGTATGGCGTCCTCAATAACCCTATAACTCCTCCTTATCTGAAAGATCGTTTTTAATTTCTGTGCAGTTTCCACAGTCGTCTACTTCGCTCTTCTCAAAACAATTAACTATCTATCCCTTTACACACTTCCAGCAGATATTCAGATTCTCTGACTGTCTCGGCTGCACGCCAGCGGAATAAACTTTCACTGGTGATCAGACAAGCTCCTTCTATCTCCATCTTTAAAAACTTGGTCTTCAGTCACTTTCTTAAAAAGAAAAATGTCTCAACCACGCTCTGACATAGTAATTATTTTATATATGTGTGTATATTATGAATACTACTGATATATATTATATAAGTATGTATTATTAAATTGTTGTTGTATATATCTATTTTGTATTTTTTCTTATTATCTGCACCACGGTAGCTCTCTTATTGCCATCACAAAGGTTAGCTGTTAGAAAATGCCTACGGGATTAATCTCGCCCTTGTACAATACGCCCTTAAACAATGTGCAATAAAGATTTTTATTATTATTGAACTACAGGGCTAATAACAGCTTTTTCTGCCAGCCTACCTTTGGTCTCAGTGATATAATCGAATCGGTAGGTTCATATTGAGTTAATAAAAAATTAAAAAAATATTTATATAAAAACTATGTTAAAAGACGCTTTGCGAACCCCAATAGGTATTTCATTCCAAAGTCGAGCAGCTTCTCGTCAAGAGAACCAGAGTAATGCAATGGTTATTGCCATGTTAATTTGTGTACAGTATCCAGAATTATTTGTAACACGGCTAAAGCGGCAGTCGTTTGTCGATTACTCAATTGATAGTTATGCTAATTCTTGATTGATTAATCTTAATCGTAGCAAATTGTTTTAGAATTGCCAACTAGTAACCAAACAAATACTGGTTGTTAAAGATTTATTCGCCGACAGAGCCATAAAGCTATCCAATCAAGCTGGCAGATATGGCTGATGGATTACTACCGCTAGAGTTGTCGTTAAGATCAGATCGAAACCTTGGCATGCCATTTGAAGTTCAGACCAGGAAACAAAGGCACAAAACAATACAAGTGTGTATAATGAGCCTCAGAATCGGTCACGATTCTTACAAAATACGCTTAATATGAAGTTGACGTATTAGAAGAAGCAGCTAATTGCATTGCATAACAAAAGCACGTGGTGAGCAGAACAATGACCCGGCTAAATGTATTCCTAAATGATACCGCAAAACTCCTATCGTACGTAGGCCAGATAACACCAATCTCTTGACCGACAAAACTGAATCTAGTTCAAAAATAATTCCTAACGACATTGACGGTCATAATTAAAATAGAAGTGACGTAATCTAATTTGTCGCCGCGGTGTTAGAAACCAGAGGCACCTATTTTGATAATGTTTGCATTACGTGAACGACCTCGGAATGTCAAATGAGTTTATTGGCGTTTGGTGGGTAATCTGCACCCCATAATATATAAGCAGGTATGAGTAGTAAAGGTTAGATAATTGGTGATCGGACCTCGCTCGGCGTGTCTGTGACCCCGATGTAAATAACCTGTGCGTTCTAGTGTAAACAACAGACGTTGCTTACGTTAATCGTTGATTTGCGCCAAGCCGGTCCGCGCCTAAAACTGACTAACTCCTGCACTATTTACGGATATGACTCCGAGGTATTTGTTAAGATGTATACTAGCAACATGATACTAACTAAATACTTGAAATAGATGCACGTGCACAAGTATTGTAATATAAAATAGTCCTTGAAAGACTTCAACTACAGCATCTTGTGAAGTTATAGAATCGATGACGGTATGTCTATTTCTAGACTTGGTAGTTTATTGTTGAATTGTCGGATGAACTATACCGCACATGTTACGCTTGACATATTAAGAGGAATTACGTGTGAACTGTATGTGCAGAGCAAGCCACATCTCGCTCGTTAATGTCTAGTTCTCCAACGGAACGCATAAATTTGTTCGCAGACTCCCTAGCAGACGCTTCATAAATTTAACCCAAGCACGCAGACCGACAATCACTTGAATCGGCGACTGACACTTGAATGACAAGAACAAGAAGTTAGTGTAGTTAGTACTCTCGCAAGAACCAATAAACAACAGAAATTATGGTCGCCTACGTGGAGCAAAACAAGCGTCGCTCGGCGTACAATCCACAAAAGTAAGGTGACCTAAATGATAAGATTATTTTAACTGCACAAACACTTGCATACTTGTGTTCATACAAAAGAATATGCCTTGGCACACACACGTAATCCACCAGCCGGTGTGAGTGAGTTTATATCGACTAGTACAATGACATTACCGACCTTGACTAGTCTCACATATACATCAGCAGTACCTACGAATGTCTGCGTCATACATATATTTAAAGGCAAATATTACTCTACTTGTTTCAGTAGTACTTTTAAATGAAAACAGGTAATCCAACATCCAGTGTGAGTTTATATCGCCTGGTACAATGACATTACCGACCTTGACGTTAGTCTCACATACTCGTATATACAAGTACACATACACACATCAGCAGTAGGAATGCGCGTCATACATATATTTAATGGCAAATATAACTCTACTTGTTTCAGTAGTACTTTGATATGATAATATTAATATAGCAGTAGGCGGCTTGGTAGCTTGATGGGATTGTAGCAGCGATTTGATGGCGCGGTACGTTGTTATAGGTCTGGAATGCATTCAACTCAATATAGAGCAGTTCAACACACGATAAGCTAAATGTCAGCGGACTGTACGGCCGCAAAAACCATATTCTAGGTTAATAGAGTGGAAATATTATTAGTTCGTATCCCAATTCAATTTCTTAAATACCTCTTTTACAACAACGATGTAGAAAACTAGTTTGACCAATACGGGAACGACGATCAATGCTAATTCGTCAACACTACAGCTCATAATCTTATTATACGTACAAATTGCTCTCTTTATCCAATTGGAATCAATCAAGCTTAAATCATATTTGATTTATAGAATACACATAGGTAAACATATATATCTAATTAAAGTAACTACTCCTATAAATAGTAGATCATTTTAACGTCTAGACGCAAAATAACATGCGTATAAAACATCTTTGGCGACGATACCAAGTGGTTTATAGTCAAATATACAATGACAAAAGAGTTTTGTAATAGCGAAATGTATTCATACATTATTACTTTCATCAAGAGATGTAATTTTTCCCGGTCGGTTATCAAAGGTACAAATACAAGCTTTAATAAAGATATAGTACCGCGGCATTTAAATCTGGCAGAGTCATTAATTTTCGCGCGAATATTTCTTTGATCTTCGCATTATGTTTATTAGATTGTGAATGCTTTCAGAATTTTTCAGTGGCGCGTGTAAAGTCATTAATTAAATACTTACCTACCACATTAATAATATGTGGAGGTCGTGCGTTTAATTTTATGCTGTCATTTAAACTATTTTCATAATTTTGTTTCTACAAATGTAATGCAGTCAGAAATTTATATATTATAATAGTCGTGTAAGGACAATAACCGCTTGAAGTAAGACGAGCCGCCAAGCTAAACAGGTACCTACCAAAATGTTGAAGGTCAATGATGATGACGGAATATTTTATACTAATCCACTTTATTATGTCAATGTACTACGAACTGGTTTGAGATTTAATAATTGCTTGATAAAATGTTAATCCAAAACTTTGTGAATCTTAATAACTACAAGTATTAAGGTACAGATAGACATGCATACAATAAATTCTTGGAACGAGTCGTCCGAAAAGTTAAAAGTTAAAACCAAACTTCATCCCAAAAATCCAAATTTGTTAAGGAGAATAAATAATTAATTACGTAAACGCTGTGATAATTAATTTTAATTAATCTGGTTTTGGGATAAGTGTTTAATTACACGTTTGAAAGGAAGCCGTGTTAAGTTGATCGGGTTTTAATGAAATATTTTATCTTATTTTGAATCCTATTGGAATTATTATATTATACCACAAAAGTCAATACCTCTTGATTGTCTATTGGCAACGAATTATTATAAATTTCACTATGTTAAAGCTTAACACAAATAATAATCTGAAGAGTGCTTAAGTAGATAACTAAATAAAATAATCGTAAAACAGAGTCTGGTATGTAAAGTCATTATCATCGTCACAGCCCCTAGAATATAGTCCTAGACCTGTTGGAGATGGGCCTTACATGAATTTATGGAGAACTTGGCCTACACTCGCCACGCTGTCCAGACGGGTTGTCGAGGTCTTTTTTTAATGACAATTTATTAACGATTTCACAAGTTGGTATTAGTAAAACCGGGACCGACGGCTTAACGTGCTTTCCGAGGCATGGAAACGGTGGTATTACAAATCTTAGACAAATATACCTACGTAAGAAAAGTGTATTTCTCATTGGTACATGCCGGGTACGTACATTTGTCACAGATTTACAACACCATCGTTCCCGTGCCTCGGAGAGCAAGTTAAGCCGTCGGTCCCGGTTCCACTAATACCAACTTGTGGAATCGTTAATAAATTGTCATTAAAAATTGACATCATATCCTCGCCAAGCCGTCTGGCCAGAGTGGCGAGAGTAGGCCAAATTCTCCAGATATATGTTCTGGAAGGCCCACTTCCAGCAGTGGAGGTCTAAGACGCTGTGTTCTGTTGTAACTGGCTGTAATGATGAGGAAAAGGTCTTCCAAATTTAGAATCCAGTAATAGAAGGTAGGTAACACCATGTAGTTTTTTTGTAGTTACTCGGATGACATAACATTATAAATTACGCCGTTCACGGTACAAAAGCCGACATAAACGAGCAAAATCATTACATTACGGTTCAAAGTCACGTAGTTTACGTATACACATGAGTTCCGGGTTTGAGAACTGCGGCCATAGTTTTGTTTAAGGGCATTAATAGTCAAAATAGTTGATTTCATTTAGCCTTTTTATTTTATCAGAACTTACGTCAAATTATACGAATTTGCAAATTACTACAACTCTAGTTTTAAATTATAAACTATGAAATATTTTTTTTATACTTATACGACATGTGACCTACCGCCCACCTGATGGTAAGTGGCGCGCAAGGTCCATGAATATAAGCAACTGGAATCAGACACTTATCGACTGACATCAGTCCCTAACACTACCCCGGCTTGACTGGGTATGACAGCAATTCGAGCCTGATCCTGAAACGTGTGGATATACTGCACTGCGTTTATCGGCAAAAACAGTGGATACCTCCCCGCCCCAGCAGACCGGGCAATTTACCACCATCAGTCCTCCTACCACCTATTAACATTTAATACAAGCTTCATAATATCTTTGCTGTTAAATACGTCAAACAAAACACAATAATTTATTTAATTGTGATATTTTTCAGGTTTGGTACGTCTGTCGTACATCGATGAGCTGGCCACTTGTTATAAGATGGGCCAGGCCTATTTTTCATTACAGCCCCTAGAACACAGCGTCCTAGATGGGCCTTCCAGAACTGGAGAATTTGGCCTACACTCGCCACGCTGGCCAGACGGCTTGGCGAGGTTATGATGTCAATTTTTTATGACAATTTATTAACGATTCCACAAGTTGGCATTAGTGGAACCGGGACCGACGGCTTAACGTGCTCTCCGAGGCACGGGAACGGTGGTGTTGTAAATCTATGACAAATGTACGTAAGAAAAGTGTATTTCTCACTGGTACATGCCGGGTGGGTTTGAACCGACCTTTGTAGGATTTAAGGTACACGTTCTTACAACCGAGCCATCACCGCTCATATAGGCCTATAGTAAGTACTAAACTCGTACGGAGCAGAGACGTGGACACTAACAGTGGGTCTGGTCCATAAATTCAAGGTCGCTCAGCGAGCCATGGAGAGAGCTATGCTTGGTGTATCTCTGATGGATAAAATTCGAAACGTTGATATTCGTCAGAGAACGAAAGTTACTGACATACATAGCTTTTAAAATTAGCAATCTGAAGTGGCAATGGGCCGGACACATCTGCCGCAGAACCGACGATCGATGGGGCAAACGGGTTCTAGAGTGGAGACCACGTACGGGAAGACGCAGAGTGGGACGACCCCCCGCCAGATGGACAGATGACCTAAAGAAGGTCGCTGGTGGGGGTTGGATGAGGGTAGCGAAAGATCGCGTTAAGTGGCGAGCCTTAGGGGAGGCCTGCATCCAGCAGTGGAGAGATACAGGCTGATGATGATGATGAAGAACTAAATATGAACCAGCTTCTTAAAAAAATGGTGTGGTTTCTGACCACCCCGCAAGGGATACGGTCGTGATGATGATGGTTTATTACTCATATAAAATAAGTACTTAAAATGGTATAGCATAAAAAAAACTAACAAAGAATAGCGGGGTTCATTTACATCTTAAACTTAAAAGCAACGTCTATGAAGTTTTTATTGTTAAATTACAGAATAATTGTTCTCAGAATAGCCAACTGAATTAAATTAAAACAAAAACACTTGCACTGTGCGTGAGTATACCTATATATACTAGTGAATATACCTATCAGAAACCTATCAAAAAGATGGTTTTGCACCGTTTGGGGTTAAGATCATGGGACCATGTGACCCTCAGCCAAGGCAATATTTTTGGGACTATTTCTGATGGGAGTCTCTAGAGGACATTTTTAATTTATAGATAGTTATCACTTTTAGTTTTATTTATTGTATTTAAATAGTTTATAATTATTATTTGAATAAATTTAGGTCTTTATTGCACAAGGATTTCTGGAATGCCCATCCTTCAGCAGCTTTGCCTGTAATGATAATAGTCAATATAAAATCAGTGTGAATCCGACCTTAGCATTTGCTAAGTAGTTCAAATGAAATTAGTATTATTTCCCAACACTCTGTAACGACCAGAGATTTAGTTTTGTCTGTAACTACCTACTAATTTTTTTATGCTTCGTGATCATGGAAAAAACAGATTTTGCGTCGTGCCCAGCGATATCTACGTTTGAGATCACAATGGACAAAGCAACAACTAAATCTATTATTTAATTTTTGGTACCTACTATTTATTATCTTTCAATCGCCCGGGAATATTGTTGCCTAAATGTGTGCTTAATAGATATAGAATTAGATTGGTAAATTGATAGTTGTTTGATAAAGCTGATGTCTTTAAATTAAGATCTTTAATCACAATAGGATCATAGAGAAGAACAAGGGGTTTGTTCTATTATAAGATAAAGCAACTAAAAAAAAACGGCTATAAAAGTAAGTAGATAGATAGCCAAGAATACGAATTCCAGTGTCTTAATTTATTTATTCATTTACTTATTCCACAGCTGTCTTTTACAAATAAATATTTACATTCAAATGATGACCGAACACCTAGCCAATTACGGAATAACATTATTTTCACTAAACATTTAGCATGAACGGATTATTAACAATTTAAATTACTTAAAAATAAACATAAGAATAAATATTTTAAAAAAATCATCTACGCATCATTATGTAAGTGTATGTATATGTGAATGTGTATTGACAGTGTAGGTGTGTGAAGGTGTAAGTTGTAAGTGTGAATGAGTGAAAATGTGTGGAATTTAACTTTAAATTAGGATTTTCTTGCTCTTTATCATAATTAGCCTATGTCTCTCCACTGGTGGATATAGCCTTCTCCCAAGATTTGCCATTTTAATCGATCTCCTGTCTTGCCGTACGTTGTGTCCACACCAGAATTCGTAATCCATTGTTCATCAGTTCTGTGACAGACGTGTCCACCAGCTCATTGGTAATGAGATAAAACAGCTTGCTTTTATTGAAAGCTTTCTTTAAACAATTATTTTTGTCTGATGGTAAGAGGTTCGCGATGTCTAAAAATGAAACAACTGACGCCAGCCACTATCGACCGACATCAGTCTTCACCATTATGCCCGCCTATCAAGATGCTTTTTCACACTTCGCTTGAAGGACCTGGTTGGAATGGGGAAACACACTGGTTGGGAGAGCACTCTTTAGCGTGCGACAGATGTCAGGATCTCCAAATTTATATGCACGCGTAGGGATAGTGGCAACGGTATAAAGCCTTGAATTCTAATTAAGTTAAATATTTCGAAATGTTTATTTTAAAATATTCACTTCGTAGATTTATATCGAAATGGTTCGTTAATTATAAATTAAACAAGACGTGCGGGTGAAAATTTCTATAGTCCCTTTGAATTATTTCGAATAGAACACGAAATGTTCTCCTGTAATTACAGAACACGAAGACTTAAATTATTTTATTATAATTTGGCGTCTCGGCGTTAGTTTTGGTTGAATATTTTGAATAAATTTAAATTATTTAATGTTGACATTATAATTTATTTTGTGCCAGTCTTATTGTTTACGAATAATATTCATACCAATACTAAATAGGCACAAAGCTGGCAAAGTAAGTTCTATGATGTTGAAACCTGGATGAGGATTTAACGCTTTGCATTCCTCTTGCTCGCACAATCCAACATATTTAAAAAAAAAACACGTCTGAGTGTACTTTTGAGAGTCAACTATCTAGAAAATAAAATTACTATTTAATTAATTACATTAATATTTTATAATAAATTATATTTTAAAAAATAGAGTAAAATCGTTATAGGTACTAACTAGTAAATGTTTTTACAATTATTCTCTGTCTAAAATTAAGTAAGTAAATGAAAACGACAATATGTCTAAAATGTCCGTAATTTTATTTCCTAGAAAGTTAATATACTTTTTTAATATAAATGTACTTTACATTTATCAAAAATACACTGATACTTGAATAATCTTCAAAAGTGTTGTATTGGAAGTTCTAGGTGTGATATTCAAGGATATGTTTTTATATAAAAAATAAGTATAGCGGATTGCTTTTTTTCCAACGACTGTGATTATGATGTGCACAATCTAATCTAAGCTCAGATAGGTATAAAGCAGACGACGGAGACGCGCGCGCACCCATCCGCGACACCCGCTCGACCGCACATCCGCCGTCTCTTCCTAGCTAGGCCACGCCATCAAGTCGACCTACCAGCCTCATCTAGAAAGCAGGCTTACACCATGGATAAATAATACGCAACGCATTGTTCAAAGCTGCGGTGACTGAGTTTACGCCCGGTCCATTTCATAGATGGCGTTGGTTTGCAAGACGTAAATTAATTGCATATATTAAAAGAAGCAAGTCTTGGTATTTAACGGGTTTTTTTTTGGGAATAGGTATTATTACTGTTATTTTAAAAACAATAAACATTACTAAGTTTGCAAATTTTAAAGTTAAATAGTACGTTGATGGTTCGGGCATGTCGAAAGGATGAGCGAAGAGAGATTGACGAACCAGATATATAATGCGAAAGTTGTGGGTAAAAGAGGCCCTGGCAGACCAAGACTTGCCTATCATGATCAAATAAATAAAACATTAGCTGATGGTGAATTAAAAAGCCATCGAAACAAGAGGGCATGTATGAAGAGGTTGATGAATGTCGAAGAAGCGAAAGAGGTATGTCGTGATCGTGACAAGTGGCGCTCAATTGTCTCTGCCTACCCCGCAAGGGATTTGGCGTGAAGATATGTATGTATGTATGTAGTACGTTGATAGTAGGCGCGTTGGTGGCCGGTTCAAATCCCTCGGCATGTATCAATGAGAAATACACTTTTCTTACGTACATTTGTCATAGATTTACAACATCACCGTTCCCGTGCCTCGGAGAGCACGTTAAGCCGTCGGTCCCGGTTCCACTAATACCAACTTGTTTAATGTGGAATGACATTTCAGTATAAGTATATCATCATCATCATCATCAGCCTGTGTCTCTCCACTGCTGGATATAGGCCTCCCCCAAGGCTCGCCACTTCACACGATCTCCTGCCACCCTTATCCAACCCCCACCAGCGACCTTCCTCAGGTCATCCGTCCATCTAGCGGGGGGTCGACCCACTCTGCGTCCTCCCGTACGTGGTCTCCACTCTAGAACTCGTCTACTCCATCGTTCATCGGTTCTACGACAGATATGTCCAGCCCATTGCCACTTCAGCTTACTAATTTTGAAGGCTATATCAGTAACTTTGGTTCTCCGACGGATTTCCTCGGCCGTATATACCAAACATTATTCAATTCAAAGTAGAATGTGTTTACTTAATTTTAATAAACTAATGTACTTACATTGTATAGGCAAGGAAAGCTCTTGTAAATAAGCTTGCATTCCTAGTTATGTAGTATATAAATAAACCATACAATACACAACTTTCTCACGATTTCCTATTGACAATTAAAATTAAACACTGTAAGTGGTAATATTATTTTAGTAGGTATTGTGCTTCGAACGATAGAACGCTGTGAACTATATTTTTTTATGGACTTGAACTTGTTGATTCTCTACAACTTAACACACAAGACTTATGAAAATTGATGCTTAAGCTGAGATTTAAAAAGTATGTTTGGAATTCACCTAGCATACCATCATCATCACAGCCCAAAAACAGAGAGTCTTTGATCTCCACTGTTGGAGATGACCGTTCCAGAAATTTTTGGAGAATTTGGCCTACACTCGCCACGAGTTGACGAGGGTCTAATGTCAATTTTTAATGACGATTTATTAACGATTCGACAAGTTAGTATTAGTTTAACATGCTCTCCGAGTTGTAAATTTGTGACAAATGTACTTAAGAAAAAAAAAAACTTAAAAAATATATATATACCTAGCCATGTGTGTTTTTTTTTGATTTACAATTAAATAGATTGATACAATCAAAAGGGCATGTATGAAGAGGTTGATGAATGTCGAAGACGCCAAAGAGGACCGTGACCGTGACAAGTGGCGCTTAATTGTCTCTGCCTACCCCGCAAGAGATTTGGCGAGAAGATATGTATGTACAATTAAATACTTTATTTTGGCGAAACTATTTTTTAAACCAGCCTATTGTCGGTCGCAAGCCCGAGACACCATTCATCTCATCTCTTATCCACATACGATGGACCCGGCACCCGCACGGTGAATCCATGGAATGCTTGGAAATTTGTCTTCTTACGACTACTTATATATAAAAGTAAGTAAAGTTTAGTCACGACCGTTTCCCTTATGGGGTGGTCAGAAACCACGCTTATTAATAAACGGATTTACATTTAGCCAACTTTACTATAGGGCAATCATGACAAGTGGCAAGCTCGACGATGTCTCCAGCGTACCAAACTCGAGAAATATGACAAATAAATTAAATATTAATTAAATGTATTTATTTACAATAATAAATATTTTTGTGTTACCAGGATTCGAACCCGGTACTACTTATTTAAAGTTGTACAATCATAAGAACGCTTTATTGGTCCAAGTTTTAGGTAATTAGGTTCTAAACTAAGGCCTAAGTGTGACTTTTTTATCAGGCAATGTTAATTTAGGCGTACGTAGGAAAATAATCATTAAATCGCGTGTGAACTCTTTCTTAACAAACTGTCAAAAGCGGTCAGTGAACCCCCTAGATTTTTGTCAAAATCGATATTTTAACTACGATGAATAATGCATGATGACGTATTTAAACTACGCAGTACGTAGAGGTTCCTATTAATTATTCAATGTTATTATTTTTACACCAATTTCTCTGTTATTGACTCCTATTTAATAAGTTTTTAAGTGTTTTTAAGTGTTTAACCTCAATCGCTACATATTATAAAACAGGCCTTCGCCGCGTCTGTCTGTCTGTTCGTGATTAACTCAAAAACTACTGCACCGATTTTCATGCTATTTTCACCAATGGACAGAGTGGTTCTCGAGGAAGGTTTTAGTATACAAATTAATCAAAATATAATCAGCCTTTTTGCAACTGGCCGTCAGTTTAATAGAAGTGTTAAGGAACTTGCGGTCCTACAGCCAGTAGTCCTGCTAGCCCTGGGGGACCATAATTATATATTAAATTAATAAGTAGTAATATATATATAGTATTTATAGTATATTATTTAAATAGGTTTGGTACTCCAGGGGTCTAAATATGTAAATTTATAATATTTTTAAATAAAACATAATTATAATATAAGAATTTTATTTAAATATTATTCTATAATGTGAATTGAAGTTGAACGACATTGAACTTTACATTTGAATTCCAAATAATGAAAAATCGTCAACCAAAGGCAGGCAAATTTTGGCCTGTTCTATTAGCAATTTTAAGCAAGGGGTCGGCGTAGAGTCGCATACAATAGACTAACGCGTGGAATTGATTTAACATAGTAATCTGGGGTCAGCCGTTCTATTAGATTATGTATAGGCAAAAAGCCAAAAGGGTTGCCAATCTAACGTAGCTAACATTAAAAATATTACACAAAAAAAATATGGACCCTCAGTATAGACGTGTGGCGACAGCTGCTGCTCCTCTATGGGCATTATTTTTAACCGGACTAAGTCAATTATGGCATATTTACACTATGGTACCAAATCAATCGAGGCCGTGAGTAGTTAGGTACCTACATGACAAATGAATCACTGATTTTTACCTAAACAACAGTCTGGAAAAATACCGATTGAACCTCGTCTAGAACTACGTGTAGACACGTAGTTGAATTAGAAATAAAAACACGCGTAAAATTGAATAGGGATCTAAGGGATGTGAATGCCGATGTGTTAGCCGGGAATTTTCTAAAAGCAGTCTCTGGGAGTCTATTGCCCATTATCTAAGGGTTATTTAGTAAACATGTGTGTCCCTAAAGTATTGTTAAAAAGGTCAAATGACAATTTTAGAATTAAATATTGCTGCTTTACTTCTCGTATAAGTTTTAATAAAATAGAAAACAAAAAGTTTTAGCTTTTTATAAGTGTAAATATGTCTAAAATAACAGTTATTTTAAAAATCATTAAAATTGTTGGATTGTGTGAGCGACAAGGATGGAAAGCGTTAGCACCTCTTCTTTCTTCTTCTTAGTCGCTTCACTGTTGGCAGAGTGGTCATGGTTGTCACATAGGTGTCAGTGGCACACTTAACAAGCCGTCGCCGCTTCTTTCAAACTTCAGCCTTCCTGGCGTACTCATGTAGGGGGTGATCCATTGCTGCTTTAACCTGGTCAGTCCACCTCATCGGACACCTACCACGCATTATCTTGCAATTAACTTTTCCCTCAACTACTAGGCGGTCAATGGATGTATCTCTACGTCGCGACACGTGTCCAAAGAAAGTGATGATTGTGCGATTGAGGAAAGGTGCTGTCTTATTTCCAGTTCCTCTAGGATGGACTTGTTGGTTCGAAACTAACATTCTCCGCCAACAGGTTGACCCCTCTTAATTAGATATATTTCTATTTTTTATAGGTACTGACGTATGCTGAAGAAAAGGTGGCTAAATAGAAAACATCCCAGCATTTTTTTGCTGACTGTACTCTCAAGCCAAACTGTACATCATTAGTATGTGAATAGGTAGTAGGTATGTGTAATTTGTCACCATCATTTTTTATGATCCTATGTCATTCGTTTTATCCGATTTCGCACGACGCTTCACCCAAGTAGTATACAAATAAGGATAAGAACACAATATTAAAACTGTACCTATTATTTTATTTAATTATCTTATTTTCTGACGTTTCGATGGCTTTACAGCTATGATGGTCGAGACGGAACTGAAGCTATATGGCGACTTTGACGACACGAGGCGTGAAAAGCCGACGGTTTTTATTATACGCGCAAAAAAATAGACAAAATTGTAAGGGTTTAGAAATTGTATGTACAATCTAGCATGTACAGTGGTCGTACGATTTGGTGATTATAGCAATGATACACCGAACATTATCTGCGTTGGTGACAAGTTCATTGAACCTTGATTGTAGAACATCAAACACTTGCTGCTCTATTCATAATAAATCGTGAACTAGTAGATATGGCGTCCTTGAAACAATGCCTTTGATATCGATAAGGAATAATTTAATATTATAGTATCGAATATTATAACTAATGATATTTTTTTTATGCCCACTTAATTAAACATCTAGTTAATAATTACCTGCTCCGTTATATTTACGTTATTTATAAAAATATCAGATCATTTGAATGAAAAACTTTTAAAAAAATCTGTTAAATAAATATATATTTTATTCTAGTACGACATGTGAACTTGCTCATACCAGATGGTAAGTAACGCGCAAGGTCCAT
This sequence comes from Tinea semifulvella, assembly GCA_910589645.1. Classification (NCBI taxonomy): domain Eukaryota; kingdom Metazoa; phylum Arthropoda; class Insecta; order Lepidoptera; family Tineidae; genus Tinea; species Tinea semifulvella. The sequence continues at coordinate 14,444,743 of OU342585.1, forward strand.
AAATGTTAGCAACTGGAAACAGACACCATGACTGACATCAGTCCCTAGCACTATGCCGGCTTGACTGGGCATGATGGCAATTCATGCCTGATCCCGAAACGTGTGGATACACTTTACTGGGTATTGGCACAAAAGGTGAATACTTCCTCGGCAGACTGGGCAAATTACCACCAACAGTCCGCCTACCACATAATCTTTGCACCACTTACTAAAATAATTGGGCTTAAGCAGGTCTGCCATCAATACATTTATGGAACGAGCTTCCAAGACTGCATTAACGGAGTCATACAGTATTTTAAGTAGGGAGTGGAGTCGAATGGTGGATGATAAGCGTTTTGTTGCGTAATAAAATAAAAATAAATAAAAAACAGAGTCCTTATTTGTAAACCAGCCTATGGTTAGTCGCAAGCAAGAGACACTATTATTTTAATCTCTCTTTCCCACACACGATTGACTCGATACCCGCACGGTGAATTCATGCTTAGGAATTTGTCTATTTGTTATGGACTCATGAAGGCTTATTGACTTTCGGAATAAAAGTTAAAACTATTAACAATATTGCGTCCCTTTTACCACAGTTGGGAGCGAGGTCAAATATCACACACAGAGTACAAAAAATCGAGCATTCACTAGAATACCGAGTAGAGTATTGAAAACGTGCGTAGTGCGTGCTAGCGAATGTTCAGTGTCTGGTATCTTATTTATAAACCATGTGTCAAAAAACGCCGGTCGTGACCTTGACGCCCCCACGCGGCACATGAATACATTCACCTCTATGCACTTACACGTACAATCGACCACACATCATCAATCTATCAGAAGGCTATTATACCCCTAAATTTGTACTTTATACATACTAGGTACGAGTGAGTTTTCTTATAAAATACTAGCGGAATTTCCCGTGTAACGTTGGGTCACATGTCATATCATATTTAGTTTTTGATATCTTAACAATAATTTTGATTAAAACAAAAAGGAGAAGATGCGACACGCGCTATATTGTTCACTAAAATATGCGGAACCAATTGACAAATACACAGACTGACTTTTACACCACAGTTGCATCATTGCCGTTTTAACGAATGAGATATAATTTCTTATAGTTGGAAGCGAACGAGATAGAATTTATTAATTAAAACTACTACTGATTCAAGCGTTAGAAGTAGAGCAAACTACGAGTACCACGCATAATGTCTTCGTACCCTATCTTCTCCTTTTTTTTTTTCATATTTAAAATTTCATAAATAAGCTACCTAATAATTATTATTAGTCTATTTAGAAACATTAACTAAAAATAGAAGATTTTCAATGTGCCCTTTTGTTTTATCACTTTTGCATAATAAAAATAAATACTTTGGTTAGGTACTAACAGCCCAACCCACACCTTTATGTAAACGAGCGATTTGTATTGCTAGTATTATTCATTGCATGTTTAAAAAAAATATATCTTCCTAACATTTTTGTTTAAGATTAAAGAGAATCCTAATACTACAAAATAACAATTTTCTTACAACAAAAATACAAGACGAATTTATCTTTTTCAGCGTTTATTTAAGAAAGAGCAAAGTGAAACATGAAAGAGTATTTTTTCAGTCTGTACTTATCTCAGAGATTGAACACTATCTGTTATATTAACCTAATGCAAGCCATAGACTTGCGAAGTAATTTGGTCAAACAGGTTGGTCCAAACAGATTAAACAAATTGGCATGACTGTGTGGTAAAATTTGATTTGACTTAATGAGTAGATTTCTTGCAGAAATATTAATTTTAATATATATTTTTTATCAATGGTTGATTAAAAAATTAAGCTCAGTTGTTGCTGCGGAAGCGTTCCCTTGCGGACGTGTTGTATTATGTGTAATTACGTGATGTAATTAGAATAATTCATACAAATATATCACATATATTCCTGTTTATGGAACATAAAAAATTAAGATTACCATAAAAGAGATAAGTGGAATGCTGATTATTGTAAGGTAATAAAAAAACTTAAAAGAATAGAACCGAAAGCAGTATTATACAGTATATCACGACTGTTTCCCTTTCGGGGTAGTCAGAAACCACGCTTATAAAGAAGCGGATTTACATTTAGCCAACTTTACTATAGGCCAATCATGACAAGTGGCAAGCAAATAAATTAAATATTAATTAATGTATTAAATTATATTAATAAATATTCCTACCAGGAATCGAACCCGGTACCTCATGAGTCTAAATCCACGGACTTAACCGCTAGGCCACGGAGGCAGTCACCATACAGTACGATTTGTATACCTTTTGTTGAACTTCAAAGAAAACACTAAACCAACTATTGATAATCGTCGTCTGTAGACATTGTTAAAGAAGGACAACAACTCTTCCCCCGCTTCAATACTGAACAGACACCCGCTTCAAGCCTGGTGTGTCGCTTGAAACATCACGCCATTTTTTTTTATATTTTTTTACACTTTAAATTTAGATTGGATGTCCTGACACCTGTCGTAGATATTTCTGAATGACAGGAGTCAAAATTTGATCAAACTGTTTGAACCAGCCTGTCTAATGAAATTACTTGAACGTCTATGGCGGCTCTAAGTAACTTAGTGGTTATTTTCGGTTCTAAAAACATTATTATTAAGGTTACAATGAGGCTCACATTTCTTATTGTTCCATTCAATAAACGAGCGACGTGGTAAAATCTGTTACTACATTAGGTGGACCAAAATTATCTCTTTATTTTCATTGAATTATTTTGTCATTCAAGTAAGTACTTTCTAGTTTAGGTTTCTCGTCTTTTAGTCTGAATATAAATATATTGTATATTGTTTATTAATTATCCTTAGAAGCCTATAGGAACACTTGGATTCGTCAAATTTAAATTTTTCTTATTTAATACCTATTAATATTAAGTCAATATACATAAAAATGGCTAAAATAGCTGGCTGTTGTTAGCAAGGAACAGTCTGCTAATAAGGGCATAGTGCCTGAGAATAACAAGCTTAATTCTAATAGTGGATAGCAGCTGTAAAGGGGCATTGTCTTATTTACCTACACTAAAATAAAGCTAAATACTAAATGTCTAATTATTAAAATGATTATGTCAAATCTATATACCTACTTAAATATAACTAGACTACTATAAAAAGTATTTGTATATATCATCATGTTAATTTTATGTACGAGTATTTCATCATTACAGTATAGGTACCTATATTATTATTTCTTTAAAAAAAAAAATTGCACCATGTACTATAGCGGACTTTTTGCAGCTCGACATTCTGACAGCCAATCCTTTAGGAAATTTTGACAGTATAGATGGATCGCTCCTATAGGCGCTTTTGGAGAAGAACTTAAGTAGACGAATCTAGGAGACTAGATTCCCTGGCAGACCGAGAGACTCACATATCACGATCAAATAAAACACTGGCTGAAGGTGCATTAAAAAGCCTTCGTAACAAAAGGGCATGTATGAAGAGGTAGATGAATGTCGACGAACCGAAAGAGGTATGTCGCGATCGTGTCAAGTAGCGCTCAATTGTCTCTGACCACCCCGCAAGGGATCTAGCGTGAAGATATGTATGTATGCAAAATACTTCTGAAATAAACAATTATATAAAATATTTACATGATGGGAAGCGAAATAGGATTTTGTTGCTAGTAAGTGGATATTTATTTATTTATTTAATAACTGTATTGTAAATCTATACAAAAGGCGAACGTAATGCCGCAAGACATTCTCTTCCCGTTAACCTTTGGGACATTTAAATATGAGTATACGGTGCAAATAGAGAAATAAAATATTAAAAATTAACATACTTAGACAACTATAATATATATACATATATATAATATATACACATGCTAATACTACATAAATATAATACAATAAAATTATATAATAATACATAAATACCTTAATGTTAATAATAACTACCTACAATAGATTAAAGTCAGTAAAAAGTTAAGCAAGTGACTTATAAAAATGACTGTAGGTACACTCTTTTCTTGAATATTGGTCTGCTGGGTGCTTGTCTGACTTCAACAGGAAGGTTCTATAGTTGGATAGTAGGTGAGTGATGTGGATAGTAAGGAAATAGATAAGAAACACGAATTTAGGACAGATTAGTTTGAAAGAAAATGTTTGTAAATCATATTTACAACACACAACTATTTTATTTGATCTCTATTTAAAACATTTCATATACATAAATTTTGCGCTACAAATATTATATTAAATAATCATAGTGAAAAATGACAAAGCATTAAACTAAACTTTTGTAATATGGCAACGACCTTCCAACAAGCAGTTTTAAATAGTTAATTATTTTTCCAACAAACTCGTCGGCTAACTGTTGTCAAAAACAGTTGATCGATTACTTCAGCTTTATAACAATCAGAAAACGGCCTACGCAAGTTTTTAATAAGACATCGCGATTATTTTTCTTGTATAAATACGTAAAATATTTCACCTAGAGCAAAAATATCAGCTAAGTTATTTATCTTGAAGTGTAATTTTGATCTTTGATCTCGTTCGTTGTTAAGAACTGTCTGCTGAGAAAAGAACAAAAGTTAGATAAGTAACTTTGAAATTGAGAAAAAATGAGTAAGAATAAATAAAGTTGGATTTTGGAAATAAATTCTCAAGGACAATTATATTCCTGTTAGCAACCCGTATTGCGCGCCATGTGATCATTAAAACCATTACGTCAATATAACACTAACTACTTATTGAATAGAACCATGCGGGTAACGTCTGTTTCTGAAATTACACAAATAACAAGTTTTTATTTAACAATCTTGTTATTCTTTACAAGAGGGATTTACGCTCGCACAATCCAATATAAATATTTCCAGACAGGTCACACAGCGCCATCTAGTTTCCGTGGTAAGCTACGAGGCTTGTGTTACGGAAACTAGATGGTTGATAAACTACATATTATACTTTTTTTTTTTGTAAATATATATATCATATATATAAACACCCAGACCGAGACAAATTATACAATGTACAACTTGCCCTCGGAATCGAACCCACGACCTCCCGAGTTCACGGCAACGTTTGTTACCACTAGACCACGGAGGCGGTCATATTATATTTTAAAACATTTCTCAAATATTAGTAATTTTATAACTTCTAGATAATAAAATTACGGACATTTTAGAATTATAAACTCCTATTGTCGGTCGCAAGCCCGAGACACCATGCTTTCCATCTCTTACCCACACACGATGGACCCGACACCCGCACGGTGAATGCATGGAATGTTTGGAAATGAGAAAGCCCATTTTTCTTAGAGAAATGGGCTCAATAAAATGTACTCTTGCCATAATGATTTCTTTTTTATTTGATAGTTAATATATTGTGTTTTCATAATCTGTAATTAGTTTTATTTATTTGATAGTTAATATATTGTGTTTTCATAATCTGTAATTAGTTTTATTTATTTGATAGTTAATATATTGTGTTTTCATAATCTGTAATTAGTTTTATTTATTTGACCCTAGCATAACGACAATTGACAAAAACTTTTTTTACGTTAATAATTATATAGTATCGATCCCGCCGATATAATTGGAGTATTATGTACACTTTACAATTCTGTAGGTTCCTAATCATTATAAAGAAACTAATCGTATAAATAGTGCTTTGTAACTATTTCATACATAAATTTTAACCTATTGACTTTTTAATTAAATTATATTTTAATGCTGGGGTAAAATAGATGTTGTAATTAAATTTAATTAATTGTTATGATTATTGCATTGTACTCGTATTTAGTTAAGGCACGCTGCAAAAAAGTTGGGGCCTGGTTTTGGGCAATCTCTTTTGTCTCCTTTCTTCATAGATGTGTTTTAGTAAAATAGAGGTAGTTCGTTAGGAATGTCTTTGCTATTTCTTGCCTTTTGCTATGTCTCTATCTAAATTTACGTATATGAATGTGAAAATATGTCTAAATGACCGTAATTTTATTAATAAAAAATCTTTGCAAATATTGGATTGTGCGAGTGCGAAGGAAGAACAAGCGTTAAACGTTCTTAAACACACTTTGAATTTCTTTGTGTTTCGCACTACTCTTAGTTCCCATAACCCGATCAAAATCCCACCCCACACCTCTAGCAAATATTCAGATTTATTCACTGTATCGGCCACAAGCTGGAACAAGCTTTCATTGACCAGCAAAGCAAGTAGAAAATTAAGTAAGAATTCCACTCCACTGTCCACTCTCCTAGCTGGTAGAAAAAGCCGAAATCGCTTTATCAAGTAATGTGCAATAAAGTATTTTAATAATAATAATAATCCTGTCTGACAAACAGAATAATGTGCGAGAAATTTAAGAAACTAATAAATTTGTTGAATACCTAGTTTGAGAAGATTTATTGCTGAAGCAAGGAAATAATCGTAAAGATTTTAAGGCCATTTTACTTGACACGTAATTCATGGAAACGTTCATATCGAAATACAGGAAGTAGTGTCTATTTGGCATTGGAACAATTTTACATCTTAACCATAAGGTTGCGAAGATCGCAAAAAATATACTTCCTACACGTTGGTGACACTTGCCTAATAGATGCTTATAATAATTTAGCATATTGCGATAAATTATAAATTAATAATATTTACAGGCCCCAAATTCCTTAATTGCAAGATTGGCGAGGACTTACAATGAACATTTCTCTCATATTCACTTATTTTATTTACCTTTTAAATCTTTACAAGTACATACAAGCATAGTCTCACTCAAACTACATGCACACTGATACATTTTACACACACACCAATACTAATTCCTTAGCACACAGGAGAACAGGTTAGGCGTTTTTTTTATTAAGTATTAATTATTTTCCATTTTAAATTTTTTGTTTCACTATTTCTTTTATTTTTGTGTAACGCTCGCTATATATTATTATTATGTAATATATATTTTTAAAGAATTAGCCAGTTAACGTAATGATGTTCACTGGCCTCGGCCAAGTGAGCATCATGTGGTCGGTGCTTCTTTAACTCCAAACTTTCTGACTATACGGCAAGTGTTAATTGCAATTGTCTGTATGTGTACTGGTTAACGTTAATAGTTTTGAGGCTGTCAAATTCAAATTCAATATCGTTTATTTGATTTAAATGTGGTACATACAGTTACAGTAATATGGTTGATGGTCATGAAATGTTTTGGGTATTACTCCGGTCGTGGATACTAATATGGATATACTCGTAGTTGTTACTTTTTCTAATTTGAGTTAGGATTTAAGCTTTATTGCAAGCTCTCTTAAGTGTTTTTTTCTGCATATGTAGTTATTAAGTTATGAGTGTTAGGTACGGTTATGACTATTAAATATGCTGTTTATTACTTTTATTATTATTGATTAATTAATTGGTTATAGTTAAAAAAATTGTAGGCTAGGTTTAATTTTAAGCGCTGGTGAATCTGTAAATATAAATAAATAAATACAGTGTTTGGTTGGGAAAAGTAGGCTACCTTTGTAAACCAGCCTAGTCGGTCGCAAGCCCACAGACGATGGACCCGTCACCCGCACGGTGAATCCATGGAATGCTTAGAAAATTATCTTCTTTATTTATAAACGCATTAACACTATTGTATATTTAAAAAGAAAATGCTCTTTAAAAAACGCTCGTTGACTGTGGGTGGCGATAGAAATTTGAGGGTAAAAATAATGGCAGCGCACGTTCGAGCCGAAGAGCTTTTACTGGCACATTTCCAAATGTCTATAATTTGAAAAAAAAATACATGCGATTCATTATGGACAAAATTTTGGAATCACGAACGAACCTTATTAGGTATTTTGTTTCAGAGAAAATAATAATTTAAAAGTATTATTAAGTGTAAAGAATTTGAAAAAGTTTTTAAAAAGCCAAGTTTGTTTAATACTTTGTGAACTTGTTTAATAAAGATGAGAGGACCCAAAAACTTGGAAAAGTTCATAAATGAAAACAAATAAATTCAGATGATTTATGATCACAGCCTTCGAAATTCTACAAACTAAGAATTTTAGCATTGTTTATTAAAATGATGAATCAGGTTATTAGAGCAAAAATTATTGCAAAATCGCTTGCTTGCTTTTCGAATGCATCTTTAATGGTCGACAAAGACAATTACGAGCAAGCAATTAGGTTAATTTATGGAACAATGCACGATTGTAGCGAATTTATCGCATGAACGAACACTTTAAAGAAAGCGAGATTTCTTCGAATGAGGACATTTTATTTTCCCAATGTCACACACAACTGGCGAAATATTAATGCTGACAGTTTCCTGTGCATGCTTTAAATTGTTTATATTCACAAGTCATATTTTCTTGATGCGTTTTAAACAACACGTCGATGAAGTAAATAAAATAATGGAGAGAAATTTTTGTGCTTTTCAGCAGTTTTATCATTGTTTTGTCAAGCTTATATAATTTATAATTTTGTACGTAGTTTATGTGTGTTACTAAATGATGTTACTTATTGAGTGTAATGCTGGTTTATAAGTTACGTGTTTGCTAAACTAAAAGTTATTATATATATAGCATTTTGTAAACAAGTTATTGACTTATAATAATAATAATAATAAACATTTATTTCGACTTTTACCATACAAAAATTAAAAATTAAAACACGACAATATTCTACCAGTTTCAAAAATTGCCAATGGAATTCTATAGGATTGTGAACTGCGATCCCCGAACGAGGCTGTGCCTGGATCGCGGGGATCAATATGGGTACATGTTTATATGATTCTATTTTACAACTAATAAAATAAAAATAAAAGCTTACATCTAATAATAATAAATAATAAATAAATAATAAATATTTTCAGACAGGTCACACAGCGCCATCTAATTTCCGTGGTAAGCTACAAGGCTTGTGTTACGGAAACTAGATGGTTGATTAACTACATATTATACTTTTTTTTTTTTGTAAATATATACATATTATACATATAAACACCCAGACCGAGACAAATTATACAATGTACAACTTGCCCCCGGTGGGAATCGAACCCACGACCTCCCGAGTTTACGGCAACGTTTGTTACCACTAGACCACGGAGGCGGTCATAATAATAACTAACATTAAGAAAATTTGGAAATAACATACTTAATTAAAACTAGAATTTATATTTTAACTGTGACTGTTGGGGCAGATTATGAACTTGCTTGGATAAATAAATTAAAAATAAAACATAAATCATGTCCGGGTTCTAAGCTTCAAAATCCGTGTTTTTAAGGCTTCTTGTCGTGGTTGCTAGATTTTAGAGTTAGCAACCCTAATCAGAGAGTACAGAAGAAGATCATCCATTTAAAATATAGGGGATAACTCTAGTACATGAAAGTGAGCACCTCGACATAACATAGGTATTCAAACAAACACATGTGTAATAAATAAAATGTGCGTGTGAGTTTGCAAAGAAATTGTATAAAGTATGATACAGCGAGGGCTGGTGATGCAATTCCCCATGAGAAGTTCTGTAAACCGGTCCGACCGGCCGAAGTCACTTCGTCGAAACCCGATCCAGCTCACTAACTAAAGATTACTTTATTTTAAAATGTTTGTTCTGCATTACGTGGCAAATTGAAGCCACGGAGAAGCCATTTCGAGAACATCGGAATTAACACTAAAATGGTCGCCACACTCATCGATCTTAATGTTGCATTTTTTTTTTGTAATTTTTATTCAGTATTAAGTACATAGCTTAAACCAAGTTTGGTATTTTCTAAGTACTTAAGTATTTTAAAATAATACATAAAAATATATACGTGTATACTTAAAACAAAACTTTTTTTAATACTAGCTCGACATGTGACCTTGCGCCCACCTGATGGTAAGTGGGGTGCGAGGTCCATGAATGTTAGCAACTAGAATAGAAGACTCATGACTGACATCAGTCCCTAACACTATGTCGGCTTGACTGGGTATGACGGCAATTCGAGCCTGATCCCGAAACGTGTGGATACACTTTATTGGGTTTACGGCACGAACGGTGGATACTTCCCTGCCCCGGCAGACTGGGCAAATTACCACCATCAGTCCGCCTACCATCTAGCAGTGTTCTTGTTACCTTTAATTAAGAAGTTTTATTTATCTGTTGTCATTTACCTCCAACACCGGCTGCTGTGAGACAGAATTTCGCAAATTAGCATGCCTAAAAACGCTATGAGCCAGTTAAAAGGTTAAATGCAAAAATCGAAAATTCACCCTCAGGATCAAAACAAGAACTAATACGCAGTTTAATATTCTCCACATTTCTTTATGTCAGGGAAACCTGGACTCTCAAAGCCGGTGATCGTAGCAACGTCTTTGAGATGTGGTGTTTGAGGCGTATGGTACGTATCCCTTGGACAGTGCGAAGAACCGATGTGTCAATACTCAAGGCGCTCATAATTTCTACTAGGCTGTCTTCCATCTGCCTACAATTATTACTTAAGTATTTTGGACATATAACCTGGAAAGGCTTGTCATCACAGGAAAAGTCGAAGGCAAGAGACCGCATGGCCGAAGCTCCATACGCTGGTCATACCATGCAGACCCGAATGGCGCCGCACAGTGATCCGTGGTAGGAATCACGACTCTCAGTAGTGGGAAGAACGTCGCATGGAGGAAGATATATAAAATAATAATAAAAAACTTTGAAAATAGATAAAAGTCTGTCTTCCGAGTAACACTTGACACATATTTATACGCGTGTCCCACTGCAGGGTTAAATTAAATATGAATTTTATCTTATTATCGCGACTTTATTTGCACTAAACACTACGGGCTAACGTTTTCTTTACACGTAAACGTTTTTAACAAGGTACTTAGATGGCTTAAAAAATGTAACAAACATTTGGTATGAAAATAACAACTAATGACCGCTCTATCTTATATTTGATAGATTTAATTATTATGATATTAAATCATAATAATAGAGCCGCAGCGAATTTTTTGATTCACGAATTTAAACCTTATTCTTAGCGTAATACTGGTCCCTGCAAAAACCCTGCAAACAAATGACTAATTGTTGGTTTTCTGCTAACAGCTTACTCTTTGTACCACTTTACTGCTTAGTCTTCCACTGGCAAAGAAGAAGGAATCAAAATTAATTTAAATAAGTGAATGCCTGTAATAGGTTTACATGAATAAAGATATTTTGACTTTGAACTGCTGGGCAAAGCATTATCTTGAGCGGCGACTGATACTCGTATGGCAGTCTCAACTAAAAACCAAAACTGATAAAGGATTACTTATGTTTTTATCTTGAGCTGTGTTTTACGAGCAGTCTCTGGCTTTTAAATCTTTTAAAACCCCACACGTTATGATGGTAGTTTAAAAACGCCGCTGGAATCATAGAAACCTCTATTTTAGTATCCACGCACGGTAGGACTGTAAACCAGCTGGTATACGATAGAATAAACATCGGTGGTGTAAAAATAGTTTTATAGGGGTGCGGTGGAAACATCCCCGGCTGTACTGCGCCACCCTCGATGTCGCTAATGCATTCAATCTATTTTGATACAATACCCACTTTCAAAGATACGGGATAAATCTAATTATCTAGAAATACAAATGTTTGAATTTAAGCCACGCCAGATTATGGTTAAACGTTGCAATGAGTTCCAGTAGGTACTTTGTTTTAAATAGTATGATAAACCAATGTTAGTTAAATCTCTTTTCTGCCCCTATCATAATTGACATTAAGCAAAATTGGCATAACACATTTTTTCACATAGAAAAAACATTATTACTTGTCTGGCCGCTAAGAGAATGAGTTGCTGAGTTTTAAGTTTAATGCATAAATAATACGTAAATATGTTTTTCTATATAAAGTAAAAAAAATACCAAAAAATGTAAAAAAAACTGTTTTGTTGTAGTTATTACTATTTGTCAGAAACGTATTCCCTCCGGGCACCGGACTGTAGTTTTTTACTTTAGCTGGATTGGATTTTATTTGGATGTCTTTTGACAGTTGGTCTTGAATGAATACCTATTAATTTCTCTACTTTTTGTGATTTAGGATCATATCTATGAAATACTTGTGTAACTCTTGTTTTAAGCGGTGTTTATTTTTATATATCACCATGGCAAGATTACAATATTATAGATTGCAAATGGCCCATACTTTAAACGAGAATAATAAATAGGTGGTAGGTGGACTGATGGTGGTAATTTGCCCGGTCCGCCGGGGAGTGTTAGGGACTGATGTCAGTCAGTAAAAGAAAAAAAAAACATAGTTATTAGATGTTTATGTTTTGGTAGAATTATGTTAATGGTTTGAAGGTACTCGTATCTATTTAGTCGCCTCGAATACCCATTGGAATGTCTAATAAGAATATTTTTTAAAATAGCTCATTTTGAGCTGCAGTTGTATTTTCTTGTATGTATTGTAGGTAAATATATTATGTGAAAAATCTAGGTTGTCCTTAGTAGGCGAATAGGAATCAAGTTCAATTGTATTATTATTAACAAATTACTATAGAAGAAGAAGAAGAATTCTTTACGACGCAATTGACTTCCTACCTAATTCGCCCACTAACCAATTATCACACCATGTTTTACCTATATGGCAAATGACTCATTAAATCAAACACAATGTTCGTACCTACTCGATTCTCATTCTTACCCATTCAATATCAAATTAAAAAAATACATTCAGTTAAATACACACTGAGACAAAATTAAACAATTTCTTAAAGTATCAAGACTAAAATACATATGTATATTACATGTGGACCGTTAATTATGCCTTAAGTGTTCACGATTCGACAAACTGACGAAGGGTAGACAGAATCCTCGCAAGGTTGCATCTTCGGGTAAACACATTATTGTGATAGGTAGCGGTCGGGGTCGCGAGACGTCGGCGTCCGGTCAAGGTATCCGGGGCAAAGGTCGATGACAGAAGTCACTGCGACCCCGGACTAAACTTGCACAGCGTTCAGTTCGCAAACACTCTCATCTTCTCATACTTATCTACACATTTACTAAACTCTAGATTCAACGAAAACCAATAATAGAGCCGCTAACCTGATGATATAGATTCGTTTTCCGATTTTGGGGTAGTAGGCGGCATCGGCAAGGGCATCGATGGCAGCGGCATCGTCGGCTGCGGCATGGTGCAGCTCGCCAGCAAGGACTGCTGTGGAGTGTAGGGCAACACTTCATCATAGCCTGGGTCCCACAGCTCCAGCGCGCCATAATCGGGCGACGCGAGCGACTCCGGCGACATCACCATGGCTCCCGGTAAACCCAAAGTCGACGAGGATGTCACTTCTGGCGAGCTCTCGTCTATCAGCCGCAGCGTTTGGAAGCCGCCGTTGTTGGACCAGCGACGTCTCATGGTCAACGAGCTTCAGACGCTCCGGGATCTAAAACCGCCGAGGCGCATCCTCTCGTACCGGCTTTCACTTCACTTTTTCCCGCACTCAATTATTATCAATCGTCGCCAGTGGTGAAGCCAATCACGCACTTGCTTACGCGTCGTAGTTACCGAAACGAATCGTTTTTTATTCAGACGCCGGCACTTTACTAAGATAATGTCAATATACAACGTTCAACTAATAGGTAAATTCACAAAATAACAATTAACAAGAGAAAAAATAAATCACACGTCTCGATGTAGATCCCAAAATGTTTATCGCGAAGTTTGGTGAAAACAGAGAAAACAAAAAACACAACGCGCAGACAACCGTCCACCGTGGGGCACACACACCGAGTCAATTCGAGTCAAATGCGAGCGAACGGCGACGCTGCCGCTCTCACTGCCACGGTCGAGCGTGACGTCACATTCCCCCGCGCCCCGCACCCGCCGCGCGCAGCCATGGCACAGAAAGTCAAGCTTCTATCGCGATAGAATGTAGCGCGCTCGCGCGATCTAACTTCAAGCTTTTGTAATATGGTAGACCTAATCATGTTATTTAAGATATTATGTTAGAATTAATATAAGATGAATTGAAATCAGCCTAAAACAGCAATTAGCTTTTTTATTTCACATTGATAGTGTTTTGCTACACCTTACATCTATGTCATGATAGGTAGTCATATCATACCTACCTATTAAGGTAAAAACGATAAGGATATTTTTCACAATAACATGGAAGAAATGTTGGCCATGTTCCCAATAACGAGGCCATTGACCCAAATTGCAGAATTGAGGTTATCAGTGGCTTTGCATACAGGTAGGTAGGTCATAACACTTAACATCATCAAGTTGTTAATTAGTAAACAAATGATTTAAAAATAAATTAATTTGATCGGAGCATGATAGGGAAAACGATTAACAAGTTATGTAAAAATGATACTATACTAGGTACTCGTAGTAGGTATTCTAACTAAAATTATCTTTAAATGTGCTAAAGGTCACGAAGATTTGATACGAGTACGAATTGAGTTGCAATGTCAAATAAATTAATGTAAACAATTGGCCAAAAATCGCAGAACGCCTTGTGTTTCGTTTCATCTATGTTGGCGGATTGTATTCGTCATGGGGTCATGTGCTCGAACGGAGCGATGACCTCTTTGGTGTTTTGGTAATAATAGGTAGCTCTACAATTGACTTAGATGTATAACAGCGTCTTTATATTATTACAAGTATCTCTTCGGAAATCGGCTAAGCGAATTTTTCCCTAACCAATGATTCTTGGACAGCAATTGGGATTATTCTGAATTTATTCACGAGGCGCAATGGAACGATTGGAGATATCAGAAATATGTTCGATTGCTAATGAGATAGCCACGCTCTATTACAACACAATTTATTGATATCAACAACGTACACCAATTATCTACATGCATCAGTATTAGATCGGCCCAAAGTGGTATAAAAAAGTTCCCACAAAACTAATCTAAAATCTATTAGTTTGTAGTGCACCTGATTGGTCAAGTCGTACCGCCTACTTTCCAATGTTAGTACGTGGCAAGCGAAACGATTTTAGACTGTGGTTTGTATAGCTGGTGGCTTATTATCTATATACATTGATACCTAAGAGTAACTTTGAGACAATCAATTCATGCGCAATGTACTCGTATAGTGTATAGACGCAGTGTTACCAATACCAACAAAGTATCCAGAAAACGCCAAACAAAACTTAGTAAGACTTAGTGAAAAATAGTTTCTACCTTCAATCCTTACCTACTTACAGGCCAACCTGTTAAAATATTTATAGAATGCATTGTATGAAATGCCCAGTCCTTGCATCTAAGACAAAGTTAGCTACGCATCATCGTTGGTGTTACTAAACAATACGTCAATGTCGTTTGATCGCAGGCTAATCTTTTATCTACAATTTGCTCACAGTAACGCTGTTTATCCACCAAAGATGTAAGAGAAAAATAAGCGGGACCTATGCGAAAAATATTCACCAAATAGTATTCTCTCGATAGGTCAGGGTTGTGACTTGTGTCGATACTTTAGCTGTTTACTTTACAAGCATTTGTCCAGGCTTTGCCGCCAAAAACTAAAACACAATAAATGTTAAATTCTAAGAAGTTATTAATATTCCTTTATTTCGCAATCCTTGGTGTTTATAATCAAATCTTTTTATTGAGAAACTAAAAAAAATATTATATAAATTTCTGGAGCTATCTCCATCAGTTTAAAAAATATTTAATACAATAAAAACTCTATAGCAGTGCAACGTGGGAATGCAACCAGTGTTCTTGGTACATTTAAGCAATAATAATAATAAAATTCTTTATTGCACACAAAATATAAAATATAAATACATGTAAATACATAGGCGAGCATAATACCAAGAAGGTATTCTCTACCAGCTAACCTTTGGGAGAGTGATAGAAGAATATTATGGGTGCAGCAGAGTGAGAAAAATTAACAAAAAGATCAAAATATAATAAGTTAAATTAATAAATATATGGGTACCTATATATGGTTTAAATGATAATAATAAATATATACTGTGTATAAATAATAAATACAATACATACATACGAGTATTAGCAATAAATTTTTATCTGTTATAAATGTTATGTACTTATTTATTAATAAATAATTATGTTGTATTGTATTAAAGATTTTTTGTAATTTCTATTTTAAATTAGTGAATTAATGCTGGGTGGAATCCCTGCTCACTATCCCAAGGGTTAGCTGTTAGAAAATGACTAGACATTAAGCTAGCTATGTACATTTAAACGTTTTTTTGTTTATTAAGCAATAAATAATTTATCTATCTATATATCCTAGAATAGTACATAAAGCAATCGACATATATGTAGAAACATGAAAATTTTATCGAGAGAGGACTACCAAGCTTCCTTCATTTATTTATTTAAAACTTTATTGCACTATGTAGAAAGGGCGGGCTTAATGCCGCTAGGCATTCTCTAGCAGCCAACCTTTGGGACAATACAGAACATTACAGTCATGAGGCTAGGTGCAAACGATTGTAGGAAACGTTGCCAAATAAATTCATTTAATCTTACATACACTGGATATTAAAATAAATACACATACATACAAATATGTACACAATAATACATATACTACACACTATATTGGTTACTATATACTACATACAATACATACTTATATACGTTGTGAGGAGCGCTTTAGGTAATGAAAGTAAACCAGCTTTTTAAACAGCGGTTTGCTGGGTGCTTGGCGAATTTCAACAGGTAAACTGTTCCAGAAATATTCATTGGGAGTCCAGTAATAAATAGGTTTGGACGCCACGATAATTCGCCCGATATAGCCGTGGATATTGTGAATGTTGTGTGTCGCCGGGAAAAGTCTTGAGGTAAAAAGTTAAATTATAAAATCTATATAGGTGTTGCAGCTGTACTAAATTTCTGTAATCTTATCCTGACCATACTTGAGTGTTTGGACAGTCGTGATTGGAGGCAGTCGTGCGTGTACAAGAGAACAAAACGATTGGTTCCCCAACAATCAATTCCCATTACTTCAGCCCTACCCGCGGCCATCTTAACCTTAGATATACTAACGCAATTCAGAACCAACCTGACAAATGACATTTACAACAAATAACAAACAAATACATAGGTGAACTTAATTTTTATATAAAATTTACAACCATATATTTTTATATAATTAAAAAGTACTTGAAAAGTAAAAATTAAATATAAGCTAAAACTATTTAAAAAAAAATGGGTGTAGAGACAACCCTCTGTATAGTGAGGCTAATACTATTCATTGCGTTTTGGATACAGATAACTATTAATGAATTGCAATTTATTTATTATTATAGCAAAAGAAACGTAGTAGTTATTACAAATTTTACTCAAGTTATGGGATGGTTCTAGTTTGCGTAACTATATCCAATTGTAAACGCTATAGGAAAGAAAATTTTAAGATTATAGAAACGATTTAACGCTTTATTATGAGTAGATTTTATAGTATTGGTGTTTTGGTACAATAATCTTAATTACCATGAAGAAGTGTAGCTAATCTATAGACGCTCGCTGAAGTGCAGGGTAAGCCACACGCATATTTTTCATACATTTTTTTTTCCTTTACAACTTGCAAATTAAATTAGGAGATATAGCAAAATCTAAATAATTAGCAATGAAATGAATTTCGTGTCGCCGTTTACACGGGCAAAGCCGGGTAAAACAGCTAGTTACTATTAACCCGGCGTCATGGGGGCTGGGTCAAAATTACCCGCACGTGTTTAGCTTGGCTATAATTTTAAAACTGTCTTCTCACTTCTTAGTAGCTGGAGATATTGAGTCCCTCTACACGTTTGTGTTGTGCCTGTGTCGATATTCAAAAAAGGTAATTATATATATGGGTCATGGCTGTATTCAGTGTAACTATTTTACCCCATTTTTCCTAAACGCGGTTTAGTGATTATTGTTATTTTTATTAAAAGCCTTGAAATATATCCATGAGCAGCCCGAAGCATTCTACATGCTATACGCCATTTTTAAAAATCTAGGCATTACTCTTGTCTGTGAACACTTGAAAGTCAGCTACGTTCTCAGTTTGCTACAAGAATGTAAATAAATCGGTCGCATTGCTAACGAACCTTCAGAGAAGCCTTCAGCAAAAAAAACAAATGCTCGTTCTTAAGTTTTTAAGGTTTAAGGAGTGTGAAAGCAAAGACCGCAAAACTATCCACGTGTGTCTCAAACATTTGTTCACAACATATACCTAGTACTTTTAGTTCTTTACCGATTGCATTAAAAACGATAAGTTTAATAATAATAAATAAATAAATATTTCCAGACAGATCAAACAGCGCCATCTAGTTTCCGTGGTAAGCTACAAGGCTTGTGTTACGGAAACCAGATGGTTGATAAACTACATATTATTCATTTTTTTTTGTAAATATATACATATTATACATATAAACAGCCAGACCGAGACAAATTATACAATGTACAACTTGCCTCTGGTGGGAATCGAACCCACGACCTCCCGAGTTCACGGCAACGTTTGTTACCACGGAGGCGGTCAAAGTCAAAGTTTAAGCTTTATATTTTGTTTTGATGTTGTATTACCTTAATAACAGTAAAATGATACTGGTAACAAGTAATACAAATTTCCACAACTAAGTACTGAAATATATTACAATGCCTTTGGGTAATAATGACCCAGCCCGTGTTACAATTTTCCACCCCCATGACGCAGGGTTAAAATGAACACATGCAAAACGTTATCTGTAGTGGGAACCCTTATACCAACAAGAATACAATTTTAATAGCATTTTACACTGACAGTTACCGCAATTTAAGGGATTCATTATATAATGTTTGCGCTTAAGTAACAGAATAGGTCTGCAGAGTGGCCTCCTAACAATAAACCAAAATGGCTTTGGTTGAAAGGTGTAAGTTACCTCCGATTCGTTTACAATTTGATACAGCCTTGACTCCGCCCGCGGATCGGATAGGACTAATCACTCTTTTAGCTGTGATAAAACATTAATTCTTTTTTTTTAAAGTAAAGAATCCAATTAAATGCAAATTAGGAATAGATTGATTCTCTAGCTTAGAAGAGAATAATTATTTGTGTGCTTTTTGTGCTTGATTTTAATCGCTAAAAGTTATTTCGTGTAGGTACCTACAATGCCTCCGTGGTCTAGCGATTAAGTCCGTGGAGGTACCGGGTTCAATTCCTAGTCGGGACAAAGTACATTATTTAATTTATTTGTGATATTTCTCACGTATATCACGATAGATGGCGCATGATAGATTGTACCTAATATAACTGTCAGTTGCAAAGAAAACATGAATTTTTATCACGAAATTAATTATTTTCTGGATATTATGGCGAAGTGAGCAGCGTACAAATCGAGATTTCCAAGCAAAATCAAAGATACGAGTATAGTGATCTCTAAATTGTCGTCCTATTAATGAAACCTTTTTTATTTTTAAAGACGGTGTTCGATTTCTTAATTCGTCTTTTAAGATAGGTAACGTTAATTAAAAATACATTTGTCAGTTATAAATATATAAAACTACAAAAATATTTAAAAAAATATGCGGTATGGGTGTAAAATAAGGTACCATTGCCGCTAGCGACATCTACAAAAAGCTTTGCCTGATACACCCCATTGCAAGATGTTTTATAAAATATGTGAGAAACTAGTTACATAACGCTGCCCTTAAAATAATAACACACAGAAAGATAGTTTCATACAAAAAAACTGTCCAGTCTGGTACGCTAGACATCGACGAGTTTGCCACTTGTGCCTTGGGCCTATAGTAAAGTATGGCTAGATATGAATCCACAATTAAAAAAATCGTGGTTTGAGACTGCCCCGCAAGAAAAACGGTTATGACTTAACTTTAATACTAAAAACTATATATGTATATTTACCCAAGTATTTCAAAAAATATATAAGTCCCGTGGAATGGTGTCAAGAACGCTGGCTACATTTCCCCGCTGAATTGCAATACTGATTCTTTGGGCAAAGAAAGAGCCAGCCCTTTTGTCACCGGAGAAGACGATAAGACGCGAAGATGTTTTTTAAAAACTTTTTTGCGATTGGACTTCATGGGCCCAGAGTTTCTACAGCAAACGGCACAAACATGTAATTAAAAATTTAATATACTTACATACTTGCGCCCCGCTTGCCGGACTCGGCATTTTCCGCCGCGGCCCCCGATTTATGCGCTCTCCCCCTATGACCTTATTATTTATATATATAATTATGTCTTTTATAATTAGGATATATATTTATTTGTTTATGTGGGACGTTTATCTATGTTATGGCATTGCATATAATAAGTACTATATATATGTAAATCATTTGTTTTTTATATAATACGAAAATGCTTTTACGGCATTAAGCTCATTATGTGTTGGTTTTGTACAATAAAGAATGTATAATTATTAATAATAATAATATTTACATTTGCGTACACAAATTGCGTTTTTGGCTTAATGTCAGTATTGAAATAAGGGTGCGATACGGGTATAAAATAAAATAACCTTTATTTTGTCAATTCTTAACATAGCCAATGCTATGGAGTCTTGAGTTATCGCGAATTTTCCCTCTCAACTTCATCGCGTAGCCGAGTTTGTTTTTTTCTAGCGATGCGCAGGCACATAAAAAGTGGACTCGACGGAGTGGACCGAGCAAGCGCAATTAAGACCAAGGTCTTCGGGTTATCAAACCCCGCTCGACGACGACTGCCGCGCCTCGGTGCTGTTGCAAAAAATTGTAGCGAATAATGAAGTCGATGGTATTAAAAGATAATTGCATATTTAACACGCCAGCTGAACTTTTAAGCAGCTATAGTTTATTTTTAACATAACTCGATCTTCACCATCACAGCCCCAAGAACACAGAGCCCTAGGACTCCACTATTGGAGATGGTCCTTTGAGATTTTTTCAAAGTATTTGGCCTACACCCACGCTTTGCTACACGTCCAGACGGGTTGGCGAGGGTCTCCTGTCATTTTTAATGACAATTTATTAACGATTCCACAAGTTGGTATTAGTAGAACCGGTACCGAACGGCTTAACGTGCTCTCCGAGGCACAGGAACGGCGGTGTAGTAAATACAAATGTACGTTAGAAAAGTTCTGAATTGGTAGAATTTTTGCACTTTTGGAATATGACCCATTTTTGGAATTACCCCAATAAAGTGCTTTTATAATTTAATTTAAATTGCGGGAAACTCCAAGTATTTATAATATGTCAGAGAATGTACCTGGCGATAAGCCACGTAGGTATCCAAGGAAGTCAAGGCTGGAGAGCGTCTACTGAA
Source organism: Tinea semifulvella (assembly GCA_910589645.1). NCBI lineage: Eukaryota > Metazoa > Arthropoda > Insecta > Lepidoptera > Tineidae > Tinea > Tinea semifulvella. Next base: position 14,465,886 of record OU342585.1, read on the forward strand.
TACTCAATAGTGACACTCAATAGAATCTTGACTAACAGGCCCATAGCGGATCCCATCGGCGTTCGGACCGTTGCTGAAGGTATGTCGACAAAATTTTATATTTGAATATAGTCGAAAAAAATATTAAAGTAGAAAACAAGTTTACTTTCAACAATTTTAAATTTATTTATTTATTTAAAAACTTTATTGCACAAACCACAAAGGCGGACTTAATGCCCGTAGACATTCTCTGACAGCCAAACCTTAGGGACAAAGTTGAACAAATATAGGTGCAATGAAAGTAACAGTAATATACAATTATAGGATAATTCATCAAATATTATATACCTACTTATATATTCTTATATATGTATTATAATATCAATATACTAAATACTAATACATACACAAAATTGTACATAAACATACACAAATACAACTTACTAACGTGGTTTAGAGCTATTCATAAAGTGTGAATAGACCAGTTTTTAAAACGACAATCTGTTAGTTGCCTGCCTTATGTTTACTGGAAGATCATTCCATAATTTTGTGGCAGCATTTGGAGACAAATCCAGAATGATGTGAGGGAACAGAAAGAAGAGAGTTGTGAGAAGAACGTAAAGTTGTATTGTGGAAAGAAAAAATTCAAAGCTATCGACCTACGTATTCATTGATGGTTGACATTAGTTAGAATACATTCCGAAGATCAGTTAAAGGTGTCAAAGGTGTTGAATAGTCGATGAGCTATAAACCCACCCCGCTAAAAGGGCCACAGCGTAACCTATATATCATTTGGACACTTCAGAAATCTCCAGCCTATCCATTTCGTCCTGCAAATTTATTCTTACTTAATATAAACTTAATGCTAAGACACCCGTCATATTTATGCTCTGAAAACTGGGTAGTTTTGTTTATCATTCATTACAGCCCCTAGGAACGCATCATTGGAGGTGGGCCGTCCAGAACATCTGGAAATATCTGGGGAATGTGGCATACACTAGCCACGCTCTAGCCAGATGTTTTATTGGGTAGTAATGCAGCTTATTGCTGAGCTGATTCCCCACCACATTATTTTCTGTTATTTTTCAGCTTAATACTTGTATTTTTCTTAAAGTGCTTGATGGGATACGCAATAGCCCCACTGACTGTACTTCACTATGTTGATGATGTCATGCAGAACAACTCGACCTGCAGTATACGTCCGCCTCTATCACCGTTTCTTGTAACTAAAATTAGAGTGCACATTGAATTATATATACCATGCAATAAACTGGTCCTAAAATATATATTATGTAATAAACATAAACGGTCGACTAAAAATATCAGCTATCTATAATAACAGCGCTAACGTCATCATTATCATCATTACAGCTTCTAGAATACAGGATGCCAGACGGCCACTGCTGGAAATGGGCCTTCTAGAAAATATTACTGGAGAATTTAGCCTACACTTGCCACGCTGGCCAGATTGGTTGGCGAGGTTCTAATATCAATTTTAATGACATTTTGATATTAGTGGAACCGGGAACGAAGATTTAACTTGCTCTCCGAGTCACGGGAATTATGGTGTTATAAATCGATGACAAATGTACGTAAGAACAGTGAGTTTCTCATTAGTACATGCCGGGGTTCGAACCCAGCTCTTTAGGATGTTAAGGAAAGAGTTCTTAGAACTAAACCACCACCGCTCTACATACATTTAGTACAAGCCATTACAAAACATTGCGATTTGCGACACATCCATATAAATTTTAATGCAACGAATACAATTGTTGCTTCTTCACCATTATTCTATCTACCAGAAAGTTGAATTTAACGCCCAATCCATACTACGTCAATGAAGCGTGTGCATTTTGCTAGACTAAACGCACCAGACACTTTGACCTTTACATTCATACATATAAGATAAGGAATCGCGTGCGCTAGTTTTCCATGCATGTTAAAATGCGCACGCCAAAGGAAATGAGAAAGTATTGAAATGATGCCATAACTTAATGACAGGAAGATTTATTTCCATCACTAGTATGAAATAAGGAATATAGCTTCGTGTAAGTATAGGTTAACATTGTAAAAGAATAGAAACGTTTTTTGATGTCATTACATTTGTAGGTAGGTAGGAATTAAACGACGTAAATAATTGTAGAGAAGACTAAAGTAAACGCTTATTTAATAAAAAAACCAGCCAAGCAACATAGTTGTAGGGAATATAACTTGCTCCTATTCTTGAATTTTACGCCTTGGTTTTTAAACAAAACGTATTAAATACGTGCCAACACGTCTCATCATAGTGGCGAGAGACGGCCCGGCCTATCTTCAATAGTAGACATCTCTGTGTTCACCAATGACAGTGATGAAGATGAAATAAAAATAGTAAGCAATAGAAGGAAAAGCATAAAAAACTACCTATATGAATGTAGGTAGTTATTAGCGTTTATACATAGCAGAATGAATGTTACCTAAGTAGAGTAATATAACAATTTGCTCGTCGTAACGATGGGGAATGAACAATTGATATAGAATTGTGGGGGATTGGAAGCGCGAGCAATAAGCATGGCAATGGTTGATGCATTGTTGTTTCCTGGGAACAAGAACTTGGTCGATTAAGATTGTAGGTACCAGTCGGCCACAACCCAATCTACACACCTCGATCACCTGCCACCATTGTAATAGAACTTAGAAACAATAGTGGGTAGTTTGAAATGTGGTCGACTGTACGTGCCCGCCACGAATAGCTACGTGCTGATACTCTACTCAGAAATACTTCTGAATGTAACGGTTAAAGTAATTTGCAAGTTTCTCACAAACAAGTGCTATGAGTTTTAAAACGTAAATAGCCGAGAGCCACTCACAATTTTGTTGTTAGCGATAAATTTAGTTGTTCGGAAATTAAAATTAAACTTAAAGCTATACGCTATAAACTTTTAAAAAACTAGATGAAGTTAAACCTTACAAACTGTAAAGCAAGACATCATATCGTATAAATCACATAACCCAAAAAACTAAATCCAAAGTGGGATAAGTATAGACATAAAGGATAATGATATTTAAAAGCGTGAGATAATATTTACGTTAAAATAAAAGGGAACAGTGAAAGGTTGAACATTAAAACAGTCTGTTATGTCCCAACAGCAGCACGGCATACCTCACCGGATATTTGTCATAATTAAAAGCAGCAACGTACAATAATTGGAGTCGGCAGTGCTTTACGAGCTTATTTACGATTTTTCTCATTACTTATTTTTCGCAAGAAATAAAGTTTATGTAAAATATCTGTTTGTTTAAGTCGTTTGCTCAGGTTCTTTATTACTCCCGCGTGTAAACAACATCACTTCGAATTCAGGAAATGAACACCAATATTAAGGTTTGTACAAAGCTAGATTAATAAAGTACAGATTAAAGCAATTTGCCGACAGAATTTCGCACGCTTCAGGAGCCGTTGACCTTCGTACAAAGCGTAAGTTGTTTTAAAACAATTAGTATGTTTTCCTTAAGTACCAGTAAGCACATAATTGATTTATCAACTAGTATAAGAAATAGAAAATTTCAGTGATTCAATTATTCCTTCCATCTTTCCAACGTTGCCAAGTATGAAACAGACTTATACTTTCTTAATGCTTTATCTAAATCTAATAGATGAACTTCAATTCAGAGATTTTATTCAAAGTAATAAACTGTAATATGTAGTGTTAAATAATAATCATAGTAATAATGATGTAAAAATCACACTTGGTCTATTTGACGATGAAGCTCTGTGACCGTTGTTTGCCGGCGCGTGCGTAGAGTATTGATGTATCTAGGTATTGCAAGTGCATTAGAATTGCGTAATGCATTGTCCTCGCTTAGATAGGTAGCCAATGTAATGTTAGGTACATTGACACAGCTCATAAAATTAGGTTAACTGCAATATTATCAGTTATTGTATTAGATAACGCGCCATTTTAAAAATGTTAAACTATTTTATTTGTGTTAAAAAATTTGAAATTAACAAATGTTAAGATTATTTATATAATAAAACCACATTATCAATAAATAATTATAAATACGATTTAGTAATAGAATAATATGGTAAACAGAAATTTGAATTAAAAGGGCGAAGTTGTGAATAATTTTTTGATACACCCTATGAAAAATAAATTAAAATAACAATTGGCAAAAGCTACTTAGATGATCAAACATAAGGACGTAGAGTTTTGTTAAAAATACAACATGTTGGATGTCTGTAGACTTTTGTTAATGCGTACGAAACAATATGTCGCAAATTCTTTTTTACGGTTCTGTGGTTAGTGACGGACAATTTATTTCGTTGGCATGGGACAAGTCGTCGCATGTCACAAGAAACGTTGACTCCAGCGGGTACAACAAAATTTGCCAAATCCCAGCTAGAAAGTTAGAATAGATTTGGTTTAGATTGACAGGCTGTGGTGGGCCAGCAGCTTCCTTGCCAACTTTGTAATTAGATGAAATAATCATTCTATTCTTAAAGAAAACATGTGTGACAGACGCGCTTAGTTTTTGTCTACACCAATGTAACAACTATTCAATGTAATAATATTTCTATTCAATAGTATAACTGAATTCTGAAGAAAACCATTTCAATTTTGCCTTTACCACGGATTTAAAAGCTCTCAGCTCTACGGGTGATAATTACTCACAAGCTGAAGGATACCATTTTCTAAAGATAATATAATTACCGACTCCGAGTAAACAGACATGCTGAGACTATTGAAAATAACGTCGGAGGCAACACAAATTGAACATAATTATGTCTAATTGTGAGTCACGGTCATGGTCAATAAGCACCAATAAGCGAACACTTGAGAAAAGGTGTGCTTTATGTTCATTTATAAATTTTAATGAAAGATAGACTATAGCAATATTATTTTTATTCTTTAATCATGAAATGCCTAATGTGCACTTACTCGTACGTGTGACGGACAAGGTAATAAACCTACAAAACAAATATTTACTGCTTAAATTTTTACTCAACAAATATAAACAATGTAAAGCTTTTGAAATATGCATTTAGTGTTATGAATTGTGGCAATAAATAAAATACGGACACATCCTATTGAGTTAGATGCCAACAACGGTATACGTTTTATTGGGTGTAGAGCCCGGCCGTTTGCGCCCTAATTCCATTGGATATGCGCCAAATGTACGTCTAGGCATTACCGTTCAATACCAACGCCTAGGACGTACAAGAATTTACTCAGAAATACAAATGGAACTTTAACTAATACAATTTAAAATTATAGCATTTAGATGTTCAAGGCTTTGTTTATCTCAGCAAAGAAATGACTGGTTGGTATTAAAATTTCAGATTACGCGCAGGAGCTTGAGACTACAGCTATGGTTGCCTGGCATGGTCTTGGGCACGTTTACTATATTTATAGGGACATAACTTATAGCAATCATTAACCGCAGCGTTCAAGCCACAGAGCTAATGTCGTACCTCTATTGTTCAATGCAGAATAAAAGTGGAATGGCTGCCCTGTTCGCATTGTACACTATATTATGAACTGTGTTTAGACTTCTGCCTTAGGTTACGCCAGATGTTGTAAAACACACCAACTGCTTTGTTATTATTAAAGTCTAAGGTTACTTGCCTTAACGTAATATGTGCGCTACGTTCCATGTTTGTTATTATTTCCAATTTAGTATTATATTTCTAACAAGTCAGGAGTTATAACGTATTTACCATTCCATGTGGAAAACTTGCTTCAAGATTGAAATTAAATTCAGCAGATAAAGTAAAAGTATACAAGAAACAAATTTAGATACTAATACTCATATAAATTTGTTGTTTATGTGATCCCAAAGCGTCTTCGAATAAATAGGCTGGTTGCGGAAATTGCCTGATGTCGTCGAACCGTAATTTATTACTGGTGTGAACGAATAATAAAACCAAATAAGCTCGTTTGTAATTACGAGCGGCTATAAACAAGCCACGGGAGTACCAGTGCCTCTCGCGAAACCTTTGGACTTTATATTGAAGGTAGTCAACAATAGCTCACAGGCGGCGTGGCTTAAACAATCTTGCCCTTTAAATCGTAATTTACTTGTAGCCCTTGTTGCCATCATTAAATTATTAATATTTTATTATATCAACCGAACATTGATTAACATTAAATCACAATAACCTGCCTTGTAATAAATTCTTGGATGATTTTAAAATTTATTCAAAAACAATTACTATATATTTGATACGTCTCTTTCCTCTTGTGATCCTGTCTTAAAATCTTTAGTAGCTTATGGATGTGGATTATTTTTATATTTTACCTTAACTACCAACGCTATAAACTTGTAATTTGATCAGTTTTTTTGTGGGGAATACTGTAAACATTAAAGCTGGGGCAAATTTTTAGGAGACATTATCCCACGTGTATAATAAAGTTGCTTTAGCGATTTTATATGTTGGTAATCACCTTATTCCATGTAATCCAAGTTTAGAATCGACGTCAAGTACACGTTTTCCCATGTTACACGCTATAAAGTCACTGATCACGTTCCAGGCACATGTGTGTAGAGTTTTTACTGACGCGGTTTATACCGCACATTAAGCTTGACATTTCAAGCCAGCCCTGCCTTAATTACCGTCAGACCTGCTTCACAACCTCTCTTCTGTCCCTTTTTAGCTTAAGCCTTTTATAATTCTCCTATCTCAAGCACTAACGAACTTGGTATTTATAAATAATACCCATAGGATATAAGGTATTAATCGTATAATGATACTGTCTGAATATGAAAGATAATTTACGTTGCCCATTAGATAATTCAATCAGCACTAGGCTGGAAACGACTAAAAGTTTTACCTCTCCTGATCTTCAAGTAATGTGTCGATGTGAATTAATGGTTATAATTAGAAAACTTTTTTCAATATTCACGAGGTTATGGAGTCACAGCAATTATTTTAAACAAGGTGTCAAGTCAAATGATAAATGTGTTTTTTTTTATTAACAATTACAGTGCTTAATGGATATCTAATAATAGCAAGAAACTTTTTCTTTGTTGTTTAACATTTTTTTAAATAAGCTATACAATTTCACACACATAAACACTCAATGGCGTATTCATGTTAATATTTATATTAATAGCTCCTCATTCCCCTGTTTCAATTCCCAACTACATATTAGCTTACAATGTTGCAGTGTTCGCACATTAATTATGCAAAAGTGAGTGACAGTGGTACCTACGTTTTAAAGATCCCATTATTATTCATGTATGAGGTAGTGTCTATGAGGCTCGCCTGTCACTGCATGCATCCGGCACGTCACGGTAACCAATCACCATTACTTTTATTAACTACACATTTTAAAAATAATTTTAATTGAATATATTTGATATATGCCGCTTAATGTATATATATATATATATATATATATGTAGTTTATATAGCATTAGTATAAATTACCTCCGTGGTCTAGCGGTTAAGTCCGTGGATTAAGACTCGGAGGTAACGGGATCGATTCCTGGTCTGGACACAAAAATATTTATTAATGTGAATAAATACATTTAATTAATATTTAATTTATATGTGATATTTCTCGAGTTTGGTACGCTGGACATCGACGAGCTTGTCACTTGTCATGATTGGCCTATATAAGCGTGGTTTCTGACCACCCCGGAAGGGAAACGGTCGTGATGAGACATTTTCTTTTTACTTTATTCTAAATGAATATCGGCATTTAGCCGGTTAAACTAATGATGCTCATGGGCCTAGGGCAAGTGCGCATCATCATGTGTTCAGTGCTTCTTTAACTCCAAACTTCGTGACTATACGGCAAGTATTAAGGATTGTGGCTTTTTGTAGTTGTTTGGGAATAATGTACTGGTCTAATTTGTTAGTTCTGAGGCTGGTATGTGTTGTTTTTCGTATTACTGCGGTCGTAGATACTAATATTGTTATAGTCGTAATTTTTTGTAATTTGAGTATCATCATCATCACGACCCCTTTAAGTATAGGTAGTCAAAAACCACGCTTATAAAAAAGCGGATTCACATTTAGCCAACTTTACTATAGGCCAATCATGACAATTGGCAAGCGCATCGATGTCTAGCGTACCAAAATCCGGAAATATCACACATAAATAAATTAATAAATATTATTGTGTCCTATACCATAAATCTAACCCGGTACCTCCAGGTCTAAATCCACAGACTTAACCGCTAGACCACGGAATCAGTTATGTAATTTGAGTAGGGAATTTAGCTCTTTTGCAAGTTTTGCAAGTTGGTTATTATTTCTGTATATGTAGTTACTAAGTTATGACTTTTAGGTACGGATATATCTATTAAATATGCTATTTTGTTTTCTTTGTTATTATTATTATTAACAAAAAAACAGAGTAGCTGCTGATAGATACGCACAATACTTACGTATAGGCTGATAGATGCATAGTCTTAGGCTTGTATCAGTTACTTTGTGTACTACCTTTTTGTACTGGCATATTTTATTTAAATACGTTATTTCAGTACGAAAATGTTTGACAATCGAAGGTAAACAAAATAAATAACACACTTTGTTTTAATTAGATAATTGTTAAATACCTCCGACACTACCCAGACAAATTATTTTTTAAACGACGAGGGTAGATCTCTACAGATTATCATGCTTCAAATACTTGTTCCATTTTGTGCATCTAATAAAAATGACACACGAGAGTTGAGAGTTTTACAGAAAAACTGGCGATTATTGTCTTTATTTATTTTATTTTATTTACTTAAAAACTTTATTGCACTATGTACAAAGGCGGACTTAATGCCGCTAGGCATTCTCTGACAGCCAAACCTTTAGGACATTTAGACAGTATAGACTGTAGGTGCAATCATTAATTAAGTTATTCTTAACAGTATTAATACATACATAACAATATTACATAGTAATACATATACAAATACGTAATATATAAATATATATATAAACATAAATTACATCATAAAATTATTCGGGATTGCTTTATTACCTAGCTACATAGGTACTCGACTTTTACTATACGTCACGATATTGTGGAGTCATGTTTACCAGGACCCGGAAGACCAACAATTGATTTAGCTAATGCGTGCCAAAACAAAGCGCAGACGTGCGACGATGAAGTCAAATCTCAAACTTCAGAAGAACTTCTAGTTGCTGCAGAATTACTTCTCGACTCTTTAGGCACGGAAATGTTGCCTAAAATAATTCGAGAGGTCAGTGAGAATTCCAAAGAAATTAGTGATTAAGTGTTGCAGTCAAGGTGTTTGTCAAGTGATAAGGTTATTGTTTACTGTATAGACTCCAAATCTACAAATATTATTCTGAGATAAATTTATTAGATTTTATGATTAGACATTACGAATGAATTATTTATTACTAATTTTGAATTTCATAAAGTACCTTTAACATTAACGTCTATGTCGTGCGTTTAGAATCTATATCTATTAGAAGCTAATTTTGTTCATCTAGCTTATTCTCATGGCACACTGTGTTTCAAACATTCGGTGAAGCAGTTTTCTAATGTAATAACCCTGTAAGCTATCACCATTCGTTATTAAAAATAATGTATATATTACATTTAAATCGAATGGCTGACTCGCTCGTACCTACATTACATGTTATTCTGCAAACGCAGTTGTTATCTCTTGGCCAGTACAATCATGTTAGCCTTGAACGTGCGATAGTCTGTCGACATCAACTTGTATTACATAGTATCTAGGTAAATACATAAGTTATGTAACTACCATATTACGTATATGCTTGCTATGTCGAAGATATAATAAAAATAACACTACATCTTATGAAAAAAAAATACACACATAATAATAATACTTATGTAATTGGTGAAATGTGAGTGGGTATATATAGTTGGAGAGCTTTGGTGGTTTGGTTTTAAGTACGCTTTCCATAAAATCCTAAATAGGTTGATTCGAACCCCGGCGATGAGAAATACACTTTTCTTACGTACATTTGTCATAGATTTACCACACCACCGTCCCCGTACCTCGGAGAGCACGTTAAGCCTTCGGTCCCGGTTCAACTAATACTAATTTGTGGAATCGTTAATAAATTGTTATTAATTTGATCTCAGGCCCCCCCCCCCCCAACCGCAATTCTAGGCCAAATTTCTCCAGAAATTTCTGGAAGGCCCCACAGTGGAGGTCTAGGACTTTTGTGTTCTGGAGCTATGATAATGATAGTTGGTGTGTTGGTATCAGTTAAATTTATAAACGATAGCAAAGTGTTCTGATGACACTCATCACCTGTCCGAATCCGATACTCTGCTCGATCTTATTTTTACCTCACGCCCTGATGCTATTGCCAGCCACGGTCAGATCTCTGCTCCCTTCTCTCACCACGATCTCGTTTTTGCTTCATACAAAATTAAATCCCCGAAGTATCGTCCGCCAACTGTTATAATGCGTCATTTTAGTAGTATCAATATGGAAAAACTACGAGAAGACGCCGCTTGCATCGATTGGGGTTCTTTACTCACTGCCAATAACATTGAAGTCATGGTCGCCATTTTCAATCGAGAGCTTTTAAAACTTTACGATGTTCATGCTCCACTTAGACCTACGAAGCTAAAGCGGCCACCTGCTCCATGGATAACCGAAGATGTAAAAATGGCAATGAGAAAACGAGATTGTGCGTACAGAAAGTATAGACGGAAACGTAGTGATGATAATCTGGCTGCATATAGGGTTGCAAGGAACCGCTGCAACCAGGTGTGTAGAGTTGCCAAACGTCACCATTTCTATGATAATATCAAAGGCAAATCATCTTCACAAATCTGGCAATTTTTTAACTCCCTGGGCCTAGGTCGTTGTCACGAGCAGGCCACGCTGAGCTCTGTGACACCGGATCAACTCAACGTTCATTTTGCCTCGGCTCCAGTTCTTGATGGTACCACAAAAGCCAGTACATTGGCTGAGATATCTAGTATGCCTGGTCAAAATGACATTGTGCAATTCTCACTTGAAAATGTTTCTGAGGATAGGGTTCTTAAGACGATAAGTTCAATAACTTCCAAAGCAGTAGGATGTGATTCTATCAGTCGTGCTATGATCGTTACAATTATTGACCTGCTCCTACCTATTATCACTCACATCCTTAATTTTTCTTTGACTTCTGGTCAATTTCCTTCTCAGTGGCTTAAAGCATTTATCATCCCGCTACCGAAAATCTCTTCACCCACTCTTCCTGCTCATTTTCGTCCTATTTCTATATTGCCCTTTTTATCCAAAATTTTAGAGTCTATAGTGCATAAGCAATTGACCCAGTTTCTAAATTCCAACAATTTCCTAAACCCCTTTCAGTCCGGATTTCGTCCCGGTCATAGCACTACTTCAGCTTTACTTAAAGTAACTGAAGACATCAGAAGTGGCATGGATGAAACAAAAGTTACAGTACTTGTGCTGATTGATTTCACAAATGCCTTTAACACAATTGATCCTGATTTGCTAATCTCTATGTTGTCTCGTCTTGGAATCTCCTCAGAGGCATTGGCGTGGTTCTCTCACTATCTACATGGCCGTCAGCAACAGGTTCGTGTGGATCAGATGTCGTCTGAGTGGCGTGATGTAGTTACAGGTGTCCCACAAGGTGGAATTCTCTCTCCACTATTGTTTTCTCTATTTATTAATGCTATCACTTCTTCTCTCTATTGTCACTACCACCTGTATGCGGATGACTTGCAGCTCTATGTGCAGACTGATGTCAGCACACTTAATAGTGCAATAGCTTGGCTTAATTCTGATCTTAGTTATATACACTCATGGTCTACTCGCTACGGGGTCGTTGTCAATCCGAATAAATGTCAATCAATCATAATAGGGAGTTCGCGACTACTGTCCAAAGTTGACATGAGCAAAATTGACCCTATTCGGTTTGACAGCGTTCCGATTGCATATTGTGGTGAAGTCAAGAACTTGGGTGTATATTTGGACTCTCACCTCAGCTGGACTGCTCAAGTCAGTAACACGAGTCGTAAAATTTTTTCTTCACTGCACTCTCTAAATAAACTCAAAAATTTTTTGCCAATTAAAGCTAAAATAACCCTAGCTCAAAGCCTTCTCCTTCCTCTCCTTGACTATGGTGACGTGTGTAGTGTCGATCTCTCGGAGGTTTTGCTTAACAAGATGGACCGGCTACTTAACGCATGTATCCGGTTTATCTATTGTTTACGAAAATATGATCATATCTCTGAGTATCGCGCTAAATTAGGGTGGTTGCCAATTCGATGTCGCAGAAATCTCAGAATCCTTTGCTTACTTTTCTCTATTCTCAACGAGCCTGCGACACCGAAATACCTCAAGAACAACTTTGCCTATCTATTCACATTTCATGACAGATCCCTTCGCTCTTTACATAACTCTCTTCTTTCCATTCCCTCGCATCATTCTTCCTTTGTGTCAAACTCTTTTGCAGTTGTTGCTGCGAATTTGTGGAACAACCTGCCCTTAAATATAAGACAAGCATCAAATCGAGCACAATTTAAAAAGATGGTCTATTTGCATTTCTTAAATGGCTCCTAACAAGAGACCTACTTAGTGTATGTATATATATTGTATTATATGTATGTTTATGTATGTGTATGTATATATATTGTATTGTATGTATATATGTATGTGTATGTATATGTATTGTATTGGTATGTATTATTGTGTGTATGTATGTATGCGTTTATGTGTGTATATAATTAACATATTGTTTATTGCTTACAATGTGATCGTTTAGTTAAAATATATTGGATTTTTACTTGCACCTACCGTTCACTTTAAATGCTTTATCTGTCCCTAAGGTTGGCTGTCAGAGAATGTCTAGCGGCATTAAGCCCGCCCCTTGTACATAGTGCAATAAAGTTTTAAATAAATAAATAAAAATAAATAATAATAAGTTAAAAACCCATAAGCTAGGCAAAATTATTTATTAACAATAGTAAAATCTCAAAGGTGAATCGAGAAATAATATGTAACTAACGATGTTGAACAGTACAAAATGCGGACGCAGACTAAATGGCGAATATCGCTGGTAACTCATAAATCGTGACCCTATTCGCGCAATCAGCAGAAATACCTGCGGGCGAACACAAATAGGTCACTGGAATCAAGTGGAGTGGGCGGATGAGACACAGTTCCATTAGCGAGACCAAAGCCATCATCAGCCTGATTTGTATGAAAAGGCGAATGAACAAAACAACGCTTTTGATCTTTCTAGTAAAGCAGAGGACTTAGTCGTAATATTTCCACTCGTTCTAACCTTGACCCGCTCCGCGGTGTATGCCACTGACTCAGTTTACGTACAGAGCGTTCATCGCAATTGCAATGGACATATTTTGCAAGAATTATGGTAGGATCTGAGTTCTAAGTTATAGATTTGACCCAGTTTTCTTACATTATTACATTAGTGAGAGATTATTGTGGAGTTGGTTGCATGGCATTGTAGTTGTTGTCATTTAGTGGTGATCGTATCCTGCTTCACCGCAGGATACATGAACCGGGACGTCAAATGAGGCCAAGGCTGTAAACAGGAGACATTATTCTATCAGTGTTAGCGAGGCCACTTCATCACGATCTATTTTTACCTCGGCCAGGACTCGCCACATTGATTTATAGATCAACCAGTAAACCTAACATATTGCTCTCCAAACAACCTTTAGGACATCACAAGTACTAGTTTATGTGTAACATTAATCTTTAACACAAGCCGAGGAGTGCATTTTAAACGCAGTATATTCCTTTCAAAGTGTTCGACAAAATGACATATCTCCAAATCGTGTGTCTTATCTTCGAGGTCAGACCTTGGAGTTCTTTTGCCGGCGACATGTTTACTGAACCGAGTCTTTACTTACTAAAAAATGTCTGTTGTCACTTTTATTATCAATATAAGCTAGATACGCTACGATAGGTACCGATTTTGATATGGAGTAGGAAATTATTATCTACAATTAGCTGATCTTCAAAAAACTGAAAAAGGTCGTACGTTAATCCTCACCAAACACTGTTTTCCTCCACGTTTAGGGTTCAATAATTTAATAATTTATTTTATTAGCGATAACATCAAAGATTATTCTGTGAAGTTTTAGTTTGGAGTTTGCTGTATTCGCGAGGTTCTAGATAAGAATTATCAAGAGTGACCTCAAATGAATCAAAACAAACATGATGCAGTTTCGTTATCTAAAGCTTCTCTAGCTTTACAATAGTAACTAGATTTATGATCGGTTACGTCATCATAATCTGACATTTCACGCAATTTCCTGCCACCCTAATCCAGCTCCCACCAGCGACTATTTAGGTTAACGTCCGTCTTTGCTCGTCCCGCGTCTTTCCGTACGTGGTCTTCACTTCACCATCGACAGATGTATCCGGCCCATTGCCACTTGAGCTTGCTAATTTTAAAGGCGTTTATTATTATTCGCACATTCTTAGCTGATCGTGAATTTTTATTCAATTTAGAGATTGTTAGGAGATGCCTACTATTGAGGAATTTGTGGTCGGCCTGACTAGACGGATGTTCTATCGGGCCGACAATGGACACTTTAAGCATCTTCTGAGTATCGGTCCGTCTTACGCTTGGCTCCAACGGGAGACCACTTCCTAGAGAAGTGCTCTTGGAGGAGAGCTCGAACCTAGACCCTCTGGGTTCGTGAGCCACAAGGGCGCCGTTACACCAGTAACGACGCTGAGCACCAAAATTACATGAATTACCAGCAGGTGGTTACCCGCTGAGATCCTGCCCTGCCGGAAAAAACAGGAGAATTTCACTAACCCAACCCAGGCTCATTCCGGGCCTAGACGACCCCACTGTCTGTCTGTCTGTCAGAGATTGTTATACCTAAAAATATAACAACTTAATTGGGTCATTGTTGTTATTTTCTTATTCAGCAGTGATTTGTCAATACAAATGCAACTTTCAACTAAAGCAATCTTGACTGTCAAACTCTCAAATGCATATAACCCTGAAATTGTGATAGTTTTTAATTTGCAGATATTTACTTTATAATTAATTGACATACTTTTTGAACGAAGGACAAGTCCTCATGACTAATCATTTCATGTTTTTATTAAAACATTTAATAATTTAATATTTATTCTCTCCTTCTAACTCTGCACCCCATTTCTTATGTCGTTCTCCCAAAGGTTAGCTGTTAGAGAATACCTCCACGGTATGTACTTACTTTATTTTATTTTGTATATTTTAATGTGCAATAAATAATATTTATTTTTAAATTTTATTTAATTTAGTTTATTGATAAAATCAACGTTCAAGAATATGTCCCTTATGGAGTACAAGTATATGCGATCGTTTTATAATTCAACGCGTATTTTATCTTGTTTTAAAAACGATTTTAGATTGGTTAGAGCGAATTCGTGTATGTCTACAGCGTCTTCGTTCCTTACATAAATTGGTTTCATCGTGTAATTAATCAAAAATATTATTTTGTGTGTTAGTAGTTGATATTTTTATCAGAATGAACGCAGTGCGACAACCTTGCGCTATCGTTTGCTGCAGCTGCCCTTGTTCTACTTAGTGCGACCGACAATACAGAGTCGTCGTCACTATCATAACACACTTGTTTACTGAACTTCAACTTTATAAATTGCTCTAGCACAATCATTATATTAACATAGCGTTAAAACATTTCAAGGGAAACCCAAAATCAGTACTCAGGAATATTAGAGGTTTTTTTATTTTTATTTATAAACTTTATTGTACAAAGTACAAAGGCGGACTTAATGCCCGAATACATTCTCTGACAGCCAAACATTGGGGACAAATTTGATCAAATGTAGGTGCAATTATAACGATAATAAGAGAAATAAATAACTATTTAAATTAACATCAAATTAATATATTCTTAGGTACAATATATATGGAATAAATATTATAATATCGATACACTAAATACTAATACATACATATTATTATACATAAACATACATACCTATCTATATACTACTTACTAACGCTGTATTTGTTTTATTTAAACACTTTACTACACAAAGTATATAGGCGGACTTAATGGCCCGTAGGCATTCTCTGACAGCTAAACCCTAAATTTATACAAATATAGGTGCAATAAATAACAATAATAGTAATTATCTTTTTTTTTTACTTTATTGCACAAAGTACAAAGGCGGACTTAATGCCCAAAGTAAATACAATTATAGTATATACAAATACAACTTATTGTACTAACGTGGTTTAGAGATAGTCATTATGTATGAATAAACTAGAGTTTTAAATGGCAATCTAAAAAATAAAAAATAAATTTTAAAGGGTAACTGTTCTTATGTTCACCGGAAGATCATTCCATAAATTTGTGGCAGCGACTACGAAGGAGTTGGAGACAAATCCAACACTATGTGAGGAGAAAGAAAGAAGAGAGTTGTGAGAAGAACGTAAATATTTATCGTGGAAAGAAAAGAGATAGACAAAATTGTCTTTAAGGTATTTCGGTATCGCAGGCTCGTTTAAAACAGAGATAGTGGACTTTAAGATTTCTGAGACAACGAATTAGCAGCCACTTTAACTAAGCACGATATTCAGAGATCTGATCGTATTTGCGTAAATAATATATATATTATTATTATATTCGGTTTATAAACCATGTAGCGTTGAGTAACCGGTCCAGGAGAGGAAGGAGAAGAATTTGAGAATATAATGTTAATTGATTTCAGACACACAGTAGGTAATATTCTGCCAGCATAAGCATCCCACAATATAAAATGCAAAAATAAGTTTATCACAAAAACCAATCATGGCTACGTGATTCTATTAACAATTTTAATGTTGTTTTTTGTATTATACTATGCTGATAGTGAATAAGATACCTAATGCCAAAAATTGGCAGTTAAAAAAGTAGGATACAATAGCTGCATACCAAATTATAACCGATTATTAGATGGCTAATGACAGGCTCTTATATCGGTAACTTTTATGACCAGTAAATAGAATAAATTGCTAAATTCAATAGAACAATGCTGTATATTAACATGTGCTGTTATTAAATTTTCAGGGTTGCAGAAACATTTACAAGAGAAATATTTTGCTAGACATGTTTTTCATTTTACGGAAAGATAAGAACAATGCTTCTAAGGGCGTGTTTGACTTGGAAATTCGTTACCTCAAAGTGTGGAGGCTTTAAGCCAATCCAAATCGTTTGACTTGCATAAAGCGAAGTAAAGCGTTTCAACGCTACTCGAACAATATTTCTTCTTTCTTCTCTTTGTAAAATAATTAACAAAATTATCATTAATAAAGTCCCATAGCCCTTTCAGCACGGACAATACCATGCGTTGTTACAAAAAAATATCTATCGGTCGCCAAATTCTGTTTAGCCGCTCCGAAACAGCCTCGATAGATCGTCACTCATTTAGCTACCTAGCTTTTATCTTTATTAAATTGTTAGGCTAGTCCTTAGTCCTAGTTCTGTTTTAAGAAAAAAACATACAATAGTGATTTTTATTGCAATTATATTACGAGTACCCAAGGCACGAAGGTGCGCTAGCACATTAGAAAACAACAATGCACTAATATGCGGAGGGGCTTTGTGGAATTCGCTATTGGAGGATTTTTTTTACTATTTTTATGAGATATATACCTTTTAATATCTAAAATATTTTATGTCGTGCTGAAAGGGATAGAGTGTTAAATATAAATAATTAATATAACCGACATAACATATTTGTACAATTTAAGAAATATATAGGTACATTAGAAAAATAAGACAAAGCACGGCTATGGTAATTTAAAAGTAAAGTAAAGTATCATCACGACCGTTTCCTTTTGGTCAGAAACCACGCTTATTAATAATCGGATTCACATTTAGCAAGTGGTAAGCTCGTCGCTGTCTCCAGGCGTACCAAACTCGAGAAACATCACAAATAAATTAAATATTAATTAAATGTATTTTTATATATTAATTAATATTTTTGTGTCCCGACCAGGAATCGAACCCGGTACCTCCGAGTCTAAATCCACGGACTTAACCGCTAGACACCGGAGGTAATTTAAAATAGAAAAGAAAGAAAATGCTGCTAAATTTGACAATATTTTTGACCATGACAAGTTTACTTTTTCACCACCCCAAAATAAAAAGGCAGTAAAATCAGTGACGTCACTGGTTATTGGTTACACAAAGCGCTTGGAAAAGCTACCCAAACGCCTGTCAAACGCGAAATAAAGCGCTTACAGTGACAAGTCGAACATACTCGTAGGATAAAAGTAAAACTTCTGTGTGTTGTCAGTCAAATACGCTTTCTACGAATTGTATTATTACGTCCTTTTCAAGTTTACTTTTTATTTTGTCAATGTAAAAGTCAAAGAATCTTTTGTAACATTAGCCGGGAATATAATAAACAAAATAAAATTAAAATATTTTTATTAAAAGTAACCTTCAGCTTTCTGAAACCTAAAGCCTATTTTGATGAATAAGATCAGACAGAAAAGCTGAAGTTTTGGTTTGATAAATCAGCGTTTTGATTGCCAACCCTGGCGGTAATTGACGTTAAAATAGAATGAAATTGTTGGGGCATTAAAGAAGCAGCTCGTAGGCGGTACTATCTTTTCACATCATCTTCATAATATCAGTTACCGTTTATCCTTTTTTTGTGTATAACGCTCCTACAGAAAGTACCTACCTACCTACATAGTTTTTTCACGTTAACACCAACGCTGTTTGCGAATTTGCAGATGTTTATTAATGAAGCTAAAGACAAATGTTGTTTTGCGACTTGGCTGTGTACTTATATTACCTACTGCAATATTGCATTTTTTTATAACTGGCATAGAGCAAGTCAATTACTTGTTCCAAAGGACACCTGCCTTTATAGCAGCTGCCAATGAACTCGGTAACATTGGCATATTAATAGTTGATAAGAAAACAATTTAATAGTTATTGATTGAGTCAGTGAACTACTAGCAACTTGTCTGTGATTCTAAGGTCTGGGTGTTTATCTAAATGCGAAGACCTTTAAACTACCATCATTATCTACAAAAAAATATTGTAATTTAAAACTAGTCTCAACTTTGTTATTAATGAATCCTTTATTGGTTTTATGTCTTTCGCTTTTATCTTAATGTATTAATTTTTGCTCTGTATCGTTTACCTACACTTTAACCAGAATAAAATAATTCTAATTTGATATAACATGTCTTTAAAATGCTGGGCTGGAGTAACTGCGGCATAAAAGTTAATGGAGAATACATCTCGCACCTCCGATTCAAAGATGACATAGTCGTAATGGCTAGTTCGCTGAAAGATCTTACGTGGACACTAATAATGGGTTTGATGCATAAGGTCAAGGTCGCTCAGCGAGTTATGGAGAGATCTATAGCCGGGATTTCAAAGAACCAAAGTTACCGACATAGCTTCTAAAATTTGCCAGTTGAAGTGGCAATGGGCTGGACACATCTATCGCAGAACCGATGAACAATGGAGTAAACTGGTCCTGCAGTGAAGAATACGTACTGGAAGACGCAGAATGGGACGACCATCCGCCAGATGGACGGATGACCTAAGGAAGGTCACTGTTGCCCCCACCACACGGACGAGGGTGGCAGAAAATCGTGAAGTGAGAAAGTGGCAAGCCTTGGGGGAGGCCTTTATCCAGCAGTGGAGATACACAGGCTGATGATGATGAAGATGGATTATAATTTAAATACATCATATAAATAAGCCATAATAAACATGTAATCGTACAATGTATTGAAACTATAAAGCACTGTGATCTGGGGGTAACTGATATTTTTTACAATTGCCTTAAAACACTTTTGCTATTTCTGTCTGTTCTTTTATTATACATTAAAATGAGTATTATGTATTGCTAAGTTGTATTAGATTCTTTGGTTTGTAAATGTAAGTTTTATTAAAATTTATTGATTCAGTCTACAACCTTCTTTTGCTTGGCAAGGTTATTTATATACCAATAAAACATCAAAAGGTGTATTTTGCTGGGGTTTCAGACCGCCACGCCCTTTACATTATATGTGTTCTTGAAAGCATGCCATTACCAGCTTGTATGCCATTTATTAGTAGTCATACGTGCACCAGAATAATATACTCAATTTTAAAGCTTGAACATACTGCAACACTAATAATACTTGATTAGTATTATGGTATTGTTTTAAAATATCGTTTGTTCTACAATATTTGTGATTGATTATACGTAGGTAAATATGCTTTCGTTCGACCAAGGTTATTACTCGTATCTTTAGAATATGAAAGTGCAACTTTTACATGCAAACGTGATACAGTATGTGCAACTAAATTGATTCTACACCTGCTAGTAAATTTAGAATTTATGATTATACTTAGGTAAATATGCTTTCGTTCGACCAAGGTTATTACTCGTATCTTTAGAATATGAAAGTGCAACTTTTACATGCAAACGTGATACAGTATGTGCAACTAAATTGATTCTACACCTGCTAGTAAATTTAGAATTTATGATTATACTTAGGTAAATATGCTTTCGTTCGACCAAGGTTATTACTCGTATCTTTAGAATATGAAAGTGCGACTTTTACATGCAAACGTGATACAGTATGTGCAACTAAATTGATTCTACACCTGCTAGTAAAAGATCCTACATATCAGTAAGATACTAGCAGAAGACTAGCTAAGCAGCAATGTTAATGTTCTATCTGCCTAAAAAAGGAATCAGCTAGAAAAAAAATGCTTTATCAATTATAAATATACAACAAGATAAAGGATATTACATACTAAGTTAATTAAATTTAAATTTAACTTCTCTCAATACTATACGTCAAACATATTTATAGTTTCAAGTTGCATATAAATATAAACCGTAACGCTCAGACATAAGTTACAATTTGCCTAATTTCTAAGCGACATTTTTTACATTTTTACACGTGAGTTCATACCAATAAGTACGAGGGGCGTTCAAAATATTCTCGGTATGTGGATAAAAACAAACAAGTACGAAAAGTTTGATATTTTTATTTTTCAATATACTCCCCCCTATGTTCATACACTTATAAGATCGATCAATTATTTTTTTTAATCCCTCATAAAAATATTTTTTATCTTTGGTGTAAAAATGCTCCTCCACGGCCGTCTTCAACGCTTCATCGTCAGAAAATTTATTTCCACGCAGATCCTTTTTAAGATTGGGAAACAAAAAGAAGTCGCTTGGGGCTAAGTCCGGACTATAGGGTGGATGAGTAACAGTTTCAAACCCACATTCAACAATAGCTGCCTTGGCAATATGAGCAGTATGGACAGGGGCGTTGTCATGCAGAAGCAGAACACCTTTGGTTAACTTTCCTCGCCTCTTTTCTTTGATCGCATCTCTTAATTGACGTATAACGTTAGCGTAGTACTGCCCTGTGATATTTACACCTTTTTCTTTATAATCGATAAGCAAAACTCCTTCACAATCCCAAAATATTGTGGCCATGACCTTGCCAGCTGACGGGATTACCTTGAACTTCTTGGGATGAGCTGAACCCTTAATGTGCCACTGCATGGACTCCTGTTTGCTCTCTGGGTCATAATGATGAACCCAGGTTTCATCTCCAGTAACTATTTTTTGCAGCACCTCATCGGGATTTTCACCACACAGGTCGATAAAATCTGAACAGCAAGCCACACGCATATCCTTTTGAAGAAGCGTCAGCATTCGCGGAACCCATCTTGCACTTACTTTTGACATATTAAGATGGTCATGTATAATGTCATGTACGGTACCAATAGAGAGATTGGTTACTTGAGCTATAGATTTTACCTTCACTCGGCCGTCTTCCAATATAAGTTTTTCCACTTTATCAATATTTTCTTGTGAGGTAGCCACTACAGGCCGGCCAGGTCTAGGGTCATCTTCAATACTCTCCCTTCCACGCTTAAATTCGCTTGACCATTTTTGAATAGTAGATAAAGAAGGAGCAGACTCACGGTAAACACAATCCATTTCCTCTTTTATGGTTTTTTGATTTTTACCCTGTTTTGTCAAGAATTTTATGACGGATCGGTGCTCTAATTTCGTTAAAATTGTTAATTCGCTCATGGTGTTCATGTTTGTTCGGCAATTGCAGAAAAACAAAAGAACATCTCGGTTCCAAT
Organism: Tinea semifulvella; assembly: GCA_910589645.1. Taxonomy (NCBI): domain Eukaryota; kingdom Metazoa; phylum Arthropoda; class Insecta; order Lepidoptera; family Tineidae; genus Tinea; species Tinea semifulvella. Next base: position 14,487,926 of record OU342585.1, read on the forward strand.
TTTACTTTTTTTTAATGTCAATGGATTAATCTTAGCGGCCAGTAACAAATATATATATAAAAGAGGTTGTAACGTATCAATACCGAGAATATTTTGAACGCCCCTCGTATAACACAATATCTCCAAAAATGTCTCTTAGTATACTTATTGCATTTCAAGCGTTGATATATAATCTATAGCAATATTTCCAAGTAAACATCCTGGAGGATGTGATATTGCACTCTCTAGTCAAAATGAATGGAAAATCACATTATATTAGGTACGAACATAATTAAACCGATAAAATGTAAAGAACCAACCTAGCCTGAGTACGAGTATCATTAACGCAACATGATTTATGTACTCTTATCGGAGACGCAAATGTCTATTAGTATGTGTTTTGATTTATTTAACCTACACATTCAATGTTATTTATGTACTTTCCATTGCTTTACTTAAGTCGCGATCCATTATTAAAATTATTTATTCTGTCGGATGAAATGTACACCTTTGTAGCGCTGTATTCTTCCTCTGTAACCTTTATCTGTAGCCACTTCTTCACATGACTGGTTTTATTTTGTATATTGTTATTATATTATATATAATCCATAATTAATAATTTATACATGTACTTGTATATGTATTAGAATATAATTATTAAGTATTATTAGTAGGTATGTATTTGTTGTTATGTCTACATATATCTGGCAAATTGTCATTTAATTATATTGCACCTACTTACCATTGATACTGTCTAAATGTCCTAAAGGTTTGGCTATCAAAGAATGTCTAACGGCATTAAGTCCGCCTTTGTCCAAAGTGCAATCAAGTTTTTAAATAAAATAAAAAAAATAGCTATGTGCCCTGTCCTTCTCGCTCTAGCACTTAAATATAAATTATTATGTGAAAGTTTCTGCAGGATTAATAGTTTTAATTTCGGAACTATTGAGCTTCCAAAACGGCATCAGAACCATACATATACAGTGGTTGGGTAGTGAAGGATACTAAAAATTCAAATGTAGAATACAAAGATTTAAATAACTTCAGTCCAAATTTGTTGCCACAAGCTTGAAAGACTAGGCTTCTCTGCCACACCTCTTTAGAGAGTTACACGACTGTATTTCATCTGTTCAGTCCATTGGTAATTAAATATCTTAAATAATTTCTTTATATCTATTTTAAATGATAAAATGTTGATAGAAATCTGGCAATGTATACCATACCACTCGTATGAGGGAGGTGTCCATTGTAAATGATAAAAGACTGATGGGAAACGGCGACTACTTTAGTACTGTATATAGTCTGTGACGTCAACTAGCATACGTTTCATCAGTCTGATGTTAGTCGTGTATCTGTCGAAATCATCCATCATTCTGGCGTCAGTAAAATTTGACCAGACAGATGTACTGAACTGATGAAGTAATGAGCATGTAACCTTCCTCTTACGGACCACGTGCGTGATGACTCAAAGAAGGTCACTGGCGGGAGTTTGACGAGGGTTGCAAAAGACCGCGTGAAGTGGCGAGCCAATATGTTTAGGCTCTGATATCTCGTTAGCCCTAAAACAATGTTTTTTGACCAGAGACTCATATAAACTTCTACGTTAGTAGATAATATACGAAGTAATCTAATAGGTAGTAAAATAGATTTCACAATTTCTAGAGCCGACATGTTTCTTTATTCGGAAAATGTTATCAAAATGCAGAACCTTTTGCTTCAAAAGCCGGTAAATTCTTTGGTAAATGAAAATCTTCAGTGCTCAAGACATAATACTTTTAGACACTGTAGAGAATATAATATTAGTCTGGGAAATAATTTAGATTAATTTTAATAATGTACAACAAATATGCGATAAAACTGGGATGTAAAAGTACAATAATACTGTAGTGGATTCGAAATAAAACATTCTAGAACACAGTGTCCTAGACATTCACTGATGGATCCGGAACATATTTCTGGAGAATTTGACCTACACTCGCCACGCTGATCAGACGGGTTTGCGAGGGTCTGATGAATTTAATTAAATCTGAAATTAATTAACGAATCCTTAAGTTAGTATTAGTGGTACCGGACCCGACGGCTTAATGTGCATTCCAAGTCACGGAAACGTGTTGTAAACGATGGTGGGGTTAGAACCGCGACCTATTATGATTTTAAGGAAACCGAGCCACCACTGCTACTTTCGAACTTTGAGACAGTCCTCCTCCTTATGTCGTTTTCCTCAATGCTGAGGGTCGTGACCTCGGATCACTTTGTCCCGGACGATGCTGCGCCATCCAGGTCTGCTCACGGCGGCGTGCAGGGCCTCGTGGACTCGGGTGTGAAGTGTGGTGCGGATCCTGTCTGACCAGCGTGTCGGGCTCCGTCCACGATCTAATTAAAAATACTTTGTTTTTAGTAATGGTAGGTGTCATTAGCTTAGATAGATCCTGATCTCCCAAAGTCTTTTTTTACCCACGACTTTAGCATTATAATGTTTTAAGCTATTGTATATTGGGTAGTTAATTTTAACTTAAAACCTGTATTGTGACCCTGAGGTCAAAGCATTTAAATTTCAGATTGCAATTACCGTAATTTTGTAAGCGCATGAACTTTATCAAATTTAGGTCAGATTGAACGTTTAAGTCAATAGCCTGAGCGTATAGGTCGAGGCCGAACTTGGTGAATACGTAACTTCGCTCGAACACAGTAAATGTTGGTGTCATCGAGTGTCAGTGGGTCACTGCCGACTAGTACAGCGATGTCCTATCTATAATTTATATTATTAAAGAACAAAGCTTATATGAATTATTTATTTGTTTCTTAAGTTGATAAAACGTATTTTTTGAACATATGCAAGTTAAACAAAATTCACACGAGTCTTGAGATGTTGAAGAGAAAACAAGTGATGTTGATGAAAGTGTAGGTAAAGTTCAGAAGAAATCAGACGTCATTAGTGTTAATTGCATGACAGTGAATGTTATTTTTCAGATAGAGATTGCAAACAAAGAAATGACACAAACGCACCTTTTGTACGTAGGTGCAGATAAGATATCCGTACTAAAGAGACTAGGCAAGTTGTCGTTGAGACCATGACTGATATTTATTTATTCTTATCGACGCATGTTCATTAATGCTTTGAGAATCTGATAAACAAATGGACTGAAACACTTTATTACCTCAAAACGAATTATAATAAATAAATTAATATTATTAATTATTTACAAAGGCCGGTCAAACCCCCCGGCATGTACCAATGAGAAATAAAATTTTCTTACGTGCATTTGTCATAGATTTACAACACCACCGTTCCTGAGCCTCGGAGAACACGTTAAGCCGTCGGCCCCGGTTGCACTAATACCAACTTGTGAAATCGTTAATAAATTGTCATTAGATCCTCGCCAACCCAGACGGCCAGTTGGCGAGCGTAGGCCAAATTCTCCGGATATATGTTCTTGAAGGCCCATCTCCAACAGTGGAGCTCTAGGACGCTCTGTTCTAGGGGCTGTAATGAATGAATGAAGTTTTAAGTAAGGCAAATGTTTAAAACACTATTTTGGATTTATTTGCTCCTTAAATTATTAGTAAAGCATGTGACTGTTATTCACGTACACTCCATATATCGGATTGGTCTGTACAAGGTTTTAACAATTTTGGTTCATTAGCAGGCAACATTGGTACTAGTGAATCATTCAAGTAAATTGACGACTTGACAGAAGGTTATCAGCCCGCATAGTGGTAACTTAAGTTTATTGCGGAAATTCATTACTACGATGTTCTTTGCATTTTACTTTTAACGATGCAGGTAAACAATTTACTGGAATAATAATTAGGTACCTAAAATATTAGGGCACCAGTCCGTTGTTTGCGTGCTTCCGAGCTACTAAGTGTACCTCATGCTTATAGCAATAGCCAGAATAGCTATATACGAACTTACTTAGAGCAGTAACATTCTACATCCTTGCAGCTTCGACGAGATGTGGCTTCTCTGAGCGTGTTCTACTGACTATACTATGCTCTGAAGAGCTCTATAACCCGGTCCCTTACTCTTCATTTCGCAACCGAACCACACATACAAGTTAGAATAGATACCCATACCGTAGTCAATATCCCTACGCGTACGTATAAATTTGGAGACTCATATATCTGTCGCACTAAAACCAAAATAAAACTTTACTATCTATAGACCTATAGCATGTCTCTAGCGTACCAAACTCGACCAGAAATCATACCCGGTACCTCCGCGTCTAAATAAACGCTAGACCACGGAGGCAGTATTAAATAAAAAATATTTTGTTGGTATTTTTTGGAGTAACCAAGACAAAATTTCTAATATCGTAAACTCATGATTCCCACAAATATCTGAGAACCGAAAATAACAAGTTACCAAACAAGATTAAATTATAGAGGAGTAAGATTGTGGCGTAGTTACGCAACCTGACAGTGACCTAATAACTCAGGCAAGCAGTGCGGGCGTCACGGCCTGACGAGGCACGTGGCAGTACAATGTACTCCTCAGCGCACTCAAAGTTCAAATTGACTGAAAACCACGTGTTATTGTAGCAATGTGATGTAATTTCAATGGAGATCAATAGATGAGTCAGTCACCTGGTGACGTCATGGAAGACGTTCCATTTACACAGTATTCTAGAAACTTTGATTTGGAGTGACGACCTCATTTCAGCGGCAATTTGGGCGACATCGTGTTGCAAGACAACATAATATTATATCATGTTTGCTTTCATTTATTTTTTAATAACGAATATGGATGGATATGGAACGCAATAATTATGAGGTACCAGAAAATAAATAAATCTTTTTTTTTTTTTAATCTGAGTACTACATGTGACACCGCTCCCACCTGATGATAATCGATAGGCGAGGTCCAAGAATGGGAGCAACTGACGCCAGCCTCAGACGACCGACATTATTCTCTACCACTATGCCGGCCTATAAAGATGCTTTTTCACACTTCGTTTGAAGAAATCCAGGTTATAGGAATAGGGAAACACATTCCACATCTTCAGCGTGAAGAGTCTCCAAATTTATATGTACGCGTAGGTATAATTGCTACGGTATGTGGATGCATATTTTGGCCCGTGCGAGTGGTTCAGTTGCGGAATAGAGAAGAAGGGATAAGGTTGTGGAGCTCTTCAGAACATTCACCGTAGTATAGCTTGTAGAACACGCTCAGCGAAGCCACATCTCGGCGAAGCTGCAGCGATTCGAGAGTTTTAGAGACTCTAGTATCGTCCACTATTCGAATCGCCAGCCTCTGTAGGACATTGAGAGCATCTGTAAGGTACCGGCAATAATAATTACAGGTATAATCTTAGAACCAATCTAAAAACACTGCCCACATTTTAGGTGAAAAAATATATGTATATGTAACAGTGGTATCAACAAAAATAATATTTATCTGTGTTAGTCTGTATGTAGTAGAGATATCGCGTACGTTGCCCTCAAAGCAACTCTATGACATTGACAATTCGCAAATAAACTGATAATTTAAAGACATTTGGCATTGGCTGTGATAAAATCGTTGGTGACTTACAATCGGATTTTACTGTGTCCATTGACGGACAGTTAGTAGCTAGCAGGCAGAAGTACCGGGTTCGATTCCCCGAGACACAATAATTTATTCTGTGATATTTGTCGAGTTTGGTACAGCTACTCAAGATGCTCATGCTCATCACACTATTTTTATTTATTTAAATCTTTATTGCACTATGTACAATGGGCAGGCCTAATGCTAGACTAGACATTCTCTGACAGCCAACCTTTGGGACAATGTAGAAAGTTAAGAGTCTAAGGTAGGTGTGCAACACAATAGTTATGTTAAATGTTGAAATAATTAGGTTTTAAATACGTAATGAACTACATACTAAGCTACATTCAAAATGCATATACTACATACAATATATATACATACACACATACTACATACAATTATTACCTATATACTTTGAGCTGTTGTAGTAATGCAAGTACCTTTTAAAAAAATCTGTTTGGTGCTTGTCGAATTTCAACAGGCAGATTGTTCAAAGATAAGCAGGAATTTGAAATGAAGCCAGAGTACTGTGTAGACATAAAAGGAGTATCAAAGAAGATGTTTCAAACAGGTCGACATCTAAACGTTGTAATAGGTACGGGGGATATAGGAAAAAGAGTTAATTCTGTAAATAGTTGATAAATAAGGCACACACAGCAAACAGGGTTTCCTTATCCTACTAGATGCGACTACATCCGTGGTCTAGCGGGTAAGTCCGTGGTTTTAGATAACATTAATATTTATTAATTTAAATAAATAAATTTAATTTGTGTGATTCGAGTTTGGTTCGCTAGAGACATTGACGAGGTTGCCACTTGATTGGTCTATAGAAAAGATATATATATATATATATATAGGAAAAATTACAGCTTATAACTAGGATATAACATTACAGTATTATAGATTATTAGATCATAAGCCAAAAAGATTTTATATTATTTATACAGTTCATTTCTCCAAAACAGTAGAGTAAAAATCGTTTATTGGAGCAAAAGTAAATTGAGTTACAAAAATTTGGTACAGTAAAAAAAAATCAAAACAAGTAAGCAAGCAAGAGATACAGAACTCTGCTCCCCAAACCATTATGTTGTATCTTGGGGAACAGTCTCCGCTACAATTTTTGTTGATACTCGCACTAACACATTTAGTGCTATTAGTAGTGCAAAATATATCCTAAATCACACTCGGTGGAGGAAAAACAACATTTACACCCCTTGCCTCCACAGAGTGAGGTATAGGTATCTAATTTAGGCATTAGACCCCTATAAGACCAGAGCAACCTTAGTATAGGGGACAGATGTCGTCTACTAAATTAAGCATGTACAGTATTCCCAAATTAATAATGCACATACAGATCTTCGCTAATTGTCGTATTCCCGGAAACACCCGAATCATTGAATCGTAAGAGCCTAAACATTGCACTTGCATTTTGCACCTTGTTCGAAAGAAATAGAGGTCAATATCATGTGTACACAATCGAAAACAATTCGGGCGGTCGGTGACTGCATGTGTTCTCTCTGAGTGGAATTATATAGAGCTGATATTACACACCGTTCTTGGTTTTGTTTTCAAAGGTGAATTTAATTTCAACTTTAATTATCTTATTCAACTTTAAATAGTTTATTAATTTATTAGTTTATTTATTAGTTTTTATTAGTTTATTACACATAATTCTACTAAATTATGCATGAAGAAAATGCACTTAACCACTCTATATACATATCGTCTTCCGACGCTCGGGGAATACGACCGTTGCCGAACAGTGACGAAGATTTCTATGCGCATTATCACTTTGGGAGAACTGTACAACACTATATTTTTTTTTTTCTGTTCAATATGTATATTTTCTTTTGTGTCAATAGACTATTATTATTATTATTTATTAGTTCCTGCCCTTTACTTCTACAATACAACCTAACCAAATAACATAAATACTCACTCAGATTTGCCACAAAACGACACTGCCTGTCAAGTGTCACTGTACAGTGAGTTAAATACTAAAAAAGATATTTAAATTAATTAAACATTAGTAAAGAAAAATAACAATAACTACCTAAGGCCCTCTTCGTTCTTCTCATAACAACCAACTCAAAATCCCACCCCACACTTCCAGCAGATATTCAGATTGATTAACCGTATCGTCTGCTCGCCAGTAGAACAAACTTCCACTGACCATCAGACAAGCTCCTTCCATTCACATCTTTAAAAAACTACTTAATACTTTCTTTTTAAACAAGCAGACCCATATAATTTAACTCCACAAATTTCTACTTCCTAATAATATATTATCTTCATATAAGTATATCTTCTATAATACGTATATTATATATTGATGAGTATTTATGTAGTCTATGTATTCATACTATTTATGTAGTTTATTGGTTAGAATTGTACCCCACATATTTATACTGTCTCACTCTCCCAAAGGTTAGCTGGTAGAAAAAGCCGAAATGGCTTTAAGTTCGCCTTTGTACATACTTTTAAGTAAAATGCAATAAAGTATTTAATAATAATAATAAGATTGATGATACTTTACTTTTCAATATTAATTTAATTTTAATATCGTATATTAGCACGGCTGACGTTAAAAACCAAGCTTATATGTAGGTTTGTTTAAAAAAAGTATTTGTTTTTGTATGACGATGGAAAGTGTGGGTGTAACTGACGTCTCCGTGACTAACGTTATGTCCACACCATCAGTTGGTGCAATGATCTCAACACTGTTCGCAATTTATTTCATGTTTATGCGATCAATGCTTAAATTAATCGTGCCTCCGTGGTCTAGCGGTTAAGTCCGTGGATGTAGACTCGGAGGAAACGGGTTCGATTCCTGGTCGGGACACAAAATATATTTATTAATTTACATTTAATTAATATTTAATTTATTTGTGATATTTCTCGAGTTTGGTACGCTGCGGAGACATCGACGAGCTTGTCACTTGGCCTATAGTAAAGTTGGCTAAATGTGAATCCGCTTATTTATAAGCGTGGTTTCTGACCACCCCGAAAGGTGAAGATACTATTTTTTTTTAAATTAATCGTTACTAGTAAGATAGATGTCACGTTATCAAAACGGACAATCTATGCAGTATTTTTTATACACATGGTTTGCGTAAACCCCTTACAAATATACGAGGGGCGTTCAAAATATTCTCGGTATGTGGATAAAAACAAACAAGTACGAAAAGTTTGATATTTTTATTTTTCAATATACTCCCCCCCTATGTTCATACACTTATAAGATCGATCAATTATTTTTTTTAATCCCTCATAAAAATATTTTTTATCTTTGGTGTAAAAATGCTCCTCCACGGCCGTCTTCAACGCTTCATCGTCAGAAAATTTATTTCCACGCAGATCCTTTTTAAGATTGGGAAACAAAAAGAAGTCGCTTGGGGCTAAGTCCGGACTATAGGGTGGATGAGTAACAGTTTCAAACCCACATTCAACAATAGCTGCCTTGGCAATATGAGCAGTATGGACAGGGGCGTTGTCATGCAGAAGCAGAACACCTTTGGTTAACTTTCCTCGCCTCTTTTCTTTGATCGCATCTCTTAATTGACGTATAACGTTAGCGTAGTACTGCCCTGTGATATTTACACCTTTTTCTTTATAATCGATAAGCAAAACTCCTTCACAATCCCAAAATATTGTGGCCATGACCTTGCCAGCTGACGGGATTACCTTGAACTTCTTGGGATGAGCTGAACCCTTAATGTGCCACTGCATGGACTCCTGTTTGCTCTCTGGGTCATAATGATGAACCCAGGTTTCATCTCCAGTAACTATTTTTTGCAGCACCTCATCGGGATTTTCACCACACAGGTCGATAAAATCTGAACAGCAAGCCACACGCATATCCTTTTGAAGAAGCGTCAGCATTCGCGGAACCCATCTTGCACTTACTTTTGACATATTAAGATGGTCATGTATAATGTCATGTACGGTACCAATAGAGAGATTGGTTACTTGAGCTATAGATTTTACCTTCACTCGGCCGTCTTCCAATATAAGTTTTTCCACTTTATCAATATTTTCTTGTGAGGTAGCCACTACAGGCCGGCCAGGTCTAGGGTCATCTTCAATACTCTCCCTTCCACGCTTAAATTCGCTTGACCATTTTTGAATAGTAGATAAAGAAGGAGCAGACTCACGGTAAACACAATCCATTTCCTCTTTTATGGTTTTTTGATTTTTACCCTGTTTTGTCAAGAATTTTATGACGGATCGGTGCTCTAATTTCGTTAAAATTGTTAATTCGCTCATGGTGTTCATGTTTGTTCGGCAATTGCAGAAAAACAAAAGAACATCTCGGTTCCAATTTTACTTTTTTTTAATGTCAATGGATGAATCTTAGCGGCCAGTAACAAATATATATATAAAAGAGGTTGTAACGTATCAATACCGAGAATATTTTGAACGCCCCTCGTAGATAGCTGCTTGTAGTGTGTGTATTTGATAGGTATTTGAGTCTGTTGGAAAAAGATTTTAAAATGATGTAATGTCTGTTCAAGAGGTAAGTTAAGAGGGTTTAACCGATTTTCATCTCTTTCGCTCGCACAATCGAATATTTTAAAAAACAACTAGTCTAAGAATACTTTTGAGAAATGTAGTAAAATTTCTAAGAAATAAAATTACGGTCATTTTGGACATATTTTATCTTTCATATACTTAATTTTAAATAGAGAAAAATTACAAAATCATTTTTTTCTTTCATTATTTTACTAAAACAAATATACTCGTATGAAGAAGAGAAGACACATTTCTAAGCATTACTTGGATTCACCGTGCGGGTGCCGGGTCCATCGTATGTTGGTATAAGAAGAATGGTGTCTCTGGCTTACCACCGACAGTAGGCTGGTTTGAAAAGGAGGCCTCCTTTTTATTTTATTGCGCGGCAATACGCTCATCATCCACCACTCCTCTCCCTGCCCAACAAAATACTGTATGATTCCGTTAATGTCGCCTTGGAAGCTCTTTCTATAAATGTATTGATGGCAGACCTGCCCAATTCTTTCAGTAAGTGGTGCAAAGATTTTGCTTAAACACCGCATTCCGCTAAGTCTTGATCCCGTTCCTGATCATTTCTTCTGTGCTATGATAATCTGTGGAACAATTTGCCGGTAGAAATTCGCCAAGCGCCCAATAGATCACTCTTTAAGAAAATGGTATATTCACATTACTTAAACAGCTCCCAATAGTGTATGTAAGATATATTGTATGTAGTATATGTATTATTGCGTACATATTTGTATGTATTAGTGTGTATATCAATATGTATTTTATATTTTATCTTACTACTACTAATAAATAAATAATATTTATTCGACCTCATGTTGTGGTCTTTTGGAATATTTGATTTAATAAATTATATCTCCAAAATGTACGTAATTTTATTCCCTAGTAGTTGATAGACTACATTTCTTAAAAGTACACTCAAGACTTGTTTTTTTTATTATTGTGCGAGCGAGAGAGATGCAAAATCGTTAAACCTTCTTAAATACTAAGATAGTTTTTTTTTAAATACCTGATGGTATTCTTAATACTAAAGAAGTAACAAAACTAATGACCAATGATATAAACGAAAAATATGGCAATATTTTTAATCCAAATCACGTATCAGCAAATTACGTCACCTCTGATATAAGGACGTTTCGGCACGCAGCTCAAAAATATATTTATTCAAATCTCTCATCCGAGTGGTGCCAAAATACTTGGCGGAATGTTGATTGGCTTGGTTTTTTTGTTAATATCAATTTAGGTGATTGTGGCTATGAAGCTCTTTAAATTGGATGTTTTGCATTATTTTTAACGTTTTAAAAGTGCTAAATACTGTCATAAACAAGAATATTACTACAGAATAGTATTTTATTTTTTAATAAATAATTTTGTGTAATATCATAATTAAATAAAAATCAAAGGACGAAAATAAAACACTCTACTATGTTAGTACGTTATTTGTTTCGCAATTACGGCTATAGTCCCGAACTAATTTTGTTGAATTGTGGCAGAGGTGTTGCTTGGAACCCTGATATGAACATAGACAATATGATGTCACCATCTAGCCACGACAATGTGACTTTACAGTGATTAGTCTGTCAGTTTCATTGTTCAGCCTTCACAGCTAAACTACTAAGCCAATTTTGATGAAATTGAGCACAGATGATCCTTAGAATTCAGGGATGGTGGACATGACAACATCTAAATATTGTAAGTGCAATAATAATAATAATAATAATAATAATAATAATAATTTATTTATTTGCATAAATGTCATATTTACAAATTTACAGGTCTTAAAGTAAACTTAAGAGTAGGTACATTTGCCAAGTTTTGGCGAGCAAATATTTTATACAGGGGTGTTCTGCTAATGCATTACATTTAAAAAAAGATAAACAATACTAAGATCACAAATAGTAAACCATGTCATTTTTTGTAATAGTAAAGAATTCATTGATATTATAATAACATTTTTCTATTAACCATTTTTTCAATTTTATAATACACAGTTTGTTTGGTAACTGTCTAATTTCTTTAGGTATGTTGTTGTAAACCTTGATACACATAATATATGAGTTCACACTAAATAATTTACTTTTATGACTGGGAATTTTAAGTTTAAGCAAGAGAAACGCTGCTGGGTAAAACAGTAAAATATGTCGATATTTTTGTAATATACTCTCATATGAAGTCACTTATAAGTGTACACAAGTACCTATAATAAAGCTTTAAAATAAACCGCAAGAAGTAAAATAAAAGTACAAAGAAATACACTCAAGATATAATTAAAAGCATTAAAGTTTGTGAAATAAGATTAATTACATCAATAGCAGGAAATAAATATTAAAGACTCGCTCCCACCTATTCTTAAATACTGAACGACTACAAGTTATAAGGGGAATAAATCCTCTTATCACAGTAACGCCCACGCCAAGTGCCGTTGCTGTGTTTGGGTCACGCAACATATTCTTTCTTAATTTTATAAGACTCGAACCGATTGCGGATAAATGGCCCGTCAATAAAACGTGCGAGCCTTCATTATTTTTGCATTTCTGCGATGAAAAGTATTTTATCAAAGGTACGATGGGAGGATTTTTGTAAAAGTCCGTTACGTTAATGATACGTTTAAAATCGATTTGTATGAAATTACATGTTTATAAATTTGTGTAGTGGACTTAACTGCAACTCGAGGGCTATCAAGGCTCCAAATCCTGTACCCCTAGCAGCGTTAAATGCGTTAATCACGAAGAATAAAATGCCATCTTGACATATTAAGCTACACGAGCGAGCTGAACGTTACAACATTTATTAGCTTAATAAAAAGAACCAAATCCGTCTTCTCAGAGATTCTAAGAATTTAAAAATAAACTTTCCTCCAACTGTAATAATTACCGACCATATTCTAAAAGGTCCGCTGAATCATGCACATGCGTTCGCTGACTGTCGACCTACATTCTTAACTAGTAACAAAAACTTTTTGTAACCTTGGCCATTCGTTAATAACGGCTGCTTCTTGTTTGTCGACGTCCATCTGATTCATAAAAGCTTACCTGGAACAAAAATAAAAACATCAATTAACATGTTATAAGGATGATGAAATAAAATCAATTTTCCCTATGCTCCAAATCCTGACAGCAAAGGGCTTTGGACTGACATATCAATTTAACGGCCGTCTATGAGCCTTAAGCAGATTATCATAATCTTACTCGTACCTATTAGTGGTGGGTGAGTTCTTAAAAACCGTTCTTAAAAACGAACCGTTTTATGTTCTGCGACGATAGAACCGTTTTTAGGTATTGACTAAAACTTCGTTGCGCGAACTATCTATTCAGTTAAACTACTTGGCGCAACTATTTCCTTTTTATTTTGCAACATACAGTTACAAATGCAAATCGTTTATTAACACAAAATAATGCTGTTTCGTTATGGTGAACCCTGTCTCCTGCATGAGCTGTACTGTACAACAAGAGACAGTGTCTCAGTGTAAAAATATAAGAAAATGACAAGCGGTATTACGAGTACATACGCCTTTTGTATTAAACAATAAAGTTTTTAATAAAATAAATAAATAAATAATACAAACAAGGTACTTCTTTACTTCTACGATCTTGTCTTTTTTTTTTTTATAGACGGTGAATCAATAAATCATCAATGATACGCCCCCTGCCTGAAGGGCCAACGCGGGTGGGGGTCGCATGCCCGACTCATCCGTGAAGCTTCCTAGTGAAGCCGCAGGGCGCCTACGGACTAAAATCCTATGAACCGTCTCTATCTCACTGTTGGCCCTGTGTGCCTTTACAGCTAAGTCTGAGTCGTGGCTACGGAGTGAAGGCACTCGTTCGCCGCGTTACGATCTTGTCTAAAGTAACATATATTTATATTCAGTTCGTTTTTAAAAAATACGACATCAAAATCAAAATCAAAAATTTAGTTTCTAGAATACGGTACATAATGTGGCTAGTAGTAGTAGTTTTCCGGCGTATCCTGCCGTCATGCAGCGTGAAAATATTTACATTTATATAGTAGTTTACAGTTAATAGTTTCAACACACCTATACATAAAAATGAAAAAAAAAAAATTAAATGGAACAATAAATTACATGTCAATTACCTACTTATATTATGTCAAAGATTTATTATGATATTATTTATGATAATAATTTAATTATCCTACTCAAGTACATCACTAAGAAATTCCTTATTTGAATAGTATACCTAATACCAATATATGTACTACTGTACTAATACCAATAGCTTAAATAACTTTTTTTGAAAATCCCTTATCATGTCATCATGTCCCATCACTAACTAGTACCTATAGAATCTAAAGATGTTGATTTTTGATATTAACTTAAATAATGTAATATAGTACCTTGATAACATTTTAGCGAATATTGGCGGTCTTATAAATTTAGACTACGATCCTAATTAGATAAGAAGCCTTAAAACAGAAAACTTGATATACGGATGTAACAAAATAGGGATTTCACGGTCAAATGGACTTCTCCAAGACCTTGGACCAAAACTTATCTTACAGGCAATGCATACTTATATGTTTCTTCGGTGCCTTTGTACAACGTTAGCGTTGACTATTAACAGCACCTGATCAAACATGTGGGAAGATAACGCGCTGGGACGCCACTTGATGTGGGAAGCATACGCAACAGATAACAACTTCTTCCTGATTCGAACTCTAAACACAGAGAACTTTACACTACTTCACTTGAAACCTACCAGACATTACAAAATGGAATATTTATTTGTGGTTACAAATTAAAGATGAACAATATATTTTTCTCTGCAACAATCTACCTTATAAGGCGTACAAATATTAATTTAAGTCCTAACACTATTTAACAATTATTCTAAATCTACGGCTAAAACAAACAATTTATTTACACACAATAATCTTATATAGGTTCATTACATATGTTAATCTAATAAAATATAAATAGATGACAAAATAATACACCTAGATAAGAAAAATGACAAAATTAAAATAACAATTGTCCTACGTGATTCGCTTATAAATGTTATATACGGTCAATGAGTATCAATTTATTTGGTTTTTTTTTATTATTTTATATTTATTTAGGTTTACAAACAGTAACACACATATACTCGTATATAATTACATATAAATAAACAAAATGTTAAGTATGTTACCAACGACGTAAACATATGTATATAAATATGTAACATCAGATAGTGAAGTCAAAAAAAGAAACCAACAAGGGAGTCATTGGCGCCATTTTGCGCGGACATGTCAAGTGCAAGTTTTTGTTTTGTAAATTAATTTACGGTGGACATTGTTAGTCAAAAATGGTGTTGTTTTGTTTAATAATGTGCTACAATTGGAATAATTATGGAAAATAATAAATTGGACTTTAAAAATGGGGTACAAGTTACAGTTAATTTTTTGCGGTTTTCCCGCTCTGTGAACTCCCATATTTTACCCAACGTGTTTGGGCTATAATGCCAAGCAAAGCTTTTAAGAAAAGCATCAAATTCTGCAACATCTGGAATTTGCTGATAACTCATTCAAAAAAAAAGTTATATTACGTCAAACTTGGCTGTATGGGCTAGACCCTTTGCCTTCCCTATCACCTCATTCATCATCCATCCACAACAAAGAAACAACAATTAGTAAATAAAAATATGAGTAAAGAAGAAGAAAAAAAAATAAGTAAACAAAAATAATTATAGGTATTAACAACACATTATGGTTTTAGTATGTCCAAAATGACTTCCTAAAAGTACCAGCAGTCGAGGCAATGATGTCTATAAAGTAAAATTTGTTATTGTATGTGTCAACCAGTCTGATATTGTCGATCGTTTACCCGCGTTAGTAATTTTATTGCCATATGGAACACATTTTTCTTTACCAATATAAGATTACATTTTGGTATATATAAATCATGCTTGTATTGGCCTCTTGATTCCATCTTGAGTATATGCCCAATTAATAAATGACCTCAAAAATGTTCAAGAGTTGCCCGAAGTTGAAGAATAGAGTTTCACAAAGTTAGATTTACTTTGCTATTAAAAATGTTATAATAACAGCATATGTTTATGTATAGTTAATAGTTATGTTATATTTATGTATAGTATTTATATTATATTTGTTTATGTATAAATGTTATCTTATATGATAGTATTTATATAAGTATTACTTACTTTTACGGCATTTATTGGAATAAAAATAGTTTTAAGTTAATATCAGGTCAGAGTTTGCCTTACGGCTTTATGTTCGCCGATATGATGAATAAAACCAATTTGAAAAATAAATTGAAGTCTATTTTTTTTTTGTTAATACTAACACGACATGTGACGCTGCGCTCACCTGATGGTAAGTGGCGCGCAGCGTCTATGAATGTTAGCAACTGGAATCAGACCTGTATGTCCGACATCAGTCCCTAACACTATGCCGGCTTGACTAGATGCCTTTTCACACTTCGCTTGAAGGACTCCAGGTTATAGGAAAATGGAAACATAGGGGCAGGAAAAGCATTCCACATCTTTATTTATTACAAGGAAGAAATGGGTTGAACTTTTAGGAGTTGGAGTTTTTTAAAATTTTCTGCGAAATTAGATCTGCTAACAAGACAATTATTGTACATACCATTCCTCACCTTAGTAACAAAAAAAATATATTTTTCCTGTTGGTTGCGCTATATTTTTCCTAACTTTTCTAACCATTCTGTAATTCTGTTATTAATTATAACTTTTTTGCCCTTTTATTAGTAGTAGGTATGTTAGCTATGTTATTAAAGTTGTATAATGAAATAATTTAATTTAGTTAGGTATCTAATTATATCTTTTAATTTTTGTTTTATTATATTTTTTAATTTTATATAAAAAAAAAAAAAGTATTTTAGAATGAAGTGTGTGGAAGTGTGTAAATGTTGGTGTATGGAAATGCATGTACGAGTATATGTATGTGACGACTTTATAGAATCCAATACTTTAGATTTAACTTGTATTTTCTAACAGCAATTTTATTATTAAACGGTATCTCGACTGGCTTATTCATTGCATCAGGCTTATATATTGGCACGTTATTGCAGTGCGTCCGGAATGTTTGCAGAGAATCGTGTTGATAGTTTTTCTGCTATCATGCGTAAACGCACTGCATCTCTAGTCAATAGAATTAGAGGCAGCACCAACAATATGCTTAAGGTCATATCGGATAAAGTGGACTGTCCAATACAGTATCACTTTATTAAGATTCACACAAATTGACACGTGTACAAATAAGTATTAATAAGACACTAACATAAAATTTTAGTTTACTAACTTTAATGTAAGCCATTGTTACTAACATAGTGAAGAGAGGAAGACAAATTTCTAAGCATTCCATGGATTCACCGTGCGGGTGCCGGGTCCATCGTGTGTGGGTAAGAGATGAGAAGAATGGTGTCTCGGGCTTGCGACCGACAATTGGCTGGTTTAAGAAAAGGAGGCCTCCTTTTTTTCTATTGCGCGATAATACGCTCACCATCCACCATTCTACTTCTCTCCCTACCCAACCAAATACTGTATGATTCCGTTAATGCCGTCTTGGAAGCTCGTTCCATAAATGTATTGACGGCAGACCTGCTTAGGCCCAATTCTTTCAGTAAGTGATGCAAAGATTTTGCTGGAACTCCTCTTGCACCAACTTCCACTGCGTAAAGCTGAGTCTTGAACCCGTTCCTGATCATTTCTTCTGTGAGATCATAATATTTATTCAACTTCATGTTGTGGTCTTTTGGAATATTTGATTCCCACGGAACGGTAAGTTCAATAAGGATAACTTTTTTCAAGTTCCGAGAAAACACTAAGATGTCTGGCCTATAGGCTGATACAGCTAGTTCATCTGGGATCCTATAATGGTGTTCAAATGTATCCATGAGAATTTTCCAGTCTGATGCGGCGCCAAGGATCGAGGTGGGCTTGCATTTAGTTTTCGTGCTTTGCCCTTCCTTTACGAATGTGGTCAAAGTTTTATTTGTAGTCAGTCCCTTTCTGGCTCTTGCAATAGAAAGACTTACTGCTTCACGGATAACACCTAGGACTTTGTCATGTCGGCGTGAGTAATAGCCCTTTTCTAGGAGAGTAACGCACCCTACAAGTGTGTGTCTAGCAGTTCCTATGGCAGCACCACACAATGTACAGTTCTTTTCCGTAGCTTTTCCCCACCTTACCAGATTACTCTGGTCCGGGAGGGACATTTGAAAAGCGTTTAGGTAGAACTTTAGCAACGCCGGAGACCAATCGTACATTAGTGTGCGCCACTTTAGGGCTGGAGGGATGCAAAAATCACCCAAAGTTAGCCAGTCATTTTGAACTTCTAGAGTCATCGCGTGCACTCTGTATTCATGCTCTTCATACATGTATACTAACAAAAATGGATTGTAATTATCTGTTAAATTGAATATATTATTATTATTATTACAGTACTACTAGAATTGGAGTTTAAAATGAGCACAACCAAGTGGATACCAAAGAAGGAAACTGCTAACATTTGGAGAACAATGGCGAGCACCCACACAAAGCTAACACCGACGACGTCGAAAGCTTTACAAAAATCAAAATACTAAAAGCGTCCCGCGTTTCATATGCAAATAAGCTAGTGATGTGCACAACTCGGCGTGGAAGCAAGGACGAGATGCTTTTTATAGTTGGCATTGTGAGCCTGCTTAGTATGCGTCTACTCCGTGCTCGCTGCATTAAACCTGGCGACACTACGACAGGTACACACATAGGGGCCTGGCAGAGATAGCAAAGTCACATATTCATTTTTATTTCATTTATTATAGTGCAGCCCCTAGAACTGGGCCTTCCAGAGCATATATCTGAAGAATTTGGGTTACACTCGCCTCACTGGCCAGACAGGTTGGAGAGAATCTAAAGTAATTTTTTTATGACAATTTATTAATGTTTCCATTAGTGTAACCGGGACCGATGCGACGGCTTAACGTGATCTTTACTGCACGGTGGTGTTGTAAATCTATGACAAATGCACGTAAGAAAGTGTATTTCTCATTGGTATATGCCGCGAGGGGGAACCAACCTATGTGGGATTTTAAGGAATGCGTTCTTACAACCAATAAACAAATACTTATATAGTACATATATAGGTATATTAAATAATTACTATGTCAGAGCGTGATTGAGACATTTTGCTTTTTAAGAAAGTGACTGAAACTGATATACACAGGGTGTCCCAAAAATCAACCGGTCGATAGGCCAGGTGGTGACAGTTATCAGAAAAATAATAAAAAAAAATCCAAGTTAAGTACTTTTCAAATTATTGACATTAATAAAAAAATTGAGAAAATTGTCACCATGTGATGATCTTTTAAGTACTGTGACTACAAATCTTTACTTTTCATATTTTTTTTTGTGAGTGGTGTAACCCTCAATAACCCTTTATTTAGTGGTGTAACCCTCAATAATATTTTTTTTAATTATTTTTCTGCTAACTGTCACCACCTGTTTCAACCGTTTTCGGCTTGACGTTGATTTTTGGGACACCCTGTATAATAAATAAAATAAATGATAAACAAATACTTATATAGTACATATATAGGTATATAAAATAATTACTATGTCAGAGACTAAAAACGATTTTTTTTTAAGATGAAAATAGAAGGAACTTATCTGATCACTAGTGGAAGTTTATTCCACTGGTGTGCAGCCGAGACAGTAAGAGAATCTGAATATCTGCTGGAAGTGTCTAGAGGAATAGATATAGTTGATTGTTTTGAGAAGAGCAAAGAAGACGACTGTGCGCATCGCACGAAATTGGAAACGATCTCAGGTAAGGAGGAGTTATAGGTTCGTTAAGGACGCCATACAGGAAGAAAAGAAGGAAGGATTTATAGGTCTAGGTACATATGCGCGAATCTAAAACAACATTTGTATTCTTCCTTTATCAAAATGTATATCCTGTTTGCGTCCCACTCGAATTCAGACCCCATTATATTGCAAGCGAGTCGTCCTGGCCATGGTCAAAAATTTCAATGGCCAGAGGCGAATGAGGCGGCACGTGTAACTTTTTGTGCAAAACTACGAGGAATTCTTTAACGCTCTTTAAAAATGGTTCGGGTTGAACATCTTATTATACAATGTTTTCGCATCAATCTTCTTATTGTTCAAAGTCCTAAGCGTGTTCCATTAACATAGTATATCTCTACTATAATAAGAGGGTTTATCTACACCAAAAAATACGATACGGGTATGCTAGTGGCAAGTCTGGCATGCAAGAAATCGATTTGGGATCGCTCTGATAACACTTCGTGTGGTTATGTGGCTTAATAAGATGAAATATCGCGGGAATGGATTTATCGAAATATTGTGAACAAGTGAAAGAGTACGGCCGACAACTTTCTACACGACCTCGAAACGCCGCAATCACTTTCTTTACGACACGACGACATCGCAGCAATGGTTACGCAACACACTAGACTACATAACATTCTACAAGCGCACCATAAACATCAATGTTTGTTCCATCTAAATAAAAGTCGTCGTCAAACTTGTCTGACTTGTTGCTCTGGTCGATCAGTACCTACCAAAATCAAATATTGTAAGAAATACTTTTTAAAATTTCAAACGCATCATGCCGCATGTAAAACCAGTTTCGCCAGAAAACGAAAAGAAATCCTAAGACACGAAAGAATCATAATGGTGTGTTACAGCAGACGATGTTATAAAATAACCTCGCAATTTATTCGAAGGGCAGATAAAAACGCCAGGTGCCCTGCTCCTCAGTCCAAGGTCAGCGTTTCCTAGAGCTGCATTTAGGTCTCTTTTTATTCGTTGCATGTCCCTTCTCCCGTGGCCGTATCGCGTGCGGCCAAACCAGTTTGATATAGTGTTCTGCCGGAATGGTAAACCTGGTCTTCCATTATATCTAAGCACAGCGATCCTAATCGCTCGCTTTTTATAATAGAAAAATACTTTCGTTACCTATACCTAAATTATTTAAATTGGGCTAGTCATAATAGTTAAATCTGTGTTGTTTTAGTAACTACTATTATGTATTTTAAAACTTTATTGCACAATTAAAGGGGAACTTAATGCCTTCAGGCATTTTCAGACAGCCAAATAGTACGTAAAAAAGGATTTGAGGAACGCGTTCTTACATCCGAGCCACCACCACTCGTACTCGTGTATAAGAGCTTGTAAATCTGAGAGCAGACCTGTGGGCAACAGCCTTTACGAAACCAAATTGGAAAAGCAATACGACCAAAACAATAGTTGCGTTGTGCGCATTTGGCCTTTTCTTAGAAAACTTCGACAACTGCAGAGCGGGCAGCAGGAAGTGGGGTTCGACTCAGTTTATGTAACCTAATCACCTGCCGCGCCTGGGGCTCACTAAAACGATTCGGAAAAAATCAAGGCCAAAGGAGCCGAAATGCGAACCACTAAACCTATATCTAAGACCTTGTGAATACCATAACAGGATGTTGCATAAACTTTGTTTTTGTTTTTTGTAAATTGACATCATCCTTAGTTTTATTTATTTCTGTTCCTCTTTCTGACATTATGTTCCGTGGACTAGAAATTTATGTGTGAGAATTTGTTCAATTATGAAGAGGTTTTACGATTTTGCAACCCTCTCGCTCGCACAATCCAATATTTTGGAAGATTTTTAAGTCTATCAACTTTCTAAGAAATAAAAATAGGGATATTTTGGACAATATTTTGGAATGAAATATTACAAATGACCACAACATTAAGTCGAATAAATATTATGATCTTACGGAAGAAATGATCAGGAACGGGTTCAAGACTCAGCAGAAGTTGGTGCAAGAGGAGTTTTCAAAATGCACCACTTACTGAAAGAATTGGGCCTAAGCAGGTCTGACGTCAATACATTTATGGAAAGAGCTTCCAAGACGGCATTAACGGAATCATACAGTATTTGGTTGGGTAGGGAGAGGAGTATAATGGTGGATTGTCGGTCGTAAGCCCGAGACACCATTCTTCTCATCTCTTGCCCACACACGATGGACCCTGTACCCGCACGGTGAATCCATGGAATGCTTAGAAATTTGTCTTCTTCCATATACCTAATTTTAGACAGAGAACAATACTAAAATTGTATGTATTTTATATATATTTATATGTACTTGTGTTATTATATATTTATATATAAGTGTATAAGTATTTTAGCTTTAGTTGCTAGTAATAATTTAAGATTTTTTATGATTAATCTCGATTTTAAATTAGTGATTTAATGCACCCACAATCATTGCTCACTATCCCAAAGGTTAGCTGGTAGAAAATGTCAGTAGACATTAAGTTCGCCTATGTACATTTAAATGTGTTTTTGTTTATTGTGCAATAAAGAAATGATCTATCTAAAATTTTACTAAAACAAATTCATAGTATATGATTAATATATCTCCAAATATCTGTAATAAGTTAAAAGACTACTTTCTCAAAAGTACCTACACTTCTTTGACAATATGGGATTGTGCGAGCGAGAGGGATGCCCTTTGCAGTTAAACCCTCTTGGACGAATGTTAGTTAGATACTTGACACGTTTTATATTTTATATTTTTACCACAAGAGATACGACTTTCATACTTTAAATATTTGTAGAAAGTTCCTCAAGTCAGTAATTTTTCCTGCATGTCTGAACTTTGAGACGCAGTTGACACCTTTAAAACTAAGAAGTGCATCATTTTTCACCTAACTTTCTCAATTCCCGGCGTCTCATTTTGAATTTTTCAACCTTTTGATAGCGTGCACCGAGTGTCGAGCACCGCGACGCGGCGCCGGGGGAGGAAACTTTTTAGACCAAATGGGTTGGATAGAAATTGAGACATCATACGTGAAGCTTTTAACCAAAGCCGCGGGAGAAGCTCTAGATAGTATTTTTAGCGTTGTACTTTAAAAGTTCTGGTAGATTAAACCTGCACTCTTTGGATAAAATAACAAAAGTTAAATACAACCACTTAGTGAGAGCATCTTTCACTCGATGATAGCCTTGTAATTAGAAAAAAAATTGTAAGCTTTCGCTTCTTTCAAAGTAATGCGGGTTTCAAATACACGCTGTTGAATAACAATTTAAAAATAGTTACCTACCACAACTGCCTCTAGCGGTTAAGTCTGTGGATTTAGATTCGGAGGTACCGGGTTCGATTCCTGGTCGGGACACAATAATATTTGTTAATTTAAATAAATAAATTTAATTAATATTTAATTTATTTGTGATATTTCTCGAGTTTGGTACGCTAGAGACATCGACGAGCTTGCCACTTGCATGACTGACCTTTAGTAAAGCGTATTATCGCGCAATAAAATAAAAAAGGGAGGCCAAAACCAGCCTATTTTCGGTCGCAAGCCCGAGATGCCATTCTTATCATTTCTTACCCACACACGATAGACCCGGCATCCACACGGTGAATCCATGGAAAGCTTAAAAAATTGTCTTCTTCATAAGCTGATAAACACTAGTTTACGTCGCGCAGTCTAGTTGGGTAAAAAGTTACATATCCGACCCGAGACTGCTGCAGAGTCGAGAATCGCTTCACAACTCCATTTATAACCAAATGTAGGTACGGTACACAAAAAATGTTCACCCGGGGAATTCCACTGTGTAGATTTGTATGGGACCACGAAGGGATGCAACCCCTAACGAACATATGACTGTAGGCGAAATCAATTATTATATCTTTGCACCTTTTGTACTGATCGTGCTTGGATAGATCAGTTTAAAAAAAAAACACAAAATATATTTAATTGTTGCTGTTGTTGACATAATTTGAATGATTTTGACTGTGAATGATTTATACCTAACTATCTATCATAATCAAACAGATCAAATTTAAGATAGAACGGGCATTGGTGGACATAATTGATATAAAATTATTGTTACATTGTTTTTACTCCATAAGAAGAACGTGTTTTAAACTTCCGTAGCATGAAGGAAATATTGTCCGTGAAAAACGACTATAAACGACAATGCACTGACATAGACTAAATAATTCTGAGTCGATTGTACTAGATTTAATTCTCATACAGTTTGGCTTCTTGTCTCATCTATATAATTGACTTTTAAATGCAATGTTGCATAATATTAATTAATTAAACTCGCATATGTACACTAATTTATTTTTTTGTGCAATTAAGTATTTAAATAAATAAATAATAAATTTAAATCCATACTAATATATAAATGTATATGAATTTGTGTATGTATGGATGTCTGTTTGTCCGTCTTTCAGACATATATTACATGTCTGATTTTGATAACCTTAAACCTTAATATATATATTATTATACTAGCACGACATGTGACCTTGCGCCCACCTGATGGTAAGTGACGCGCGAGGTCTATGAATGTTAGCAACTGGAATGAGACACTCATGACTGACATCAGTCCCTAACACTATGCCGACTTCGGAATCTAGGGATGGATATAGGTTATAACCACGAGATGTGACCCCACGGCCATATAACGTCTGTCTATTCATTTCGTCTTCGCGCCATCACGACCGTACCCCTTCCGGGGTGGTCAGGAATCACGTTTTTTTAAGAAGCAGATTCACATTTAGCCAACTTTACTATAAGCCCATCATGAGAAGTGGCAAGCCTTTCGATGTCTCTGGCATACTTAACTTGAGAAATATCACAAATAAATTAAATATTTTTTTGTGTCCCGACCAGGATTCGAACACAGTCTTCACGCCAATATTATTTAGTTAGTTAATATTAATTTTAATAGTTATTATTACTTTGAATTTGAATTGCCAGTTCACAGACGATATGTGAACCCAGTTAGCAGGTGCGACACATGCCATAAGAGGATGTACGAAAAAAAAAACTCGAACGTGTAATGACTATGAAAACATTCATCAGACAATTACATAAAAAAATATAGTTACAGATACAGTTCAATATTCCGTGTAAGGATGTCGACTGTCTTGGAGTTCATGGGCTCTCCTGTTCCAAAAGTGCGGGCAGATTTTCCCGCCACGGCTTCCTTAACGATACTATTAAAAGGGCTCTAGCCACCAACGAGGTTCCAGCTCTTCTAGAGCCTGTTGGAGTTATCCGAGATGATTACAAGCGACTCGATGGTATGACGTTGGCATCCCAGGGGGACAGCGCATAAAGCGGGAGCCGCGGCGGAAAATGCGGAGTCCAGTAAGCGGCGCAAGTATGTAAGTATATTAAAAGATTACATATTTGTGCCGTTTGCTGTAGAAACTCTGTGCCCATGGAGTCCAAGCGACAAAACACCGCGTCTTGTCGTCTCCTCCGGTGACAAGAGGGCTGGCTCTTTCTTCGCCCAAAGAATCAGTATTGCAATTTAGCGGGGAAATGCAGCCAGCGTTCTTGCCACCATTCCACGCGGACGGGACTTATATCCCTATCCTTAGTATTAAAATTAATTTTATGTTATATTTTTTTCGGATAAATGTTAATGTTCAATATTTATTTATATTGTACGTAAGAAAAGTGTATTTCTCATTGGTATATGCCGGGGTTGAAACCAACAATTGGTTTTTGATTCTTACACCCGAGCCACCTCCGTTCCTTTACGCGCTTGTAACTTGCACCAAATGAATTACATCATTCATTCATCATTAAAGCCTTTAGAACACAGCATCCTAGACCTTGTTGGCAATAGGCCTTCCTATATCTGAAGAATTTGGCCTACACTTGCCAATCTGGCCAGACGGGTTGGCGAGGCTCTGATGTAATTTTTTTAATGACAATTTGTGACGATTTCACAAGTTCGTACCGGGACAGACGCGCGTGCTCTCCGAGGCACGGGAACGGTGGTGTTGTAAATTTATGGCAAATATACGTAAGAAAGGTGTATTTCATTGGTACATGCCGTGGGGGCTTGAGATGACCTTGTAGGATTTAAGGAAAGAGTTCTTACAACAGAGCCACCACCCGACATGTACCAATGAGAAATACACTTTTCTTACGCACATTTGTCATATATTTACAACACCACCGTTCCCGTGTCTCGGAGAGTACATTAAGCCGTCGCTCCCGGTTCCAGCAATACAAACTTGTGAAATCGTTAATAAATTGTCATAAAAAAATGACATCATATCCTCGCCAAGCCGTCTGGATAGCGTGGCGAGTGTAGGCCAAATTCTCCAGATATATGTTCTGGAAGGCTCCAGCAGTGGAGGTCTAGGACGCTGTGTTCTAGGGGCTGTAATGATGATAATAATAAAAAAAATAAAAAAAGTTCTAACCTTTGCATCTCTTTTCAAATGTTAAACACAATTTTGTAAATTGAAATCAGACGTAGGTTTTAAACGTTGAATAGAATATTGTTAACATAAAGGCGATGTAGACATCTGAAAGTATAATATGGCCACAGTTGGCTAGCTTATTTTTCTTAGTGGATTTCTATGAATAATTTATTTAAAACTCGAAGTTCTTTCCCATTTAATCGATAGGACATTGTCGTCGTTTATACTTATTCAACAAAAATCGTTTGGTGATAAAGTAACATCACGTGTTCAGAAAGCACGATTATTTATCACATTCAGTCAATCATACTATAAGCCAAAAATTACAAGTGGCAAGTTCGTTGATGTCTATAGGGTATCTTGAGAAATGTCACAAAATAAATAAAACTTTTGTTCTTAATCAGGGAACGAACCCGGTACCTTTGCGTCTAAATCTACAGCCTTAACCGCTGAACCACAAACGCAAATGGTAGAAAATATGACAGAATCTTTGTTACATGTATACATACATTTATTATTGAATCTACAGGGTTTTTGTTACTGAGTACCCGCGATCCTAGAACTCTTAGGGATTGCGCGGATGGCAAGAGATCCAACGGCATGACCGTTGGGCCGTGGAAACATGGCAAGTCCCTGGTGTAGGATGCGACACGTGTAGACACATTAGCCCTATCACACATCCAGGCGGCCTCGTAAAGCGCGGGAAGGCGGTGGTTTCTGCGCTGCGCAAATACGCCAAGGTTACGAATTTTCGCCGTTTGGGTTCCTAATTATATTATATTTTTTTATAACGATGTTCATCTATTTTACTAAATTAAATCTACGATTATGAATGTCCAAAATGTCC